>OX387426.1:20630914-21830914 GCA_947563755.1 Lochmaea crataegi
GATATTTTTTCAACCAGAAAATATCTTTAAATTATTCTAATAGCGATAGTATATTGTAGTAATAGTAGTAGTAGTAGTAGTAGTAGTAGAATCACTCACAAAGACTACATATATGAATCAATTGCAAGATAATGATGTATTTTTGGGAGAACGTCAATTGTCTCTAAATACATATAAAACAAAATATGTAAAAGTTGGTTTATCCCCTTATTTAAATTACGATCCATGTGTTGGGATATTTGGAACCAAAAATACCTATTTTATATTCAGTCCGCAAAAATGGAACATTTTTTTATCATGTAGAAATGATATTGATGACTTTTTATTTAGATCAACAAACAACAAGAATATTATGGAACCGTTAGATATGGGTGAATTTGATTTGATATTTAAACGATTATCATTCGGGAATGTGGTGAAAATTTATAGGGGTGATTCTTGTATTTATCTAAGAGCTGATACTACTTCAATGTTATGGAAAATGTTACCACTCATTGAAAATAGATTAACAGACTTGAAAAATTTACAATTTGCTAGTTCATTGAAAATTTTACAAATGGGAATAAAAGATTCCACCAATCCAGTAACTACAGCTTTGAATATAATTGAACCCATAAAACATTTAAATAACGAGACATACGCTATCGCATTAGAATTAATATATAGATATCCTCAGTTACTTAAAGATGAAGATTTACAGCTATGAAATATGAAGAATAGACAGCATACAATAGAAGTGAAGAAAACTATTCACTTTGATGAAACAAGAAACAAAATTCATTTATTAGTAACTTGGAAATATGCATATCAACAAGCGAGACAAGGATCATCATGGATCATTGCCGCATGTGACCGACTACGGTTTATGCAACGAATTATTAAAATTTCCCAAATTATAGATCCAATATTAGATGAAAAACATAGATGTAAGGTTTATGATAAAATTAAGAGTATAATTAATTAAAATGTGTAAATAAATTGTCGATCAGTTTATATAATTTTATTTAACATTAAAAATAATAATTTTAAACAATGTTATTTTTATTTATCCACGATTTAGAATCCATTCCAAGCCATTTTACTAATAGCCGATTACCTTTTCGTTTCAAGACCCTCTCTATTAGATACACATCAGGATATTTAACTTTTTGCAATTCCTCCCTGTAAAATCCTCCTTGTATTTCTTCGTTCTTATCATCTTCCAGTATGTAAGTTGTTGGATTGGTTAGTTTCACTTTCTTTATTTTGAAAACTTCGGCAGTCCAATTTGGAGTATATCCCTTCTTAAAGACATGTCGATACTTGCTAATTCGAACAAAATCTCCTTTTTTAAAATTTGATAATCTTGGATCAATAGTTTTTAGGTGATTATATGCAGTAATATACTTTGCATTTTTCTCATTTATTTCACTAGGAATGGCACCTGTAGTAGAATGTCTTGTATTATTATATTTCGCGACAATATTAGGTAGAATCGTTAACCATTTGTAAGATCCTTGCATGCTAAACTGTTTCCATAGCATAGTTTTTAGAGTACGAATTACTCGTTCTGCTATACTTGCTTTTAAATTGGAGAATGTGCTGTAATGGTTAATACCATATTTTTTCATGAGCTCTTGAAAATTCTTATTATAAAATTCAGTTCCGTTGTCGGTTTGAAGATTTTTAGGTGGAATATTCATTTGGTCTAAGATATGCTTCATAGCTAATGTGATTTCTTTACCCGTTTTTCTTTTAATCGCCTCAGCCCACACATATTTACTGAAAGCATTAATTACAACGAGGATGTAATTGTATCCTCTATTAGTTTTCGAAAAAGGAGCAAGAATGGCTAGATCAGCCTGAATCAGATCATTAAGTCCTTTAATTACAACATGTCTTCTTCTATAATTGATTCTTGCCGGTTTATGAAGTTCACGTACAACTTGAGCTTTACTCATTTTTCACTACTGGACACTGCACTAAAAATTCAATGCAAATAGAAGAAGGTGTACCTAATTTAAATAGGATTTTATCACCTCGCCTTAAACTATTACCACCAATTTCATGGAATTTGAACAATTTACCATTAACTAAAACCTCTCCGTCTGCAGAATAATGTCGAACACTTTCAATTTTAGCATCGTAGGGGAAAACAAAAGTTGTACCTGCATTGTCCAACACATAATAATCTTTATTTAAATTAGTTTTCTTTTTACCTTTCAATCTAATAATGTTTTTAACGTGATAATCAAATGAGTCACAAATATAAAATTGCGCATTTAGTTTTGGAACTGACTGAGACGACGACGACGACGATGACGATGATGATGGTTGTAAATAGTGTTGATTAAATCTATTAAGAGGCATTGTTGGAATGGTGTATGTACTATTAAAAGTACTATATTTATAATAACGTAGAGCTAGAGCTCACCCACCTTGAAAAGGACATTCTATTACAAATTCAATATATGGATATTTCTCATCACCTATAAAAATAGAAATCTTCTCACCCTTCGTTATAGATTGCTGGTTGAGAACGCTTAAATTTTGAATCTTATTGTGATAAAGTATTTTTGCTTCAATTTTTGATGGTGGTGGTGATGTGTTGCTATTAATATTTACAACTTTTCCACTTACTGGAAAAGTATATTCAGTATTATTATTATTATTTAATACATAGTTTAATTGACTAACTTTTTTGTCTATATGTCCACTAATATTAATAATTACTAAACTTCGAATGTCTGCAGGTTGACAAATATAAAATGGTGGTTGTAGTGATGATAGTAGTACCTCATCATCGTCATCATCATCCTTATTATTTGAACGTGTAGAAGTGAGATAATGCTGGTTAAACTTGTTTAACGGCATAGCTACTACTATTAAGAATGTAAGTGACGTTATCTATTTTATGCTATTATACCACCTTCCCTTAGTTCTTCAACAATAGACACTATCTCATTTTGGTGAGCATTATTACCAGCTTGTTTTGAAGCTACAAGTAAGCGTAATCTATCAATCAATTCATTGAAATCATCAAAATATTTATAATCGATGGGATTTTGGGAATATCGCATCATTGTTAAACCTTTCCCACCCTTCAGTTTTGCTGCTATTTGTCTTGTAGTCATAGTGGGAACTGAAAAGGCTCGTTCTCTTTGTGCAACAAGAGGAATTCCTAGGAAAGGTTGAATAGCGTTAGTGAATTTATTTTTTAATTTTGCGGGAATTCTCCGTTTTGGTAATTTTCTATTATTTTTTGTGTATAGGGCATTCGTTCTCTGTAAAATGTCAACATATTCCTTAGCATCATTTTTGGTAAAAATGTGTGGGTCTGTTTTGAATAACAGTTCATACAGACCTGGAGTACCCTTGTAGGTGATACCTTGTATTTTTAAATCAGGTCCGATAAAGTCAATTGGAGAATCACCAATAGAGAATTTTTCTAGCTGCAAATCATGATAGACTCCAAGAGTATTATCAAATTGTCCTTCAATGTCAGCAATACCTTCCCTTATGTACACTCTAGGTAAGGGATTTTCAAACTGTTCGTAATATAGTTGGATACCTTGGTCGGTGGTCATTCGACCGAGGTCACGGATACTTTCATCCATAAATCTACTAATATTTTCATCACTACTGTACCCTAAAGTTTTATTTGGGATCATCATTATCGTCGTATAAGAGCTGAAAATATCCTCTTTGGGGGGTGAATCGAAAGCAAGTGCATAATCGGAAGGCTTTGGTTGATATTTTGAACTTGATAGATTCAGGCGGGATTCTTTTTTTGGTGATATTGATGGTTCTTGTTTCTCGATAGTTGATATTAGTTGTCTTAGCGGTTGAGTAATGGGCTCATAGGTTTGTTCCAGTCGTGTTTGAGATTGGTTTATGTTTCGCTTCAAACTTTTATACTTTTTTCGAAGCGCCTGTCTAGCTTTGACCAGTCGTTGAGTTAGTTTAGGATTCATGCTGGGTTTGAAATTGACCATATATACTTTTCTCCTTATATATGAATGTATCCATCAAATCCTTTTCTATAACGACCACCAGATGCTATTTCAGAATCTTTATCGATAGTGAGAAATCCAAACTTTTCCCCCCAACAGTATGAACAAATGTCTTTAAATTTTTGAAATGACATGTCAATATTAACATGATCATCATAGATGTGTCTTAAGTTGGTGAAATCTTGTTGAAAAATTATCAGGAGATTGGCATTATCTCGAATTAATTGTTTTGGTATAGCCGAATAAGTTTGACTTAAGTAAAAACAATCTGTAGATTTATGTCGACCAAAACAAAAGTAACTTTGAATGGGTTTTTGATCGCAGGAAGCCACTACATCATCAAATATAATAATTGAATTGATCTTTATGGCATCTGGAGTAATTATATCATCAGAATTGTTGAATTCCTCATATCCAATCTCTTTCATGGGTTGAATTAAATTACGTAAATAAGCATATTTTGGTTGATGTAAACTCTTGGAATATATGTATAAATTTTCAAATCTTAAACCATTAGGATGATCTATTAAGGATAACATAGCATTAGTTTTACCACAACCACTGGGACCGATGATTAATGCTCGTTTAGAATCTCCACCAAATAAATATCCATGTTTACCTGCAGTACGTTGTTGTTCACAGCTCAAATCATAATTTTCAACAGGTAAAGCTATAAAATGTTTTGCAATCTTCATCTTATATAAATAGTTAACAACACTGAGAGTATTTATAGGGTGATCAGAGTATATATAGATATATAAAGAGAATTATGGTTAAACGTAAACAGTTACAATCACATCGTCGTCATCGTCATCATCATCACAAAGGTGGAGATTTAGTTTCGTTAATTAATAAACTACCATTTGAACTTCATTTACCTGGTGGATACGAATATTGTGGACCAAACACAAAACTAGAACAAAGACTACAACGAAATGATAAGGGAATTAATCTTTTAGATCAAGCTTGTAAGGAACACGATATAGCATACGCAAAAAATAAAAATCTACAGGAAAGACATAAAGCAGATCAGGTATTGGAGGATAAAGCTTGGAAGCGAGTTAAATCCCAGGACGCTACATTAGGTGAAAAAGTAGCTTCATTGTTTGTTACTGCAGTCATGAAAGGAAAACGTAAACTTGGTATGGGTGTAGGAATTAAAAAAAGTCGTTCTCGTCGTGGTGGTAATTTACTTCAGAAAAAACCTAAAAAACGTATAATTCAAACACCGACGAGAATAGGTGGATTTTTACCATTAATATTACCACTGTTAGGTGCATTAGGAGCTCTAGGAGGTGGAGCAGCTGGAATTGCAAAGGCAGTAAATGATGCAAAGTATAACAATCAACAATTAACTGAACAAAAACGACATGATATGGCTATGGAATTGAAACAGGGAAAAGGTTTGAAAAAAAAACATCAAAAAAAGCCAAGAAGACAACTAAGACATAAAGGAAAAGGTCTTTATCTAAGACCATACCAAGGAGAAGGAACAACAAAAAACTGAAATTGCCCCATCGTGGGCTTACCGATAAAGATCTGTGGAAATATGTTAAAATATTGAAAATACCTTTTTTTAGGGGAGTTTTCATGAGAGATAATTTACCAAAGAAAATTCATAAACATGAATGTGGTATTTTGAATATAGATACAGTTAGAGGAGACGGAACACATTGGACATCATACATAAAATCAGACAAGGAAATTATTTACTTTGATAGTTATGGAAATTTACCTCCACCAATGGAACTGATCAAATATTTTCATAGTAACGGTCCAGTATATATAACATACAATTATGATAGACTACAGAACAATTCGTATAGTTGTGGTCATCACTCACTTCAATTCATACATAAATATTTCAATCATAATATTTAAACTTATTGTACACTTATTTAGTTGAAATGTCATTTTCTGTTACACTTAGTGGTGCATCATCTATTCTTAATTATAATTTCAATCCTCCCATTTACTTGGATGATAAATATGACTATGAAGTTGGTTTAGTTAATTTCAATAGTTTCAATACAATACCAAATATTGGTGAAACTAACAATAGATTTATTTTTGGAGGTCCTACTATATATTATACAATAATTATACCTAAAGGTGCTTATGAACTTAATGAAATAATTCAATATATTAAACAACACATGCTTATAGTAGCATCAGATTCAACAATTGACATAGTCCCAAATCTAAACACATCTCACGTATCAATTTCTAGTAATAAGACAATTTCATTCTTAACTGATGACTCAATTGGTAAAGTATTTGGATTTGAAAAAGTTTTGTTAACTCCCAATGTGACACACACCTCTACAAAACCTATAAATATTTTACAAGTTAATTCTATTGGAATAGATTGTGACATTGCTGTTGGATCATATCTCAATGGACATCCTGTTCACATTATCCATCAATTTTTTCCTACTGTTCCTAGTGGCTATAAAATAGTTGAATCTCCTCAAAATATCTTGTATTATCCTGTAAGTGTTAAAACAATTAACAACATAACAGTAAAAATTATTGATCAGAGTGGTAACGTTATAAATTTTCAAGACGAGGAGATTACTATTACTTTACATATTCGACAACAAAAATGGTCTTAAAATTTTCCCATCCATATGCTGAAAAAAACTATAAAAGATTGATGAGTAAACCGTCTACAATTAGTTTGTGTGAAAGAATAGACGTCATAACGCCCAAAAATAAACGTTTTTTAAAATCACTCGGTTTTAAGTTATTAATATAAATGGATATATTACAAGTAACTCATGAGCCCTTCAATGACATGGCTGTGGAGGATTATGAATATCACACATACCAACCATATATTACCGGAAAGTTGAATTATAATGATGAGATTCGTATTGTAGTGCAAGATTTAGATTGTATAACATATCCGGCTGACAGTTATCTTGAGATTACGGGGAAAATTTTAACTGAAACCAACACAGTACCTACAAAATTGAAATTCATTAATAATGCAATAGCTTTTTTATTCCGCGAAATTCGATATGAACTGAACGGTGTTGTAGTTGATTCAGTAAGAGATATTGGTCTTGTTTCAACAATGAAAAATTATTTATCTTATAATTCAAATGAAAGTATTTTTCTAAATAATTCTGGTTGGTTTCCTAAGGAGGACGTCAAGTTGTCAGACAAACATGGAAATTTTAACGTGTGTATACCCTTGAAATTATGGTCAGGATTCTTTGAAGATTTCAATAAAATAATCTTAAACATGAAACAAGAGCTAATATTGGTGAGATCTAGTGATGATAGAGACTCAGTCACACATACAGATGAAACGGAAAAACCTAAAATTGAATTAACTCACATCAGTTGGAGAATTCCTCACGTGAAACCGAACATAAAACATGAATTACATCTAAACAAAATTATTCAAAGTAACAAGGAACGCTTTACTAAATACGACAATTTTACAGGAAACTGTATTAATTCATTTTTGTCTCAAATCCACGTGATTTGTTGTCTCGTTCGAATTTTGGTTTGTGACTTAGAGGTGAGATGTCGCTATTTTCGCAACAAAAATATTTCCGTAACTGGACAATATGTACCGTTGTTGATTATAGTCACATTTCAGTCCGAGATTAACTCTCGGACGATAACATATACCTTGTACTGATGAGGCGCAATACGCCGAAACCGGTCTACAAGTTGTGTTATCCCTTCTAGTTGCAAACCAGAATGGTTGGTTTAAATCTTGTAGATTTACCAACCCCGTTTGACTTAGAAGTGTAATTCAATATCTGTCGGGGCATGTAGCCCGGGAAGTAGTTGTTTCTTCTTCGTTGAACGGTCACTGTTTTTGAAAAATATTTTTCAAAACTAGTTGTGAAGCGTAGAATAATATATTTTTATTCTTCGACATCTGTTGTTAAAACGCTTTACTAAATACGACAATTTTACAGGAAACTGTATTAATTCATTTTTGTCTCAAATCCACGTGATTTGTTGTCTCGTTCGAATTTTGGTTTGTGACTTAGAGGTGAGATGTCGCTATTTTCGCAACAAAAATATTTCCGTAACTGGACAATATGTACCGTTGTTGATTATAGTCACATTTCAGTCCGAGATTAACTCTCGGACGATAACATATACCTTGTACTGATGAGGCGCAATACGCCGAAACCGGTCTACAAGTTGTGTTATCCCTTCTAGTTGCAAACCAGAATGGTTGGTTTAAATCTTGTAGATTTACCAACCCCGTTTGACTTAGAAGTGTAATTCAATATCTGTCGGGGCATGTAGCCCGGGAAGTAGTTGTTTCTTCTTCGTTGAACGGTCACTGTTTTTGAAAAATATTTTTCAAAACTAGTTGTGAAGCGTAGAATAATATATTTTTATTCTTCGACATCTGTTGTTAAAACGCTTTACTAAATACGACAATTTTACAGGAAACTGTATTAATTCATTTTTACTACCAATAAAATTCAGATCTTGGCAATTGATTGAGTATCCCAGCTTACCGAAAACGTCTCGCCACACTTGGGCTGTAAAAACTAGTACAAAAGTAGAGACACCTAGACACATTGTAATTGGATTTCAAAATAATGCTAGGGGTAACATAAAAGAAAATATGAGTCAATTTAAACATCTGAATTTGAAAAATATTAAGGTATTTCTCAATTCTGAGAAGTATCCATACAATGATTTACTTTTAGATTTTACAAACAATAGTTTTGCTACGTTATATAAAATGTTTGCTGATTTTCAAACTTCTTATTACAGCCGTTCGAACAGTGAACCTATTTTCACACCCGACGAATTTAGAGATACAGCTCCCTTAATTCATATAGATTGCTCAAGGCAGAAGGAACTAATACAGTCTGGATCTGTAGTTCTTCGTATAGAATTTGAGTTAAATGCTCCCATTACGAGTGATATTTCTGCATATTGTTTGATCTTTCATGAAAAACAATTTTCCTATAATCCATTAACTAAAATTGTTAAGCAATACTGATGTGGAAAAAACATTTCATAGCGCGCATGATTGACATGCAATATAAAAGTAGGGTTACTACATATTCTTCATTAAATATGAATACCCATGAGTATCAAATTGCTCTTAGTCAGTTTCTTTTTAAATTAATACGTCTTAAACGTGACATAAAATATTATGAACAATATAAAGGTGCGGTAACTAAATTGCAACAATTACAAATATGAAAGTTGTTTTAGATGTTCAAGGTTTTAAGATTGAAAATAATAAGTTCATCGTTAAAGAGTTTGCAGCTTATGATGGTCATCAAGTATGTCACTATATTTTCAAATCACCATTTCCTCTACATATGTTACCTCCAGACTTACATAGACAAGCAACTTGGTTAATGAAAAATCATCATGGAATCGATTGGAATATTGGTTATACACATTTACACAAATTCAAAAATATCGTAAAAGACATTACTGAAAATGCTGACATGGTTTTCGTGAAAGGAAAAGAAAAAACTAATTTCATTCAAAAATATTCCACCGCACCTGTATATGAATTAGATGAAAATCCACCATTAGCAGCCTCGACACCAAAATGTTTTTATCATAAGATTAATCCATCTATTTGCGCTTTAAAAAATGCTTATACTTTATATGAACATTTTATAATGGATGAAAAATAAAAGAATATTATTTAATTAACTTGTTTTATTTACTACAAACTGTTGAGTAAAACTTATATTGTGTAAATACTCTTACCATTTTAAGTAAGTTATATATAACAATTATAATTAATAAAATCAATACTATATATGTTAAAATGTACAATTTATCAACTTTTTCACTTATGTTTGTCTTGTCCATAGAAATATCATCTATAATCACATTCTGCCATTGGGTTTGATCACCTTCGGAATTGTCATTAAATATTATTTTTAATTTGTAACTAAAATATGATAAATTCGTTTCTGGAATTTCAATATGGTATACAGAGAGGTGACCATTATTTGTTTTTGTTATACTTAACAAACTCCATGTTGTTCGATTACAGTCTTCCCTTATATTTTTCATATCAAAACATATTGCAACATGTTTTACATTCTCTGGTACATTTGTGTACAGCATATTATTTGAAACAGCAACCAAAATAATAAAGTTTAAATTTAAGGAAGTCATTCTTTTTAGATTTATGTTACCTTCTTCTTATTCTGAGGATGTTGTAAGACTGACGGTTTTATAATTATTTTCTTCTAATATTCGAATCTCGTTGTCGTGGAGGTAAAAAATATCTGCAATATATCTCCCTTTCATCTAATGGGTCTAATTCATAAAACCAATTATTATCTATATATTCAGGAAATTTTCTCAGTGGTCTTGTTTGATTACATTCAGCCGTACACAAACCAATTATTAATTTTTGTTTACAACTCCAAATTTTTTCAAGTTTAAAAGTTTTACGTAACACTTTTCTACAAACTAAACAAACTATTGTTTCAAAAATTCTACACTTAGGTGGATCAAATAGATTATTCATTCTGCAAACTATTATACTAACAATTTTTTCAACAGTATGTTTACAATTTCAATGATTTCCTTCACTACTTACATACACTTAAAAATAACGTAAATTACTATATCACTCTAAAACCAATACAATATTAATTATATGAATTCAAGATGAAGATCCAAAACCATTTTCACCTCTCTCTGTAAAACTTAAATTATCCACCTCTTCAATAATCGGAATAGAACATTTTTCACAAATAAGCTGGGCGACTTTGTCTCCTCTCCCAAATTTAACTATGTTTGTTGATGAATTATATAATAATATTTTAATTGTACCTCTATAATCAGCATCAATTACACCTGCAAACACTTCTATTCCATTTTTAAGCGCTATGCCAGATCGTGGTGCTATCCTTCCATAAACTCCCTGTGGTAGTTCTAATTTTAACCCACTATCCACCAGGAATCTTTCTCTTGAACCTATGGTAAAATTTATAGGTGTTTGTAAATCACATCCCGCAGATTGCGATGTAGCTCTTGTTGGAATAAAAGCGTTTGGACTTGTTCTCAACACTTTTAAAACCTTAAATATTTGAAAATTAATAAAAAATAAATAAAACGAAATTTCAATCTTACCGCATTTTCTGGTTTCATCCTATTCATGTTCTTCTTACGTTTTCAGGTAGTGATACTTTATTAGAAACAAACAGCCTCCTATCGGTATACATATATACAGATTTAAGATTTTTTTTAATAATAAACTATCTAAAATGACCTTAATAATGATTGCATACTTTACACTATTATGTAAGACTCCCGACTGCATTAGTTGTCTCTGGTGGATTTTTAATAACAGGATGGTCATAGCAAAGTATTATACATGCATCATAGACTATCCCATTGAAAATATATTCATTCGTATATAATTAATGCATAATAGCCTTGGGCGGGCTTGTTTCCTATACTTTGTACACACACACAGTGCATTCCTTTATATTTATGCACTTATACAGGATGGTTCTACCAAAATATGGGGATTTAGCATATACTGAGTGTTAAATAACTTAGAAGGAACATTGTTTAACTACTAGTAAGGTAAGTCTAAAGGTGACCGCGCAGCTGATGCCCTAGCTAGGAAGGGCCTAGGTGCCTAGGTGCTGTGGGGTTGGTTTATAATTTAAAAAAATCATCTTATATCAATCTTATATTACAAAAAAATCATTTATACATTTTCAATGAGTGCTTTGTTACAATTTATTGTACAAATAATCCGAATTTCACGCAGCAGTGCTATACCTATTTAAACTTACTAGACCCGTTAATGATTTTCATACAATTCAGTATAGTAGTGACAATTGCTATTAGTAGGTCCCGCAGACAGATGTTTGTAATTTATTGAATGCAACGACGTTTAAAACAATTATAAAGTATTACGACTTGTTTGAGGACATTAATACAGGGTAACTCATCAATAGGTGTAATTATTTCACAAAAAAGATCCTGAGTATACGGAAATTTAAACCAAAATTTATATCAAAACCTACAATTTGTTTTTGTCCGTTACTTCAAAACTCTTGGTTGGTTACTCTTATGTTACACTTGTAATGGTTTTGTGCTTATGAATATACCTTAAGATTCATTAAAATGTATTATTTACCACCGAAAGAATACGTGGGAAGGAAAACCAAAACATTGAACACTGGTTATATTATATTCATTTTGTGATTATATTGTTAAAATTGCTCTGCTTCAAGGTGTATTGAACCTAGTAAGAATAAATAATAATACTGAATCTATAACCTAAAGAGTCTTAGCTGGGACAGATCAAAATATAATGAAATTATAAATAAACACATTTTTTCCGTTTTCCTGTATATTTGAAATGAATCATGTTTCCTCAAATACGGTAAATATTGTTTATGAATATTATTTGTTACAGGTACATAGCAGTAACTCAACCAATAAAATACGCAAAGCACAAAAACAACAGGCGAATATGGCTGACGATAGTATTGGTATGGGTAATATCAGCTGCTATCGGATCACCAATTGTCCTCGGCCTCAATAGTACACCAGACAGAGATGAGGATGCATGTCTGTTTTATAACGATGACTTCGTGATCTACTCTAGTCTATCGTCGTTTTATATCCCTTGTATAATAATGGTCTTCCTATATTATTCTATTTTTAAGGTACGTACTAACATATGTTGTCCAAATAGTAAGTAAACATTATTTGAGAAGGGTGACTGTGAGAATCGGCATATCAAGCATGACAGTAAAACATGAACAATAACTCTATTATGAGTTTCCAGTTTTCACACAATATTCGATCGAGTAGACCGAGAAAAGTTGTGCTAATAGTATGTATATCAGTGAAATAGGGTTTCATGGTTATTGGCTATTGAACTCTATCTCTCTTCTTATCGGGGTAAGTAGTGACCGACGTGTGAGTGAGTTGTGACACCCAGATTTTCAGCAATTTTTCAGAAACATAATATTCTATCAATAAACTTCATCAATACGTTTAGAGAACAACTTGATAATATATATTTACCAGCTGGAAGCACATTTATTCAAGTATTCTTTTGTGAATCATTAAAAAAACTCAAAAACTCGCGAAATATCTTAACACTTCTTGTAGTATACTCATTATTTTTCTTTTTTGGAAATTAAACCATAATCTTTTTTCATATTTTTATTCCACGTTTCGTTGGTGCTCCAGTTTCTGTTATCAAGAATAATTGAATTTCTTAAGAAACCTGCATCGTTTTGATGTCACCGGCTCTCTTGGTCCTTGATTCGTTCGCATATAAAGTGTTTTCAAACCCATCTGATTCTCTAGGAAGTATTCGAATACCAGAAAGTCTTACTCACATCAATAATACTCGCCCAGTTTACGTAATTGTATCGATTATTTCAAAAAAATTTTGATTTTTAATACGACATTATTGTTAAATATTTTTATAAAATATGATCTTCCTGGAAATCAGAATTTAAAGTAGATATTAATTCAATTTGTCTAGCGATTTTGTTTCTCTAATATTTTGGTCAATTCACATCCGATTGAACTATTTTTTTTGGCGCTTAAATTGAAAATATCTTTATGGAGATAAAAAAGTTAATATGAACTTATTAATAAATGACCCTGTTCCAAAACGTACGACACTTCATAGCATGGATATATTAATTATACTTTGGTGATCATTTCATACTATTTATTAATTAATTTTTCCTGTCACATATTAAGGAACTATTTTAATAGTCAAGAAAATATAATACGTTGATATCACGAATACTTCCTCGTATTATATTAATTCCATATTTGTCACGAGACGAACATCCAACGAATTTAGACCTACCCTTCTTATTAAGCACACCACTCCTAAATTGTTTGCCATTTAAGATTACGTCTTTAATAAATACTCGAACCCAATAATATATACCCAGGGGAATTCGACAGATATCCCATATCATAAATTAATCGATTAAAGTAGACAGGATTAACCGCTCCAGTTTTCGCTGGCCCAGTAGTATCCGGTGGCGGTAGAATATAAGAAAATTAAACTGAGGAATTCAACTTGGTAGAAGTTGATTTTTAATATAGGTATTATATTTGGATTTTTTTTCCTAAGAGCTGGTGGTGCTTCATCTAGTTAAATCTAGCCTGGGTTTGGTTTCTGTGAGTGGACTTTTCAGAACCGTGTAATACTGTCTATTACTCCGCTTTCCAATTACGATTACCCCTCCCCCCTCAATATTTCCAAGGAAGTTGATAATCTGTCATGGGGAAGGGCTATCTACACCCTAGTGGCGTACAAATACAGCTCCTAGGGTCTCTAGTCTGTCTCGTTCAGAAGTAACAAAGTATCACTGAATGTGGTCCGCCGATCTATGTAAAGAGGACATTCTATGTTGCAAGTGGGTCTACTTCGTTACCCAGGATTTAAGTGTGACCGAAATCCATACCAGGACAACCTTATTGATTGCAGTTCTCCAGCATTCATCCGAGGCACAGATCAATGTCGAAAACTTCCACTTGAAAAAATATTGCATGCTGAACAAGACTCGCAGCAAATTCAGTCTTTGGTCAGCTGTATCAGACAGCGAATCCAAATTGGAAATTTGCTTGAGTCCGTGTGTAAGCTAGCGCATATCCGTCACAAGTAGAGAAGATTCATTTATCTCCCATTCCATCACAGTTGATGTATTTGAAGGTCAGCTGCTGTAATTTTTTGTGGGCATGTGATCCGAAGTCATCGCCAAGAGCTCCTTGGCCCTCAGCTCATATAGTATTCCCTTTCGCTCATCACACCCCTCCATTTGGCACCCACAATCCATTTTGCATATCTTGTAGGTGGTCATTCTCGCTATCCTATCAAGGTGAAGATGGAGGAGTGTTATGTTGAAGATGGTTTCCAGTACCACTGTGACTCTATCACGCGCCATATTTTGCTGGCACTTGCTATACCAGTTCATTTGGGATTGTGGGCCTGGTTACCATTACTTACAGCCAGTGAATATGTGTGAGATTTATGACGACATGTCCCATTCCATAATGCCTTTGCAGACTACTTTTTTCAAATGTGATTTCCAGTTAAGCGTTTTATCCAGCGTAAAGCCTAAATATGTTGCCGCATCGACAAATGGAATTCTGTGCTCTCAAAAATTTAGCTTTCTTCTTTTCGTGAGAGGTACATTTTAGTTTTGTTCAGATTAACAGAGAATTGTTCTTGTCACACCATTTGCATACAATGTCAAGAGGTTTCCAAGTTCCTGCCGAATTAACAGGTTCTGAGTTGACCACAGATGATTAAATCATCTGCTTGAGCTCGAGTCTCAACGCCTGCTCCAGAAAGATCCAGCAGATCGTCCAGAAGAAGTTAATTTACTGATTTCCTCATCTTCAAGGTTGTGTCATCACTTCATTTGATAACACTCGCAATCGAGCTGCTAGCAGCTGGTGCTCCTCCTCTGTCTATTCTGACCCTTGCCTGGAACAGAGATAAAGGAATCGCATTCAATATGTAAAGTGACTAGCCTTACATATTAACAATTAATTTCCATCAAATATATATCAGTTAGTAATGACTTGTAGATATTATAATTAATACTACACTAGCTCATGTGGCAAAGGAACTGCGTTGTCATATTGATAAAGCTAGATAATCGATCTCTTCTTCTGCAATTGTTATTGTAAGATCTTTGTAGTTTTCAGCATGCAAAATAGATCATAGCAAGTAATACTTTTGGAAGATCGGTATAATTTTCATATTGCTATCTTCGGTTTGACACCAAAATTGTGTGACATTCATTAATTCAAGTTGGACCGAAACTGGTCACAAGGTCGACAATAGATATGGTTGGTTACAAGAAAGTGGGTGGCACAGAAATCGCTAGAATGGTGGGTAATCTCACCAGGACAGAGACAGGCAAAGCCGTTTATTAGTGGACATAAGCTGACATTTTCGGCAGATCTAATAAGCAAAGATGGGAAAAGTATGAAAAGTATCAAAGCCTCAGTAGGTATGTGAACAGGGCACTGTAAGCTTAACAGACACGTAAAGCTAAAGGGGTTGACGAGCGAAGCCATCATTGTACTAGGCGTAGAGAAGGCATCGGCAATAAATTACATTAAAGGTTAAGTCTCGAGGCTGATTGGCTACTTGAAGAGGGTTGAGCTGGAGAATTTTATCCAGATTCAGAGTACTACACTAGATCTGGAAAGGTCGCAGTGGAATGGGCCGATTAGCCACCTCATCAAATCTAATCAAATTAATTTAAGATAATGATATACAACAATTGAAAAACAATTTTTCCCGTATTTATATATTTTTTTAAGCGAAATAGGTAGTATAAATATGTGGTAGTAACAGGCACTTCACCTTTTAAATAGCTCAATAAAAAATAATGGAGGCGTTAAATTCTAAAATCTTGCTCCCCTTTTTTCAATCCAACAAATTGGAAGTAGAGTATCAACGCCTCGAACATAATGGAGAGCGCTTCATCTTGTTAAAACTAAATTGATTATTGATCATTGGTAAAAAGCTGGCATATTCTGGAAATAGCTTTTATTCTAAAAATGTCCCAGTAATGTTTTCCTTCAGGGGTAATAAGGTCAAACGATTAAATCAATTACAATCCCTCTTCCTACTTTAATCTGCGGCTACTACTTAAAATACAAACTTGTATTTTGAAATATTTTTCAGCCCATTCGTCAACAAAAATGTGATAAATATATTTCTCCCCAATAATAATTTTTTTTTTTAAATAAATTTCCATTATTTTAGAATAATAATTATTCCGATGCAACATTCTATAACAGTATATTATCAAATTATAATAAATTCAAATGTGTGGTTTGATAACTTTTGTTAGTTAAAGTGTATTCATAAAGAAGAGAGAGTAATAAAACGATGAAAAACCCATTTTTTCGAGCGTACCATTGGCGTAGGTGTTTTGTCAACATTTAAATTTGAAAAAAATAGAAAAAAGACGGCAGTTAAAAGTATATGTTATATTTTAACCTGACAGAGAAATTGTTTATTATGCGTGTTCTGTTTTTGTACTATAATACGTAGGTATGCAGATAATGCCATTATAATCGTATCCGGTGCATAATTAGAGGATTAAGTTTAAGTGAGGGTTAAGTAGCAATGTAATAATATAATTTTAGGATTTTAAGAATTTTAGATTATTAGCATATTTTGTTTCTTCCTGGTATTATAGGTACTTATGAGATGAGTTGGTTCCGGAATAATAAAGTTGACTACTAATCTGCTTTGCTTGTTATTATAGTTTTAAGTTTTAAAGTATGTGCAGTTTGTGTATCTAGGAAGTACAAAAATATGGCTTCTACTCCGAGTACAAATAAAAGTCGTGCGCATTTAACGCTTAGAGAAAAACAAACAGTTCTTAGTGTGTTCGATAATCTGCAAAAAGACTATAAGACATTGACAGTGGATAAGTTGGTAACGAGGTGTTCTAATTTTACCCAATTCGGAAAATCAACTATTTATAGAATACTACATGAAAGAAAATTAGAATCATTAAAATCGCCGCTATCAAAATCTGGGAGAAAACCAATAAAATTTGATGAGGATGAAAAAAATGCAATAAGGCGGTTAGTTCATTCCTTTTATTTTAGAAAGGAAATTCCCACTGTTGATAATGTTTATGCTTCAATAAAACAAGATGGTGGGTTTCCAAATATTGGAAGAACGAAATTGTGGAAAACTTTAAGAGAAATTAATTTTTCTTGGGAAAAACCTAACAGAAACGCGGTTTTAATAGAAAGTGACGAGATAGTTTGCTGGAGAAGAAAATATTTAAGGCAAATTAGGCAATTTCGAAGTGAGGGCAAAAATATATATTTTCTTGATGAAACTTGGGTAAATGAAGGTCACGCTGTTGGCAAACACTGGCAAGA
Organism: Lochmaea crataegi; assembly: GCA_947563755.1. Classification (NCBI taxonomy): domain Eukaryota; kingdom Metazoa; phylum Arthropoda; class Insecta; order Coleoptera; family Chrysomelidae; genus Lochmaea; species Lochmaea crataegi. Next base: position 20,648,806 of record OX387426.1, read on the forward strand.
TAAAAATGTGAAAAGTGCCCGACAGGCATTCATGGAAGGTTGGTCGACAGGGATGAAGCCGCCGTCAGGAAAGGGAAAACGTTTGATAATTGTCCATATTGGCAATGAAAAGGGGTTTGTAAAAGGAGGTCTTTTGGTCTTTCCATCAAACCATACTGACAATTATCACGAAGACATGAATGGCGATACATTTGAAGAATACTTTCAGCAAATGTTGGACCGAATACCTCCTGGTTCAGTAATAGTAATAACATAATTTTTGAGGCAGATATGGTAAAAAAAGAACTACTATCATTGGTAAATAGACACAAAGAAAAATTCACTAAGAAAGTTGTCGATGATATGGGTGGAAAACGAAACATAACAGTATCAAGACTGCCGCCTTACCATTGTGAACTTAATCCAATAGAATTAATATGGGCTCAAATGAAAGGGTCTGTAGCAAGGAATAATACTACCTATAAATTAAAGGACGTGGAGGTGCTTTTTCAAGAATCAGTTGAAAAAATACCTCCAGATAATTGGCATAAATGTGTACACATGTTTTAAAAGTAGAAGAAAAAATGTGGAAACTTGATTGTTTAATCGAAGCAACTGTGGAACCGTTAATTATTTCTTTGGACGAAAATGAGAGTGATGATGAGAGCATTTACTGTTCTTCTGAATCTGAGTAATTTATTCCTATTTTATTTTTGACTGTTTTTAAAGAAACGTATCTACCTCCATTTCATTTTAATTATTTTTGTAGTTGTAATAATTGACAACCGTAACATTTGTTTAGGTACCAACCATTTGTTTAGCCTTAATTCAATTTTCAGGTGTGCTTATTAATTATAGTTAAAACGCCAATTCGATTTTTTTATATATAATATAATATTACTTTTATTCCTAAAATGTATTTTTATTATTTAATTTATAAATATTTTCTAATAAAGTAATTTGTTTTAATGAATTTCATAGAACTTTTTACATATTTACTATTTTCTTTACTAATACCTATATCCCACGGTACTTGAAATGTAAGTTTCCCCCAATTGCGGCGCCTATGAGAACAGTTTATCCCTTGCCTTCTATTGTTCTCGGTTTTGGGTTCTATTGTATTATCCGGTCGAACAGGGTGAGGTATATAAAAATAAAGGATTTTTACCTGAGGTACATTAGGAAATTTTTAAAAGGGAAGAAAAAGTGATTGATCACTCAGTACAAAATTTATCCAAATTTGCATTTTTATTACTCTCTCTTCTTTATGAATATAGTATAGTAGCAAGTTAGTAAGTTCTGTTGGTTTGTTCGAATCCTCCATGAACAAACCCACACTTGGATTATAGGCATCATAAATGAAGATAGAAATGGAAATTTTCCCTCTGAATCCATTTTCTAGTGACTTTTTTCTTCTAGTTGGAGGACACCACACCTGTCTCCATACATAATTGAAACATTTGTGGCGGAATGAAATTGGGCCCCCTTTTTTTGACATTAACTGTAAATTTGCCCATCTTCATACCTTTTTCCGTGGAGTACATGGTATCGATGAGGGTACTATTTATTTTTATTTCTACCCTCACGTCCCCATCTTTTTGTGTCTTCAAGTACTTTCTAAAAAAGTGGTCACCGACTTTTTATTTTTTCACTAACATACTCACTTACTCACAGATCATAATAATTTTGGGGTACTTCTAGCAGATAGCAAATTTCAAACACAATCGGTGATTAGCCTATAAAGCAAGGAAAAACCAGAATATACATTATTTGTTTTCCTGGACATACAGGACGTTCTAGACTCACTCCGCTCAGGCTTCATCTAATAAACAAATGTATGTACGTATGTTGGAGTGACAAAAGATCTATTGTGCCCCCTTTTTCTACTTAGTTCTTGATGAAAGTCTCAGAGACTAGTAACTTCTTTAGACCTATTTCCCGAAGGAATTTTAGGATATCTGCGGGCTTTAGTTTAGGTAAGTGCCCCTCTTTCATCCAGTAGTCTCCTAGGTGGGCCCTAGATTTCAGTATTGCTATGCAATCCGCAAATATGTGGATGAAGATTTCTTCTTCCATTTCACAAAATCTATATTCTTCTTGCCCCACTATTTTGACCTTTTAGGAGACAGTCAGGACACTTGTTGAAACTCTTAGTGCAGTTTTACTCTGGCCCAGATATTCATTTGTTCTCACCTGGTTGTAGTCTCCCTCTAGATATTTCCAATTGTCAGATCCTCTCCTCTTTTTGGCGTTGCTAATTCTTCCAATACTACACTGGAGCCCCCAATAGGGAGTTTCAGCCCATATCTCTGTTAGTTCAACTGCTATTCTATTTCCTCCTATTCCAGTATGTCTTGGATTTCACAGTGAGGTGTTATCCTCGCCTAGCTCATAGAGTTTTCCTAGGCATTCTCATTATAAACGAATAGAGGTAGAGAATAACTAATTAGGTAAAAACTTCCTAAAAATAGTTTAAATTAATGCTTCCATAAATAAGTACTGAATAGAAGAACTGATTTGCGAGACTTTTTTATGCATGTGTTTGATTGGCTATCATTTTTTCTTCATTCTGTGAAATAGACTTTAATTTTTTTTTCCGGCAGTAATTAGTAACAGTATCCTTAACCATTACCCAAGAGTGGAATATCCAAGAATAATCCACATTTTTGCTTTTTTGAACATAATCTTCAATTTTATGATAATTCTAAAATAGTTCCACCTCAAATAAAAATCAAACCTAGATTATCCAAGTCCAGGGCACGATGCATTTAGTCACTGACTTCGTCTTATAAAATAGTTATTATATCCATTGTTATATTGCAAGATCGATCAATGAAATTGAGCTTTTGCTTGAAGAACGATTCTCCGTGCTTTTTACTCAATAATTTGTATTGAGAATGTAGACATTTCGAACAAAACTCTGTACTATTCACTCTACACAAAAGCTTCACTTTAAAACTTATAAATTCAATTAACTTCACTAATTGCTTTCAACCAAATACTCCTTAAGAGGCCGATACATTACAATTAATCACAATGAACGTCACAATACGAATGTATATATACAAGAATTGATTAATTAAATAGGCCTAACTTTTCTCATTTCGAGCCAGACACCCCCGAAAACCCCTTTAAATTTCTAACTTTACAATTGTCTGGAGGATCCCGATGTTCATGATCATCAATTCAAACTTTTGCTGTTTTGTTAGCTAAACACCGGTACAAATTCACTATAGGAATGAATATTTGAATAACAGGTTAAAGGAGATACAATACACTTAATTTAAAAAGCAGTTGAAAAATTATGAGATGAAAAAGTCCTCAAAAGTTTTGTTGGTCAAGGAATTTCATTAAGAAGTTAACAGAAACTGAAAGAATGAAGCAAGCAAAAAATCTAATTTTGTATCAACATAAAGCACAGTTATCAATTCGTTGTACCCCACTAATTTTGCTCATAGAACGATAACCCAGAATAGCTTGTTGAATGGTGAATTCAATCTGATGGTAGAGTATGGAAAAATAACGAGTAGGATAACTCCCTGGAATTCTGTCAGACTGCACATGAGCACCGAGGAAAAAGTTTATTCAGCATTATTAAGAATTTAGTTGTAGTAGGTAAAAACTTTAATACGTATTAGGACACAACAAATGTTTAATAATGACAATAAAAAGGGCATTAATTATCGTTATTAAGGTCCGTCAACTTAAGGTAATTAAAATACTTTAATAATATATTAGAAACAGTAACCGCTAGTGACCAAAAATCAATTACCTCAGAAAACAAAGTTTTTGGGAGTATTAACCATTTTACTTACCATAATTAAACCCGTTAATTACAGCGAGGGAACTGGTTGGTAATGGTGATTAAACCTGTGAATAACTAGTTAATAATGATAATTAAATAGATTATTAACAGTAATGTAACTATGTGATTGTTAATTGAAGACTTTCATTACTCGATTGTTTTAGTATAGATGACGTTTCAATCAGTACCTATTTATCTTCGTCATTTACTGAACGATCGAGGTTAAATACTGATTGAAACGTCATCTATTCTAAAACAATCGAGTAATGAAAGTCCTCAATTAACAATAACGTTTATTTTTTATGGAAATTGAAAAAAAAAATAAAGAGCCAATTTTTTAAAACTATTTATATATATACAATATGTCCCCCTAAGTTGGAATCATATGGAAAACTTTTTTATTATTAATTTTAGGAAAAAAAGTTATTCTTTATGAAAAGTTCTGCCTTATCTAAAACCTAGAATACAGTCATCAAATATCAAATTTTTTAGTCGTATACGAGGTTTGTCAAAAATATGAATTTTACTCAAGAGTACAGTACCTTTAAATTTGACAATATCGAAAAATGTTACTGAAAAAAGTTAAACAGAATTGAAAATTGAGTTTAAATATGCAAGTACAACCATTTAAATTAAAACTTCGGATTATTTTATTTTCTACTAATATTTCTATCATAATTCCTTTCTTTTAATGTGTGTACGATTTTTGGTTTGTATGGTTTGTATTCATTTAGTTTCAAAATTCTTGCCTCTGTATTTTTACCTACATTTTGTTGTAACAACGACTTTCTTTTGCGCAATGACAATTTTGGATTTGCTACAACAGACAGCATTACATCAAACTGCGTATTCTCATCAGCAACCAGTTTTCGACGTTTTCTATTAAAATTATTTTTGATACTTCCAGTTCTTCTAAATTTATTTACTATTTTCGTTACAGTTGATTGGGTTATATTTTTATTGGGATGTCTAATATTGAAAATATTTGCTGCTTCTCTATGCGTTTCATAGTAATCTCCCACAATCAAAAGAATTTCTATTTTCTCTTCATCAGTTAATAACGCTACCATTTTTATGTGTCTTATAAATTCTAACGCGGTTTGAAATTTACTGTCAACATTTCTTTCTATCAACAAATTATTCGTTTGTCAGTGCATCCTAGATTACATGTAACTACAGTTAAATTTGCATTATTGTAGACATACGTTTTAAAAATAATTTTAATAATGTAAATGAATGTAATTACATATTTAAACGTAATTTTTAATTCTGATCAACTTTTTTAGTAACATTTTTCGATTTTGTCAAATTTAAAGGTTCTTTACTCCTGAGTAAAACTCATATTTTTTGACAAACCTTGTATACGACTGAAAAATTTGATATTTGATGACTGTATTCTAGGTTTCAGATGATGCAGAACTTTTTATGAAGAATAACTTTTCTTCCTAAAATTAATAATAAAAAAGTTTTCCATATGATTCCAACTTAGGGGGACATATTGTACATATATATATTATATTGCACAAAAAATAGAAATCGTGTGTAATAAAAAATAATTTCAGATTCGTATTCAGAGACCTCTAAAACCTAAAATAAAAGTGGTTTTAGCGATTAGTACTCCTTGGTCACATACTGCTATTTCTAAAAGCGACTTTTTGGGGATGTCCCGCTTGCCTATAACAAAAAATACAGGATGTAATCTTTTAATCTATATAGGTACCTACTTATTCAAATAAAAATTCTGTTTGTCCAGGATACATTATTCTAGTTATTCAAATACAAATTGAAATTCAATTTAATACTTAACTCTGCCTAGCAGAAAAAAACTGCTTTTTAATAGGTATCAAAAAAGTTAATATTACTGTAACGTTTATTCTAATTTATATTTACAATTAATTTATATTTACAGATTTATATGTAATTCAGTCCTTATTTAATAATTTATGTAATACACTAAACACACTAATTATAATTTATATGAGAGTCACTTAATAAACACTTTATCGATGCGCGATTACTTTCCTTCGATATCAACACTGACTGATTGACTAATTGCCTGCAGCGAAGCTGGTGGCCTATTTATACTCGCACGCCGTAATTCTCGAAATTTCTCGCGGGTGCACTGGATATTTTCGACGTTCTGGCGGATGCACCGGGTCCGGTGGGTATTCTCGATGTTTCTCGAAGTTTGGGCGGAGGAGCCATAGTCGTCTCATACGGGGATTTCACTGGGGGCACTAAGTGAGAATATTATTGCAGTAGCTCGCGTAACATTGCCCCCTCCTTAAGAGACAGTCCTCCTGGAACTAGCTAGGAAACTGGAACGAGATGACTGTATCGGCAACTGGTCCCCTTGTTGCATTTTCCATTTGTATGGAAGTAACATGCGACCGTCTTCTTTGTTGGCTGTGTCTCCCGAGCATGGCCGCAAACCAGTACCTGCACTTCGGTGTCTCGGAAGATTACTTCTACCATGTTACGGATTATTCGCCAATCTAAATGCCTACATTCAATCTTGGGCATGGCTAGCCTGTACACGTTCAATTCAAGCACATGCTCCCTCAGGCTTCGTAATGCTTCCCAGACATCCTCGTACGTTGGTCTTTCGTCGAAGGTGTTCCTCGTCACTAGGTGGAAATTGTAGCGGGAGCCATTTTGCAGCTTCAAAGCTTTACCTGGTACTGGTAACTGGTTTACCAAAAGTCGTGCGCCACTCTTCTTTATAAACAGAGATGCCAGTCCACGCGCATCGGTTACGCTGGCAGGGATGTTTATTGCCAGTGAGTATTCCTCCGGAACGGTAAGCAGGTCTTGTCTTCTCTCAGTGGTGACGCCGAATCTTGCTTTTCCGGTACCACCATAGGCACCCATGAACTCTACAAAAGCAGGATCGGCTATTTGCTGAAGCTGGTTTACTTCCTCATCGTGGTCGCCCTCGAATGGCGCTAATCGGTTACGGTGTACCACCTTTGGCTTTCCATTTGGGATCTTGCTGATACGATAGATGACATCGTTGATTCTTTTCTTTACGAGGTACGGACCGTCCCAAGCTATCTGCAGCTTTGGAGAAAAACCCTTTTGTCTTCTTGGGTTATGCAGCCAGACTTTGTCTCCTTCGTGGAAACCTCCTTCCGTAGCTTGCGTATAGTACCTTTTCTTCATCCTATCGCTAGCGATCTGAAGATTCGATCGAACCAGCTCGTGTACGTCGTCCATTCTTTTTCTCAGCTGGGTTACGTAATCTTCACCAGCTATGTCTTCTCCGGGTCGGCATCCAAATTTAAGGTCGCAGGGTAATCTCATTTCGCGTCCGAACAGAACTCTTGCTGGTGTTTGGCCGGTGGACTCATTGATGGCGGATCTGTAGGCCATCGCGAATAGCGAGAGATATTGGTCCCAATCTCGCTGATGGTAAGATACTACTTTAGACAGATATATGCCAAGAGTTCTGTTCATTCGCTCTACCATCCCGTCCGACTGTGGGTGCAAAGCCGTAGTTCTCGTTTTCTTCATGCCGAGCTTTTCACAAACTTCCTGGAACAGCTGGATTTCGAAGTTTCTGCCCTGGTCGCTGTGTATTTCCAGGGGCACTCCATATCGGCAAATGAACGCACGTCGGCAACCGTTGCGGCTTCTTGGTTTGGAATGGCATACGCTTCTACCCATTTTGTGAAGTAGTCCATCACCACCAAAATGTGCCTGCTGCCATTTGCTGTCGGTGGAAACGGTCCGGCAATGTCCAGGGCAATGCGTTCAAAAGGGCTTCCGACATTGTACTGCTTCATAGGAGCCTTTCTTCTCCCGTGCGGTCCATTGGTCGTAGCACAGGTAGTGCACTTCTTACACCAGTCCTTCACATCTTCGGAACTGTGCATCCAATAAAACCGTTCTCGCACTTTCTGGAGGGTCTTCTTCACACCTAGATGTCCTCCTGACGGACTGTCGTGTAATTTCCGAAGTACTGCTGCTATCCTTTTTCTTGGAATCACCAACTGTCTTCTACTTTCGGAACCCTCATCGTTCTCGATTACTCGCTGTAGCAAACCGTTTTCTAAAACCAGCGAGTCCCACTGGGCCCAATACGATTTCATCGTTGGCGAGTACCTTGAAATCTTCTGCCAAGTAGGTCGACAGTTCTCCTTTTTCCAATGTCGGATTTTCTTCAAGTCGGGATCGTTCTCTTGTTCCTCTTCCAACTTTTCTGGTGTCCATTCGTCGGTGGTCACCGTGGTTCTTCGAATCGCAGCTTCCTTAGCTTCTGTTTTGCTGCAGTGAGAGCACCCTGCAGGGCATGGTCTTCTAGAGAGGGAGTCTGCATTTCTGTGGCTTATTCCGGCTCTATGCTCAATAGTGAAATTATATTCTTGGAGCCGCTCGATCCATCTAGCGATTTGACTTTCAGGGTTCTTGAATTGCATAAGCCACTTAAGTGCTGCATGATCGGTTCTGATCACAAATTTCTTCCCATACAGATACTGATAGAAGTGCTCCACGGACTTCACTACTGCTAGGAGCTCTCTTCTTGTGACGCAGTAGTTTTGTTCTGGTTTGGAAAGGACTTTACTAAAATATCCCAGAACTTTCTCTTGTCCTCCTTGAACCTGTGATAGCACTCCTCCAATTCCAACATTGCTAGCATCAGTATCTAGTATGAATTCTCCCTCTGGTAGTGGATAACCGAGTATAGGTGCAGTAGTCAAGTGCTTCTTCAAGGTTTCGAACGAAGTTTGGCAATCTTCGTCCCAGCGAAACTCCCTTGCTTCCTCTGTAAGTCGTGTCAAGGGCTTAGCGATATATGCAAACTTCTTTATAAATCGCCTGTAGTATGTACAGAGTCCAAGGAAGCTTCTAACTTGGTGCTTGTCGGTGGGTCTTGGCCACTTTCGTAGGGCAGCAGCTTTTTCTTCGTCTACAGCTACACCATCCTTGCTGACTACATGGCCTAGGTAATTGACTTTGTTCTGAAATAGTTGACATTTCTTGGGGTTGAGCATCAGTTGGGCAGCTTGCAACCTTTTGAAGACACCTTCCAAATTCTTTTGATGTTCGTCGAATGTCCTTCCCAAGACTATGATGTCATCAAGGTACACTAAGCATGTCTTCCAGGACAAACTTCGCAGTACGTTTTCCATCAGTCTTTCGAACGTTGCGGGGGCATTGCACAGCCCAAATGGCATAACGGTGAAATGCCATAGTCCAGATCCGGTGGTAAACGCTGTCTTTTCTTTATCGGCTGGATCCATTTCTACCTGCCAATATCCAGTCTTCAGGTCCAAGGTAGAAAACAATTTGCTACCGGCCAGCGTATCCAGAGTGTCGTCGATTCTCGGCAGAGGATAGCTATCTTTCTTTGTAACATTGTTCAACTGCCGGTAGTCCACGCAAAACCTCGTGGTTCCTTCCTTCTTCTTTACCAGAACTACCGGAGAGACCCAAGGGCTGGTAGAAGGTTCTATTACCTTGTCCTTTTCCATCTCGCGAACAATTCTCTCCGCTTCCTCTCTTTTGGCCTGTGGTAGCCGTCGAGCCGATTGTCTTATCGGTTTAGCGTCGCCGGTGTCAATTTTGTGTTTGACAGCAGATGTTCTTCCTGACTTTCCTCCTTTTGGTACAAAAAGAGATCGGTATTGTAGCAAGAGTTCTCTGATCTTTTTCTTCTCTTGCAGGCTAAGGGATTGTCCAGCCAGTGCTATCATTTGTTCAAATTTATTGTTGGCATCATTGGAGGTTGTTGTTTGATGAATTATCGACGCCACTGGTACGCAAGTTCCAATTTTGGTATCCTTCTTCATAGTTATTGGATGGTCATTTACATTTATAATGCGTACAGGTATTTCTTCAGCAGCCATGACTAACCCTTTTCCAACCAAGATTCCTCGACCAACCTCTTCATCGTGATTCCATGGTCCCATCATGACCGGTGTTCCTTCTTCGACGGTTCCTTGTAGCCTTGCCACAGTGAAAAATTCACTCCTTGCGGGTACAACTGTATCCTCCTGTACGGCTACCTGAACAGTTTTATCCTCGTGTGGGTGAAGGAATACCTCCTCAGAACCTACTCTAATCACTCGGTTCTTGAAATCTAGCTGGAAGCCATGTAGGTTCATAACGTCCATTCCGAGTATTATGTCCTCTTCGATATCGGCGACAACGACAGTGTGGGTGAACTTCTCTGCGCCAATTCCCAATTGCACCGGTAGTTCTCCATGGACATTGGCGCTTTCACCTGTGGCAGTCCTGAGTCGCAGTCTCGTCGGAAAAAGTCTTTTCCGGGTGTTGACAGTCTCGGGGCGAATAATAGTCCTCGTTGCTCCAGTGTCCACCAATAGTGTATACTTCCTTCCATTAACTTCACCATCCACGTATACACTATCATCGCGACATTTCAGAGAGGCTATTAGGATGAGAGGGTCTTTGGAAGGTCTTCGGGTCGAAGCTGCCCTCTGAAGGTCGACCCTTCCTAGTTTTCCTGCTGGGCGTCTTCGTTTGTAGCAGTTCTCGGTCGCTTGCACGAACTGCGTACATGTCCCATTTCTCCACAATTCCAGCATCTCACAGCTTTCAGTTTTCCATTTGAGATGCTTTTCATCATGTTGACAAGCTGGTCGAGCTTGTTCTCAACTTCTTCGTCTGCTACAGCCCTCACCTTGCCGTATACTCCGGAAGCCTGTGTAGCTGCTTCGTACTCCAAGGCTGCAGAGAGTACGTCGACCAGTGTCTTATGACGAGCCAAGCGTAGAGTTCTCTGCATTTCATGGTCACGAACTCCGTCGATGAATGTCTGTACCCCTAAACATTCCATGACATTCTCCGGTGCCGATGGATAGGCAAACCGCACCAACCTCGCAATGTCTGCTTCGAATTCTTGCAGAGTTTCGTTGCGTTTTTGTTTGCGGTTTTTCAGCTGCGACTGGTACAGATGCTCCAGGTGTTCCAGGCCATATCTCATATTCAATCGCTTTTTGAGTTGTTCAAAATCTTCGGCCTCTTCCACTGGAATAGTCTGGAGGATATCCATAGCGTCTCCTCTAAGGGCAAGAGTTAAATTTAACGCTTTTTCCTTCTCACTCCAGTTGTTTGCCTTTGATGCCGCCTCGAATTGCTTAAGATAGTTCGGCCATGACGTTTTACCATCGAATGTTGGCAGTTTCACTCGGCTGTTAATATCGTTTTCCATTTTCGGTTTCAACTCTACTTTCTCTGCCAGTTCGTCGTTATTCGGGGCTTGCCTAGTTGTAATATCCGGTTTATTACTAGTCTTCCTTTCGATTTCTTTGATTTTTTGTTTCATTTCTTGCTCCATTCTTTTAATCTTTTCTTCCACGGCAGAAATATCAGTCTTCATGGATGTCATTTCATTTTTCACGTCCGACAATTTGTTTTCCATGTCCGCCGAGAGTTTACTTTCCATGGCTGAAATTTCGTTTTTTATATCCGTCGAAATTTTATTTTCCATGGATGAAATTTTATTTTCCACGTCCGACAATTTGTTTTCCATGTCCGCCGAGAGTTTACTTTCCATGGATGAAATTTCGTTTTTTATATCCGTCGAAATTTTATTTTCCATTTCCGACATTCTGTTTCCCATGTCCGACATTTTGTTTTCCATGTCCGCCGAAAGTTTTTTTATGGAAGAGGTTATAGAGGCGGACGCTTCGTCGGTGAATTCAAACGTTTCCGGGTCCAATCCATTGTTAATCATAGCTTCTTTTAGTCGTTCCACTAACACTGACTTGACCCCACTTGTGTCCAGTTCGTAATCCTCCAACTCTCTTCGAAGCTCTGAAACTTTTAATTCACAAAGTTTCTTCGCCATCTTCCATTTATTTTAACCCCACACCTGACACCAATGTAACGTTTATTCTAATTTATATTTACAATTAATTTATATTTACAGATTTATATGTAATTCAGTCCTTATTTAATAATTTATGTAATACTCTAAACACACTAATTATAATTTATATGAGAGTCACTTAATAAACACTTTATCGATGCGCGATTACTTTCCTTCGGTATCAACACTGACTGATTGACTAATTGCCTGCAGCGAAGCTGGTGGCCTATTTATACTCGCACGCCGTAATTCTCGAAATTTCTCGCGGGTGCACTGGATATTTTCGACGTTCTGGCGGATGCACCAGGTGCGGTGGGTATTCTCGATGTTTCTCGAAGTTTGGGCGGAGGAGCCATAGTCGTCTCGTACGGGGATTTCACTGGGGGCACTAAGTGAGAATATTATTGCAGTAGCTCGCGTAACATTACTATTTTAAATGAAACTAATTGTTAATATTCTTTATAGGGCTACTTTGAACTGAAGTTCACTGCAATGAGGTTAGGTTACATTTTGCAGGTGTTTCAATGTATCATAGAAATGTTGTTAACAATGTTAGCACTGCATTTTTTAAATATATATCTATAATTTTAATTGGATTTTGTCCAAAATAAACTTTTACAAGAATCCCAAACAAAACTTCTACTTTCAAATATGTTTATCATCGGTTTTCAAATTTTTAAATATCACAGAACTATAAAATGTTGTATTTCACTTAAAAAACAGATAATGAATATCCTAAGTATATACGTAATTAATTTGTAAAGTTTATTTACCTCTAAAGCGGCTCAAAGAGTCCTCGAGCCGCCATTCCAGCATAAGTAATTCATAATACTCCATTTTCACTAGTCTTCAACTCCAAACTACTCGCTATCGCAGACTAGAACAGACTGGTCACTGAACAAAATACACTAAACGATGCACGATGTAGTGACGATTAGAGCCGATCTTGTGCGAAATGCAAAATATCCGTTTCAATTAATTAAACCCTTTAATTGTAGCTAACACACTTAGCTATTGTCAGGTAATTGCTATACTTATCATAATTGAAATAATTTCAGAAACAAATTTTAATTGCTCGAATTAGACTGCTAGCTTACGAAATGTAATTTCAGAAAAAAGTTTTCAGAAAAATAAAAAAATTTAGGACAATTCTACAAGTTTAATTATGGTTAGCCAGAATTTCTCTATTAAACCAGTTTACTTGTCCTGTTTTTCTCGGTGAGGTAACGCGCATTTATATCCACAATTAATTGCAAATAATACTGCAATAAAAGAGCGATCAAACGGTATATGTTCATTTGTGAAGAGTATGCTAAATCCAATGTAAATTTAGATAATAAATATTGTATTGTCATTTCATAGCTTAGAAACATTCTGACTTAAAAATGTTCGATAATTAATATATTTCACTCATTTTATTTTCGTCTTCAACGTGAGACACGCAACTAAAACAACACCAATTCAGCGCTTTCTCAATGCACCATATCAAATTGCGTTTGATCACATTACCTATAGTTTCAAGTATTCAAAAATCTCAAAGCAATGCATAAGGTGAATAATTTCCCAATTCAGAGAAGTTAAGAAATAATTCCAGTCCGATCCAAGTTTTTGTCTGCCGGTTGCACGTTATACGCAGTCATGATCTTCCGATCTGTCCAGAAAAACTTCAAATGAGCCGCCCTGAGCTATCCTACTAGTTATATTTCTATTCTATGGTGATGGTAAGCATCCATTATATTGTTTGTCATTTGACATACCAGATAAATGAATATCTCCTGTACGTTCCTTGTGGCGTTTTTATTTTTAGTTTGGTTTAACTATAAAAAGGGTTGAGGTTCAATATTAAGTAAGACCAAACCAAAAACAGTAGGATTTTTAACTATCTAGCAGGGTCAGGATCTTCCCGGATATGGCTCACACCTTCCTCTGTGTCATGGTCTCCTTCAAATGGCGCTAGTCGGTTTTGGTAGACTATTTTCGGTTTTCCATCGGGGATCTTGCTTATGCGATTGATGACGTCATTGATCACCTTTTTGACTGAGTACGGACCCTCTCAAGATTTTTGTAATTTTGGAGAAAAGCCTTTTCTCCTCGTCGGGTTGTGTAACCATACTTTGTCTCTTTCTTTGAAACTGCCTTCTGTGGCCTGCGTACCTTTTTTCATTTTGTTGCTGGCAGCTTGAAGATTCGGTCGGACCAATTCGTGCACATCGTCCATCCTTTTTCCCAACTGGTTTACGTATTACGTAAACTTCTCCAGCTAGATCTTCTCCGGGACGACAACCAAATTCCAGATCACAAGGAAGCGTCATTTCGCGTCCAAATAAGATTTTCACAGGTGTTTGACCTGTGGACTCATTGATGGCATATCGATAAGCCATTGCAATGATACTGGTCCCAATCTCTCTGGTGGCTGGAAACTACTTTGGACAGGTATTTTCCAATGGTCCTGTTCATTCTCTCATCCTTTTTCATCTGACTGTGTATGGAATGCCGTTGTCCTGGTCTACTTCATTCTCAGCTTCTCACAAATTTCCGGGAATACATGGCTTGCGAAATTTCTTCCCTGATCGCTGTGATCTTCCTTTTTTCATTTGACCACTGCTCAAATTTGATATTCCATTAGTCAGGGACTACGAGGGTTTTTTCACCAAGAGTTTACCGTGAGTCCATTTTGGCACGTTGCTCCAGTTTGAATCCAACGAGATAAAGTTTTAATATACCATCTGCTTGACCAGTACATGTCTATTCAGACCTTTTTTCGCTGGGGTGTCTGTCGTTCCATTGCCTACAATGATATTGCACCTAGGCTTAGCTCCATGGCTTCCAGATACTGCTTCTCTATTAGTTTCAGATCCATCAGTGTACTACACCAGCGTTCCATCTTAACTGCATATTTCCAGCCGATTCCAATTTGGCTGGATGTTATATTGTTGGTTGTAATTAATAAGGGCTCACATATTGTCAGTTCTTATTTTAAAAAGCGAGTTTGAGATAACATCTGATATTCTGGAGTGACTGTAAGAGATTCCAGCCCATTCTCGTTTCCATTTTGATGTGTAGATTGAGAGGCAGAAGATTGAGTATGGCTTCCATTGCCGTAGTCGGGCTGCTACTTATCGCACCCATTATGCACAGGCAGGTCAGCCTCTGAAGTTTTCATAACTCAAGTTTGATTTTCCTTTAAACCACACCTACGCCCCATATATATTCATGGTTCTCCACACAGTTGTGTACAGTATGTGTATGATCCGAGGATTTAGTCCTGATGTGCTTCCTATTGCCCGTTTGGCAGCCAGTTCGTTATGTCGAGCAAGTGTTAATTCCAGGCTAATTTAGCATCTAGATTCCATTTATTTATCCTCTGCTGAAAAATACTCAGAGTGCTATTTTTTCATTCCATAGGGAAGCCTATATTTTCGACACCAGTTGGTGTAAGACAGTTCCACATGAAGGAAAACATAGTAACATAAACGGTACAACCAAAAGCACAAAAAGCCTAACTAAGGTGCCGAGGTCTCGAAGCCTCTGACTGGTGGTGCCGAACTAATCAATCAATGAATACATGGCTCAACCAATGCAATAAACCAATTCAATTCGCTCTTAGTTAGTGTTTTAGCTTAGTTTATCGACGTTTTGGTTTTTTGAAGCGTGCTTCTTATTGCACGACATAGGACTTTTGAGGAGGCTAGTGAACTCGTAAAACGTGTAACGTTACGAAAAAGCGTTCGTCACGCGATAACTCATTCAAGCGACTGTGCGCAATCTCTCTTGCCGCACTGAGCTCGCACACCTATAGGTGTGAAAAATTGTCAAAAATTGACAAAATTTTAAAAAAATGATCAAAAATAGTCAAAAACTGTCAAAATTTTGAAAAAATGCCAAATATTTTCAAAAATTGTCAAAAACTGGTCAATAATTGTCAAAAATTTTGAAAAATGTTTAAAATTTTTGAAAAATTGTCAAAATGGTCAATAATTGTCAAAGACGGTCAATAATTGTCAAAACCAATCAAAATTCGTCAAAAATTGTCAAAAATGGTCCAAAAGGATCAATAATTGTTAAAATTTTTAAAAATGGTCAGAAATTGTCAAAATTTTGACAAAATGGTCAATAATTGCCGAAACTAAATCGTCAAAAGATTTCCAGTGACATTGATGTTAAGATAAATAATAAAAAACTAGCTACGGTCTCGGAAGCTAAAAATTTAGGTGTGATCCTGGACACTGATTTGAGGTTTGAGAAACACATTAACGCGGTACTTCAAAAAGCATACATGTCTTTGAAAACAGTTTTTGGCATCAGACATTTTTTGCCATTTGGCGTAAAAAAACACTGTGTGAGACTTTGATTTTATCGGTGTTTAATTATGCTGACGCTCTATATGGTCCATGTTTGACTGTTGAAATTCAGAAAATGCAGAATTGTTGTCTTAGATTGATATTTGGTATTCGAAGACGCCGTAGCGTCTCAAATAAACCCAAAGAAATTGGGTGGTTAAACATGAATAATAGAAGGATATTACATTCGGCGTGTCTCTATCATAAAATAGTACTTACAAGAAAGCCGTCTTACTTACATCGAAAAATAACATATAGGACAGATATTCACAATCTTAACATTAGAAATAGAGGTTTAATTACAGTTCCATTCTTTAGGTTAGAACTTTTTAGATCGTCTTTCAGATATCAAATTAGCCATGTCTATAACGGACTTCCTACAGATCTTAAAAGTTGTAAAATTAGTAAGTTTAATGTATCTGTTGCTAAATATCTTTTCACTACTAAATCCTGAACATTCTGTTAATTACTTTATTTTAAAAATTAAAAATGTTTCAAACTATAATTCCTAAACTAAGTCAGGATACCAACTTTTGAATTTTTATTTTTTTTATTTTCTTTCTTTATTTAAGCATGTACACTCTTTAAGGTTAAGTGGTAGAGCAGCTTTTATGGTGCTTAATGCCTCATAAAAGCTGAACTTTCCCTTTTTATTTTTACATTTATTCTATTGTAAACATTTATATTTTGAAAATAATAAAGACAATTATTATTATTATATGTTAAAATTTTTGGAAAATTGTCAAAATGGTCAATAATTGTCAAAGACGGTCAATAATTGTCAAAATTCGTCAAAAACTGTCAAAAATGGTCAATAATTATAAAAAACTGTTAAAAAATGGTCAATAATTAATAAAAATTGTCAAAATTTCTGAAAATTGGTCAAATTTTTTGAAAAATTGTCAAAAATGATCAATAATTGTCAAAACAGTCAAAATTGGTAAATAATTGTCAAAAATGGTCAATAATTATTAAAATTTTTAAAAAATTGCCAAAATGGTCAATAATTGTCAGAGACGGTCAATAATTGTCAAAATTTTTGAAAAATGGTGAAAAATTCACGAAAAATGGTCATTCTATTGTGCATAAGAAGCAAGCTTCTGTCGGCGGTCCGACGACCGCTCACCTTTTTTTTTTTCGTCATTCTTCCTCAATTCAAATTTTATGGATTTTATATCTAGTTCATAGCTTGTCTTTTTTTTCATGAGTATAATAAATGCCATCAACTATTGCAAATAGGTCGTGCCTATAGCGTTGATATCCATTCTGTATTTGCCATAACAGAGTTTTTTTTTCAATAAAAGATTGAATAATAGAATCCGTTATTACTCATAAACGCGATTGCATTGCCAGAATTACATTCCTGAGCTATTCGAAATCTTATCACGTGCGCCCAGAAAAAGGTCTATTCTCTAGATGTGAAATGAAATTTCTGTAACTAGCTATCAAAAACATACAGAGTTAATTTCCAAAATGTTGGTATTCATTTATAAAACAACATCTGTTAAGAAAAGTGTGCGATTGGGCGAATTTTCAAAAGGTACCTATTACCGGATAATTCACGTGGCCTTTTAACTAAACGACATAAACGTTAAATCAAAGGGCTCTACCGAATTCCGCAAAAACCTACCTGCGTCAAGTTCCGCAAAAGGTCGCGGTAGGATTAGAATATGGCTAACAGCTAAAGAACAGTCTTTACGAAAGCTTATTACATACGCGGCCATTTTTTCAACACTGTAAACCTTCCTCAATAATTGTCCTCGCCCTTCTCAATAAATGTCAATCATTTTCCTTTCCCTTCTGGAGATATTTCAATCATTTTTTCTTGCCCTTTTCGATAAATTACAAGAGCTTCTAATAATCCCTCTTTCGGGTAGTTCCAGGTAGTTTTGCGGATTTCGACCCTAGCCATATCAAAAGCATATTCCACATTCACGGTTGTCCACTAAAAAGAATAAGGAATTTATGGCTTCTACGAACGATAACATTTCCGTTTTTGTTACACAGATGAACATTGAATTATAATTAAAAATTGAAATATTGGTTGGTAGTGCAGCTAACTTAAAACAGACGTGAGTTTGCTTTAAGAAAACGAGGAATTTTTCAGGTACCTACCAAAGGTAATTTAAAATATTCCAGGATAAAGTAGGAATAAAAATTTCATATATGTTTGAAATTACATTACTTGTGAAATGTCTAGAAAAAGCACAATTTCACGCAAAATTTTACTTCAGCTGGTCTACATACAAGTATCTACAGATTTAAGACAACTGGAAGTAGAAGTGAACAATGATTTGGAAAAATACCAGAGATGGTTGATAAAGAATAAACTGCATATTAATTTGAAAAAACTTCTCTTTATGCAGAAAAATATTAATTCAGTAAATATACAGATAAAAATAGGAAATAAAATTATTAATGAGGTGGATAGTATGAAGTATTTGGAATTATTCTTGGATGAGAACATAAACTGAAGCATACATGTACAACATAAGAAAAAAACTGGTGCCAGTGACTGGAGCACTCTACCAATGTAGAAATTACTTAAACTATGAGACATTGAAAATAATTTATAACATTTATTTCTTACCAATCATCAAATACCCAAGTATCGTCAGTTACATCTAGCGTTTAATAACATGATCACTCAAAATAAACAGACATCTTTCCTAATTCGAAGTGAAATATTTCATTCAGCGCCATCGAAAACCACCTTTTTTAATACGCCATCTATACGTTTCGAGTCCAAAATTACGAAAAACTGTTAAATCATTAGTCCGTAGACTATCTCTATTTTAGACAATGGTAAAAGTGAAATAAGAAGATGAAAATATTTTGTTCTGGAATGGAAGAGTTCTATATATAAGGTCAATGTAGCCAACACAATAAATTAAAATGATCAAAATGACATATATGAAATGGAGGTCACTGAAAGGGGTCACCTATTGACTTAATTTTTCAGTTTTTCAGATATAAACCATGTTTTATGCAATATATCTTGTACCCGAATGATAAAAAGCTCGTTTTAATTCAGGGTGTTTTGCTTTCTAATGTTTACCACAAATGTCACGGGTAACTGTCAACATTTTCAGTCCAAGCAACATTTTCAAAATTAAATTATAATACACTGGAAAGACATATATAAAGAACGGATAAAGTTTATAAAAATAAAACCACGCTATGACTTTGAAAAAGGTACCTACTTATTAACGAAAGATTGGATAATATTCCGGAAATACGAGGAACGACATAGCTTACCTATGTCTTTTGAAAAGTACAAACTTGTTGACGAAAGGATGCATTATTTAGGAAATATTCGGATTGACATAGCTTACCTATGTCTTTTTAAAAAAGTACCACTTGTAAAAAAGGGCTGGATAGTATTTAGAAAAAATGTGGAACGACATAGCTTTTGAAAAAAGTACCACTTGTAAAAAAGGGATGGATAGTATTTAGAAAATATTAGGAACGACATAGCTTACCTATGTCTTTTGAAAAAAGTACTTATTTGAAAAAGAAAGGCAGGATGATACTGAGATATGATGTCATTTGATATAAATTGAGAATTACTGTATGCTTACACTCCTTTGTAGCAGAACGATTATAAATAATTTGACTAAACTAATAACTTTAAAAAATCATGTTTTCTAAAAAACAAATCACTTGCGAGTAAAAAAACAAAGGCATGCTAGGGTTATTTTATAAAGAATTATCCAGTATAATAATGTTTTGGCTTGTTATTTCCAGCTAAAGGAATCTTGGGCATTGAATTAAAATACGCGGTTTGTAAGATTATTATGAGCAGGTATGTTTAAAATCAGCATTAAAAAATTCTGAAAGTGTTTTCCCGTATAAAAGTCTTTCCTAATACTCCTAACCTCCTAATTTCACCCCCTTCCAAGATATCACCCTGGATAAAATTGAATTTTTTTTTCTCACATTTAAGCAAAGATGGAAACTTTAAATTTTGTTAATTTCGTGCACTCGCAATTACTAACCACCGATATTTTCTCAACATTCCTGTTACATTACAAAGGAGTGAAATTATCAACCCTTATACTTCATTTAATATTAATTTTTTTTTCGAGATTGAGTTTTGTGAAATAAAAATATTATTTAAAATCTCTATTGTCTTGAAAAACTTATTTTACTCTTGAAGTTTATCAAAACATCAAAGATTTTAAATAATATTTTTATTCCACAAAACTCAATCTAGAATAAAGGTTTTGATATTGATAAATTACAAAATTTCAAATTTCATCTTTACTTAAACTTGAGAAACTAAAATAAAAACCCAATTTCACTCAGCCTCTTTTAAAGGGAGTGAAGTGAGGAAATTTTTTCATATGAAAGACTTATCATATTTTTATACGGGCAATCACCACCTGAATATTTTCGCATAAGTTTAGAACCACCCTGTATGTAGTATAAAATATTGTAGAAACTTCTGTTATATAAGGTGAGCCATGAGGAACTGTACATACTCCTACCTCGTATTGATTCTCCTACGGGGTATGTCAAATATAAAATTTCAACTTGTATTTGGTTTTTGAAAACCTTTATCAAGATTGAAGAAAGTATACAAATGGATAATAAATAATAAGTTTTCCTTCAGATATTAAGGTTGGACGGGTGGTACTAAATAAGCATCATACAATTCCAAAAGTTTATGTTCCAAATATTATTATATTATTGTGAATTTATCGAGTACTCAGAATATTGTTTTGACAAAAAAATACAGTTTGATCATTTTTAAATTAATGAAAACTAAATAGAAACATTGAAAAATAATCAGATATTTAAATAAGGAAAATTTGAGAATACACAAGAGTATTATAGCTTATCTGTTTTTTGAAAAAAGTATCTGTAGTACTGTAGGTTTTTATTTTGAGTAAAAAAGTATAAGAAAAGTCTGAGAATTCGATAAATTGCAAATTTACCTATGAATTACTAAATACATATTATACAAGGCGTTGTTTTAATATCATTCAAAACAGCTTTTTTCTCTTGAAAATCGGTTTTAAAAATTAAGTAAACCAGTTGTATTATTAAAAATATAACACGAATTAAGATAATTAGTTATTAAAAATTGAACATTTGTACAGAAATCAAAATATTTTACTGAATCTATTTTGCTAAACTTTCATATAAATAAAATTAACTAATTTTTAAAGACCCCGTATGTTAATAAACAAAATTTTAATTGTCATTCAATATTTCCCATAGGATCCCCAATACGAGGTAGGAGTATATGTACAGTTTATCAGAACTAATCTCCCATATAAGAACAATTTGTCATAGCTAGGAATATAAACCGGCCGGCTTTTCAGAATCTTTAGTATTTTGGTATAAAAAAACATTAAAAGGATGCAAAAATGGATTATAAATAAACAATATACATACACTGTGTCCGTAAAGTATGGAACAAATTCATTTTTAGCTAAACAGACCATTTTAAGAAATAATCCTGAAACACGTCGATTTTTGATTTTAATTTACCGTACTTTAAAATAATAATCTAATATACAGGGTGAATTACTTTCGAGTAATGACGTCACCGTCATTTTTTTTAAATGGAACACCCCCATTTTGTCCCAATTTTCGGATTACACTAGCTGAGCTGATTCCAAAAATGTATCACATGTTGATTTCAATTGGTACAGGGTGGACAAAAATACAATAGTTTTGTGTGTGCTCATAAAGTAACGCGTAACATTCTTTATCAGTTAAATTAACAATATTAGTAAAAATACTTATTGTCTAGCGGCAATTAGTTTAAATAAGTATTTTTGATAATATTGCTAATTTAACTAATAAAGAATGTTACGCGTTACTTTATGAGCACACACAAAACTATTGTATTTTTGTCCACCCTGTACCAATTGGAATCAACATGTGATACATTTTTGGAATCAGCTAGGCTAGAGTAATCCGAAAATTGAGACAAAATGGGGGTGTTCCATTTAAAAAAAATGACGGTGACGTCATTACTCGAAAGTAATTCACCCTGTATATTAGATTATTATTTTAAAATACGGTAAATTAAAATCAAAAATCGACGTGTTTCAGGATTATTCCTTAAAATGGTCTGTTTAGCTAAAAATGAATTTGTTCCATACTTTACGGACACAGTGTATATTAATTCTGTATATTAAGAAACAATAGAAGCTTACACATTTAAATTGTCATTTAATATTTCCTATAGGAGCCCCAATACGAGGTAGAAGTATCTACAGTTTATCATGACTAACCACTCATATAAGAACAATTGGTCATAGCTAGGAATATACCTATACCGGCCGGCTTTTTAGTATTTTAAATATTTTGGTATAAAAAAATAGTGAAAGAAAGCAAAAATGGATTATAAATAAACAATATTATGTACTAATTCTGATTAACAAATTAATATCTTAAGATTAAGCAAATTCAAAAGCTAGAAAATGATAAATTTTTTAAAAATTGGCTGTATAATTCGTCGAAAAATTGAAGTATGAAAAGTATGGTAAGTAAGTAAGCAAAAATGGCGCCTTTCAGTCATACGCATAGGTACCAAAAAAAGGATAGGCAGCATCGCTCTTTTTTTGATGATGTATTATGTGATATAACGCCTATGGGTTATGATTATTTTTTTATTGCTGAGACCCCGAAGTCGTGCTGCCAGTGGAAGGGGACAGAGTATAGTTATGTTTGAGAAAATATGGTGTAAATAATTGAAATTAATATGAATTTTGGAAAATACTCACCAATAATTGAATTCCTTGATAATGGTTAATGTGGCATGAACAATTTTTCTAGTAGAGAAATGTTCAAATTTCAATTTAATTTCAATTTGAAGCTGTAACTTGATGAGCACAGTGATGAATCGATAATTTTTAAATGAAATAGTTTCGTCCGAAAGCTTCAGCATCCAACGAGGCACGAGAATTTAATATTTACAGACAAAACTTTGGTAGTTATTTCAACCTATTTGTCTATAGTTACAATAAATTGATACTTAAATAAAGTGAGAAGAAATTTATCTAAATATTAATAGGAATACCCTAATTTCAATTAATTTCTTATAATGTAATGCTTTTTGCGTTAGGCAATTTTATTGCGCTTCCCTTTTACTATTTATCTGAATCTATCGACCTTTCACCTTCCATAAACCTGAATATTGCACCCTTACGTTAACTTAAAACGTGTTTCAATCCTCTTGTAAGTGACGATACGTTTCATTGGCATAGATCTAGGGCACTCTACCGATATTGAAGTAATTACTCCTCTGGTTTTATGACTGCACCATTTGGAATTCGCTTCCAGTAGTTCCAGTCCTCATTTGCAAGGTGAAAATCAGGAAGCTTTTGTAGTTTTGATCAGATGACAGAGAAATTTGCGATTGAGATTGTGAAAATCGAAGCAATAATTTTGAATATTCGTAAGAGTCAGATGAAAATAATGGTAGGATTAGTGAAAGCGAAAGATTCACGGACATAATAAAAAGAAACTTTAAAGAGCGGAAAAAACTTACAAGCGATGGCATTATGGAAATAGATAGCGTGAGAGGCATGAATAGACATTTAATAAAATATGAACATGTTACACTACAAGAGTTTATTGGAAGAAAGTGATACTGAATTGGTTTGAAGCGAACAATATCCACAATTTTTTAAATAACTCTGGAAAATTAACGGAATGTTAATACCATCACAAATTGGTCTGGACAATATATTCCAAAGAACTGTTAATCGATGGAGAGGTATCTGAAATGGAAGAAGAACTGACAGAAAAACCATAAAATATAAATTTAGTTTTACCTACAAGGGAAGATACATGAAATAGTTGATACAAGTCGCAATGGAAAATCGCCTGGTGAAGACAGAATTAATATGGAATTATAAAAATATGGAGGCATCGATCTCCAAGAAACACTTTTTTAATCAATTGAAAACATATGAATTAAAGAAAGAATGCGTGAAAAAAAAAGGTTAATTGGAGAGACAGTACCTAACTATACATAAAAAAGTGAATCAGCAATTGTGTGCGACTACAGGCAAAGATTACAAATAAAATATAAGATATTTCACTTGTACGAATTTATGTCGAAAAGCAACTATACCGCTGGTTACTGTCTGGTGACTCAGTGGTTGGCGCCGTGGTTCAGAATGTCCTCACTTGCACTTAATTTTGCATAGTACACGGGTCGTCACCCGTCGAGCGCTGCTATTTTAAAATGGTGTTTATAATTCGTTGTTTGTATTTTATGTTTGTTGTATAGATTTTTTAAATGTATTAATTAATTATTGTAATAAGCAAAAAATAATATTATTATTATTCTCTCAGTGTTTATCACTTTCCCACGAACTCTGAATGTAATCTTGGTTTTAAGTATACTTAATATAAACAATGATAAAAAATATAGAGAAGAAACTGAGGAACAGAGATGTAACTGAAATTTTTGGTTACTAAACTATCTACAGCAGATTTTTACTGTCCTGGATACGACATCGCTATTGTAGTCAGAGGCAAGTTTGCTGGAGTGATATCGGAAAGAATGCCTTAAATATAGTTGATAAATGGTGCATACAAGAGATACTGTCAGTCAATGCTCAGAAAACACAAATTATCAATTTCACAAGGCCTAAAGCAAGCCAGTGCTGACTATCGAAAGTTTATCGAGGAGCTAAAAGCGAATGTCTTAATGGGGTAACCTATGGACGCAACGGCCACGAGATCTAGCTTTAATAATAAGTTCCAAATAATTATACCAGGTAGGGAAGACTGGAAGAAAGGTGTACCCATACAGGCTGAGGCGACCTGGTATACGGACAGCTTCAAGACAAAAGTAGGTGTAGGAGCCGGAATTGTAGGGCTAAAACAAAGGATAGCTATTCCAATAAGCCTATCTAAGAACGTCACAACTTTGCAAGCAGAAGTGACGGCGATTCACCACTGCGTTGAAGAAATTGAAAGGCAGGAAAGGACATACTGTTCAGTTGCCATCTTCACCGACAGTCGAGCTGCACTGAAGGCACTCGATTCCATAAAGGTCAATTCTAAGCTAGTATGGTATTGCATGGGTATCTTAAACGCACTTGGAAACCATTGCAAGGTCGTGGTAGCCTGGGTACCAGGGCACGAGGGTCATAATGGCAACGAGTTGGCGGATGAAACGGCCAGAAATGGCTCATTAATGCCATTTATTGGACCGGAACCCTTCTGCGGCGTCACAAAGTCGACAATAAATATGGCCACAAGGAAGTGGGTGGCACAGAAATCTCTAGAATGGTGGGTAAACTCACCAGGACAGAGACAGGCGAAACAGTTCATTAGAGGACATTCGCCAACTTTTACGGCAGATCCAATGAGCAAAGAGAGGAAAACTGTCAAAGCCGTAGTGGGTGTGTTGACGGGGCAGTGTGAGCTTAACAGGCCCGCAGAGCTGATGGGGTTGAAAGACGAAGCTATAGAGGAGGAAACTGCATTGCACATCCTATTCCAGTGCAACTATCTGGCGAATGTACGATTTCTTGTACTAGACGATGAGAAGCCACCGGCAAGAAACTATATGGAAGATTCAGTCTGGAGGCTGATTGGCTACTTAAAAAGAGTCGGGCTGGAGAACGTAATCTAGATTCAGAGGACCACAATAGATCTGAAAAGGTCGCAGTGGAATAGGCCGATTAACCACCTCATCAAATCTAATCTAATCTAATATTTCATTTAGTCTTTCGGGAAACGTTATCGCAGTGACATTTCTTGTTCGTATTATTTCAAATCCTGCCTCCTAAAAGTAACATTAATAATATCATAATTGTGGTTTTAAAATGCCCGTGCGCTGTGCTAAAATGAGTTGTTCCATCAAGGTGGGAAAACCAGAAATATTGTTTTATGGTTGTCCCAAATTCGTTGAGAGGTGCTAACCAAAGAGGAATTGGTCAGTTCCTTATGCACGAATTTTTAAAATTGTCTCTTAATCATCCACGCAATTAATTTCCTTTCAAGTATTTTGTAAGTCTTTATACCAGAGTCCGTATATATTTATCTCTTGAGTTTACATTGAAATATAAGAAGGACAATGGACTAAATACATCATATCAACCAAGCTTAGCATATTGAAACATTTGTGAAATTAATTGATAAATATATCCTGCAGCTGCATATGTCTTGACTATTTTAACCTTCTAAATCCAAAAATGCGGAGAATACGTTGTGCCTAATTTAAGTAAAATTTGAGTTTGATAGGCCCTATTATTCTAGTGGCCAATAGGAATATTTTATCAAATTTGGAATAATCTATATAAATAACTGCTAAGCCATCAATAAGTACAACAAAATTACTAAAATGTTAGATCAAAACTATCAATTTATTCATTTTGAAAATTTAATTGTATTTCTTACTTATAACTAATCTTTCCTTTTCAAATTTATACACCTGAACATCTTTCGAAATAATTAACATTTGAAAATATTAAGTAAAATAACCTTTAATATTTCATCATATTATGTTAAATATATATTTCTTGAGTTATCCCTGTATTTTGTTTTGGGTCGAGATGGGAAACTCATGTTCGAATGTGTCCAGGACCCAAACAGTGTTGGACTCATTCCTAAGGGGATGCCTACCAACCAAACCCACCTCAAACTCCCCGTTACCCCCACCTCGAAATCACTACCCTAGCATACTTCGAGACAGGCGGCGTTCCCTCCCACACTCTCCTCTCTTACCGTCGTCTTCTCCCTACTATCACTTCTACCGTTCAGGCCATATCGAGTACTTCCCTCCCCCTAACCATGCTCTTTACTACGCCACTCACCTCCATCCATTCCTTCTCTCCCCTCAACATTATCTCCACCATGTTCTCCCAGTACACCGCCTATCCTAGTTTCCTCTCCAACTTCTTCAGCACTTCCTCGTTCCTCCAGCATCTAAACACATGCCCCACATCATCCTCCACTTCACACCTATCGCACACTCCAGTCTCTCTTTTCCCAATCTTGTGGAGGTACCCTACTCTCGACCCATGTCCAGTGAACACCTGTGTCAAAAAGTAGATCACCTCCCCGAATTTCCGCTCCATCCAATCTCTCCTATTCCCAATCGCTCCTTTTAGCGCGCCCTCATACTCCTCCGACTTTCTCTCCATTTCCTCCTTCATCAATTCCTGTACTTCCTCTCTGGTGGCACCCCTCCAGCGTTTGTTCCTGGTTCTAGCCATCACATCCAATGGGTAGGACCTTGCCAGCACCGCTGCTGCCAGTCCACCCACTGTCATGTACCCCTGCACCACCCTCAGCAGTATCCCTATCTGCACCCGTAGGAGTGGCCTAACCCTCGCATTCACCCCCGCTTTTTCACCCCACACCTCCGCATCGTACAGCATTCTCTGCTCCACCGGCCCTTTCACATTACACATAAATCTCCTCAGCCATGCTGCCCTCACTTTCCCCTTCTCTGTCGCCTTTAACATATGAGTTTTGAGGGATAATCGGCTATCCAACCACACCCCTAGGTATTTCACAGACTCCTCCATATGAATTCTCCTTCCCTTCACCATCACCCCCACTTTCCTCGTCTTGCTCCGTCCCTTCACTAGCAACCCCACTGTCTTATATTCCGCCAATTCCAGTCCGCACCACTCTATCTTCTCCACAATCTTTCAACACATAATCTCCGCCTTTCTTTCTATCTCCGCCTCTCCCATTGCCGTACCATTACCAGACACGCATCATCCGCATACACCGTAATCTTCACATACTATCCCACAAACATCATCAAACACACACTTCCAGTTACCCTGTATAGCTTAGAGAAAAATACACTTTTCTAAATGTCCCTGTACCTACCGGTGGCGTTGCCGACAACAAAAGCGACCGGTTTATATTATTTATGAGCACGGCGTACGTTTGTAACAACAACAATTAGGCCGCCATCGAGTGAAATATCTTTTTATTTTCTTTGTATACTTTGCTACAGGAGACTAACAATATAGACTAAACCACGCAAAATGTAATCAGTGCTCATACAAAAAAAAACTGGTCAATCAAACTAAAGATATAGTAAGTAGGCATTACTGCTAAGAAGTCAAGAATAATACCATCCTCACAATCGAGCAGATTATAGAGAAAACACGTGAACACATGGAATAGACATACTGCTAATATATTTTGTACAAGCTTTTCACTCTATCTAGAAAAGTGAGCTGATGACATTGATGGAACTAAATATACTCCCTAAACTGAGAACACTGATGTATACCAAAATGAAAATCTAACACATGGATGCTAATAGAGAAACAAGAATTTTGAGTATGTCAGGATGTCAGACAGTCCTGGCACTACCACATGTGATGCGAAAAATAGACTAAAGGATAATGAAAGTTGGAATAGGAGAAATACTGGCATATTCAGATGACTTAGCTATTATCCCAAGAAACCCGAACACAAGGGATAATAACTAGTATTCTATTGAAATAAAGTGGACTGGAATAAATAAGAAGAAATCAAAAACAATTTAATTTAGATTTATATTTGAGGCATTTCAATAAGTAAATGGGGTGATTGCAATCAAAGTTACCATCTGTAATAAGTAAATTTTATACCCATTTAGAATAAGACCATCCTTATTTATTATTAATAAATCGGTTGAAACAAAAAATTACCAACAAAAATGAACGTCGTAACTAATTTATTAGATGTCACGTTTTTGAAGTTACGTCAAATTTTGATTTCATGTTAATGTCATAACGCAAAATAAGATATAAAAATGCGATATTCTGATGAATCCAAAAAACTTATGCTTAATGTAGTAAACTATTTTCAAAACGATTTAGGATCTCGATTTAGGGCAATTCAAAAAGCGTCCGAAGCACTAAAAGTTCCAGAAAGCACATTATATAATCTTGAAAAAACAAACAGAGCTACAGATTTCGAATTTAGAAGAAATATGTCTGCAAGCGTTTCCCGGAGCAAAACCCGAATTACAAAAAATACCCTTCATTGTTTGAGGGAAGTAATTTATAAAATGTATGCGCGGAAGGATAAAATCACAGTAGAAACTATTTTACGGCAATTTATCGAAGAGTCTCCAGAAACTAAGATTTTCAAAGGTTCGTTATATTTGGGAATTAAAAAAATGGGTTTTCATTTCAAAAAACAGGATGGAAGAAAACATTTATTGGAAATGCCTGCAGTCAGATTAAAAAGAATATTATTTTTGAACAAATACCATGCTGCTAAAAGCGAAAAGCTCTTTACACCTGTTTTTCTGGATGAGACATGGGTTTTTAGTAAAAGCGGGGACAGAAGAATGTGGCAAGATGGTACTAAACACAGTGATTTAAAAATAACTGGAAGTGGGACACAATATGTAATTGTTCATGCCAGTAATAAAAAAGGTTTTGTGGCAAATGCATCGCTTATTTTTAAATGCAATAAAAAAACAGGCGATTACCATGATAACATGAACACCGAAAATTTTGAAAATTGGTTTAAACAGCAACTAATTGTAAACTTGGAAGAACCATCGTTAATTATAATGGATAACGCAACGTATCAAAGTCGCCTGGATGAAGAAATCCCAAGAAAAAGTTGGAGTAAAACACGCATGTTAGAATGGCTCAAAAAAAAGAATATTCCTTTTCCAGATCACATTTTAAAGGATGCTGTTTGGAATATAATTGAAAAGCAAGTTTTGCCAGAAAAAAATTATCATTTAGACAAATACGCTGCCGAGCATGGTCATTGTGTTCTCAGGCTACCACCCTATCATTGCCATTTTAATGCCATCGAAATGGTATGGTCAGAAACTAAAAGGCATTATGATCAAGCTATTACGAAAACTGCAAGGTCACCTACTGAAGTCTTAAAAGTATGGAATGACGTTGTAAAAAATGTACCGGAGCAACACTGGCAGAATTACATAAATCATACAGAGAAAATTATTTCTGAAGCATGGGAAGTAGAAAACAAACTGGACCTACTAAACATCGAACCTATGGTGATCTCTGTATCCAATGAATCCGATGATGAACTATCACTTTCCGAAAGATATTCTGATTTAGAAACTAATTAAACTTTGCCTTGAAGATCACGTTGTCATTTTTTTAAAATCTAGAATTTGTACTTAATCGAACTCTGAATTGCCATATTTTTTTTTAAAAACTATGTATCTAGTTAATAAAACAATGTTTTTAAAATTAGTGCGCTTCTTTTATATTCTTTTATTATGTCAACATCTTTAGAATTTTATGAATTTCATAAAATTAATTTGTATTATTACAAACCGCCACTGATAATATGAAATTTCAAGTCACTACGCCAATGCAATAAGAAATATGTCAAGCATTTGACATGACAAAGGTCATAACCTAATTTTTTTCATGCGGGTTCAGATGGTTCAAGAAGCCGCATACGTTAAGTTACTAAAACGGCTGGTACCTCTAAATAGGTATTAATTTTACTATATGTAACTAATTTGAGACCTGTGTGGTCAGACACTTGATATTATTATTTGTTCTGTGTAGTTGAATATTTCAACTAAGTTGACCATTAATTATAAAATATCATTATATTAAATACGGTATTTCACTGCAGTATTCACACTTCGTTTTCAGGTGGATAATAGTAAGTTAATGAACGATTTTCTTTTTTAACTCGATTTAACACGAAATAAAACTTTTTCTTAACAAGTTTTCTTGCTTTTTTATGCTTCTTTGAGAGAAAGGAGTGGAGTAAAATAAAAGCCAACGGGTGGTATAAACTGTGACAAATTTCTATTTTCTTTTGCCCAACACAATTACCATTAAAATAAATGCTGCTCATAGATCACTAACTTCATAACTGGTTTTGATCCAAGAATAAAAAAGTCCATGGGAAGAGCAGCATGCACAAATAGAAATTCATTTTCAAGTTATCTATGTAAGTCACCTCGGAGAAATATATTATACAGATCACTTCTGATGAAATGCTAAACTTGCTTGTTTTCATTAACAATAGAAACAAACCAAATTAAAACAGCTACCAACACATTCTTCTTCTACTTCATTTCACGTAGATTTTGCTGCACATTATATTGAAACAAAGAAGTAGACTGCATTTCATTACTCTCAGAACGTGCACTTTCATATTGCTTATAATCACGCGATAAATTATCACTGCTGTAACGGCCTGCTTCTGTCACAGTTTGATTTAGTTTTCTTTGAATGAAAATCTAGTAATAAATTGCATACCGTATACTGAATCGTCTACTGCCGACAAAATTTCATCTTAAATATTTTCATTAAGTGTCTTGCGCCTTGCTTTGGTACATCCCAAAAGTTTCCCAATTCTCTGTATTTCCTTTCTATTATGCTCACACTGAATCGACAGAAACGGTCACGATCTGGGAGAATTTTATGAAATAATGTGCATGTCTCTTGTTGAGTCCGCATCCTTCCGCCATCACCAATCATCATTAAAATTTCAATTCTCTCATTTTGAGTCGAAGGCGTGTTAACGAAACAGTTTTTTAACTATAGTACTTGAATTGTACTTGGATATTTATGACATTTCACAGATTTTTAATCGAAAAACAAATGGCAAGAAATAATATCAAACTATTATTGTTTTGTCGAGCGGCTAGGAGTATATGGGTGCATTGTTAAAATATGCTCCCTGTACCAATTTCAATCAACCTCTGATACATTTTCGGAATCAGCCCAGAAAGGTAAATCTGCTAATTAAAAAACAGGTGGAATGTTCCATTTGAAAATCTGGTGTTGAAACCATCAGACAAGGGGCAATTCATTTGTTACGTAAGACGATTTTTGACCCCCTCTTCCTTCTATGTAAGAAAAAAATTAGAATAGGCCGACCCCCCTTCTTGAGAAAAACACGTTTTGTTTGTTTTTATTTTTATTTTTCATAGGAACAATTTTTAGGAACGTTTATATGTACCTACACTAAAGGTATAGTTCATTCAACAGCCTTTTTGGTGTGCGTCATCGTTTGTGACGTATATCCGGGTTTTGGGTATGTCGGTATTTAATTTGTTATTTTGACATATAGCTAACCTTTAATTTGATAAATAAAATCATCAGGATCGTATTCAGCCAAATTCTAAAAGGCTATGAAATTAATAATACTTGGGATATGAAAACACTGCAAAATAAAACAAATTGTATATTTAATTTACATATTAAAATAATTTAATATTGGTAAATATAGTCCTGCATTTGAATAGATAAAATGCTAACAATAAGATCAATATTCACTTTTCATAAATAATAATTTACCGTAAACAACAAAGTACAGACCTGACGAGAACTGTCAGTTGGACATTGGAAAAATACGTAAGACACGAAAGGAACTCCTGCATAGTATTTTGAACGATGTAATTTCGCCCGATTGATAGGTCGCGTTTGCGCGTAATCTAAACATCAACCAATAAAATTTTTGTAAGTCAAAGATTAGGGTTAACGTTTGTACTACGTTTAAACGGTTCATTATTGTGATATTTTGATTAGGATTAATCACAGACCTGCCTTTTTTTCCATTTTTTCCAACGTAATGTGTTAGAAAGAGATTAACAATCAATGACGCACACCAAGAAGGGTATTATATGAACTTTACTTCATCAACACCTATACGACACAGAACTTTTTTTCTCGGCTTGAATATATGGCCAACGCTTCTTCTTTTCCAGTATTTTTAATGTTTATCCATACGCATCCGAGCGCGTGTCATGGCACTCGCGCGGATGTACGCTCTCTTTCAAAAGTATGATCTCAACTTTGCGCATTTTTGTGATCTTACGTAAGAACTATCAAGACTCCCGCCATCTTCTTGTAAGAAAAAATAAGACATGGTCTTAGAGAAGAAGTAGAACTAACCATTTGACGACGAGAGACAACCTCTCCAAAATTCAAAGACTAGCCTGTATATGCATTACAGTAGCAATGAGAACATGCCCGAAGGCGGCCATGGAAGTGATTCTCAACCTCACACCACTACATATGGTGGTGGAGAGTGTTGTAGAAAGAACAAGATACAGACTAAGTAGAGAGGAAATAATTTAAAAAAAAAACACCTCCTCGCTTCTTAGAAATTAGAAAAAGACCAGGGTCAAGCCACAAGATGGTATGATGAAAAAATACCTATAACTTTTCAAAGATATTTGATGCGAAATTAAACAAGAAGAAGTGGAAATAATGCCATTCAATGGTACACAGACGGCTCAAAATCAATAGAAAGAACTGGGAAAAATCCCAAGTATCTTTCTAGCGGAAATTCACTCCATAGTAAACTGTGCCAAGTTCAATATTGATAAATTATATAGAAGGCAAAGGATCATCATCATGTAGGATGATCAAGCAGCCCTTAAAGCACTTAGTGTTTGTGTAATCGGTTCCAAAATGGTATGAGAATGCCTCAATGAACTAGGCAAAAACAATATCATCACCTTACTGTGGATTCAAGGACACACTGGAATAGAAGAAAATTAAATAGCAGATGAACTAGCAAAGAGGGGGAATAAAACACCTGGAACCCTTTTGCGGTATCAGCTCCAATGTAATATTGTAAGAAACAGTCAAAGCGGGAAAAAAGAGAAGAACTGACCATTGGGAAGATCTAATAGGCCTGAACGCGCACCTCAAACAGATCAAACTATAGTGGAGCATGGAGAATGTACATTATATGGAATGGAAGAAGAAACCTCCATTTACATACTTGCGGATTACTGACCATTGGGAAGTAGGGCTTAGACAATCAAAGATACTTCTGGGTGACTACAACCTGTTGAGAACAAATGAATCCCTAGGTCAGAGTAAAACTGCAATGAGTTTTAACAGGGGTCCTAACGGGACATTGTCACCTGAATGGGCACCTGAAAAAGCTTAAAATAGAGGAGGAAGAGGAATGTGCGGATTGCACAGCAATTCAGAATAATAGGGAACAACTATTGGATAGAAGAGGGACACTTACCTAAACTAAAGCCTACAAATATCCTAAAATTTCTCCGGGAAATAGGTCTAAAGGAGCTACCATTCTCTGAGACTTTTCCCAAGAACTAAGTGGAAGTAAGGGGAAACAATAGATCTTTTAGGTATCAGTGAATGTCACCCCAATATTCATATATGTAGAACATTATTTAGCATAGTCATCATTTATAGTTGTATAATAAATTGCTTAGTTGATATTTTGTTTTTAATTTTCTTTCCATTAAATTCATTTCCTATGTAAATTAATGAATCTAGAACTTATCCGATGTGATGAGTTGTCTTACTTAATAAACCAATTTTTAAAAAAAGTGAGCGGTCGTTGGACCGCTTCTTATGCACAATAGAATGCGAGGTTGTGAAAACCATCAATAAAAATACGCGCAATAGAATGCGATGCTGGGAATTGCATCACGCCCAGTACGTTCTACTAAGTTTCATTCTATATTTTATTGACCATTTTTTCATAATTTTGACAATTATCGATAATTATTGACCATTTTTTCGAAAATTTTTACAATTTTTGACATTTTTTTTCTAAATTTTGGACAATTTTTAACCATTTTTTCAAATTTTAACAGTTATTGACCATTTTTGACAATTATTGACCAATTTTGACAGTTTTGACAATTATTGCTCATTTTTGACAATTTTTCAGAAATTTTACCATTTTAGACCATTTTTTCAAATTTTATCAATTATTGAATATTTTTGACAATTTTTGAGCATTTTTGACAGGTTCTGACAATTATTGACCATTTTTTTGAAATGTTCACAATTTTTGATCATTTTTCAAAATTTTAACAATAATTGACCATTCTTGACAGTTTCTGACAATTATTGACCATTTTTGACAATTTTTCACAAATTTTGACCATTTTTCAAAAATTTTGACAATTTTCAACAATTATTGACCATTTTTGAATCTTTTTCAGAATACTAGACAATTTTTTCAAAATGTTAACAATTTTTGACCATTTTTCAAAATTTTAACAATTATTGACCATTTTTGACAGTTTCTGACAATTATTGACCATTTTTGACAGCTCTCAAAAATTTTTACAATTAGGTATTGTAAACTTTTCAAAATATTTAACAATTTTTGATTATTTTTCAAAATTTTAACAATTATTGACTATTTTTGACCATTTTTTTAAATATTTGACAATTTTTGACCATTTTTTAAAATTTTAACAATTATTGACCATTTTTGACAATTATTGACCAATTTTGACAGTTTTGACAATGATTGATCATTTTTGACCATTTTTCAAAAATGTTGACCATTTTTCCAAATTTTAACAATTATTGACCGTTTTTGGCAATTTTTGAGCATTTTTGACAGGTTCTGACAATTATTGACCATTTTTTCAGAATTTTCATAATTTTTGACCATTTTCCAAAATTTTAACAATAATTGACCATTCTTGACAGTTTCTGACAATTGTTGACCAATTTTGACAATTTTTCACAAATTTTGACCATTTTTCAAGAATTTTGACCATTTTCAACAATTATTGACTATTTTTGACATTTTTTTATAATTATTGACAATTTTTGACCATTTTTCAAAATTTTAACAATTATCGACCATTTTTGACAGTTTTTGACAATCATTGACCATTTTTGACAACTTTTAAAAATTTTGACAATTAGGTATTGTAAACTTTTCAAAATATTTAACAATTTTTGATTATTTTTCAAAATTTTAATAGTTATTGACTATTTTCGACAATTTTTGACAGTTATTGACAATTTTT
This sequence comes from Lochmaea crataegi, assembly GCA_947563755.1. Classification (NCBI taxonomy): domain Eukaryota; kingdom Metazoa; phylum Arthropoda; class Insecta; order Coleoptera; family Chrysomelidae; genus Lochmaea; species Lochmaea crataegi. The sequence continues at coordinate 20,684,484 of OX387426.1, forward strand.
GACAGATTCTGACAATTATTGACCATTTTTGACAATTTTTCAAAATTTTTACCATTTTCCAAAAATTTTGACTATTTTTAACAGTTATTGACCATTTTTGAAAGTCTTTTATAATTATTGACCATTTTTTCAAAATTTTGACCATTTTTGACTATTTTTCAAAATTTTAACAATAATTGACCAAAAATGTTATAAATGAAACTAACTGTTTCTAATTAATTCCACTATTTAATGAAAAAATTATGAAAATTATGAAAGGATATTGATAATTATTTCGATATTGACATATCATCGTCAGAATGACAGAAGTTACATTTTATGTGATACCTACTCAATGTTCAATATTTTGGCTAGACCAAATAGTAAGTGACCTATCTTGTGATTGACTTAATATATATGAATAGAAAAAAGAAGAAGATTTGATTTTACAAATATTAAAGCTTAGGTATTATTAGCCCTATGGGGATATCCTGGATATATTTTTCCCATAGGGCTAATAATTTCATTCATTCATTCATTTATAACATTAATATGAGTAGATTCCACAAAGTAAGGGTCCAAACAGTAAATTCAATTATTGACCATTTTTGAAAAATTGTCAAAAATGGTCAATAATTAAATTTACTGTTTGGACCCTTACTTTTTTGACAACTTTTGACAATTTTTCAAAAATTCAGACAATCATTGACCTTTTTCAAATATTTAACAATTTTTGGCCATTCTTCAAAATTTTAACAATTCTTAAAAAATCTTGACCATTTTTCAAAATTTTTGACAAATATTGACCATTTTTTCGAAATTTTTACAAATATTCACCATTTTTGAGAATTATTGACCATTTTTCCAAATTTTTGAAAATATTTGGCAATTATTAACCATTTTTTCAAAATTTTGAGTTTTTTACAATTTTTGACCATTTTTCCAAATTTTTGACAATTTTTGACCATATTTCAAAATGTTTGACAATTTTTCAAAAATTTTAACATATTTGGCAATTAGCGCGATACTCTCTCTCTCTCTCTCTCTCTCTGTCTCTCTTCCGACCGTTTGGGAATCCCTCGTGCCGGCGTGTATGAGAGAGAGAGAGACAGAGAGCGAGAGAGAGGCGTGCCGCTGTGTGGCCTACGAAAGAGAGAAGAAGAAGGCGGCTTAGGAAGAGAGGAAGAGAGAGAGAGGGGAGAGAGTTAGCGCAGCGGGCGACCGAGAAAGAGACGAAGAATGAGTCATCGCTTGACGAACGCTTTTTCGTAACATTACACGTTTCACGAGTTCACTAGCCTCTTGAGAAATCTGGCAACACTGTTGCGTGACGAACGCTTTTTCGTAACATTACACGTTTCACGCGTTCACTAGCCTTCCCAAAAGTCATATGTCGTGCAATAAGAAGCAAGCTTCAAAAGCATTTACAGAGTGTTTTTATATAAGTTACTTCATTGACGCACTGTATATATTGTATTTTGTATTTTCCAATAACTCTCCAGAAGCTTTGCTAAAATTAATAGATTCGCGAGAAGGAGAAACTAATGTTTAATCAAAAATCAATTTCTTTTGCACGGTGTTCATGTCCAAGAGTAGTAAATTTTCTGCTGCTTGGATTTTTAAATTGACTTTCATATAATATGAGTGTAGTGCTTAGGTGTACACTACTACCATACCATCTCCAGGACAGCTTTAATATTCTGGTCAAAAGCATCCAGTTTACACTTATGACGATGTTTCTTTGCTGGGCCAATTGCAATCAAAAAATTTTAGGCTAACAGAAACCGACCATTTTTCCCGAGGGCAGAAACCAATAGTTTATTTTTAGTGCTTTTGTAGTAAATCAACATATTTTTGGCTGATGTACATTGGTATGAGTTCATTATTATTTAAAAATTTATTCATATGTTTTGATTTCCCAATGTTTCTATGCCCATAATACAAATAGATATTATCAAGATGTAATTATTGTTTCTAAAATGTGAACAATCAATAATTTCCGGAAATCATATTTCATATTTATAATTACAAGAAGCTATAACATTCTGTATATGTACTTTCGGCAATTAATTATAACAAAAAAAGCAATATAAATTGATTGATCTTTCAATTTCAGGCTCTAAAGACTCGAGCGATGCAATTGAAGCTCAACAAAAAGCCAATGGCGTACGAAATAAAGCCAGGATCAGTTATAGAGAACATTTCGAATACGCACAGATTAGCCGAAACGACGCTCGGCGGCCCCACACCAATTGATGAACAGGCGACGAACACCGGCAGCGGTTCCGGAGATGAAGACGAAGACGTCATTGCCGATGCCGATTGTCACGTCATATCTAACGATAAGAGCACTGAGTTTATCCTGGCGACGGTCGTCGAAGAAGCAGCGTAAGTATCAACATGTCATGGATAATCTCTGTCTGTAGGATATAAATCTTTTCTTTTGAGTGACTTTTGATGAAAATATTTAATAGGTTTTAGTAAAAAGCTTATACAGAGTGTTGTTACGGAGTTGACTATAACAGTTGGGGTTGAAAAATGAGTTGCAGGAAATATACCTATAAATAAATTTTAAAGATTGTCATAGAAAAATAAAAGTCATTAAACTGAAAGGACAAGCGATTATTTTTGTGAGAGTTATCTACATTACCTTAGCATTAATTTCAAAATTATTGAGACAACAAAAATCTCTCAATTTTTGTGTCGATAGTAACATTTTCCATTCCAATAAATTCAATACAATGTAAAGTTGTTATTTTCTTATAAATAATACTCAATTTTTGGGGATCGAAGTAACTGTCAATTTGATGGAGTGACTATTGTAAGAAATTGTCAAATCTCCAGACACCGTTCTAGGAGCATTGACATTTTTTAAATTGGTAAGTTTATGAAGTATTGGGTTTTCAAGAGATGGTTTTTGATTATAATTCAATGCAGCTGCTTCACTTATATGATCAAAATAATAGTTATACAAATATCTTGATTATTTTTATGGAAAATGAACTAATAAGATACTAAAATAATTAGAAAAAAATTCAAACTTTCAACAACTCACAGCTTATCAGTTTTTAAAGGAAGCAGTCATTATATCTTAATACTGCACTAATAGACCTGGAAAACATGGGGTGATTTGCCTACGATGGTGAAGGATCTTAAGAGTATGAAGAGTATGAAGAGTATGAAGAGTATGAAGAGTATGAAGAGTATGAAGAGTATGAAGAGTATGAAGAGTATGAAGAGTATGAAGAGTATGAAGAGTATGAAGAGTATGAAGAGTATGAAGAGTATGAAGAGTATGAAGAGTATGAAGAGTATGAAGAGTATGAAGAGTATGAAGAGTATGAAGAGTATGAAGAGTATGAAGAGTATGAAGAGTATGAAGAGTATGAAGAGTATGAAGAGTATGAAGAGTATGAAGAGTATGAAGAGTATGAAGAGTATGAAGAGTATGAAGAGTATGAAGAGTATAAAGAGTATGAAGAGTATGAAGAGTATGAAGAGTATGAAGAGTATGAAGAGTATGAAGAGTATGAAGAGTATGAAGAGTATGAAGAGTATGAAGAGTATGAAGAGTATGAAGAGTATGAAGAGTATGAAGAGTATGAAGAGTATGAAGAGTATGAAGAGTATGAAGAGTATGAAGAGTATGAAGAGTATGAAGAGTATGAAGAGTATGAAGAGTATGAAGAGTATGAAGAGTATGAAGAGTATGAAGAGTATGAAGAGTATGAAGAGTATGAAGAGTATGAAGAGTATGAAGAGTATGAAGAGTAGAGTATCGAAGTTATTCTCAATACAATAACCCCACGATTAGTTTTCAGTATCACTTCATCACACATATAAATGGACCACCGTATGGTCACATATTCAATAATAACCTGAAACCTCACTCTGTCATACTTCTATCGATGTGGCTTTGAGTGCGATACCAACTATTTCATAACGTCCCAAGTAGCATTTGGACATGACGACATAGTTTGACAACGTTGGGCTGAACAATCCAACATCCCAAATATGCTCCTGGATGGAAAATAGAAATTCTAGTCGATACGACGTCTGCACTGACTTTGTATGTCATAATGTACTTGACCAAATCCAACGTTGGTTAACATCGAACGGAGTAATTTTGTTTCAAGTATAATGAAAGTAGGACTCTGTGCACAACTACCTAATGGTAATTTATTTCGGAGCAAACGTGGAAGCCAAATATGGGCAATTAATTTTTAGCTGACATTCCGATAGAAAGATGTGAGCTTTCATGATCAAAATTATGACTCATCATCTTCCTTGATCTATCAACATTACGTCAGAATCAACAAGTAAAATTTAAGAGGAATTTGGATGGGTATTTTTAGGCACATATATTTTTGTCGTGACGCAGATATTAGACCGGTAGCCCATTACACATGGAAGGCGTTCTAGTTTCGTGAAATTTCTAAGATTTTCAATGTCCACTGAAGCGTCGATTATACAGCTTTGGTCTTGGGGAATAGCCTTATTCTACTTGTTTTTCACACGAAACTCGATGGTGAAAACGGCTTTCTTTCGAAATAATGAAGCCTATATGTGTCATGGGCTACCGGTCTATACTGTTAAATATTTATATATGGGGAGAAATAGTGACTGTTGACAGAGACGAATATTTTATTCTGAAAGATTACTTTTAAATTTAAGCAAGAGAGCGAAGGGAGAGATTGTTCCAAGTAGGATTGGCATCAATGAAAGTGAAAAGTTATTTTACAACCTTACTGGCTGCAATTACCAGTTCAGTTAAGTAATTCAGAATATAACTGTATAACTGTATAACTATTATGTATTCTGTAGTATAATATCTACGCTAAGATATCACAACAGCCTCTATACGCACATTAGTTTCTTGATTTCAAAACTACTCGAATATGTTGCCCAAAAACAGTTAGTGGAGACATTATGTGAATTTAATGACTGCGCTACTTGAAAAGAGAATCAACGCGAACAAGAAACAGGAAATTTATTGAGAACAATATATTGTTTTGGAATCCGTTTTTATACGGGATTTGATTCATATTGCAGAAATTGATTCAACGCCTTGTTCGTGAGCTTAACAAAATAAAACTTGGAACTTAATTTCAAAAGACACAAATTCAGATGAAAAATGCTTGTTCACGTAGGTGAATTTTTATTAAGTGGATATTTCCATTAAGCTTAAATTCTTCTTCAAACAAGAAAACCGCTTCCACAAATTATGATGATGGCAAAATTGTATAATGAGTCCAATTTTAGTATTTTGGTTACGGCTGGAATAATGAAAAATATTAGGATTCAATGGCAATTTCTCACAAAAGTAGTATCTATTAATTTTGTATTGTGTGTTGGGCAGAATAAATGGGAAACTTGGAATCCATTCGGCAAATTTTTTACAGCGTTGCTGAAGTCTCGCACTAGGGGATTATCTTTGAAACGGATAAAGGAAAAGTTATGAAATTCTAGGATGATGAATTGGACTTTATTCTGCATATTTTAGAGCGACCGTCAAATGTTTTTGAAGTCAGCGTCTAGCGTACGGCTGCCATCTTGAATTTTTCGAAATAGCAACCTAGTTCAAGTGACATCACAAAGAAGCATATCTCTTTACTCGCAAATTATAATAGACATTTAACAATAGTTATTTATTGTATAACAGCCTCATTAATAATAAAATTGAGATTATTCCAAAATGATTTCAAAACTAAATTAGTAAAAAGCATATTAATAAATACAATTAATATCATTTTAACACTAGAATGATACTAAATCCTTAGTAATAAGTTTGGGTATGTTTTACACCTTGTTTAACTCTTAACTGCATGAATTTTTTTTTTATGAAAAAATGCACTAGGTGGAGAAAAATATCATGATATTTAAAACATTCTTTAACGTCAAAAAATAATAGTTCAATACTATTAAACGCTTTACAAAATTAGAAAAATTAATTTCCAAAGAGCAGACCGTCCACTAAGAAGCAACAACTACTTCTCGGGCTATATGCCCCGACAGACATTGAATTACACTTGTAAAACAAAAGGGGTTGGTATATCTGTTAAGATAGAACCAACCATTCTGGTTTGCGACTAGAAGGAATAACATCACTTGTGGACCGGTTTCGGCGTTTTTGAGCTTCATCAGCACAAGGTAGATGCCATTCGTCCAAGAGCTCTGAGAGCATAATCCTGGACTAGAGACTACGTCGATACCACACCAACACATTAGCCTTAGTAAAGGAAATGTTAAGAGTGCGATATCGGCGACATCTCTACATCTAATCACAAACCAAAATTCTATATCGACAAAAAACCATCTCGGTTTTGTAGGTATTTACTTAATTACAGTTACCTGTAAATAATTGTCATATAAGTAAAGCGTGATCTATAGACGTCAAAAAATAATAGTTCAATACTATTAAACGCTTTACAAAATTAGAAAAATTAATTTCCAAAGAGCAGACCGTCCACTAAGAAGCAACAACTACTTCTCGGGCTATATGCCCCGACAGACATTGAATTACACTTCTAAAGTAAACGGGGTTGGTATATCTGTTAAGATAGAACCAACCATTCTGGTTTGCGACTAGAAGGAATAACATCACTTGTGGACCGGTTTCGGCGTTTTTGCGCCTCATCAGCACAAGGTAGATGCGTTTAATAGTATTGAACTATTATTTTTTGACGTCTATAGATCACGCTTTACTTATATGACAATTATTTACAGGTAACTGTAATTAAGTACATTCTTTAACATTTTTTTTTTGTTTTTGGTATTTTTTTTATGTCAGATATGGCACAATATGCAGTAATGTTACAAAACATCAAAATTATGTAGGTATAAACAAATAAATCAACGAAAATTTATTCAGTAGGGAAAAACACCACATTTTTCACACGTTATACAAGGCTTTCCACCACAGCAATATTTGCACCTTTGCCGATTATCACACCATATTGATCTCTTCGAACCTCTTGGATGGGAAAATCTGATGTTGGGCCCCTTTTTTTCTTGTTTTGCAAGTTATCCATGACCCCAATGGGACGGCCTCTTTTCTTTGTTGAGCTGGCTTTATTGAATTTACACAAGCACTCTGCAACGGCCATTTTGAAATCTGCCAGAGACGTAAATCTTTGAACTCGTTTTCTCTTCTTCTCCCAAGTATCCATGCATTGACAACCATCAAATCAATAATATAAAAACTATCCTCATGTACCATTTTTTTGATCACAGTTTGATCCTATAGTATCCCAGCATGGAATCCAAGAGATCTACTCCTCCCATATATTTGTTGTAAATTGTTACAGCCTCTAGACTCGGAACCATTATATGTTTGTTATCCTTTTTTGAAAATCGTCGAACCTCAACTGTTGGTGTACTGCCGGCATATGTAGACAAAATGTTTACCAATTTGTTGTCATACCATGAAACAACAGATATTTTTGTGCCATCAATTGTGGCGACTTTCTCCAGCATCGCTCCTCGGCCATTCTTTTTCACTTCATTCTCTTTTGACATATTGATGTTTGGCACTCTGTTTATTCTAACTGTTCCAAGCGGTAACATACCGTTTTGTGCCAAGTAAATTTGTAGTGGGACGCTGTAGAATCAGTTATCAAAAAATAGTTTGTGATTTATGTGCCTTGGAACAGTGTTAGCCGAAGAACTACGTTTGAACTCATTCCCAGATCAGGAGCACCATTTGAAAGAATATTGGTTTGAGTTCCTGTGAAAATTTCATAATCGTACGAAAATCCGCTGACACCACTAAGAACAAACTTCTTATATCCCCATTTGTGAGTTTTTTTGGGATTATGTTGTTTTATGGACGAACGCGCTTTAGTAGGAATAATCTGCTCGTCTATAGCCAAATACTCTTCTTTTGGAACTTCGACTAGTTGCTCCCTTAGTTTACTGAGTACGGGTCGTATTTTGAAGAGTTTATCATGACCAGGATTGCCGGCTGCAACATCGTCATCATTATTCGCAAAATGCAAAAACCGTTTTATTTCTTCCCATCTGTTGCATGACATAACATCTGAGATCAAGCAGTGGTTCAGGTTCAGGTTCCAATAACTTCTAGAAGTAGGTAATTGCACTATTGACATATAAATACAAGTCCCTATAAACTGTTCGAGCTCCTTTTCAGTAAGATCCAAAGGTTTTTGTGGTCTCGTTTGAGCTGAACATAATATACTTTGGTAAACTTTATCCGTGATCATCTCCTTTGTTATAAAAAATGTAAAAAATGCATAAGGAGAGTCTGCGTTTTCCAATTCAGGTGGCATGTCAGGAGAACCAAGAAATTTTAGATCCTCATCCGAAGTGACTAAATTACCTCGTTTCCAAGTAGGATGATTATTGTTTGTATTCTTCTTCAGTTTACGCAACCGTTCGAGCAGAAGTGGATCGTCGTCGCTATCGGAACTGTCTTCTAAATCCGTTTCTAAGATGATAATATCTGATGGATTTTCGTCCATATCATTTTCGTCTTCAGACTCTGGAGCTAATATAACAGGCGGTTCCCCATCTTCTGAAAGTCTTTTGTCCTCACTACCATCTGGTACATCTATTGGTACACATTTGCTGGCACCATAAAACATTTTTGGATCCATTATCTGAGATAAACGAAATAAATGTAATGTCCGGAATGCATATGCAGTTTTGGCGAATGTGCATATTGTTCCAAATATGCCATAACAATATTTCTTATCAAAAACAGCAAAAAAATTAAAAATTATATGAGTTTACTCACAGTTATTCCTTCGAGAGACTCTAGTCTTTAAGTGGATACTTTTTTTGAATCAAAATCTGCGACAGAATCTCGGATGATCGTGGATCAAAATTCATAAAAACTGAACACCTGTTCACACGGCGGCCATGTGCAAATTTGTATGAAACTTCACCAAGCTGCTTAGAGATGTCGCTACACTACCAGAATTATGAGATATATACCGTATATGACCACCTATGTATAAATAGTTTGGTATGTGGCTTTATTTATATGTATGTATGAATGTATTGTAGGTATGTATGTAAGTGGTAATGTGTGAAAATATTAATTGTGCCAAATATGAACCATGATACGGTAAGGGGTTAAGTTAACGTAACTTTTCTAGTCAAATGTTGGTAGGATTAATTGTCCCATTGTGATTATAATAGAAACATTTCTGTACAAGTAAGTTGTACTTGATTATATACAAAAAAATTCAGGTTAGGAAAATATTTGGCTTTTTTTACAGAGCCATGTACATCCTGCAGTTATTCAGGAGTATTCACGAGAACAAAAGTCTCCTCCGTCAATGAAATTAAGGGTTATAATCAACAGAACATGACAGAACACCAAAGAAATTTTACAAAGAGAAATATGAGTGAATATAGTCGTTTACGTATTTTACGTTGTTGCCGTCATGTTTATCTTATAAAAACATACAAAAACATCTAAGTATTGGATTATTAATATGATTTGCTTAGCATGCTCTCTCTTTGTAACCATTAGTTAGTATGCTGTTATTGTGTTTATTATTAATAAGGCTGTAAGTGTTTTAGATAGTGTTTTATCCACGCAATCGCAACTAAAACACGAATGCACTTATACAATACAACGTTTCATCCACAATCACAGTCATTTAGAATCGGATTTCATCAAAAAGTGATTAGAGATTTCTCTCTGACATCAGATGTAAGGTCAAAAATGTAACTGGTTTAAGATTTTATTTTTCATTAGTGAATGAAGTGGTACTCTATATGCTTCATAAGTGTGGATAAAACTCCACTTATAATGTGATTGTGGATAAAAATATTAAAATTGCCATTTTAAACAGAACTGGTTGTTACAGAAATTTATAAACTTAATATTCATTTAAGTTACAATTACCTCCTAACAGGTACTTAAAATACAGGCCATTTGTTTGTTTACAATAATACAATCTCTCTTCGAAGCTACGAATAGAATCGTTGATCATAAGTGAAGTAATTCCCTGCATTTCGAGACGTATGGGATCTTGCCTTCCACTCAATTGCACCTCTTCGACCAATCCATCTCTGATGGGGACGATGTGTACAAACCTCCCCGAACCAAAGAGGATTACAATTTGACCATTACCGACAATTATGTCAGTTTAACAGAGCCGTTCAAGCAAAATCTAAGAAATTGTTTTGAATCCTAATTTTCTCTGTGAGTGTTCTACAAAATTGTAATCGTCTATAAAAATCATCCTCAGCCAATTCTTAGAAATTTTGAACTTTATACGGAGCAAAGTTATTTTTATGTAGAATAGTTTGTATAGACTGTCGACTACGAATACCATCCTTTCTTGCCAATACACTTGAAGATGTTTTAGGGTTTTCTTGAATATCTAATAGAAGTTTTATCTTCATTAGTTGCACTTTTCGGTCTACCAGACCCTGGAATATTCTTACACTACCAGTTTCATCAAATTTATTTATTATTCTCTCACTGTAGATCTACTTCCAGGAGGGCACTCAGGATTGAAATCGTTAAAAAGAAGAGCTGCTTTGTAATAGGAACGTTTGCGTACTTCGTACTAATTTTAAGTCAGTTTTTGACAATTTGTACACAAATAATGATGTGGTTGACGATTTTAATGCCTACTATTCTTTTTTGTTTAATTTTAAAACATTTTGTATTTAAGTACTTATTTGCTATTATTTTTGCAAAGAGAACAAAATGAGCTGCTTTCGTCAAAAACATTTGGCATTTGCTCTTAAATATGCAGAATATCGTCTTATTCATCGTCCCAGAATTTCATAACTTCCCCTTTATCCGTTTCAAAGATAATCCTTTGGTGCGAGACTTTTCAGCAACGCAGTATATATTAGTAAATACGAATGGCTGTTTTGATAAATAAAACCAGATACATATTTTAACGTATATTGAATCAACAAATAGATTTGATATAATAAACTCAACTGTAGGTTTAGATTGTAAAGGTAATTTATATGGAGATAAATATTTGTAATTAAGTTGTTCCAATAGATTGTCCCAGTTATATCAGTAATTCAAGGCACTAATAAATCTCGTACGCAAAGCAAACTAGGAAAATCTCATTATGTACTAGTTGTTAGTTCGTCGACCTGTGTATTTAACAAATATGTCAAGTTGTATGGAATAAATTACCCCTGTAACTACATTTATCGGAAAACACATGTTGCATCTTTATCCTACGTAAGCTTTAATGCTCGTAGCTGGCATGAAAATAACAACGTATTCTGGTTAGTGATTCGATTAAACAGGTCAACGGTTTATCTTTAAAGTAAACATAAATATAATTGCATAAGAAGCATACAAATTGGGTTGATGTACGATTAGAAAGAAAAGTTTCATATTCACAAGTAATTAAGAAACATACATAGTTGTAGGTATATTGAGGAATGTAAGTATGTATGTATCATACATACATACATACATTCCTCAATAGCTGCCCTCATAACAATAAATGCGGTATGCTCATTAGTTGCCAAAGTGAGATATTGACTCTTAGAGTTTTTCGTTTGGCCCTTACAAAATATTACGACATTGATATAATTTTTGTGTGGATTCTTGTGTTATATATTCCTAGAATTTTAGAAAAAGTTTTTTTATTAATAAAGTTCAATATACCAAATGTCCAAATAACGACATACCGCATTCATTCTTTGATATTATCATCTGTTTACCAAGAAAGAAAACGGTACTGCTAGTAAATTCAATATACCGCATTTTTTCTTAGAGTTTTCTTGAGGTGTTACTAAAAATAAATGCGGTATGTGCTAAACCTGATTAATTAATATAATAATAATAATACATTTTTGTTTCAAAGAAAGATCTATTATTTGTATGAAAAATTTCTAGAAAAAAAAACGACTAGCATTTAGAGAAAAAATTATTAATAAGATATAAATTTACATGAAAATGAATCTAAAATTACCATAAAAATAAATTGAACATAAGTTTTAATCACCACTCTCTGGAAGGTTTACCCAAAAATGTTTCCGGTTTTCTGGAATAATATCGTCGAAGGGTTTAAGCAACTTTTCTTTCTTGGACGATGAGAAACCACATGGTTTGTAACAAGAAGTAACTGGTGCCAGCAAAAGTCCGGTTTTTTTTTCATGACTTTCTTGCATAGAAAATCTAAGTTTTTAAAATCTTCATCGTCAGTCAGTGAGGTTTTGTACTGGAAAATATATTTTCCCCTACTGGCTTTTATTTGCACAATGTTTGACAAGCGCGGGTGATTTAAATCTTGATTAAGTTTCGTCTGAGAATTAAAATCTTTCCATAAATAGAAGTCGTTATGAGTCATGTGCTTTACAACGATTTTAGATTTCCTGGATATGCCGACAGCTTGAACAAAGTCGTCAAAATCATAGGTTTTGCCCTGCTTCTTCAGTGACTGCTCCACCTGGTGGTGGAAACTGTCAAACGACATAAAGGTATGACCGGGTTCAAAATAATTCACTGTTAATTCTTGAGCTGCAATTTCATTTGAATTGACCATCGTTACTAAAAATGTATGAAAGCACCAGTTTTTATTCTGGCTGGCGCAATTATCCAGCCAAAAGATAATACGATTTGCATCTCTTTGACTTAATAAGAAGGCATAAAAGGTGTTTATTATGTCTTCCTTGTTACGTCCGCTTATAGATTCGTTCCAAACAACTGCGAACGATGATGAATTTGATTTTTTTCCCAATGGATCGAAGCATTCGTGATATGTGGTTAACCTTTGTATAAATCTAATTCTCTTGAATGTGTCGATTCTAGGAAGCATGATAATTTTTTGTAGATCTACAGAAACACAGACAGTACCGTCACTAAAACTGGATCGTGCTTGTTCTTGATACAGTTTTCTGGATTTGTCCGCATGTTCGATATGTCGCATATTTCACAATCTTCTCGCAAATCATCTTTTTTATGTTCATGTAGTTTAGCTTCCTCGCATACCTCACATTCCTCGTTGCCTAATTTTGCAAATGAAATATTCTTTGCTTTTACTTTAACTCTATAAGCTTCATATGATACTTTTAGTCCTGGATATTTAGATACCAAATCTTCATACATACCAGAAATCGATATGTCGCTCGGAAGGTACCTACGATTGGGAGCATGTTTACGCCTATAATGCGAAATGCATGGGTTGAATAATTCTATATGTTCATTGATAACTCTATCATCAATTTTGTATTTATTCTTAGCCTTTCCGCGCATATTTGGAAGAGGTTGAAATTGACTTTTAGGAGTTTTGGGAAGTGTGTCATGAACAATCCTGTCATTGTTTTTATGAAATCCTAGCATTGTTAAAAAGAATATTTTACATGTCTCTCTTCGCTCATCATTTTCTGTTTTTCCGTAATATCTAAAAGTATTTTGTTTTCTAGGATCGTCTTCACAATGACGACGTTTTTTTAACTGTCAACTGGTCACAACTATTTAGTATATAACTCTTTCTTTCTTGACTCGTAAACTGCCAAAAGTTCCTTTTTCTACAGTCGCGCGTAAAATGACTAATTACTATATTCAAATGAAATCGTAAAGTAGACAAATGCCGAGTATTGTTACTTCACGCTCTAGCGCAAAAAAGGAATCTTTTTCGCTCGCTTATTTAATCAAACCACGCCCGCCGAATTAACTCAATTGGTGAATAATTAACAATTTATCAGATTAAAAATTGATTAAAATTATATGAAAATTGTAAAAATTTTTGAAATATGTTCCAAAATGGTCAATAATTGTCGATTATTGTCAAAAACTGTTAAAAATGGACAATTTTTGTCAAAAATGGTCAGTTATTGTCAAAAATGGTCAATAATTGTCAAAAACTTAAAAAAAATTTGAAAAATGGTCAAATATTTTCAAAAATTGTGAAAAATGGTCAATTGTCATAAATTTTTTTGAAAAATGGTCAAAAATTTTCAAAAATGGTCAATAATTATCAAAAATGGACAATTATTGTCAAAATTGTACAATGAATGTCAAAAATTGTTAAAATTTTGAAAAATAGTCGATCGTTGTCAAAAACTATCAAAAATGGTCAATAATTTTGAAAAATGGTCGAAAATTTTGAAAAATTGTTAAAATTTTTGAAAATTTGTCAAAATTTTTTAAAAATTGTCAAAAATGTTGAATATATTTTGAGAAATGGTCAAAAATTTTCGAAAATGGTCAATAATTGTCAAAAACTATCAAAAATGGTCAAAAACTGTCAGATATGGACAATTCTTGTCAAAATTGGTCAATAATTGTCAAAATTTTGAAAAAAAGTCAATAATTGTCAAAAATTGTTAAATTTTTTGAGATATGGTCAAAAATGGTCAATAATTGTCAAAAATTGTTAAATTTTTTGAAATATGGTCAAAAATGGACAATAATTGTCAGAAATGGTGAAAATTTGTAAAAATGGTCCATAATTGTCAACAATTGTCAATAATTATCAAAAATGGTCAATAATTGTCAATTATTTTTTAAAACTGTTAAAAATTAACAATTATTGTCAATAATCGTGAAAATTTTGAAAAATGGTTGATAATTGTCAGAAACTATCGAAAACGGTCAATAATTTTGAAAAATGGTCAAACATTTTCAAAAATGGTCAATAATTGTCAAAAACTATCAAAAATGGTCAAAAACTGTCAAAAATGGACAATTATTATCAAAATTGGTCAATAATTGTCAAAAATTGTTAAAATTTTTGAAAAATGATCAAATATTTTGAAAAATGGACAATAATTGTCAGAAATGGTGAAAATTTGTAAAAATGGTCCATAATTGTCAACAACTGTCAATAATTATCAAAAATGGTCAATAATTGTCAATTATTTTTAAAAACTGTCAAAAATGGAAAATTATAGTCAAAATTGGTCAATAATTTTCAAAAATTGTTAAAATTCTGAAATATGGTCGATGATTATCAAAAACCATCAAAAATGGTCAATAATTTTGAAGAATGGTCAAAAATTTTGAAAAATTGCCAAAAACTATCAAAAATGGTCAAAAATTGTCAAAAACTGTCAATCATTGACAATTATTATTAAAAATTGTCAAAATTTTGCAAAATAGTTGATAAATGTTGTTGTGTAAAAAGTTTTTGAAAAATTGTCAAAAATTTTGAAATATGGTCAAAACTGGTCAATAATTGTCAAAAATAGTCAAAAATTTGGAAAAATGGTCCATAATCGTCAACAATTGTCAATAATTGTCAAAAATGGTCAATAATATTGAAAAATGATATAATATAAAAATCTATTATTTTTTAACATTCCTAGTTAGTAGATCTTTTTAAGGTTAATCATGATGAATAGCAAAACACACACACACACCCACACACACACGGACATCATCGTAAAAATAGTCAGGAAAGCTTCTTGGGGCTTCAAAACGTCGATATTTGTTAAAACCTCGATTAAGAAGTTATAAGAGGTTTACGTGTACTTACACGCACACGCACACGCACACGCACTCGCACACGCACACGCACACGCACACGCACACGCACACGCACACGCACACGCACACGCACACGCACACGCACACGCACACGCACACGCACACGCACACGCACACGCACACGCGCACACACACACACACACACACACACACACATACACACACACACACACACACACACACACACACACACACACACACACACACACACACACACACACACGCGCGCGCGCGATTTTATGCGTCTGGGATGCGTGCGCCGACGCTAACTGATAAAGAAGTTTTTTTCTTATTTCAGTGGAAGCGTTCCACTGAGAACGATTGTGACACTTTGTTGACAAACGCCATTAGGTAGATGGATACAAGGTAACTTCATAAGGTACGTTTTCCTTTTCTATTGAGAATTGAATGATCAGTTGCATCTTTCCGAGTTAAAAATCTTCAAATCAATTTTTTTGGTGCGAACTGAGTACAAATCGTCAAGAGATCCAAAAAAGGTAGACTGGTATCCAGTTTGCGGCCTGGCAGCATAAAGAGAAACTTGAAGTTTTGGCCTGGGAAGTTTTGGTGGGGACTTTTGTGTGGTTATAAAACAAATACTTATGGCAGTTAAGTGATTTGATTTATTCATGTGAATACAAAGAAAATGTAATTATATCAAGGCAAAAATAAGCTTGAAGGCGTCAAAAAAATACATTTGAAAATGCTAATCAATGACAACGGTTGAAACATTATCTGCAAAAAAATGGATTACCTTCACACTGATCGCAGACAGTTTTCACCCGGGCAGCCATCTTTTTTTTGCCATCTACCACTTTACCATGCTCACCAAATTTTTTATAGCATTCGTTGCACCGACCCCTTTTATTTTGACCATGTTGAAACAAATGATGGATTTTTCTCGTGGCTTCTACTCTTTGTTCAGAATTGAGAAGCGATTGTATCACACTCTCTCTAAATTGCGTCATTGTCAATTTTGTAGAGTGTACCGAATTTTCGCAATAGAGAAAGTAAGCATTCACGAGACTGGTTCCCCAGTCATGAAGTAAAAAACAAGTAGGTCGTTGATAAAACTTATTTTTTTTCAAGTTGTTTCAAACTAAGCCAATTTAAAACCACATTAAGACAACTGATATTTTAAGAATAAGCTATCTGATTATATATTCTTAACAGACACTTTAAAACCAGTTTTAAGTGTTCAACAGTTTTTGAGTGCCTGCAGAATAAGTAAGAAATTTCAAAACCGATATATTTTCATTCACCATAATAAAAACGTTTTAAAACCTGATCTGTACTTTGATCATCAGAAGTGAGTGAAATAATTTCAAAAGAACACAAAAAATAATTGTGTGGTTTCCTTCTAATATTCTTCTTATATTATTTTATGATGTACCTAATTATTCATACATACTATGAACTCTAATTATTCTCGGTGTCCTCACTTCCTCTGGTATACCCACAATATTTGCCAATCGTGGAATATCTTGCCTTCTAAACCGTAATATTTTTTTTATTTCTTCATCAGAAAAAACATCCAAGGTGGAATTGTTAGCAGCACCTTGATTATTTTGATTTCGTATATTGTTCCAGTCAATTAGGACATTTTCTAATATCACAAACTCTATATCCTCGTCATTTGCACCCCCTAGAATGGCAGCTTGTAATATTTCTTCCATTATTCGAATTCGTGAAGATCTCCAAGAGATTCCAAAAGTAAAATATTTGATAGATAATTTGATAAACATAAACAAAGAACGAAGCAGAAACCACAGAAAAGTGAGGTTATAGGTGAAAGAATAAAATAAAAATAACCACCACCCACCATAAAATTATAAGTGCCATATCTCACTTTACACGATGAAAATACTGACGCCAGTGAATAAATTGGACCGATCAGTGATAGTGACGGTCAGTATTTTAGAAAGTGCCATAGTTCTCTAATATGCACCAGCAGAAGGTTCTAATAAATTCACTATGAAAATAAATGGAGTCCAGTTTTTTTTATTTCATTTATTTTTTACTTTTTTTTCGATTCACTATAAGGTGTGTTTACGCATTCATAGGAACTATATTGAAAGTGTTTCATATACAAAAAATGTCAGAAAATAACAAATTAAAAAAAATGATTACCGTGTCTACAATTCATGATTTTCGGCATCCAAACATTTATACCGCTTGGCTCTGAAGACATATTTTTATGTTGTATATAGACCGTATAATATATATGTCAAAAAGAGATATGCGATAGATGGACGAAAAATTTTGAGGCGATGTAAAGAAAGTTCCACTTTAAAAATATAAAATTAACGATTTAATAAAATTTACTCAATAATGGGAAACATTGAGAAAAATCACAGAACTCAGGTAATAACGTAATAATATTATGACTGATTCTCAAATATGTCACCAATTCAAATGAAATATGTGTTATCAACATAAAAAAATTACCATCTACAACATGTAAACGAATGTATTGAAGTGAAACTAAGAGCTAGCTGATAATTTTTAAATATATCAAGCCATTATTTTCAACAAATATTGAAATGTACTTTTTTTTCAGAATAAAATCGGAGCCTATGTACGACCAAGTGTAAGTCAAATTACTCCCCAATAAACCCATTTTAAGCCCATTTCAAACTCCTTGCAAGCTGTAAACCAAGCATGTGCACTCAATAACCCCGACAACCTCGAATTTTCCATATTATTTTGTTCCAGCAAACTTATATAATAAGGCTCCATTAAGTTTAACGTTTAAACTTTCCATTTTCTTAGTGAAGGCTAATAAGATGGTTTTGGTGGGGTTGATGTTCAGTTTCACCTACCTACACCAGCTAATCGTATAGTTTAATTCTCTCTGTACGATGTCAGAACGGGAATTCTCAAATTTTCCCCTGGCTGTTATGACAATGTCATCGGCATATTTTTGGAACGATATTCCGAAGTCAGTCAAACTACACAGGAGTTGGTCAACTGTCACATCAACGGGAAGGCCAATGCCACTCCTCCTTGTGGACATCCTCTGGTTGTACAGATGGAGACGATGTTTTCACTCGTTCTCGTCTCTGCTACTCTAGTGGTGAGTAGTTCCGACATGAAATTGGATGTTGTGCTGTATACACCTTTTTTATTTTATGCCATTTTGACAGCCTCGTATGGAGTATTGTCAAAAGCTCCTCTCATATCCATAAACACACAGACTACTGTTTCTTGGTTATCTAAGGCTTATCTAAGGCTCCTCCGTTAGTTGTACTAGTGCACTCTCCGTATATCTGCGTGCCCGGTAAGCATGCTGATGTGGGTGGAGAGGTAGTCTTTAGAGGATTTCCATTCTAATATAATTGTTAATAGCTTTATCCATCGTTTTAATCACAAACGATGTTATGATAATTGATTTGAAGGATTTTGTGTCTGTTTTAGTCCTAAAAAAATGAGACTTTGAACATTGATTGTGTTCTATGACAATGGGGGTCATATTAATAAAATAGTTGTAACTATTTATTATCGGTAACCTCTTCTTACTTTTCACCAACAAGATTTTATCTACGTTTCTTTGACATTGTGAAAACTTTGTTATATTCCTCACAAAGAAAGTATTGTCGCTTTTGCTAACCGATTATATGCATTTATTGCAAAATTTTCGCGTGACTTCACCAATATTATATCGCCTCAAAGAATTTGTATCATTTATGATTCCGTTGGAGCTAGGACATGCGTCCGTAATATGAAATCGAATATATCAAGCGTATATTGATAATATTAAATATATAGCAAGCCGTGTATTATATGTGGATATAATTGCAGCATAATTCATGTAGTTATTACAAATTGATGCTTTTTGGTATTAATTAGAATAAATCTTTGACGATTGAATTATATTTTGACAAACTATATATTATTTTCCACTCCATACAGCGCAACTTTCAATTGATCAAGTACCATTCAATCTTTTTCATCTTGTTATACGTATGCGTTTGGATGGAATGTTTAAAACATCTGTAACTAGTTAGTCAACCCTTAATTGGTTGCTGCGGCGTAAAAAGTACGCCAAACAAGTATAAACCCTTGAAATTTTTAAACCAACGGCCAACGGTGACCGCCTATTTAACATCCCACCATAGTGTCTTCTAAGCACAAGTGAAGTGGCGATCCCCTGAGCTGGAAAATAATTGATTTTTCTGCTAATTAGCCCAAGAAGTAGTGACAAACAACCATGTAAGAGATAATTCAAATAATTTTTCTCATTTTATAGAAATTTGTTATGTGGATATAGGTGGTCGGCTCGAGAAGGTGTAGGGTTGTCTCTTGGAAGAATTAATGGAGAAAATACATGAAGGATGGGATAATGAGGAAATAGTGGGAGGCAGCAATGACGATGCATCTGACGAACTTATTGAGGATAGCGATCACAATTCAGATTCAGAACAAGAAGGGGACGATGAGGACCAATTATTTCTGCTTGAGGAACAAACTGAAGGTAGCAAACAGACTGAAGAAAAGGAGCCAACCCTGACGAGCCGTGACAAAAAAATGTTTTGGATTACACAGCAGTAAGAAGCACATTTGCTAAACATGTTGCAAAAAAGATTTTCTCTCGAAGCCTAATAAAAAAGAAGGAAGTATCCGATGAACTCAGCATTATATTCCATTTTTTTAGTCAAGAAATGATAGAAAAAATTCTAACTTATACAAATGCTTTAATTCGAAGTACCCAAGATCATTATTCCAGGGAAAGGAATGCAAGAGAAACAAATAAAGAAGAGTTACTAACTCTTTTTGGAATGCTGTATCATGTAACTATGTCATACATCTTTTCAAGAAATATGGGCTACTGACGGTACCGGAATGACCATTTTTCCGGCATGCATGGGTTATAAAAGGTTTTTGTTTATCATTAGATCATTGAGATTTGACAACAAAGATGACCGTCTGCCAAGGAAGTTAGAGGACAAACTGTCCCCTATTAGAGAAATCTTGGACGAATTTATAAAAAATTCTTAGGAAAATTATTCACCAGCGGAGTACATGACAATTGACGAGACGCTGGTTCCTTTCCGTGGCCGTTGCAGTTTTATCCAGTACATCCCGAACAAACCGGCAAAGTACGGTATAAAAATATTTATCGTCTACGATTCCAAAAGGCTTTACGTGTCCAATTTTGAAGTTTTTTCTGGCAAGCAGGGAAGATATGTATTATCAAATTCTTCAACAGATATTGTTCTTCGATTGGTAGAGCTGCTCAAAAATAAAAACAGAAATATAACCACTGATAATTGGTACACAAGCTATCCACTAGCTCAGACACTTCTTGACAAAAATATTACGTTTGTTGGCACATTAAGAAAGAATAAAAAGTGGATCCCTCCCGATTTATTACCAAATAAAAGAAGACCATTAACTCATCTATGTTTGCATTCACCAAAAAGGCAGCATTGGTATCTTATTCTGCAAAAAAGGCTGTAATTTTACTTTCCACTATGCATTTTGACGATAAAGTCGATTCACAAACCCAGAAACCGGAAATCGGGCTATTCTATAACTCCACCAAGGGAGGAGTGGATACTGTCGACCAGATGTGCGGTAAATACACCGTGCAAAAACGTACCAAACGCTGGCCTTTGGTTATTTTTCATCAATTACTGGATATTGCTGGTATAAATTTAAATGTTATTTATAATGCAATCCATGCAGATGGTGAAAATCGAAGCATATTTCTTAAAAGTATGATGAAGCCACATCTTCCTATGAGAGCCGAAATTATCTTT
This sequence comes from Lochmaea crataegi, assembly GCA_947563755.1. NCBI lineage: Eukaryota > Metazoa > Arthropoda > Insecta > Coleoptera > Chrysomelidae > Lochmaea > Lochmaea crataegi. The sequence continues at coordinate 20,705,673 of OX387426.1, forward strand.
GGACATAAAACAGTTTCTTCGTCCATTTTGACCCTATGAAGAGCCAATACAAATGAATACTGATAAAATAAGAGAAATATGTATTCAGTGAGGAAGAAAGAAAAATATAACAACTACAATCATCTGTCAAAGCTGCAAAGAACCAGCATGTAAATAACAAGCAGTGTCAACACACATTTGCCTAGGGTGTAGTCGGCCCAATGAGGTCCGTAAACTAAACTAAGATAAAGTCAATTAAACACAAAGGTCTTCAGTTCAGTTTAACCTATTTTTGATTTCATTTAAATGATAAATATTTTGGAATTTAGAGTTTCTTTGTGAATAACATATATATTTTTTTATTTTTTACCAGGGTGGGGCAAAATCTGATCAAAAACCAAAACCAAACCAAAACCAAACCAAAAAATCAAAAACCAATGATTTTTTTTTGAATCACGATTTATTTGATTTTTTAAATTTGAATATAAAATTTGAACATTTTGATTCTTTGAAATTATTGTTAATTATTTCAATGTATAAGTCTAAAAATTATAATACAAAAAGCATGGAAAACGGAGGAAAACTCGTGTTTTTGTTTAAATTGTATAACTGAAAATATACAGTAATAAAATTTAGGTGTTACGTTTAGTTTAAGAATTTGGAATTATGTACTTCTTTTTTGTTGTTTTTGCTAAAAGCAGATACTTTTTTTGATTTTTGAGAAAACTTTCATAATATGTTGTTAAAAAAGAAATAAATAAAAAAGAAAAAATTGATTTAAATCATGATTTTAATTTTAAAAATCAAGCGATTTAAATCATGATTTTAATCGTGATTTTAATCACTTGATTTTAATCAGCCCAACCCTGTTTTTTATACATAGTGTAATAATTTGTTGTGACACTCCTGGGTTAATAATTCATCAATTCAAATTACTAAGAATTCTACATTTCTTGTAAAAGTAGGAAAATCCGCTTTGATCAGTTTTGCAGTGAGTAGCGTACAAAGTACGCCAAGCAACCAGTTGTGTGAAATAAAATGTTGCAACAAATTAAGGGTTAACAAATACATTCGTTATTATTACCACACGTTGGCGTTGAATGTATTTTTCAGCAAATTATGTTCAACAACATGCAGTAACTGTTGCGGCTTTTCACTAATGAAAAAATCTTGATTGCTGGTCACGCACACTTTCACAGCAGTCTGTGGTATTTTTTGTAGAAAACCTTAACACCGAATATATTTGGACGTTACAGCGGTGTTCGATTTTATATTCACAACGTGATCAGTAGTGATGTAAAATTTAGTTACTCAATATCTGTTCGAAAATTTAATCTTTTTTAACTAGTGCTTCACTGGGAAGGTTGAATTTGAAAAGTCATAAGCGACAAAAGCTGAATTGCTTTCTAATAATGTTGAATTATTCGGTTGACGTTCTCTAAATAAAACACATCTTTCTTCGACAAATGTTTAATTTGAACTTCTTGACAAAACCCAAAGCAACAATGGTCAATCTACAGATTCTTTCAATACAGCGCGTGTCTGCTTATCTAGCAATTGTGACTTATATCGAATAACAATTCGTTTAACATTGATACTAAAGTTGATAACCTATAATTTAACAATAAGCATAAATTCTAACCTAAATAATTAACTACCCATTGCAGCTCTATCAACCTTCAAATTAGGTATCTCGGTTGAATATCAAGTTATTTTCACATTATCATCATGTAGGCAATTTTTACAGAGTAGTCGCTATACAGTGAGTGGCTCTCCATTTTAACACCTATATAATAACTATTCGTACTATAAAGAATGTCACTAATATTCACCGAGAACAAGTGAATACATACAGTACAAAGTGTGAACACGGGGATACACCACCGACCGATCGACAACAAATCGAACCACCAAAAAAAATGGACCATGGGCGTGGAAACTTATAATTTTTAATATTGCAAACATTTATTCAATTTGAAGATTAAACTTTATTGTTAATACTTACTTATTGCCAAGGTAATTATATACGTTTATCTCGCCGCTACTTCAACGTAATCCAAATTACAAAACAAATAAGAAAAAGATCGAAGTTAAAAACTGGAGCGTCTGCTGAAAAAGAAAAAAGAAAACAAAGATGTCCCACTCGAAATTAAGAGACTAATAGCAGAAAAGAGACAAGCCCGGGCAAGATGGCGAAGGAGCCACACTCCGGCAGACAAAACCATCTATAATCGACTTAGTTACAAATTGAAGACAAAACTCAAAGAAATGAGGGTTGCACAATTCGAAGAATACGTGCCTAAACTAACAGGAGCAGATAATTGCATCTGGAAGCCAGTGAAAAAATCAAAAAAATCCAGGATATCAGTCCATCCTGTAAGAAAAAACGAACACGAACCATGGGCTAGAAGCGACAAACAAATAGCAAATTTATTTGTAGATCACCTCGCTACAGTCGTCCAATCACTAAGTCACGAAATAGATCAAGAATTAGAACAAAACTCATCAAATCCAATAAACACAAGGCAATGACTCCAAAAGAAGTACATAATGAGATAAAATTACTAAACCAGAAAAAAGCACGGGGTATCGACCTAATAACCACCAAAATGCTGAAAGAATTACCAAAAAAGGGGTAGTCATGCTAACATATATTTACAACGCAATCATAAGACTGGGATGTTGGCCAAACTCATTTAAAGTTGCACAAATCGTATTGATTGGCAAACCATGCAAAGACCCAACCAACGTGTCATCTTACTGTCCAATAAGCCTGCTACCAACAATGTGCAAACTTCTTGAAAAACTACTCCTACATAGAATAACTGAAGATCTACCTCCACAGGAATGGATCCCCTGCCACCAATTTGGATTCCGACACAAACATTCGACAGTGCAACAAGTCCACCGACTCACGCAGAAAATAAACAAAGCCCTGGAGAACAGAGAATACTGCTCTGCTGTTTTCCTCGATATTGGACAGGCTTTTCACAGAGTGTGGCACCAAGGATTACTATACAAAATTAAAATAACTCATCCACCAAATTACTACCTACTTCTGAAATCTTACCTAACCAACAAAACCTTCCAAACGAAAGTTAACGAAGAAAAGTCCGAACTTTTTCCTATTGCAGTAGGGGTGCCGCAGGGCAGCGTACTTGGCCCACTACTTTACATACTGTACACATCAGATATACCAGAGAGACAGTACACAACAACAGTAACTTTGGCCGATGACACACTCATCCTCTCCACCAACCAAGAACCACAAACAGCAACAACGAATGTACAGGCTCATCTAAACAAATTACAAGAGTGGATACAAAAATGGAGGATTGAAGTAAATGAAAGCAAATCAACAAATGTTACATTTACGCTACGTAAGGGCACATGTCCCCAAGTAAAGCTAAATAAATCAGAAATACCAAAGGCAGATAGCGCCAAATATTTAGGAATCCACCTAGACAAGAAACTTAACTGGAAACATCACATCATAAAAAAAAGAAAACAACTTGACATAAAAGCAAGGGAACTACATTGGCTAATAGGAAAAAAATCTGAAGTCTCACTAGAAAACAAAATTTTTATCTACAAAACTGTCATTAAGCCTATATGGACATATGGAGTTGAGCTGTGGGGTTGCGTTCCAAAATCTATCGTAAATATTATCCAGAGATCCAAATCGAAAATACTCCGTCAACTAGTAGATGCTCCATGATTGTATCAAATCACACCATTCACGTAGACCTCGGAGTGCCCACAGTACAAGAAGTTATTCAGGAGAGAATCATCAAACATCATAAAACCATGGAATCTCATCCAAATCCACTACTAGAGGAATTTTTAAGACCAAAAAAGACAAAAAGACTGAAGGGACTGAGGTTACATCACTGGATGTAAACCTCATCAAGACATTTTAAATGCTAGTTCACCTAGCACTTGCGAGCAAATTAACCCATAGAATGTAAATTAATATTCGGATTGTTGATGAAAGTAATATCAAATAAATAATTCCAAGATAACGACTTCAACCAGCGCAGTTAACTGTAGGAAAAAAATTTTTTAATACAACAATTCAATGGCTTTTTTTCAGTTTAATATAATTGAGCAATTATTGCTGAGTATGTAATTATTGATTGTTTTATAACTTGGAGGTCGGTGCCAAGTGAACCATAAAAATTATATAACTTGCTATTACGAGAACGAACGTCAAACAAGGATTTTATACTAAAAATTGCCAAGTGCCGACGAATTGTGTGAAGTGACGTGGAGGCAAATATTTACGTGGCACTGACTTCAAAGTTATGGAATAATCACATAATAGAAAATATTTTCTCAATTACATTGGACCAAACAACAAATTATTGTATTTTCTGCTTTTTAGTTAACTGTGCTCATTAAAGTCAGCTTTGTTTGTTGTTTGGAGTTATTCATTCCACTACTTTCAGTGATGGGTAAACCTAGTACATCTCTGATCATAGTTAGGTACCTATCGCATTTTGGTATCATCATAATCCTAACAATACTTCAATCACCATAAATTTCCTGTTTTATCATTAGATTGTTTTTTTGGTGTAATCTCGAAATCCAAGCTACAATACCTAGTATTCATAAAAATAGGTTATGGCTATACTTGCGGAATAAAAAAGAAATCCTTCAGCTCGCATTCATAATATTCCGAGTAAGACCTTATACTTATAGAGTATGAGCATATCCTTCAGAAAAAGTATTTGGTTATTCATAAACGTTACCCTTTACTCTAAATGAAAAGGATATCATTGAATAATTTCGAGTGTGGTCAGTAGCAGACTCAGTCGTATATTGATCAGTTGTAGCGATGGCAGATTTTGTGGAACTGAGAGAGATTAAACACTTCAAGCAGTGTTTATCAACACCTGTTAGTGATTACAAAAAATTATATCGGTTTGAAAAGGAAAATCTATCTCAGTGACCCTGGGTATCAGAAAGTCATTGGTCAAGAACTGGGTGTAAGTCAAGCTACATTGTCTCGTACAGTGATTGCCGTAATTGACAGCACAGTGGCGCAATCAAATTATTGGATAAAGTTTCCGTCCACTAACAATAAACTAATGGATGCGGAGCAGTTATGGTAAAACAAGTATAGGTTTTCGACAGCAATTGGCGTAGTTGACTGTACCCACGTAGGAATACTGGAACCAATTCGCCATGGTGATGAGTATGTCAACCGAAAAGGTCTTTCTACGCTGAATGTGCAAGCCACAGAGAATTGTTCACGAGTATGGACCGGATCGGTTCACGATTCAAGAATATGGTGAAATTTACAAATAAGGGTTCATTTACAAAATAAAAACAACGTCGTGCTAGCTGCTAATGATGAATATGATATAGAGCCGTGGCTAATGACTCCATTCAGAAATCCCGCTCCAGGTGCTGAACTAAATTATAATAAACTTTTGAAAAAAAGAGATAGTGATGATTGAACGTTATTTTGACTGAAACGTGCCAAAACTAATTGTTGACTGAATTGTACTTCATAACGTGGCAAAAACTTTGAAATACATCGATTTTGAAGCACCTGAGAAAGAAGTGCCAGAAGAAGATGACAATGATAATAATGACGAAGTTGATCTATCTCTTCGCCAGCAAGGACAAGCATTGAGAAGAAATTTGAGCATTGTAATAAACAATTTTATTGTAGGTGCAAAACTGTATAAAATAAAAGTTCAAATTTAATTTAGTTTTATTATTTACGCCATCGGATCATTTTGGTTTATAAAAGAAAAAATGCAGTTCATTCACTAACGCAAACTGTTCTATTTTTATTTTCAATGATATTAATAATGAATCAAACAGATGCCTACTGGATTTAAAAAAAACAACTGGATATATACTCAAAGTCCCCTAGTCTCACAAAAAATAATACCTAACATAATATGATATTATTGGGGTTAATTTTTAAGCACAAGCGGTATTTAGGGAGAATATTTCTCGAATAAAAATACAAATTACTGTATATCTCCCCTATATTCAGATAGATAATGTAACGTCTCTAACTTAAAAATCTCAATAAAAAACAAATTATTTATTTATTGAAACAGTAACGTAATACATTTATGTCAATTTCCCGTTCTGTTATATCTCCGAATCGATTCATAACCTCTAAGAAACTCTTCTTTGACGTTTCACGTTTATTATTTTAACGTTGTTTGACAACGGTTGTAATGGCAACGTGGAATTTCCGCTGGGTTGTCATGGCAACGTGAAATTTCCGCTCAATTTCCATTTAATAATTTAGCATTCGTTGCATTGATACAACTTGTATGAGTGAAATATTCAATATAATACGTTGGGGTTTACATATTGTAGTATGCTAACTCCCCTTCGTTAACAATATTTGCTGATGATTCCTCCCGTTTCATCCTTTCCTTTCATAATATTCTCTTTGAACTCTACTTGTTCAATACTGCTCTAAAAGAACTAGCCGTTGAATCTCTTTGGTTGTGAGTCCTCTTGTTTCATTTGTTTCGTACTTTTCTGTGGCTGTTTTTTTCTTGTTGGCAGAAGAGATTAGACAGTCTTGACACTACTAGATTGGGGTTTGATGGCTGATTCAGTCTCTTCTCGCGTAGTAGGAGCTTCACTCACTCTATGCTGAGTAAACCCATCTTCAATACCAATTTGCAGTGAGTCTCCGATTCTTTGAGTTGTAGGATTACTGTCGCCTTCCATAGCCTTCAATAACTTTTTCTCCCATTCCAACAGTTTGATTGCTTTATTTCCAGTTTTTTTCAAGTCAGTTTTTTACTTCAACCTTCCTTTTGTTATGTTTAAAAAGCCTTTCGCATCCAGTGCTTTACCAAATATCACCTTGTACTTACTTGTAACATTTCTAATATCCTTATCCTTTCTAGCTTCTATTTTTGGTGTTTGGGATTTTTCCAAAATCATCTTTTCCATAATTTTTTTAAATAAGAGAAATTTTAACTGTGAACCTGTTAAATTTCCAACTAGATATTAACTGAAATGTTTGCATGAAACATCGTGAACATATGAACATCTCATTGCATCGATTTGAAATAGTAAAATGCATTCATTTGTTCTAGAATATCAACTGTAGTGGCTACTTTACCGGCTCCAATGGCAGATCCGAATGGCAACAATGACTCAGGGTACGTACACAGTCATCAAGATATTTCGGTCATCGAAAGCCCTCGGAGACTTAGAAATGTTTCCAAGAAGAACGGTGCTACTTTAGATAACGAATTGAGGTAATTTATTTATAACAAAAGTTTGTTTGTTATGTTATATATGCATATTTGGTTTGGTTATAAGTAGTACTCGTTAAAAAAAAATACATAATATTGATGGAAAAAAATTAAGCTACCGGAAGTATGGTTCTAGAAAATATTTGCAATATGCAGTTGACAAAAGACACAATAACAATGGGCATTTTGAAACACATTTAAAATAAGTTCTCTAGAAAACATAATTTAAAATATTTTATGAAATGTCTTTCATTTAAATTTTATTTATATTCCGAATAAGACGCTTTATTTCGACATTGTTGCTATGGTGTAAATGTAAGAGGGCGCCAGCTTGAAGGGCTCCGGCTAGAGACCCCCCTCAAGGATGATTCGACCCCAAGTTTATGTCACACAAGGATAACAGAAGGATTGTAAAAAATTGAGGGCGTCACTACCTTTTTGACGTCGATAAAAAATACTAATGAATTAAAAAAACTAAGGCGGAAGAGGTAGAAACGCCTTGTAGAATTTAAATAAAAGTTAACCAGAAATCAAATAATAAAAAAGTTACTTAAAAAATAGAACACTTAAAACTTCACCCCGGGCGATATCTCCCTCAACTTTCATAGTTGAGGATTCAGAAAAAAAATAGATTTAAGACAAATTTATATTTTATTATTCTGCCACAGGAAATGAACAAATGTGAGGAGAATTTGTACTTTTATAGGTACTTAGCTTATGAAGTGTTGTTTCCGCAAAAGGTGATGGTTGAAGAAGGTAGGAAGGTCTTGCAACTACAAAGTCTTGAGAAGATAGAGACTAGATCTCGAAGAAGATAGGAAGATAAATATGTCTTGATTAGAACGGTATCCTAGCAGCTGTGTCCTGGTCTAGGACGGTATTTTGGTCTAGAGATGTATCCTGGTCTAGGGTTGTATCCTGGTCTAGGGTTGTATCCTGGTCTAGGGTTGTATCCTGGTCTAGGGTTGGGGCTGTGCTCACCACAGCAAAATTCATTAGATAGGAAAGGTATAAAAGCGATAAAAAAAATGGAGGTCTTTCCTCGAAGAGGGTCGATAGCGGAAAGGGATGTCCCTCGTGGCGTTGAAAAAATGGAAGCCACCGTTGGCAGACGTCAATTGTCTCAGCGTTCGGAGTAGGAGAATTTGAGAACACAGAACTATAATTGGAAGTGACGACGAGCGGTAATTAAAAGGATTTATTCTATAAAATCGAAACAGTTCGATAGACATGTTACAATAGTAACCAGCAAATTATCTGAAAATTTTTCATTCACTTGACCACTTAGGAAGTGGAAATTTCCCGGCACATGACAGCTATCATCTCCCGTAATAGGAATGTATCCACTTTCATTTCTAGTCAATATTGACATTTCCCTGAAACCTAGTATTTGATGGGGTTAAATTTTCCACCTCTTTTCTAATTAACTCTGTAGTTTCCTTTCCAAATCGGGACATTCCCTTTCAAAGTTAAAAATCCACACAGTGTTAATGACGAAGAACGTCAAAACTCGTGTTACACTCAGGCTTATATTTTTTGTGGATTACGTCTAATTAGATATTTGCCTAATGTTTTCCTTTTAAATAATTCTGGTATAATATTTTCTTACCGTAATACCCCACATGCTTGGATGGATTGTGGGAAATTTTTCTCGAAGTCAATTCATGTAGGTACTCAAAAAATTTCCGGCAATAATTCAAGTACCAGGGAATTGACAAGTGAAAATTTGGTAAATCGGATGTGTTCAAGAACGAACCTTTATAGTATAATGTGTCACAAGGGCAAAAAATGAGCTTTAGCAGCTCGATACTTCTTGAAATACACTTAAGTTTAATTAAAAAATCTACGCGAATCGTCGAAGTACTCAAGTGACAAATGGTAAAAATTTTCAAAAATCGTGGTGTTAAGAATTTTTCGCCCTTGGGCTGCTAAACAATACTTTCCGCCCTATTTTTGGTGTTAATAAGATTAGTTATCCGGTAAGGTAGGCGAAAAATTTTATAGTGGCCTTGACCCTACGTTTAAACCCCCCACATTTTTAGTTCGAGCTGTGGGTTGGTTGGAGAATAAAAGGGAGCGAGTAACATGTTTAGAACCCTTCGTACTATGTACGATTGTAAACTTATGATCGTACGTTTTTGTACGATAATTTTAATCGATTACGATTTTTCAAAATATTCCCGAAACTGTCAAGAATTTGGTGAAAATATCTAGGTATTTAGTGTCAGAAAATAGATAAATATACAAAAACTCTACAGATGATTCGATACTCGTAGGTAAACTTTCTCATGATTTTAAATTAGAATAACGAAATAATAAAAAAAAGATAAAACCACAGTAGATAGAATGTCAATTATATAATAACTTTTCGTCACAGGTAGTTCTCCCCCTGTCGAATAAAAAAAAATTGGCGGCTTCCATTCATTTATGGATGGCGTTTTAATAGATATTTTCCTAATGTTTTCCTCTTAAGTATAAAATTCTCTTACCGAATCCCACACGTGCTTGAATTAATTGCGGGAATTTTTGAAGAAATTTCATGTGCTCAAAAAATTTCCGGCAATAATTCAAGCACTAGGGAGATTACCAGTGAAAATCTTCCAGTCCATTAAACGTGAATAGTGGATCTACACAGCTGATAAGAAATACAAGTTATTATTTATTCCAAAAAATAAATAAGAAAATAATTTTAATGAGAACAATAAATCATTTAAAACGAATAAAATATTGAAATAAGATGACCGTATATAAGTACAAAATATCTAATGATCTAATTCTAATATCGTTAGATAACGGAGGAACATAAATATTTAAATTCCATTCAGTAAACAGTATTAAGAAATTCACATTTCCAAATAAAATCAAAGTAACGACTTAACAGTTCCTTGTTGAAAGTCATGTGTTGGCAATTTACTTGAGTGTAATTAATTTGGAGTAAACTGAACAAAATAATTCACATATTGTGTTGTTCCAGAACGGTGCCTAGGATGATTATAAGCTCAGCGAGTCCGATGGCGGCGAATCAAGCGGCGTTCTCTGCGGCAGCGGCTTCCACAGGATCTAAAAAAGAGAGGAAAGCTACAGCCGCTGCAAGATTTACAATATACAAGGTTAATAAAGCGAGCAGAAAAAAACGAGAAAAATCGTCTGCAAAAAAAGAGAGGAAAGCTACGAAAACTCTCGCTATTGTTCTTGGTAAGTGGCCATTACTCTAGTAGATGTTAATTAAATCATAACAAAAAAATCTCGTCCTTTCTAGTTTCATTTTCGGTTTACCAAGTTAATTGTTAAGTATTCATTATTTTTTGGAAATAGGACGAATCCAGTCATATCTTATTTATAAAAATTATCCAGATGCCAGGAGATGCTATACTCTAATCGACAAAAACCGGCAACTGTCCCAATTGATTGAACATATTCCATTCATTCAATAATTGTCCCGCAGTTTTAGGTTCTAGCTCCATGGTAGGCTTCAGGTTGTATATTTTTTGTATATGTCTTCATTGAGGATATGTTACCTCATACTGACCACTTTAGTATTCGATATTAGTACAAGGACGTGACATTCTAGTACTGGAACTGAGGTAGAATATGATTTCTTCAGGAGTAATACTAAAGAAAATTATGCGTACACAAAATCATCTTTGGTAATACTACCTATACCTGTTTCATGTAGGAGATAATAATATATTCTTCTTCAAGTATAATGATATCTGTTTTAATACTTCAATATTGGTAGCATGGAGACGGACTCCATGTATTACAGTTTCTGGTCATGGCAGAAGGCGCCAGTTTATATCTAATACCAAAAACATCCGACTGCAGAACAATCACAGCCAGTCATAAGCCTTGCATACACTTCGAGCTCATGGTGTTTTATTGGTTGCTAGCTCATTTGATAGTACGTGAGGTAGGTGAGGTTATCAAATAGATTATGAGTTAAAAATCAGTTTTTGTCCTTGTCTTCAAAAATTGTGATCATTTGTTGGTGAAATAATATGTCTTGCCTAAAATATTTTTCTTCGGCATGTAATTTTATAATTTTATTTATCAAAACTAATATTATGAAAAGGAAAGATTGGATTGTGTGTTGTTTTGAATAGGCTCCGAAACTACTGGACCGATTTAAAAAATTCCACCGTTGGGAAAAGCTACACTATCCCCAGGTGACATAGGCTATATTATATTTTCCAAAAAATTAGGGATCCTTATTAAAACCGAGGTGTAAAAAATTGACCCACAAAAATCCTTACATCGCGTGCGCTGCGAAAATATTGATGATAGAACAAAAAAAATGTGTGAGCCGTCACGGGACGCCTGGCAGATGCGAAACATCGAAATTGTTTTGTATAAGTTATATGCATAAAAGAACAGATTACGACAGGAATCAGATATGGCATAATGAAAATGGAAGAGAGAGATGAGAGAGAGAGAGAGAGAGAGAGAGAGAGAAAGATGGGAGAGAGTGAAAGAAATATGAGAGAGAGAGGGAGAGAGATGGGAGAGACAGATTTGGAAGAGAAAGAGAAGAGAGAGAGAGAGATGAGAGAGATAGGGAAGAGAGAGATAGGAAACAGGGAGAAAGAGATGGGAAAAGTGAGAAAGATGAGGGAGAATAAGTGAGATATGGAAGAGAGAGGGAAATGGGAGAGAAAGATGGGAGAGAGAGAAAGAAAGTGTATTGCGTGTGATTACAATCATTATTTTAAATTGTCAGAATCTAAGACGGATTCGGTTCGCGACCCTCGGAATATTGTCAATCGGTCCAGATCGACCTATCCACTTATCATTAAAAAACATTTTTAATGAATCTCGTGCTATTAACGAATAATGTGGTGGTGCACCGTCTTGTTGAAAGTAAAAGTAAAACGTAAACGTAAACGGTCACAGCTTGAGTTGATTTTAGGCATCAAAATACGTTCATATAAAACTACTTATTAAAAATGTACTACTACATGAAACCTCGAATATCTTTGTTGTTAATGAAACAAAAGATAGAAAACTATACATTTTTGGAAAGGAGAATGATTGTTCTTTCGAATGAGATCAAAAGTTATAGGGTGTTCTATTTAAAATAAACATATTTTCCCCCTTTGAATTTGACCAACATTAGTAAAACACCCTGTGCTGATGAGATGAAATGCCAGCCAAGCCTAAAAAAATCTCTTTGATAAACTAGTGAAACTAGTGAAAACCCCATCTCTTTGGAGCAATTAATAAGCTGGGCATTTATGTTTAAAATCAGTCACTCTTATTTGGGACACCCTGTATATTAAATTTAATTGAAATGCCAGCGCTAGAAAAGGATCTTAATTTGTCCCTTGGTATTAATCCACATCCAAATAAATTACTACTTCATATTCAAGACCGCTTCAATACCCTTATATAAGTTTTTGAATTATTCAATTTGGACTTTCCATTTGAAAGATATCACGAGTTTAAAAATGTAAGTATTAGAAAAAAGTCGCGTGGTCGCCGCTCATCCCGCTCGGCTAGCTAGGTGAGTCAATGTCAAAAAATAAAGTGTCGCGCGGCTCATTCGCGCAGTCGGCTCCCTTCGCAGCGGTCGTGTGCGGAATCAAATAATACAGTATAAACTTATTACCATCGATGCCAATCAATATTATTGCAATCGCTAATTTTTCTTTCCGTTAATGAATCATCTAAACAATATATTCTGAATGGAGAAATAACATTTTTATTATTATCATCGATGCTGATCTAGGTAAGTTATATGTTATGTGCAATTTTTCAGAGCACACACCAATTTTCAGTGAATCGATAACTGTACTGATTGATTCGTCAAAAAATATGACGCAAAGAAAATAATCAACAAAACATGTATGACTGAGCCACAGCAACGTGTGGCCGGGCTTTAGCCAGTCTTCGAATATTTTCAATCACCTCTGAGAACTAAGAACACTAAGGTTAGATGGTGAAAGCACAAACTGCTTAGATAGACGATTTTTAAGACAGGTTTTGTCAATTTTTCCGTATGACTTCGATCTCCTTATCTTGCCTTCATGATTGGTAGTTCACTAATTTATGTTTATAATGAATGCTCTTTGGCTAAATTACAGAAAAATTAATAATGCAATTTAATTTCTATCGTTTTATCATTAGCACTAATCTACTGCATTTGAACATAATTACAACTGTAAAATTTCCAACAGCATACATTAATAATATTAACCTCTATTAATATTCCAGTTCCTATTTTACTACAATTTAAATTTATTATGGGTGAATAAGTGTGTAGGAACTCAATTATAACAAACGAATTTTTGGGGTATGGTCATAATTCCATGACGAAATGAATAGAAAAATTTTCAACTGATCACTCCTAATATTGTTCATAAGGACTTTTTTTACTGAAGAGTACCTGAAGTGTGTGTTTTGCACTGAGAAGTGCTTTTATTTTTCGTTGTCGATGCCCCTCGCATTTGGAACGCTTACTACTAGGTGCTTTTGTAACCCTGTTCCTGGACAAAGCAGTTTTGAATATAGTAGGTCGGTATGAGATACCTGAGCGTCTCAATAATCGTCCTATGGGAAGATGATATTGCAATAATTATGATATCGCATTTTATCTCTAGAATGTTTTGGACTTCAGCAGGGAAGTCAAAAGGAATAGGGATTTTAGTGGAGTAATTGGTGGTGATACCTTGGGTTTTGAGGGTAAATTATGCCTTTTTGGGCGCATTTTGTCGCATTTGTCGGCTCTGTGTACGTGGCTTCCGCAATTTGGTCAGGTGTGAAGCATCGATTTTATTCGGTTGATGAGTGGTCGAGTGTTGTATAACGTGTATAATATTTAATAACGGGAGAAAGAGGGTTGGAGTTTGATTGCTCACATCTTCATTCAGGTCATTTAGGCTGTAAATGAAAATTCCTTCGAAGAGTGCCTGGTGAAATTGAGTTACAGGTTAATGACTCTTGGTAGGTGAGAGTGTTGGGTTCCCTAGAGACGATTCTCCAACACTTTTTTAAGTCGATTTCAAGGTCAGAGAATAGCTCCGAAATTTCGTTGGTGGAGAGTGAGTGAAAGGTTTCTCTGGGGTGATCTGTGTCGAAAGGGGTAGTCTTCTTTGGATTTTTTAATTATGATCTCAAGTTCTGGAGTTAGCTGCGTCGGCAGTTCTTCTGAGATTTCCTTCAGTGGTCGAGGAGTAAAAGTGCTGGGAGATGCCCTTGAGGAATGTTTTTTGGTTTTGGAAGGCGTTTGCTCAGATAGAGGAGGAGAGTTATCGTTTTTTTTCTTTGTTTTAGTTCTGGTACGTGGTATGGCTGTCACGCCTTAACTTGAGATGAGAAGAATGTCCATAAATACCTTTGACGTATTTGTTTCGAACGTTCCCAATCTTTTTCATACTGTCAGTATTGTCAAGATACTTAGCTTAGGTTCTGAGACTAGCGTTTAATATAATAACATTCATAGTACTCAAAAGATAGGAAGTTTTTATGTTCTAATTTGCTATGAACATGAAATAAGGATTATTTCCAAAAAAACATGGAAAACAAGTTAAGACTTTTTAGCCACGCTGAGCAATTCTTGTTGAGAGCACAAATAATTTGCGTCATAAAAATGCGATGTGTAGCGCTCAATAAAATTTTCACAAGGGATTAATTTATTTGTGAAAATTTCTAAATCATGGGAGTACGATAAAATATTCAAAGGGGTTTATTTATGTTCAGCAAGTTTTTCCTGTCATAGGCGTACGATAAAACTTTTATAAGGCATTAATTCATTTGTAAATATTTCTATATCACGGGCGCACAAAGAAATTTTTGCAAAGGGTCCATTCATTTGTTGTTTTACTACAAACTTGAATTTTTGGTTCCGTAATTCAGAAATAACTTCAACCTCTAAAAAAGGGGTGAATATGGATTGGAATATTTTTTTGTTTAACAAAGTATGTATTACTAGTATAATAAATGTTTTGTTCCAGGTGTTTTCCTGATTTGTTGGCTTCCATTCTTCACATGCAATATTTTAAGCGCAATGTGTAGCAAACTTAAATTGGACTGTCAACCTGGCGTTGCTGCATTTCTTCTCACTACATGGCTGGGATACATGAACAGCTTCGTCAATCCTGTTATCTACACTATTTTCAATCCTGAATTTAGGAAAGCCTTCAAAAAGCTCATGTTTTTGGGAGGTTAGATAATTTTTAACTGTTACGTGAATTGGAATTGTTAAACTGTTGGTTCGATACCGAACACAAGCTACAGTTTGGTTTTTAAGCAGAATGTTTCTTTCATCAAAACATGCGTAATGGTGCGCTTAGAGTACGCGAATCAGTCTCGCACATCACTTCTGCGAGCAAATCTTGTAAGCCATGACTCAAGGCGAGCTAGCAATATTCGCGAGGCAGACAATTGTTCGCTCAGCGTGAATATTTTTTGACTTGTGCTTGAGATCAACTGGCTTATTTAACATTTGTCTCGCTTCGTGAGAATTGATGCGCGAACCTGGCTCGCGATTAGTGGAAAATATTGGTGTGGTGGAAGTGTAACTTGCGTTCGGTATCTGTAACATAGTTTCAGCAAAATGAATGAATAATTCAATATTTGTCACAAAAAAACATAAGCCACAATTATTTAATATGCCAAACAATTTTAAAAACTGCTTACACAATAATCCTATTTTGGCATTATTGTACGGATGAGCGAGAAGCAAATACATTAAGATGTACATTTCCCGAATTAATATTGAAATATACAAATTGGTGCATACCCAGCTTAGTCGGTACTATGTAGCCATAACGGAAAGCTCATGAATACGTTCGCAACAATCTATTTCTTAGGAATAATATTGTTCGTGAGAATAATGACAATTCGAGAATTAAAACCAATTAATTCCATTCGATTGGTTCAGACCTAGTGCACTGAAGTTTGTTAATAAAGAATAGTTGGGAACTACTCCGTTGTACCACGTTTATCTGACCTAATTCAGCTACGAAAAAGGTTGTCTTTTGTGAGCACTGAGATGTACCATCAAATTGAAGGTAGGTAGATTTTATATTTCTCAGTAATTCTAATGACTTTTTACAAATAAGTGAAACTTTCAATCTACATTTTCTAGACTCTACCGAAGTAGGGGATTTCTTTTCTACAAACTGTATAACAAAACGCTCGATGATAATAGAATTTTGTGATTACCTTGTAAATAATTATTATATCCGCTGAATCAAAATTTCTCCCAAAAATTTAGATTTTCGAAAATTATAACTGCTTATGAATCAACCAGTATCACAGAATTGAAATATGTTACTCTAGAAATAAACAAGAGTATAAAACCTCTAAGATAACTGAATTAAAAGAAAATAAAATTACTAAATTGGAATTCATGAGATCTTTAAGTCATCATTATTCATCGCAGTGGTACGGCATTTAAAATCATATGATATTGTAATGTTTTTCTTATTTATTTAAATAGTTTTTACTTGTGGGATAAAATTATACAAACTATGGCTAATTACTATTTAGAAACACAAACTGTATTAAACTTAATTCATATAAGTACACACTTTACTTAATGTCTACTAATTTTTTTACACTCGGTATAATAGTTTTAATTTATTATCACTACTTGAATATTACACTATTTTTCTTCGCTATTTCATTCACTGTCCGATTACTAAGATCTTGTGTAAACTGTCTGTGAACTAACTCTTTTTCTTCGTTTCACTAATTGTTAACTCACTCAAAAACCCCCGTATATTATAGTCTTTATCAATTCTGGAAAATTCTTGAACTTCCACTCCCGTCCTATGCGTCAACAAAACGATTTTACAGAATGTCCTCGAAAGGAGCGCAGTCGCCAAAATTCATAGTAGAGAGACAGGGCCGGCTTTGAGTTGGTGACCTCGCAACATTCCCCCCTCTTTAATGGGAAGTTTTTCCTGGAACTTCTGTGTAGCCGGGACTGGATGTTTAAATCGGCAACTGGACCCATTCCTACAATTTCCGGTCGTATGGAAATAACAGGGCACTGCCTTCATTAGACACTGATAACGGGGGGTATAGCTGCAGATTTATTTGTGGACACCGGTATCACTTCCATCATATTCATGATGACTCGCCAATCCAACTGGTTGCTCTCTATCTTAGGCATAGCCAGTTTCTCTACGTTGGAATCCACCACAAAGTCTCGATCGCTACGTAGTGCTTCCCACTCATTCCGGTAGGTGGATCGATCTTGAAATTCGTTCTTTGTTACCAAGTAGAAGACGTACCGTAAATTGTGTTTGAGTCTCAGTGTCTTGCCAGGGGTTGGAGTCTGTTCTGCAAGTTTTTCTAGTTGCCAAAACTTCTTTCGGAAGACGGTTGCCAAACCTCGTGCGTTTTTGATACTGGCGGGGATGTTGTGTGCCAATGAATAATCTCCTGGGAGCGTGAACAAATCTTGTCGTTGCTCTGTAGCTCCAAATCTAGCTTTACCGGTACCTCCATATGCGCCCATAAATTCTTCGAAAGCAGGGTCAGGATCTTCCTGGATATGGTTCACTCCTTCCTCTATGTCATGGTATCATTCGAATGGTGCTAGTCGGTTTTGGTGGACTACTTTCGGTTTTCCATTGGGGATCTGGCTTATGCGATAGATGACGTCATTGATCCTCTCCTTGACTAAGTACGGTCCCTCCCAAGATAGTTGTAATTTTGGAGAAAAACCTTTTCTACTCGTCGGGTTGTGTAACCATACTTTGTCCTTTTCAGTGGAACTGCCTTCTGTAGCCTGCGTGTCTTACCGTTTCTTCGTTCTGTCGCTGGCAACTTGAAGATTCGTTCGGACCAATTCATGCACATCGTCCATCCTTTTTCTCAACTGGATCACGTAATCTTTTCCAGCTAGATCTGCTCCAGGTCGATAACCACATTCCAGGTCACAAGGAAGCCTCATTTCGCGTCCAAATAGGATTTTCGCAGGTGTTTGACTTGTGGACTCATTGATGGCGGATCGATAAGCCAATGCAAATAGGGAAAGATATTGGTACCAATCACTCTGGTGGCTGGAAACTACTTTGGACAGGTATTTTTCAATATTACTGTTGATTCTCTCGACCATTTCATCTGACTTCCCCCGGGAATCTTGAACTGCATCAACCACTTGAGTGCTGCATGATCAGTCCGTATCAAGAATTTCCTTCCATACAGATACTGGTAAAAGTGTTCCACAGACTTCACTACCGCCAAAAGTCTTCTTCTCGTGACGCAGTAGTTTCGTTCTGGTTTGGAGAGGACTTTACTGAAATATCCCAGCATTCTTGGCTGCCCTCCTTGGATATGTGAGAGCACTCCTCCAATTCCTACGTTGCTTGCGTCAGTGTCAAGAATGAAGTCTCCTTATAGTAACGGATATCCTAGAGCGGCGCCGTGGTTAATTGTCTCTTCAGGTTTTCAAAAGCAGTTTGACATTCTTCATTCCAATGAAAAGCTCTTGCTTCTTCTGTGAGTGGAGTTAGTGGCTTGGCAATATCTCCAAACTTCGTTATGAACCTTCGATAGTATGTGCAAAGTCCAAGAAAGATCCTAACTTCGTGTTTTTCGGCAGGTTGCTGCCATTGCTTGATGGAAGCAATTTTCTCTCGATACACAACCACTCCTTCATTGCTCACAATATAACCCAGATAGTTGACTCGGTTTTGAAATAACTAGCATTTTTTCTGGTTTAACATGAGCTGGGCAGCTTGAAGTCGTTTGAATACGTTTTCCAAATTCTTCAGTTGCTCCTCAAATGTCTTCCCCAATACTACGTTGTCGTCCAAATAGACCAGGCATGTTTTTCAAGATAACCCTCTCAAGGCATTTTCCATGAGTCTTCCAAATGTCGCAGGCGTATTACAGAGCCCGAATGACATGACGTTGAACTGCCATAATCCGGATCCAGAGGTGGAAGCAGTTTTCTCTTTGTCTTCTGGGTCCATTTCTACTTCCAAATAACTTGCTGCCGGCCAAAGTGTCTAGCGTATCGTCGATTGGAGGCAGAGGATGGCTGTCTTTCTTCGTCACGTTGTTAAGCTGGCGATAGTCCACGCAGAATCTGGTAGTTCCATCATTTTTCTTGACGAGCTCTACTGGAGACACCCATGGGCTAATAGATGGTTCTATCACTTTCTCTTCCTCCATCTCTTGAATTATTGTTTCAGCTTCCTCTCTCTTCACTCGTGGTAGCCCTCGAGCTGACTGTCTTATTGGCTTGGCATCACCAGTATCGATTCTGTGTTTGACGGCTGATGTTCTACCAGTCTTCCCTCCATTTGGTACGAATAGATCTCGATACTGCAAGAGCAACTCTCTCATTTTCCTTTTCTCAGCTCGATTCAAGGATTTGCCAGCTATTGACAACATCTCTTCGAATCTGTCACTAGAATTGTCAGTTGTCGTTGTTTGACGATCGATATACGTCACTGGAACGCAGGATCCAATTCTGGTATCCTTCTTGATGGTAATTGAGTAATCGTTCACGTTTATGACACGTACTAGGATCTCCCTCGCTGACGTAACCAATCCCTTTCCAATTATCGACGAAGAGGTTGGTAGAGACCAACCTCTTCGTCGTGGTTCCATGGTTCTATCATAACCGTTGTACCTTCCTCCATTATTCCCTGTAGCCGCGCTAAGATCATGGTTTCGCTTCGTGCAGGTAGAACGGTATCTTCCTGTACAGCTGCCAACACCGGGCTTGCCTTCATGTGGATGGAGGAATACCTCTTCGAAACCCACTTTGATGGTTCTGTTTCTAAAGTCTAAGTGGAAACCATGTAGATTCATTACGTACATTCCCAGAATCACGTCTACGTGAACTTTTCTCCACCAATTCCCAATTGGATTTGTGTCTCTCCGTGAACATTGGCACTCTCACCTGCTGCGGTCCGGAGTCGCAGCCTCGTTGGCAGAAGCTTCTTCTTAGATTTTATTGTCTCCGGCCGTATAAAGGTTCTAGTTGCTCCAGTGTCTACTAGCAGAGTATATTTCTTGCCATTCACTTCTCCATCCACATAATATACACTATCGTTACGGCATCTGAGAGAGGCTATCAGTATGAAAGGATCTTTGGAGCGATCCTGGGTCGGCGCTGCCCACTCGTTCTAGTTTTCCTGGTTCTGGGATTCTTGGTTTGCTGGAATCCTAGGGCGCTTACACGAACTGCGTACATGCCCTAGCTCGCCACAATTCCAGCATCTAATCTTCTTCGGCCTTTTTTATACCATGCTTTTTATCAAGTTGACGTTCTGGACAAATATATCCTCGTCACCTTCTTCTTGAATGGTCCTAACTTTGTTATACCCCGAAGCCTTCGTGGCTACTTCATATTCAAGAGCAGCAGTTAATGCATCGACTAACGTTTTGGATGGGCTAAACGAAGCGTCCTCTGCATATCAGGGTCACGTAAGCCAGCAATAAATGCCTGGATGCCCAGACATTCCATCATGTTTTCTGGAGCTGATGGATAAGCAAATCGAACTAATCGGGCGATATCCACTTCATACTCTTGAAGAGTTTCGTCACGTTTCTGTCTTCGGTTCTTCAGCTGGGATTGGTACAAGTGCTTTAGATGTTCGCGTCCACATCACATGTCCAACCTCTTCTTCAGCTGCTCGAAGTCATCCGTTTCTCCAACGGGTATCGTCTGAAGCCCTTCTAAGGCTTCTCCCCGAAGCGCGATGGTTAAGTTCTTCTTAACTTCTTCTCCCTATTGGACCAATATTCGCACTAGCGGCTGCTTCAAACTGTTTAACATAGTTGGTCCACGGCATCTTTCCGTCGAACGTTGGGGCCTTGACTCGGGCAAAACTGTCAATATCTTCTGTCTTGGGGTATGTTTCTGTGGCTTGCAGGGTTTTATTTGTTCGATCTCTTCTGCTGACATGTCTTGTGTTCTTAAATCTGCCATTTTCCTCTATAACTCGAATTTTCTCGTCCATTGTTATTATCTTATTCTTCATATCTGATTTTAGAGACGAAATTTTATTTTCGACTTCGGCGGCAATGTCGTTTTTCATTGATAAGATATCGGCAGAGATATTGTTCTTCATAATAGACATCTTCTCGTCCATATTAGCAGAAATATATATATAGTAAAATTTGATTATTAAAAATTGTAAGACGAAAATTTCGTATAAATAAAAAAGAACTTTATAGCGCACCGTAAAATTTGGTGAAGGCGTTCTATGATTTTTATCAATATAAGGGATCTGTCCCGATTACGTCATACACACACACACACACGCACACATAGCTTCAGTTTGAATGTGTTAGATGTTTTTGTACATGTACGGGGTATGTCACAAATTAAGACGTCAAAAGGACCGTAACGAATGTTGGCATGTGACCCATAAAACGATTCAGCGTTACACATGTTTTTACAGGATGTATGAAGAAATGAGCAGTTTTCATAATTTCTTTATTTCAGTTTTTCACACATAGAAATAACTTTTGACAGCATTGTTTTTCATTGCTTCAGTAAACCCTCTTCAGGGCATGATATACCAAATAAACTCTAACTAAATGGACCTGCTTCTGCTACTCTATTGGTGTACTTATAATAAGAATTTTTGTAGAAGAAGTAAATATGACCATCCGTATAACGAAAAGCTGAAGAAATTTTATCATGTATTCCGGGGAAGAAATAACTGATTGGGCCACGATGTTACCAGTTTCAGTAAATTCTACACACAAATTATCGTTGTAGATGAGGTACATTCGGCAGCTATTTGTTTGGAATAGAGCATTTATTTTAGCATGTTTAGGTAAAGAGGAGAATGTAAAATTGTTGTGAATATTAAGATCGGAGAAAGATGCTGAATAGAACGAATTATCAATGATGGTTACTAAATTTCCCTGCGAGTTCTGAAAATCGTATGAAACATGTTCGGATCTTAGTTCTTGAGGGAGATAACCGACAATTAATTCAGGATTCTTCGAGATATGCACAAGATTTAAATCAAACTTCCACAAAAATATATCATAACTAACATACATGCGGTAGTTTTGGAAAATGTCAGGCTTTAGCAGGAATCATAAAATCAGGAGCTTGAATTTCACAAATTCTTGGCGTAGATGGTAGTGATGGTGGTTAGCAGTAGTTTGGAGAACTTTTTCATCTTTCGATTTTACTACATACAAACTTCGTATTGCCATTTTGTCATCTTCAGTTCATCTTTATAGTAGAAATATCGTCCTTCATAACGGAAATTTTAGAAGAAACATCGTTCTTCATAATAAAAATTTTCTCGTCCATAGCGGAAATGTTAGCAGAAATTGACGAGATTGAGGTGGAAGCCTCGTCGTTGTATAAAAATGTTTCCGGATCCAAGCTAACTCACTCTTCTTTCCGGACGTTGTGACGTACTTTCTTTCTCTTAAAATGATTACCGACGTCACTATGACACCCTGGGCTTCAGTATCTCCTAGATTTCCTCGGGCGCCAGATTTTTGTGATGGTTTACTCCACCGAACTCTCGAAAATGCAGCGTCAAGAGTTACCAGGGTAGCAACAGATGGAGGTTAAGTAATTCCAGGGGTCTGTTGTTCTTGACCTCGACGTAACACGTAGTGGGAAACGGGCTTTAATTGTTTACCACTATCGGGAAATGAAACTACCAGTTGCTTGAGAAATTATAAATTTTTATTTCAACGTTGAAATAATTTCCTTTATAGAGATGAACCCAGTAGCAATATGTTTAAATAAATAAATGTGTATTAAAATCAAACGGTATCTACAATAACTAACTACGTTATAACTCAAACCAAAAAGCATCACACCAAGCAATAAATATTTTCATTTGTTTTACAAGAATACGCAAAAGCTGAGGTGCAAGGCTTTACTAATATGTCTAAGTGCGGGTGAAAATGGTGAAACTTAACTAGCGGTCAGATGACAAATACACAGAGAAAGCGTTATTAAGGCACTAACAGGGTTTAGCGAAGTGTTTCTTAATATTTGTGTACCGGTTTAAACAAAACCCAGGTAATTTATAAACTACCCTCCGTTACTGATACTCTCTTGTACTGAACACTAAAAAAAATGGAGATTCTATTAACTCGCCTGGAAACCTCCCGGATTTTGTACCTGCCTTGGCAGCGTACATTTACGAAATTATTCCAGGTTATCACGGTTATCGTAACCTGTTTTTTTCCAGATTGACGTTACCACGGCCGTTGGTGCTAAATCAAATACAAGTTAGACGACAGAATCCGAAAACCTCTCCTTTGTGATCCTGCTCAGGCAGCGAACACGCGTGAGATTATTTCGCTCAACGCCTTGGAAAACCCTCGAAGTTTTGCACCTGCTAAGGCAGCGTACACGTACGAGACTATTCCAAGTTGTATTTTATCAAATATTCTTGTATATTAAAACGAATTGTTTCCTTCGCCCGGGTTTCTGTTCAATATTTTCAGAGCCACTCAAGAATTCACCTGCTCAGGCAGCGAGATTCCTGAAAAGATTTTTCTCAGTCGGATAAACGGCTGCAGTCAGGTTTTGTACGAAATATTTTGAGAACCTCTCAAGAATATACCTGCTCTGACAGCGACAATGCTTGAAATTTCCCAAAGATATCTCTTTTCCCAAAAAGTGAAGCCAACAAATAAAACAAAACAAAAATTATTTCGGAATTGTACACAAATACGCAGAAAACTTTACTAAAATTAAACAAGCAATAAGCAAAAATAAATTCTATCAATGTTAAATCAAAAGAAGCCAGTCACAAGTGAACGGAAAGAATTATTTACAACAAAATTCTTAAATTCGCTTACCTCGTGCACGAAAATCAGTCGGAGAACGGTCGGAACTAAAACGGCCGAAAAGAGATCAGAAGAAAGTCAAAAAGTCAGTCCCTTTTTGGTCTCGCTCCCCCGTTTTATCCATTAATATCTCGACCCCACTCAGGAGTTCTCCTACTTGAAAATCTTAATAAATGCGCGGACTGATTTGCGCGAGCGGTACCGTAAGTCATACAGGTACAATATACCAGATGTTTCAAAAGTAATACACATATACGAAATTAAATATCAATACTCTAATTTAATAACTAGATACGACAGAGGGGTGATCTTAATAATAATAAAAAAAACTGAAATATATACTGCCGGATATCGGGAAACTAGTGACAACGCTACGTTTTTAACTCGCGATTTTCCAATTCTGCTTTTAGTTCAGTCACTTTCAGGTCACTTAGTATCTTAGCCAATTTTACGAAATTATTTATTTATATTACCCCACACATGACAACAATGTAATATTTTCCTTATTTATTTAAATAGTTTTTACTTGTGGGATAAAATTATACAAACTGTGGCTAACACACACTGTATTAAACTTAATTTATATACACACTATACTTAATGTCTACCAATTTATTTACACTCGATACCTATAATAGTTCTAATGTATTTCCACTACTTGAATATTAGAAGGCACTAAGAGAGTTTCACCCCAGTCAAGGATTGGGGGTACCTACGTAGGTAGACGCAAAGTTTTTAAATGCGCATGCGCTGGGTTATATGGTAACATTTGAAGGACTTTTATTTTTGGGGGGATTCGAACCTGCTTCGTCGAGGTTGACTTCACGCTGTGTACCCACTAGGCTACCAAATAACTTGGTTATCGTATACTAAAATGAAGTAGTGTTGATTGACATTTGCGACGGCGGAAACATTTTTTTTTATGTATAGAGATAATAATTGTCAATTTGATTATTAAGAATTGTAAGACAAAAATTTCGGTCATCTTGTTATATAAAAGTATAACGCATAAATAAAAAAGAACTTTATAGCGCGCCGTAAAATTTGGTGAAGGCGTATGATTTTTATCAATGTAAGGGATCTGTCTCGATTATGTCACACGCACACACACACATAGCTCCAGGACCCCAATTCTTTACCCTTCGCAAAACTCAAGGTCAGTCGTTTCCTAACGAATTCGTTAAAATACTATTCTTGAGCGCTCTCTGCTTTGCGCATTCGCTTGATAGTGTTCGTTATGGAGCGAGCACATTCTTGTACGAGATAACCATAGATACTATTTATATCTATACTGAAAGTGATGGCGCGCGTATAGTTAACACTATTTTTTATAGAAAAATTTCAAATTGTAATTGTGTTTGAGTAATCGAGAATAGATGAATTTGTGAATTCAATGTTAGTGGAAATTTTAGAGCTGGCCGAAATAAAACTTCATAATTTCCGGGTTTGGCGCAACCCTTCGAAACCGTTCACGACAATGAATGATTTTCTTTTTGATCCATCCCTTGGAAATATTCTAGCATCATTTTTTTGCTTCCCCGAAGATTTTCCTCGGCGTCCGCGTAATTCATCATTTAGAATGTTTTTGCAATGACATGTGTAGTATTGGCATCTATTTTTGTTTAAATTTTAAAAATTGTAAAACGGAAATTTAAATCTACATGCAATATGAAAGTCGATGAATATACAGAGTGTTTTATTAAAAAATCCATTTTCCTTGAACATTTATTTAAAATAATTATAATGGCAATAAAACATTAGAAAACCAATGACGGAGACGTTGTACATTTCGTTCGGTGCACGAATATGGTCCAGAGGCGTGGCAGGGGTTTGGATCCTGACCAAAGTTTTCAGTTTCACAGGGTGTGCCGTCAAATTTGCAAACATCAAAGATATGGCATTTCTTTAGAATAAATTCCGCTTTTTTTATGTCCGCGAACGTAAATGTTGTATGCAGCATACAACAGCTTGCTTTCTAATATTTCATTTACTTTAGAATAACCTACATCTCCCGAAGAGTATCGAATGTCATGCACATTTCTTTTAAATAGGATGTTGTCTTTTTGTCCTCGTTACTCAATGTAGAAAACGGTTGCGGTGGTAAAAATATGTAATGTGAACATTTAAAGCAAATTTCTATGCTGAGTTCTTTGACGACGAAAAGTCCATCTACGACAAAGCCTTGAATGTCTACAAATGATACTCTCATGGTGACGTCTGTTCGAATACTAACGCAGATCAACATCTAGTTTGAGCTTCTAACAATTTCGTTGAGGGGGAAGTACTCCATCACGCAGTCGTGAATTATGAATACTTTGGTATTTTCGGGGAAACCAATGTTTGCTTCAATGTCAAGTTTGACATCGACTGTGGACGCCTTCATGTTTTTTTCCTGTTTCAAACAATCGATAACAAACAATGCACGACGCTTGAAAGAAGAATAATCCAGGGTAGAGTTCATGTAGATGGGATAGAATTCAGTATAGTTAAAATATGCCTCATTGTAGTCCAGTTTGACCGAAATCCAATTGCATTCTTTCATTGGGCCAATAATCGCCATTAACTGATAGTCTTATACTTTGAACGTCGGCATTGTCCAATAAGGTCGGGTCAGCGGTACCTACGTTAGGTTTGTCGGTTTGAAAGAAAACAATAACAAAACGAGGTATTTCAACTGGAGCGGCTGTTTTAATAGCCCAAACTTCACGTCCTGCACCTTTAGAAATTGAGGGCAATTCCTGTAACTCCCACTTCCTAAATGGAATAACTATACGTTGTTCTTTTTGAATGGATTCCATGAGATTTATCTTTATATCGTCATTAAGGAAGATAACTTTTAGTTCGATGCTTGTAATGTTAATTTTAGCAGTTGTACTAGAGAGCATACCAGAGACATTTTGATCCGTGATATATATTATGCAATCATTATCATTTCGTGTTCGAACTAATCGTATTGTTTGCCGTGATAATCGTTGAAAATGTTGAGGTATTTGAAGGTTGAAGGACTTGTCGCTGACGTTCAGAATATAATCTTACGGCGGGAAATTCCAGCCGGCTATAGCCATATTATTGGAATCTTCTTAGTTAAAACAAGTCATGACACGTACGGAACTTACTATTCCAGGATCCCGAACTGTTTCCATTTCCCTGGCACTTTCACTGTACGGTCTGGAATTGACTAAAAAGGCTCCAGCAGTATTTGCTAATTTCACGTCACCAGCTCCGTGTGTTTCAAGCGAACCTAATGCACAAAAAAGAATCGCTTATTGCAAAAAACCGATTCAACTTGATTAGTGCTAAACTCCACAATGTTACTGCAATTGAATGATTTTGTAAATGGAGCAAGTGGTAATGTTACAATCGACGGGGAGATCTGAAGAGTGCATTTTGTTGGCGTCGAGTATTTTCGGTGAAAATCCTAATATTCTTCCAAGACCATTATCCTCCTTGAATGAAATTTTGTATTTACTGGAAATTTCACATTTCAACGTATTGTGATTGGGTTTTAGTGAAATTATACCCTCTGGTCTAGTTGAATTGCTCGCACCCAACTCATCACTGATAAACTCTTCAAGACCAGCAATTTCATAACATCCTGTGGGAAAATTGATACTTTGAAGCTTGCCTTTGGTATCGTAGTAGTAAGACGTGCAATTTTCAATGTTTTGTATACTGTGATAAGAATGAAAAGATCGTAGAGCTATTTCGTAATCATTCTTCGGGTCGAGCACAATAGGCGTAAGAGGTTGAGATGTGAACACGTGATTGGTGCTGTTTGCTCTCAGCAACTGCGACATGATGACTGATGAAATTCGAGAGATGTATGAATATAAATAACAACACATGTTCAATTACTTATTGTTCGTTAACAAAGAAAACAAGAAGCTTGAGAACTCGGAGGGCCGTCACAATGCGTCGTCCAATCGGGTCGGTTGTAATGGATGAAACAATGCAGTCGTATTTGTAGTTCAAAATTTGCTCGATTTTCATTGGGAAGTTTATGCCACATATCAAGCAATTCCGAAGGCCTTACACACTCTATTAGATGTTCAATGGGAAAGTGCTTTAGTTCTTCGGCAGTGAAACTACTTAATGTTTTTCCACGGTAGATATGTTCCGTCATTGTTGTAGAAATTTCAAACACAAATGCCCGCAATTGATTTGATCGTAGTTTTGATATTGGGTATTGTCGTAGATAATTCGCGCACTCTTTCCGAGATATTTAACAACTTTTGTTGGCGGCTACAAGTTACCATATGAATCAAAATACTCTACATTGTTGTTTATCTTTCTGTAAGCTACCCAACGACTTCCGCTATTCTTAGAGTTATCCAAATTAACTACTGCACATTCTTGTTTCCGAGGGCCGGCTTTGGGGACAGTGTCTCGCATGAAAACTCCTCGAAAATGTGGTATTTGACGCAATTTTGCGTAATGTGTAATGTCGATGTCGGATAGTGCGTGATTGGGTAGCTTTATTAGTTTTTTTGCTTTTTTAAATACAATCCAAAACCGCCTTTTGTGTACTTTTTCAGGTACAGACCAGATCCTACACGTTCCTTAGCCTTATTATGACGTACATCTTCTTCAAATTTCTTTTGCGGATGTTTAGCATCAATAACAGTTTTTGCAATCCCGGCAGCACCTCCTGACAAAGCTCCAAGACCAACAAAAAAAAGGAATGAGTGGTAGGAAATCTCCAAATTTCGCTACAGGTGTGGCTCAAGGAAGCTCAACTTCTTTTTTGCCACCAAATTCTTTAATAAGTGCTTTGGCTGCTCGTAAGGCAAATGTTGCAGTGTCTTTTAAAGATGTTCATCTCTTCATGGACTTTCTCACTTACAGAACAACATCTCGATGAAAAGAACGGCGTTCCTTAGAGCGGCGACAACCCATTCCCAGCTCTCTTTTCACCTTTATTCCGCCTGTCACAAGTAATGCAGCAGTTTTCCCCCCCAAAGAAGCGACTTTTGATTTGACGCGAGCCCAAGCTTTATCTTCAAGTAT
Source organism: Lochmaea crataegi (assembly GCA_947563755.1). Taxonomy (NCBI): domain Eukaryota; kingdom Metazoa; phylum Arthropoda; class Insecta; order Coleoptera; family Chrysomelidae; genus Lochmaea; species Lochmaea crataegi. Next base: position 20,734,655 of record OX387426.1, read on the forward strand.
TCGATCGGCTTTGTGTTCTTCCTCGAGAGACTTATTCTTCCATTAAGAAATATCGTGTTGTTTACAAGCAGCGTCCAAGGGGTTAATGCCTGGATCTCCACGATCAAGACGTTTTTCAAATTTTGTACCATTTAACAAAAAAAACTATTATTTTTTCACAAAAAAAGGGGTGGGGGTTTACTTACGTCCACAGTAGGCAAGAGAAGTTCAATAGGTAGCTTATTGATGAGAGAATTTAAAATACCTTCCTCACCTCACCTCCTTCAAACACCAACATTAAGACTGATACGCGTAAGTAGCGACACCTATATTTATAGATAGCACATAGAAAAATCGACACACACGATGAAGATAATTCAACAAGAGCAGACCATATACCTATTGAAAATATAGATTTTACCTCAACGTCAACTGTTGGAAAACATGGCAAATTGTTACCAAATTCTTTCCGTGCTATCTATCATATGAGGTCCCAGTGGGTGTGGAAAGACGAATGCCGTGCTGGCGCTCCTATTCAATCCAAATGGCGCGAAATTCAAAAATGTTTATTCAAAATCGCTATTCCAACCGAAGTATCAATTGCTGTAAGAAGTGATGCTGCATATCTTTGTCAAACATACTCAAAAATACCGAAACAGCTTATACGCGACAATTGTAATGTTATTGTGTTATTTAAGCAGGATGAGGTAAACTTGAAACATATATTTGACGAACACGTATCTCCAGACATGCTATTTGAAACATTTAAAAATATGTGTTCAAAGTGCTGGTCTGACCGCTATGGTACTATGGTAATTATGAAGGATTTTGACATGAATGATGGTAGGTATCGCAAAGGATTCGATAAATGAATAAAATTGTAAGCGTTTAGTCTACACCAATATGTCTGACGATAAGGTTAAAATACTTGGCGTTGAAATTAGGCAAATCATAGCAAGATGAGTCTCTTAAGAAACTATTCAAACCAATATCCAAACCACTTGAAGAAATCGTACAATCCTCAAAGGCATTACAAAAAACCATTACAAATTTAAATCCAAAAGAGGAAATAAAGAAAGAAGAAGAACCTTTGACATATGATGTGTTTACACCTTTTCTCGAAACGGAACCGGTAGCCGAAACCGATTAAGCGGAGAATATTCCAATGCCTGAGTCTCCAGAAATAATGCGTCCTGAGATTACACAAGAATCCATCGAACAGTATTTAGATCAATATCCTGAAATTAAGTCAATCGTATATTGAAGATTATTTCCAAGATAATGGAAGAATCGATAGAAATTACGGTCCGATCTACAATGATGAACTTGGTTGGAGTTTAGGTACGCGTAGAATTGTATTTGATAAAAAAAAAATATCAACGTCCTACAAGAAACAAACAAACAAGGTGGACACGTGACTGGAACACCTGGTATGTATCAGCTGTTATTCTACAACGGCCCAGAAGGCTATACCCTACAGGATTTAGAGACATAAAATCCTTCTAGATTATACTGGTGTTCACCGAGTTACACTAAACCGTCTCAAGGGTTCAAGCACTCACAAATATCATAATATCATCAAACCTTTGTTTAGAACTGAATCGGCGCAACGTCGCCCCTCCTCTCAAACACATCAACTACTAGTGGATCGCCTATCAAAAATTCCATCCCCAAAAAATGGGGGAAAAGTTCTCGATTCTCGTTTGATATATAACGAAGACCCCATGAAATATATTTATTGGGACGACCTCAACGAGTTGGTTGACCGTCTAAAGCTACTAATTGCTTCAAAAGAGGCAGGCAATACGTCACACGACAACTAAATAGTAGCAATTAACAATGAGCTCAAGGAGGCTGATATAATACAATAATACAAGCTGAAGCTTGTTTATTTCAATTATGCCTGTCGAAAAATTCGGTCATAGACATCAAACGCCTTATGCGCGTTTACCGGCGAAAATTACGTTTCCTCATACACCCGACGGTAATATTGATATTGAAAATGTGAAAATTTGTGATGTTAGGGATCCGTCGACAAAAAAATATGTCGATGTGCAATTGAATCACATGGGGTGGTGCTGCAGCAACAAAACCATGATATAAAGGATTAAGCAGTAGGCTTGAACGAAATAAGAGCTGAGCTCCATAAGACAAAAATTCCCATATCACAGACGCATATTACCAACTTACAAAATAAAACTAACGAAATTGATGCATTTATTTCGCGAAATCCGCCTGTAGCAGGTAGGGATATGGCTACGAAAAAATACGTTGACGAGTCAATTGTCGCAGCCAAAGCATTTATTCGAAAAGAATTTTCTGCTTCTATAAACAAGTGTGTTGAAAGCATAGGTGAATTACAAAAGATATGGAGGTCATCTCTGATTTGAAAAGTAGCCTTTCAGGTATTGTAGACATTAAGACCTTGAATTTGAATAACGATAACCGCATTCGCAGTCTGGAGCTGAAGCTAGCTGGTAGTAAGTCATATGCATTCTAAAGAAAAAAATCAGCTTGTACTGGAGCTCCACAAACCGATACGGAAAAAATTCCCTCGAAGACGTACTATAATTAAGAGGTTTGGGGGATTTATGACAATTAGACTAATTGGACGTGAGTGCGCTTGCGCCTCAAAATCGGAATCATAAAATGATACTAGTCGTTATTGATCGTTTTTCCAAGTTTGTGTGGACACGCCCATTAAAGACGAAGACCGGAGAGGAAATCACTCGAGCATTCTCGGATATTCTTGCTCATACTAGACAAATACCGAAAAATGTGCAATCTGATCAGGGGACGGAATTTTACAGCAGCTAATTACAAAATTTAATGAAAAAACATGGCATAAATCATTATAGCGTATTTAGTACGATGAAGGCTTCTATGGCCGAGCGTGTTATACGAACGCTAAAATCGAAACTCTACAAGTATTTCAGTTTAAGTGGCACCCACAAATGGATAGACATTCTACCTGAAATTACTCTAGAATATAACAATACAAAACATTCAACAACAAAATATAAGCCTTCTCAAGTCAACAAATCCAACGAAAAATCTATTTTGAATAACACCTATAGTCAGTTAAAGATAGCTGGCCCACGAAAATTTAAAGTTGGTGACATTGTGCGCATATCCAAGGCAAAACATGTCTTTGAAAAAGGTTATACACCCAATTGAACTACTGAACTCTTCAAGGTCATTAAAATTACCAATTCCGCCACGTACCTGCTTGAAGATATGTATGGTACACCAATCAGTGGAGGATTTTACGATGAAGAGCTGCAGAAAACAGCAAATCCAGACATTTACTTGGTGGAGAGAGTACTTAGAAGGAAGGGTAAAAAAATGTACGTCAAATAGCTCGGTTTGGATGGGAAACATAACAGTTGGATAGAAAATGTTGATATTATATAGATCTACTTTTTGGTTCGCTGCGTATGAATATAGTTTTTCTGAAAAAAGACCACAAAGAGTGGGAGCTATAAAATGGAGATACTTTCAGCCCCAGTCGTTATTATGGGTTACCAAGATAGTGTTGAAAGTAGTTCCGATTTACACTATAGTTCAGAGTTAGATTATATTGTGAAAAAGTATGAGGATGCTGCCAAGGCTGAAAATATCCACCTGCTTTCAACCACATAATATATTCTTTCCGGTTATGGAGTAAAATGTGGAATTAGTCCAGCGAGATCATTTACGCCAGCCGTAATTTTAGCTCAATATTCAAAGCCCAGCAGAATATCGTTTAGCACTTATGAATGGACCACCTTTACTTCCATAATGTCACAACAAATGATTGATTTCTTCCAAGCGAGTCTACATGATGAATTTGAACCTGTTTCATTTTCGTGTGGAGAATACTGTACAATTACCCTATTAGTTTATGATGATTATAAATCTATTTTTTCCAAGAAACATGGTGTGGAGTTCTACATGGACGAAGAAGAGGTCAAACAAATTTTAGAACTAAATAATAATTTAATTTCACCACATCTAACTGTTTTAAACAATTTGAACTTTTGTCAGTATTATTGTTTTGAATTTTTGTAAAAACGCGAATAGTTTGAGTCCTTTGCAATTGTATGCATTTTGTTCTTTAATGCCGAATGATTTGTTAAATAGTGCTCTTGAAGAATTAATTTATTTTTATAAACTTAAAGTAATCAATGATTGTTGTGTCGAAATAAAAGATAAAAATAGATAAACATATATTTTTTATTTAAAAAAGTAGTTATATTCATATATAAAGAGAGAAAGAGAGAGGGAGACTCATGGATACGTTAAATTACTGCATATTTACCTCAAGAGTCAATATCGCTGTTCACATCAGAATCATCAAACCGAGTATATCTGGGTATTTCATGTAAAGCATGAATACATGAATCAAAGCTTTTTAATTCAAATAAAACGTTTTTAAAACAGCTGTGACACCAATAATATGTCTCTTGATATACGCATTCAACAATATCGTCAGCATCAGAAATTTCTTGAGAGTGATCATAGTTGACTAATATGTACTGATTTAAAGTTTCATGTACTTTTTTAAATATATAAAAACACGATTTGCATACGTTTAGACGATGTTGTTGAAGCCAATATCCACTTAACCATACACAATAACTTGACTCTTCTTCTTCAAATATATACCCCCAATCTGTTTTTCCTAATACCGTATTTCGTAAATGTGTAGGTATTTGTTTGGAGCAGTGAATAAATTCCATTCTTCCATATGAGGGATTAGGATCATTTTCGGCTTCGTTTACAATCGCATCCCATTTATATGTGGAAAATTGTTTCAAAACTTTCTTGGTTAACTTCCAAGGAAGAGGAGACTGCTCAGCAAAAGCTGCTGACGTCACTATTGATTGACAAGTTTTTTTGGTAGGTACATAATTCCATCAATGTGGGAGCATTCATCTATAACAAAAACCCATATTCTAAAATACTATAATATCCCCATGGTAGTGTGTCAAAACTATAATTGGGGATCAAATATCTTTTATCATCATAAGGACCTAACGCAATTTTTGTTTGTTCTATGCTATATACGTTATGAGCATTCGATCGAATACAGCGTTGAGTAATATTTTTTTCTTTCAAATCATTTAAATAGTTTACGTAATCATTAAAATTTATTTTGTTTTTAACTACATTGTATCGGACTCCCTTTGCCTTTTTAACTATTTTACCTGATTGAACTTTGAAAGAATAGGTACATTTTAGATCGTAACCCCGCAAAATGGGTCATAATTTGACCTTGGTTTTCGTCTTTCATAACCCCCAAAACTTTTTTATTCCCCTGTGGGATATTGAAGATATTATTAACAGGGTAATCTGATGTATCGAATTTTGTTAAATCAGCTTTAAGAACTTCCTCATACGTATCATCACAGTAGAGCTCATAAATAAAGCTGTCTGTGTCCATATACAGTAATTTACATTTATCAATTCCAATCTTTGGAATCATGTAGTCATAATGAAATTCATACATACATAACTTTGATAAATCCAAAATGGCCATGCCAACGTACAAGGGTTTATTAAAAACTAGATCTGATTTAGTGAGTTCTATTGCACTTAAATTTTCATTAAAAATTGTTCTACTATGAAATCGTATACTTGCCAACAGATTTTTGGCACCATAACGCCCATTCCAAGATTTGACAAAATTTACTATCCGGTGTTTCCGTATATTTTCTATCGTCTTACCAAACACAGCATTGAAATTGTATGCAAAGGCATTGGAGAGTCCAAGTCCTGCGTTTTCAATACACTACTGTACCTTGGGTATGAGGAAGTGAGTGCTTGATGAGATTCAGCCTGAAATTCCGATAATTTATTATTAATTTTATCTTCAACATTTTAAAAAAACCAACGCTCTATATCAGTCGATATGTCGATAACAGCATTTTTTGTATTAAAATAATTAAGAGTAAGAATTTCATTTTCACCAGATTTTTTAATAAACTCTTCACAAAAGCAAACATTAACTTTAACAACCAGTTCGAATCGGTCTTTCAGCAAGTGCGCATCGATAGGTATTTGTTGTAAACTAACCGGTTAGTGTAAAAACCATACTTATTAATTGACTACAAATAGAGGTGCGAAATAACCAAAAATTTGATAGTGAAAATCCAAACTAACAAATTAAAATGGGTAAAAACGATCCCCCCGACGGAGGGGGGAATTCAAGTGATATGGAATTGGATGGGAATAAACCAAACGACTCGGATAATTCTGGAAATGACAAAAACGTGGAAAAGGAGCGAACAAAGAAATTATTCAACATTCAGAAAGCTCATCTCTACTCTGATAAGGTATATGTATTCATCGAAAAAACAAACAGGGAAGAGGAAGGAATAGGTAAAATGCATCCAATGAAGGTAGGGCACATTTTACATAAAAAACTAAAAATTACAAACATCATCAGCATAGCAAGTGTAGGCAGAAATAGAGTAAGAATAGAATTGAAAACTATAAAAGACGCGAATAGATTAGTAAATGACGAAAGATTAAGTGAGGAACAGTTAACAGCTTTTATCCCTAATAATTTGTTGCAACAAAAGGGAATAATAAGAAATGTTGACATAATATTCAAAGACGATTATCTTTTTGAAAACATAATTTCTTCTGTAACTATAACCGAAGTCAATAGATTCAAAAGAAAAATAGATATAGATAATGAAACTGTTTTTGTACCTCGGCAAATGGTCCTGTTAACATTTGAGGGGAATATGTTACCCAGACATGTTTTCATCAATAGCGTAGCATGTGCAGTCGAACCATACGTCCACAAAGTCATACAGTGCTTTAAATGTTTAGAACATGGTCATGTAGCAAAACATTGCCGAAGTACAAAAACACTCTGTATTAATTGCTCTAAAGAAAAAGAAAACGAGCATAATTGTAGGGACCCACAAGACAGTTTTTGTTTACATTGCAAAAGCGATAAACACAAATCAATTTCCAAAGTATGCCCCAAATTTGTTGAGCAACATAAAATAAAAAAACATATGGCTGAACAAAATTTAACTTTTTTAGAAGCAAAAACTGGTTTCAAAAATTCCTACGCTAATATTATTACAAATAACAAGTATCTGATATTGGACACGGAAAACTCCAAATCCTTTCCACCACTAACACAAAAAACAAACAGAAATTCTGGTAATACATATAGAACGAATACAACCATCCACATCCAACCAAATCAGAGCAATGCCAACTCATTCTCAACAACATCCCGAAACAACACCACCCAACAAAAGAAAAAAGTTTCCTCCCCTATACCAGAAGAATCCATGTTTCCTTTCACATTCGGACCTGGACGTCCCCTTCCTTTTTTCGATAAATCAACATATGAACAAAATGCCAATGAAATTGTGAAATTGTTTTTTAATGTTTTTCAAAGTGTATTAGATGATGTAAACACGTTCGATGAATTAAAAAATATAAATCCAACAATTGTAAAAAACAAAATTAGCAACATTTATTACAATGGATAATAAGGTAAAAAGTAAATTTAAAATTTTGCAATGGAATGCTAAATCAGCAGTTTCAAATAAACTAAGTTTGGTGAAATGTTTGGATGAAAACGATATAGACATAGCACTCATATCTGAGACATGGTTCAAGCCCATCAGACAAATTTCATTTAAGGGTTATTATACTATCCGCAGGGACAAGGATGATGGGTATGCAGGCGTTGCAATCTTAATTAAAAACATTTATGCCTTTAAGGAAATCAACATTCAACAAAATTTCTCACCTGGTATCTTAGTGTGCGGTATTCAAATAAAAAACTCTAACGATGTAAATTTCAACTGTTTTTACTCTATTGTCCACCGGATATAAACACAAATTACACTGACTGGCAGAATGTGATTAGCTTACTGGATTCAAACAGTATAATAGGTGGAGATTTCAATGCACATCACGAGTTTTGTGGCTCTTATAAAAATAACCCCAAAGGGAAACAAATCAAAGAAGTTTTGGATGATAGCGATATTGTAATTTTAAATACTGGGCAACCCACGAGATTTACTAATACTAACAATCAATCAGCAATAGATCTCACGCTTTCCACGCCTGATCTAGCGCTTAACTGCCGATGGTACATACTTGCGGACGTCATGGGATCAGATCATTTCCCTATAATGATTGAAATAAACAAAAATATTCACTTTTATGAAGATTATCTCCCAAAAACCAAATGGAACTTGCGTAAAACCAACTGGCCAACTGGAAACAATATCAGGACGCAGCTGATACGTTCTTTACCCAAAACTGCCGAAGAATGCAGACTACGGAAGAAAAATATGATCTTCTTGTTCAAGGAATTAATATGGCTGCCAACGCGGCAATCCCGGTAAACAAACCCTTCAAACACAAAAATAAAAAAATGTTACCTCCTTGGTGGGACCCTGAATGCAACGCTGCAATCGCTCAACGTAAACAAAAATTAATGAATTTATAAAAATCAAAGTACCTTAGAGAACTACATACTATGCAAGCAAGAAATAGCACGAGTGAAAAAACTATTAAAAGACAAAGCCAAGTACAGTTGGAGGAGATGGTGCTCAAACCCCCATAAAAACACACCTGTGACGGAACACTGGAACCAAGCAAAAAGAATGCAAAGGAAAGTAAATAGTATACAAAAAAATTACAGTACTGCATGGCAGGAGGACTTTTTTGATAAAATTGCACCACCTATGCCACTTGATGACATCAGCCACAATCTAGAGACATTCAAACAGTCCAAAAATAATCATTCCATTTTTTCAACACCTATTAACCTGAAGGAAATAGATTATGCACTGCAAAATAGGAAAAATACATCTCCAGGCTACGACGAAATAAGATATCCCATGCTACACCATCTACCTCTAAATGCCAAGCAAATTTTAAAACAAATATTTAACGACATTTGGCTGTCTGGCGAAAGTATTACTGAATGGAAAAAGATTGTAGTCATACCTATTTTAAAACATGGCAAAAATCCAGAAGATGCTGACTCTTATCGACCCATATCGCTATTACCATGTATTTTAAAAATATTCGAAAGAATAGTAAAAAATCGTTTAGAATGGTGGTTAAGTCATATAAATGTCCTCCCTTCGAGTCAATATGGTTATAAAAGAAACTACGGAACGTATGACGCAGTGGCACATATTGTTACAGAAGCACAAGCATGCTTCGCAAACGACGAATATCTTATCACACTATTCCTTGATATAAAATCCGCTTATGATAGTGTAGAATGGCAAATATTACGCGGAAAATTTATTGATCTACAGTTACCTGCAGAAATGGCAAATATTATTTGCAAACTGTATGTAAATAGATCCGTAACAGTTCGACAACAGAATGGAACCCTGTTAAAAAGTCGAGTAGCCAACAGAGGTCTACCACAAGGCTCCGTATTAGCACCATTATTATTTAATATCTATACTATAAATGTTCACAGGACTACATCCAACGCTAATATTATCCAGTATGCAGACGACTTTGCCATCTACATACATTCGAAAAGATTTGAACAATGTCTAATTTTATTTAATGCAGCTATAACACCACTCTTCCATTGTTTAGAGGAACTAGGATTGGATATCTCTCCAAACAAATCACAATGCGTAATCTTTACTCGACATAACATATTAAATACCCCCACAATAACATTGGGAAATATCCGGTTCCCTCTAGTCACCGAATATAAATATCTTGGTATTACCCTTGACAGAAAGCTGGCATTTAAAACACATATAGATGAAATTCTAGTAAAAGCAAGTAAAGCACTAAACTTTCTCAAATCAATAATGAAAACATGGTGGGGTGCAAACCCTCAAACTGCGCTTACTTTCTACAAAGCATACATAAGGTCTATTATTGATTATGGCAGCACGTTATATGGCTGTGCAAGCAAGAAGGAGCTACGGAAGCTGGATGTCTTACAAAATAAAGCCTTGAGGTTGTGCATTGGAGCGATGAAATCAACTCCTATCGAACCACTTCGAGCAGAGACGTTAGAACCACCTTTAGAACTACGGAGACAAATGTTAGCAGAAATAAATATCCTAAAATGTAAAACTAAAAATTCCCCAATAATGAGTATGCTAACAGCTTTAAACATTCATGACCTGACATCTAAATATTGGAAACATAAAAGCTCAACCCTACTATGCGAAGCCTATAGAAACACAAATGATTTCAATCCTACTAGCATTAATTTAAACCTGAAGGTACTTCTATTAGATGTGCCAATAATAATCCCGGAATACTCAGAAGTTACAGTTCTAAAAAATGCAATAGTCAAACAAATTACAAGTACATATCAAAACTACACACCAATATATACTGATGCTTCCAAAAATAATCAAGGGACCGGTGCTGCAATCGTAATACCTCAACAGATACAGCACTGTTACCAACTAGATAAACACACATCCATTTTCAGTGCAGAATCAATAGCCATATTGAAAGCAATAGAATATACAATACAAAACAATATTGAAAAATCTTTAATTTTCACTGATTCACTTGCTGTCCTAAATAGTTTAAAATCGCATTTAGAAATAAATTCAAAGTACATTAATCCATATATATCAAAAATTAAAATAAATCTGGCAGAACTTAATGAAAATTAACGAATAATTTTTGTCTGGGTCAAAGCCCACACTGGAATTGTATACAATTAAAAAGTGGACGAATTGGCAAAACAGAGCATACTTACAGGCGAAGAAACGACTTGCTGGCCAACATTGGACGAAAGAATTAATCTAACCAGAACTAAAATGCATACAAACTGGAGTAATCGATACAGGAATACTGTATCACAAAACCTACTCGCTACACACAGCTAGTACCAAAAATTGGAAAACGATACTGGTTTGAAGATTATCAACGCCCAAGGAAATACATAACTACCATCAGTCGTATGAAGTTTGGACATGCTAGCTATCCTGCACATTTACGTAAAATCAACATCTTGGATAGTAACCTATGTATTACTTGCAACGTCACGTCCCACTTAGATCATATATATTTTTCAATTGCAGTAGATACAAAAAACAATCTGAAACCTTGATACAAAAACTTCTAAATTTAAAAGTTGAAACACCTTCCAATATCATGTATCTATTATCTACAAATAAAAAAAATATATTCGACTGCCTTATGAGTTTTGTTACTGAGACAAATATTAAATTGTAGTCATTAGTGATAATCTTGCATCCCTAACTGTCTATCCTATTGTACTATTTACCTTACTTACCGTGGTCTACCTTGTATGTGTTGTTGCAAAAAATGCCCTGACAGACCCCTGGGCGAGAAGAGAGTGACCTTTGTAACTTAATCCTTTGTGTTAGGACAACTACTTTTTGATACATTCTTGTTAGATAGGTAAAATAGGCGTAAAAACATTGACACGTTTGTTATTAATTTTAATATTGTCTGTAACAGGTTTAGAACGTTCAAACATTTCACCAACTTAGTGTCTGGCTGCATGGGATATGCCTTAAAGCAAAAAAAAAACTTTAACAACTGGATGATTTTTTTTTCAAAATTTCACTAATTTTATTTTTAAAAATAATTCGACAATAATTTAAAAATTGTGCCAAGTCCTTGTGATATGAATTCACTGTAGCACCAGTCCTAGTTCTTCCCGAAAACCCAGAAACTATATTTTCCCATCTAACCCTATTTTTTAGTTTACTACCCACCCCCATACCTATATGTTTATTTAAAATGAGTCGTTTAAAATGCTTAAAATGTCCTACACATGTTTGTAATTTCCTAATTGTACCTATGTGCATGCCTCCTTTTTTTATTGTTCCCTTTTTTATTGCATTATTACAAGCTTTAATTTGTTTTTGCAACCTGTTTAACCAAACTTTTGAGTCTCTAGCTGTGAATTTGTCACACTATTTTTCTGACTCTATTGATAAATAGCAGTAATTTTTCAGATTTTTCAACAATATCAATGGTACTTACCTGTCTCTCTCTCCTTGTATTTTTACAATTTCTATTTCAAATTATATCAGTGGATGATGTTTCCCACTTCTCTCTGACCCTTGAAAATTCCTGTAGGTGCGGCCGATACACTTCTGTCACGCGCTTTGGCAGAAACACCACTTTTTCTTCCAAATCCAACAACACCGATTCCCCAAACTGTGTTGTCACAACTCTAGCTCCCTCTATTTTTTGTGGTGAATTGAGTGGCAAATCTTGCAATTTTCTGATTGGTTTTCTCTCTGCAAGAGACGTCTTCTTAATTCTAGAAAGATCCATCTGTAAAAGAGAGAGAGAATCGTTGTCACACTACTTTGGGGCGGGGGGGGTAGCAGAGAATGAAAAAAGAAATACTTACATTTTTATGGTGCTTTTACACACACACTTGAATAACTTAGGATCTTTTTTGATTGCTTATCCTCAGCAAAATCTCTCCGGCTTGCTGTAAAAGAGAGAATCGTTGTCATACTATTTTTTGGAGGCAGAGTAAGGAATGAAAAAAAAATTAAAAATTAAAAAAAATACTAATCTCTCCAGTTTGAGTTTGCACATTTATATGTGTCTCCCCACGACACTTCGCGATATTTTGCATTGTAAGATTGTGAGCAGTGGCTCCCAACCTTTTTTCCAGTATTTATTTAATTTAATGTAATAGTATAATGCAAATGTGACGACTGTGCTTCGTAGTTTTTAAAATCAGGTTGAGAACCACTGGCTATAGAGTAATGAACCTTATCTTGTTTATGTAGTTTTGGGTTTTGCAAAATTGTATCTGTTTTTTGTGGTTAAAAGCTTCCTATCTAAAGATTGTCACTTCAGTTAGATTTGTGGTTATGTGGTAATTTCTTTGAAAAACAATTTAATTATTTGTATAGTTTATTTAAAATATGCACATCATTGATAAAAAGAAATTATTTTTGTTAATAAAATCTTGAGATAATTTAAAACGTCTCCATTAGGACATGGAATATCAAACATGTTCCAATTGAAGGGTCCGGCTGCAACAAGTTTTTTAGTAAACTCATTATATTTGTAGTAGGTAGTGTTTTTAAAAAAGTACATGTGTCCGTCAATGTACTAGAATGCTCCTGTAACATCTGTTGGTAATGTAACGTGCCTCCCTTCTTACACGTGGCTCCTGCCACAAGAACACGTCACTATGGACATCCTTGATGCAAAATTCGGGTTTTTAAATCTCGGGCGCCAGATTATTAACGTGGTTTGCTCCACGGCCCCTTGACCCTTAGCGTCAAGAGTTCCAGATAGCCTCAGATGGAGGTTACGGAAAATTCCAGGGGTCTTGTTGAATTAAATTTAACTAACTAGTGAAAATCGGGAAAAGCCAAATCTTGGTTCTCCAATCAATAAATTGCGGTTAAAAATGAAAATAATAGAAATTCAAAACTTTGATCTATTAATACTCTGTGGTCTATTTTACGAATAATTCTTTTTAGTGACAAACAAATTAACCGGGAAAAGAAAAGGAGGTATGTATTACCTATATCTGGGATTTTAACGGACTTAACGGTCAGGTTATCAAATACGGTTCAAATCTACCGGGTTTTACGGGGTCCCTAATGCACGATTTAGATCTGCCGGGTAATCAGACAAATTGTGGCTAGGCCTCTTCCAAGTCTGATTAACCCTTGAATCCAAATGAAACCGGCAACTATTTTTCCGACAATAAGAGGAAAAAAATATAAATAATGATTCTACGAAACGGGAAGAGATCGATTTAGATCTGCCGGGAAATCAAACAAATTGTGGCTAAGCCTCTTCCAAGTCTGATTAACCCTTGAATCCAAATGAAACCGGCAACTATTATTCCGACGGGGAAAAAAAATATAAATAATGATTCTACGAAACGGGAAAAGAACGATTTAGATCTGCCGGGAAATCAAACAAATTGTGGCTAAGCCTCTTCCAAGTCTGATAACCCTTGAATCTAACTAAAGCCGGTAACAATTAAAAAAATATATTTTCCCACGAGTTAAACGGCACCCAACTATCGACACACAGAGTAAAAATATTAGTACTAGCATAAACTTTAAAATATTATACCTAATCCACTTGGATATCAATGTAATTTAAAACTACTGACAACCAAAAGCATAAAATAATTCGAGAATCCACTAATAATTCATATCAGTTAATTAATATATAATAAACGCAGTAAATAAAAATTCGAAATCAAATTACGGTTGACAAATCTTTATTTCCAGATAAGAGAAACAAAATAAAAAAAAAAACAAATTTCAGTTCAACAACAAAAGAAAAAAAAATAGCCGGTCGGAAAATTTTCAAAACCATACATTTAACAATTTAATACTAAGCGGCGATACGGAAAGTTTAGATTACACAGTTTAATTGTAAAAATGATTTACCTTTTAAAATACAGCAGAACACACAAACGGAATACGGAATACACTCAATTTTCACACTACGGTTTTTCGGTTTTCGGAAGAAAGTTGAACGGAGAATATTTAGAACCGGAATCAATCAAGCGCGAATAAGAATCTCGAGAGCCGAAAAATGAACTGATTCTTCAGAGAGCTGAATGATGCGCGTCAGCCAATTTATATCCAAAATTTTAGTTACAGTTTTCGGTCGTCGTCCCGGTGGCGGAATTAAAACGTGAAATTTATCTAGTTTCGACAAAAACTTGTAAGTATACTAGACGGCTCTCGATTAAATTAAAATGTTGTATATACCGGGCGTCCTTTCAGTTGAAAAATTTAAATATCGGAAATGAATAAATTGTGTATGGTAGAAGTTGGATTTGCGTAACTCGGACTTATACTAAAATATACACCGGTAATAGCAAAAAAAATAAATCACTGCGGTAGTCGAAAGGGTTGTAAAGTAACGAGTTATATACACCCTAGTGGTAAAATAAAATATATTACGGAATAATAAAAAAAAATAAAAAATTAAACTTGCAAAAAGCAGAAAAAAAAAATAACTCGTTACACACCCCCTTTACTTCGGTAAAAAAAAATGAATGAGCGAAAGTGCAACTTTCGGACATTACATTTTTTTTTAAACAACAACTTACACCTAATAATAAAAAAGGTGAGAAAACAAAACGGTGATCCAGGGTGTAGCGTCTCACAGCCTGGAACGTCGGCGTAGGGTCGCTTGGTGTGGATGGGGCGGTCCTCTTCCACGGGACGCCTGTCTTCGGTATGACCTGGAACAGCGTCCGGCTGTTTCCAGAGCGGGGTGGGGTCGTTCGATGCTACACTGGCTGGAAGCATCCTGCATTCGTCGGAGTTCGTCGCTACGGGAGACCAGGTGCGCTTGTACTGCCACCGATCGGGTACGGGGGCCGCGTCGATCACACGGGCATTCTCGGGACATCCGTCCCACTTGTCCACATCGGGAACAAAACAGAATAGACGGCCTGCTGCAGTTCTCTCGGCGGTGTCCGGAGATTCCACACCTCCAACAGAGATCATCCGTCAGGGTGATGAACCTGCCGGCTACCATTCTTTCTCGTGGCAGGTGGGTCTCTGGCGGTTTTTGCTGTGACGGTTTGTACTGTTGACATCGCAGACACCTCTTTACGTACTTGGTGATGTCCCTGCACATTCCTGGCCAATAGTACAATTTTGCAATCCGGGTGATGGTTTTAGCAATTCCCAGATGACCAGCATTCGGATTATCATGGTTTTCTTGCAACACCCGGGTTCGGTCGGGCTTTGCTATACACAGTTTCCAGGGATCGGACATTTCTGGCTCTCTGAAATCATTGATACCCCAGAAACGACGGTATAGACGGTCTTCTTCAGTGCAGTAGTCCGGAAACTTCTCTGGATCCTTCAGGACCTCTTCCTTCCTGTTCCGGTACCACGAACATTCAGCGGTTACATCGGTCAAACAGATTGCGGACGGTGAGTCGCTCTCGGCGGTCATTGGTAGCGGGTTTCTTGACAAAGCGTCGGCCACACGATTTAGAGCACCTTTACGGTACTGTATCTCGAAATCATACTGTTGTAGAAAAATACTCCACCTGGCTAAACGTCCGGACGGACTAGATATGGAATGCAGCCATCTAAGAGATTGATGATCGGTAACAACCGTGAAATGGTAGCCCTCTAAATAAGGACGCATCTTTTCAATCCCCCAAACAATAGCAAGACATTCTTTTTCGGTTCCGGAGTAATTTTTCTCGGTAGGACTCAGGGTGCGATTTGCATACGCTACCACGTGTTCATGACCATCCTTCTGCTGGGTAAGGGCTATTCCCAAACCATATTCGGAGGCATCGGTCTGCAGAGTGAACGGTACGGTAAAATCAGGACAACTTAAGACGGGTGCTTCTGACAGACAGGTTTTGATTCTAGCGAACGCGGCTTCTTGTTCCTCGGCCCACTTCCATCGCTGAGATTTGCGGAGTAATTTCGTTAACGGAGCTACCTTTTCTGAAAACGATGGCACGAATCTCCTATACCAGGAGGCAACTCCCAAGAATCTTCTCAGCTCTCGGAGATTTCTCGGTGCTGTATTACTATCTCCCAACTCTACGAGAGACGATGAACAGACTTCGGTAACAGATTGCTCCTTGTCAACCCCTAACACCAGAGAAGACTCAGAGACTTCGGAAACAGATTGCTCCTTGTCCACCCCTAACACCAGGGAAGACGCAGAGACTTCGGAAACAGACTGCTCCTTATCAACCCCTAACAACACCGGGGAAGACTCAGAGACTTCGGAAACAGATTGCTCTTTGTCAACCCCTAACACCAGGGAAGACGCAGAGACTTCGGAAACAGATTGCTCCTTATCAACCCCTAACAACACCGGGGAAGACGCAGAGACTTCGGAACTAGTTTGCTCCTTGTCCACCCCTAACACCAGGGAAGACTCAGAGACTTCGGAAATAGATTGCTCCTTGTCAACCCCTAACTCCAGGGAAGACGCAGAGACTTCGGAAACAGCTTGCTCCTTGTCAACCCCTAACACCAGGGAAGACGTAGAGACTTCGGAAACAGATTGCTCCTCGCCAACCCCTAAAACCAGGGAAGACGCAGAGACTTCGGAAACAGCTTGCTCCTTGTCAACCCCTAACACCAGGGAAGACGCAGAGACTTCGGAAACAGATTGCTCCTCGCCAACCCCTAAAACCAGGGAGGGCGAAGAGACTTCAGAAATAGATTGCTCCTTGTCAACCCCTAACACCAGGGAAGACGCAGAGACTTCGGAAACAATTTGCTCCTTGTCGACCCCTAACTCCAGGGAGGACGCAGAGACTTCGGAACTAGTTTGCTCCTTGTCAACCCCTAACTCCAGGGAAGACGCAGAGACTTCGGAAACAGACTGATTTACAGAACGGCGGTCTTTCCTAAGACGGTGGGTGGTTTCTTCTCTACATATTGTCGGTACAGCGGAATTGACTTCTTTCATAGGCCGGTTCACGGCCTCCAATATTCCAACAGGACTGGCCACTTGTGAACGCCTCACTAACTCATCATTCACGTATATTTCTCCGGTTCCTAACTCCAGCCGGAAATTATACTTTCGGAGGACATCATGTCCTAATACAATGTCGGTTATTAGACCAGGGAAATGCTCCAACGAACCCTCCATTGTGACGTCATCGATTTTCCATTTCAGCTCATATATGTCGGTGATGGAGACTAGATTTCCATTAGCTAAACGGGCCTTCGTAGCTTGACGAGAGGTAGTTTGCTTTCTTTGGGAAAAAGTCTTAGCTACTTGATCACCAATATACGACTTTGCTGCTCCGGTATCCAATAATGCTCTAAACATATGATTTCCTATTTCAACGTCTATGTGCGGTCGGGGGTCGTTCATTTCTGCTGGCGGTTCGGTATGAGAGGCAAAGATTTGCGGAAGCTGTGTCGGCCTCTCCTCGGTACAGCTTCGTTTTAGTTTTCCTGCCTCCTGCAGGAACAGTCTCGGGAAAATACTCCTTCCTTCTGGCAACGAGAACAGAATATTTTTGGCGGGTTTTGACAGTTATTCCTATAATGTCCAGACTCACCACAACGGAAACAGATGAGTTGACGGGAATATTGTCCTGAATGTTGACGAGTAGTATCAGGCGGCGGCGGAGTATCGGTCGGTGACGGTTGGCTGGGACCGGCGATGGGCTCTCTGGATGGCCCAGGCATCGTGTTGTGAGAAGGTCCATATCTCGGCGAACTCATTGACTGCGGACGGGGATTTGGTCCCCGGTTCGGTCCAGTGTGGTTGGGTATAGACTGGAGTTCCTTCCTGAGGAGCTCATATTCCCTGACCACCTGACAAAAGGAGGAAAAATCGTCAAAGTCCCCTTTTCGGACTTGCAGACGGTATTCCGGCAACAGGTTACGGTACAGCCACGCCAACTGTTGTTCGGGAGTTAGCTTACCATGGCGTCGCATCAGAGTTTGTAGCTCGGTGATGTATGTGGCGGCGGATTCATTCCTTCGTTGTAGACGACGGCCTATCTCAGCTTCTAAGTCAACTTCGTAGTTAACGGGATAGAAGAAAATTCGGAAGTCTGCCTCAAATTCATCCCAGGTCGTGTACCTACTCCGGTTATTGCGGTACCAAAATGCCGGTTCACCTGACAGTAATTCGGGTAGTACCGGAAGCAAATTATCTTTTCGAATATTCTTTGCGGTGCAGATTTCTTCAATTCTTTCGATGAATGCAGCAGGATCTCCCCGGTTTCCAAAAGACACCTTCCAATCGTGTACATTTATCGGTGGAGTTGCCATAGCGGTCGGATATTCCTCTTGGTCTATGGCGGATCGCGGAGCAATATTTCTTCTTCTCAAAATAAAAAAAAGCAACAAAGGCGGAAAAAAACAGAAAAATCTAGCACCGGCAAAACGGTCGCTATTGAAATTTACAATACGGAAAAAAAAATAGTATATAATACTAAAATAACGGTCCCTGTTCAAATCAACAATGGGCAAAAAAACCCGTAAAACAGTATAAACGGTCCAGCAACAATACGCTAAAAAAAATATCCACAGCTGTATTTCAGTTCCTGCTATAATCAGGTCTCTTTAACAATACGGTAAAATAACGGAAACGGAATAACGGTTCCAGCTCTAACAAATAATCAACTCTCTGCAATAATACGGTAAACAAACAGTCAACACAGACTTAACCGGTCCAAGCGAAAAAACGCAAAAAAAAAATAAAAATTTAAAACGGTATTAAACTGATCCTATTGTAATCAACAATCAGGTCCCTGCTCTAACAAAAAAATACGGCTGAAAATAGTCAAAACAGACTTAAACGGTCCAAGCACAAATAAACGCTAAAAAAATGGAAAACGGTATTAAACTGATCCTACAGTAATCAACAATTGGGTCCCTGCTCTAACAAAAAAAAATACGGCAGAAAATAGTCAAAACAGACTTAAACGGTCCAAGCACAAATAAACGCTAAAAAAAATGGAAAACGGTATTAAACTGATCCTACAGTAATCAACAGTCAACACAGACTTAACCGGTCCAAGCGAAAAAACGCAAAAAAAAAATAAAAATTTAAAACGGTATTAAACTGATCCTATTGTAATCAACAATCAGGTCCCTGCTCTAACAAAAAAATACGGCTGAAAATAGTCAAAACAGACTTAAACGGTCCAAGCACAAATAAACGCTAAAAAAATGGAAAACGGTATTAAACTGATCCTACAGTAATCAACAATTGGGTCCCTGCTCTAACAAAAAAAAATACGGCAGAAAATAGTCAAAACAGACTTAAACGGTCCAAGCACAAATAAACGCTAAAAAAAATGGAAAACGGTATTAAACTGATCCTACAGTAATCAACAATTGGGTCCCTGCTCGGGCGCCATTTTGTAACGTGCCTCCCTTCTTACACGTGGCTCCTGCCACAAGAACACGTCACTATGGACACCCTTGATGCAAAATTCGGGTTTTTAAATCTCGGGCGCCAGATTATTAACGTGGTTTGCTCCACGGCCCCTTGACCCTTAGCGTCAAGAGTTCCAGATAGCCTCAGATGGAGGTTACGGAAAATTCCAGGGGTCTTGTTGAATTAAATTTAACTAACTAGTGAAAATCGGGAAAAGCCAAATCTTGGTTCTCCAATCAATAAATTGCGGTTAAAAATGAAAATAATAGAAATTCAAAACTTTGATCTATTAATACTCTGTGGTCTATTTTACGAATAATTCTTTTTAGTGACAAACAAATTAACCGGGAAAAGAAAAGGAGGTATGTATTACCTATATCTGGGATTTTAACGGACTTAACGGTCAGGTTATCAAATACGGTTCAAATCTACCGGGTTTTACGGGGTCCCTAATGCACGATTTAGATCTGCCGGGTAATCAGACAAATTGTGGCTAGGCCTCTTCCAAGTCTGATTAACCCTTGAATCCAAATGAAACCGGCAACTATTTTTCCGACAATAAGAGGAAAAAAAATATAAATAATGATTCTACGAAACGGGAAAAGAACGATTTAGATCTGCCGGGAAATCAAACAAATTGTGGCTAAGCCTCTTCCAAGTCTGATTAACCCTTGAATCCAAATGAAACCGGCAACTATTATTCCGACGGGAAAAAAAAATATAAATAATGATTCTACGAAACGGGAAAAGAACGATTTAGATCTGCCGGGAAATCAAACAAATTGTGGCTAAGCCTCTTCCAAGTCTGATTAACCCTTGAATCTACTAAAGCCGGTAACTATTATTCCAAAAAAATAAAATTTAAGAACGAATTAGATCTGCCGGGAAATCAAACAAATTGTGGCTAAGCCTCTTCCAAGTCTGATTAACCCTTGAATCTAACTAAAGCCGGTAACAATTAAAAAAAAATATTTTCCCACGAGTTAAACGGTACCCAACTATCGACACACAGAGTAAAAATATTCGTACTAGCATAAACTTTAAAATATTATACCTAATCCACTTGGATATCAATGTAATTTAAAACTACTGACAACCAAAAGCATAAAATAATTCGAGAATCCACTAATAATTCATATCAGTTAATTAATATATAATAAACGCAGTAAATAAAAATTCGAAATCAAATTACGGTTGACAAATCTTTATTTCCAGATAAGAGAAACAAAATAAAAAAAAAACAAATTTCAGTTCAACAACAAAAGAAAAAAAAATAGCCGGTCGGAAAATTTTCAAAACCATACATTTAACAATTTAATACTAAGCGGCGATACGGAAAGTTTAGATTACACAGTTTAATTGTAAAAATGATTTACCTTTTAAAATACAGCAGAACACACAAACGGAATACGGAATACACTCAATTTTCACACTACGGTTTTTCGGTTTTCGGAAGAAAGTTGAACGGAGAATATTTAGAACCGGAATCAATCAAGCGCGAATAAGAATCTCGAGAGCCGAAAAATGAACTGATTCTTCAGAGAGCTGAATGATGCGCGTCAGCCAATTTATATCCAAAATTTTAGTTACAGTTTTCGGTCGTCGTCCCGGTGGCGGAATTAAAACGTGAAATTTATCTAGTTTCGACAAAAACTTGTAAGTATACTAGACGGCTCTCGATTAAATTAAAATGTTGTATATACCGGGCGTCCTTTCAGTTGAAAAATTTAAATATCGGAAATGAATAAATTGTGTATGGTAGAAGTTGGATTTGCGTAACTCGGACTTATACTAAAATATACACCGGTAATAGCAAAAAAAATAAATCACTGCGGTAGTCGAAAGGGTTGTAAAGTAACGAGTTATATACACCCTAGTGGTAAAATAAAATATATTACGGAATAATAAAAAAAAATAAAAAATTAAACTTGCAAAAAGCAGAAAAAAAAAATAACTCGTTACAGTAACCCAGGGAAAATATCTTTTATTTGCCCTCTATTCTGGGGAGTTTTTAAGTCCGTGTCATATTCAATATAATTATTATCATAAAATATATATATATATATATATATTCCCATGATTGCTTTGAAACATTGTGTTTATTTGAGGATGTTTAGGTATGCTTAAATTACTTTCCTCAAATATTCGCAAACCGGGAAAATCTGCTTCATAGTATTTGCGGACATCTTTATTGACTGCTATTAAATGACCAGAAGAACATTGAAAAATCTGAATGAAGGATCCAACTTCTTTAGGTAGATAATCATCGAGTTATGTCTGGTTGTGAGGGAATAAGTTTCGAGTTTAAATCAATTTTCCATAGGGAATGTTCATGAATAAATATATGAATGATAATTTTCAAATTGACCACCCATTGCAAAAAACACATACTCTGGCGTTATATCACAGGTTGGGGGCTATGTTGTGTTGTGCTATGTTGTGCCTATGTTGATGGTAGCGTAGGTTTGAAAGGATTATTTGCATTTGTATTGATTGGTCCATAAAGAGCTTCAAGAGCCATTTTATCGTCTTCATTCAATTTTGGAGCCATGTTGAATTGATACCATGGATACATCATTGCAGCATCAACCTCACTGTGGGCAATACCTAGTATATGTCCAATTTCATGAATTAATACCATAAGTAAACTAGTCTGATCACTTGAACTTGATCCATCCAAACAAATCCCATCGCCATCAATATGAAGTTCCATGCAGCTGTTGCCATTTGGGTAATAAGCATGTGCCAACACCTTTCCATCTGCTCGAAAAGTGTGTTTTTTTGGATTGCACGGTGATAGTTATATCGGGAGCATAAATGTCTGTTTTGCGTAATAATTCAAATGTAAACTTTGAACTGTTGCCCACACTTCAAAAGCCTTTTTGGTTACGTCGCGATATTCTTTAGTTGCCTGAGGAAAATACCATTTCAAATCAAATTTGGTCCATTTTGATCTAACTATAAAAGAATGATCATCGTCGGAAGCTGCTTCACTTACAGCACATCTTGGTCTATTTAGGAGTTGTATTGTTTATTCATCTAATTTTCCAGTTGCAGGGATATTATATATTTCTTTAAAACCCACCAAATAGTCCTCGAATTTGGTTAAATCATTTTAACTTGCGTTAAGGTACCCGAAACGTTGTGAATACTTCATAGCGCTGCAGCTAATATAATGATCTTCATCCTTCTGTTATCATCGAAAAACTAATCCTGTCACATTAATATTAGCATATGTTCAAAGCCCTCCTCCTCCTCCCCCCGATATTTTTAACCAGCCTAGTATATCACGCAGCGTTGTTATCGTCCTAAAGGTCTCACAAATGTCAACAACTTTGAGACACCCGACATACGATGTGATGTTTGACACGTGAATAATAGTAGTGCATTTTTTGAGACACCCTTTTCAATGAGTCCATATTCTTCTTGACACACCCTCTAAGACGAGGCCCGACTGCAGTACCTTTCTTCGCACCTTACACATAGGAGAGATGATAGCCACATCGGTTAAGCGTCTGACTATAGTTGCACAGGTCGACGGTTGGTGTCCACACTCCGACAATTTTTTTTAAATTTAAAACACGTGTGACGTCATCACATGGGGGCGTGGATATCTCTCTCTAACACATTGTTTTCCCTGTATCTATAGTGATACCCGCCTTACTCATCTACTGGCGCGCAAATTACCCCACACCTGACACCAATCTAATGTTTTTGTTATTTATTTATTTATAGAAACACACACTGTATTAAACTCAATTTATATACACACTCTACTTAATGTCTACTAATTTATTTACACTCGGTATGATAGTTCTAATTTATTGTTACCACTTGAATATTACACTATTTATCTTCACTATTTCATTCACTGTCCGATTACTAAGTACTTCTGTGAACTAACTCTTTACTCTCCGTTCTAGTCTACGCCTATGGTTGATGTTGAATAGTCGTGTGTTTACTAGATCTCCCAGTCATTTGCAAAATTAAGTGGTAATTACATTAAATAAATTATTCAAAACAAAACAAACTACAAAGTGTAAGG
The DNA here is from genome assembly GCA_947563755.1 of Lochmaea crataegi. Classification (NCBI taxonomy): domain Eukaryota; kingdom Metazoa; phylum Arthropoda; class Insecta; order Coleoptera; family Chrysomelidae; genus Lochmaea; species Lochmaea crataegi. Next base: position 20,758,527 of record OX387426.1, read on the forward strand.
AAGATTGATCAGTTAGTGAAGTTTTTGATCAGTAAGTGTAATCTTTATACATAAATTATGGTTATTACTCGAGAAATACGCGAAGAAATTGAAGCATCGGTAAATTCAGCAATTAGCAAATGTATAAAAAGCGATACTCTTATCACTGAAATAGCAAAACAAGTTTCAAAATCAGTCATAAACACCATTGAACAAAAATTACGAAAGATAGAAAATTCAGTGGCGGAATTAGCAGAATTAAACAGTAAACATTTGAAAATAAAATTAAAGACTTAGAGCAGAAAATAAAGACCGCAGAAGTTGGTAAAAATAACCTGGAAATCAAAATGGATCAGATAGATCAATCAACCCAAACAGCTTATTTCAGGCTTTTCAGTGTAAAGGAAAATACAAGAGAAGAGATTATAAAGATTTTAAATAAAAATATGTCATTTACTTTAGCTGATTCTGACACTCTACTATGCTATAGGATTGGAAAAATACAAAATAATAAGCACAGAAGTATTTTTATGAATTTAAAAAATCTAGAAACCAAACAAATAATTTATAGTAAGAAGAAATTTCTTTCTTAAAGGTACTGGGATTGTTGTGCGTGAAGACCTAACTTTTAGTAGGGTACAAATACTAAATGATGCGATTGGAAAATTTGGCCTAAAAAATGTGTGGACTGAAAATGGAAAAATCTATATAACTAAGGACAACAAAGTGATTATTATAAAAAATGAAAGTGACTATAATAAATTAATTCAATGATGAATATGTTTTTATTCTTCTTTTTCTATGAAAGATCTTAATTAAATAAATGTATGAAAAGGAAGAATAATGAATTTTAAATGGCTAATTATGTGACCAAATTGCGATTACTGTAAATAGGTACAATTTTTGTAATTACTTACTATATAAAAAATGAATTATACAATATTTAAGGGGGTTTTAGAATTATAACATTTGTATTATCAATAAATATTTAAGTGTTTTAGATAGTGCCGAAATTGAAACAAAAGTATATGACAATATTGGAGAGTACATTCGGTAGAGAACAGAGATAAGCATTCGTTAGGTATAACATACTTAGGGACAATACAAAAACAAAATATTGAAATATATATTGGTGATATAAATATTGATTTATTAAAAAAGGTCAAAAACGAAACTAATAATTATCTCAATATATTAAATAGCAATGGTTTTGTTTCTTACATAAACAAACCGACTAGAGTAACAAACAGTACTCAAACTATTACTGATCATATTTTTATTAGAACTCATAAAAATATACAACACTGCATTGACATTGACCCAATTGTATTTCATTCTGATATGACAGATCACTACACACCTGCCATTTTCATAATTTTCCTAGAAAAAAAAACATTATACTTCTGAATGCATAGTCACTTTTAATAAGCTAAACATTAAAAAACTTCAAAAAGAAGTGTGTAATGAAAGATGGAGTGAATTATTTAATAATAATATTGGTCTCAAGTGGCATATGACCTATTTACAAATAGATTAAACAACTACATACAAGCTTCTACTGATGTAGATTCGCAAAAAAATAAAAGTAAAAAAAATTAAACCTTGGATTACACAAGGTCTAATATTTTCTATTAAACGAAGAGATTTGCTAAAAAAGAAATTTATTAAAGCATTTCACCCAGGAACGCGATATTGAGTATAAAGTGTACAGAAATAAAATTAACGCATTAATAAACAAAACTAAAAATGAATATTATCAAATTAAAATAAATGAAGCAGGTAATGATACAAAAAAAGTTTGGAAACATAGATCAAATACCTGTTAAAAATAATAATATTCTTACTAATAAAAATAAAGAGAAGGCTACTTTGTTTAATAACTTCTTTTCTAACATTGGAGTTGAAATGGCAAATAAAATCCCTAATGCTACCCTACCGGACAGTTATATGGAAAAAGATAAAGTAGATTCAAATATTTTCTCAAAACCAGTTACAAAAAATGAAATAATTATACTCATATCCAAATTAAAAAATAACTCTGCCTCTGGCCCTGACCAATTACAATCAAAAACTATTAAATCAATTCATGAGCATGTTGCTGAACCTTTGTCACACATTATTAATCTCTGTTTTCAAAGTGGAAAAATTCCCCAACAATGGAAAGAATCTATTGTTACTCCTTTTTTTAAATCGGGGAATAACAGTGAAATAAATAACTACAGACGTATATCATTAACAAATAACTTTGCAAAAATTTTCGAAATGGCATTAAAAGAAAGTTTACTTGATTTCTTTAATGCAAACAACATTATCACAAAGAGGCAATATGGTTTCATCAAAAATTCTAGCAATGAAAATGCTGTAATGGATTTCCTGGGAAGGACTCTCGGGGCAATGGATGAGTCATTAAAATGAATTGCTGTTTTCCTTGACTTGGCCAAGGCTTTCGACACTGTTTCCCATGAAATCCACTTGCTTAAATTATGTAATTGTGGAGTACGTGGAACTGCACTGAATCTCATATCAGATTACTTAAGCAGCCGAATGCAGCGGGTAAGGGTTGGTGCTGACATAAGCTCTGAATTTCTCGTAAAATGTGGTGTACCGCAGGGAACGGTTCTAGGACCGCTGCTGTTTGTTATACATATATATGAATAATATTGCAAATATCAAAATTTTAAAGGTCATTTAGTTTGTTATGCTGATGACACAGCAATTGTATTCACTGGGAAACATTGGGACGAAGTTAAACAAAAAACAGAAGTTAATTTAAGGAAAATAAATGTGTGGTTAAATTATAATAAACTAACCTTGAATGTCAAAAAAACTAAATGCATTGCTTTCAGTCCAAATGTAGTTGATCAACAATATAAATTAGAAGTAAAATTTCATAATGCAGATTGCATCAATAAATGTAAGTGTCCCATAATAGAAAAAGTTGGTTCTATAAAGTATTTAGGTGTCATTATAGACCAACACATTCGCTGGTCAGAACACATAACAAATGTAAGTAAAAGATTACGTACGTTAATGCATACATTTTATAATCTGCGTGATATTCTACCAAGAAGAAAGTTACTCATGGTTTATAATTCACTAGTTGAATCAGTTATCAGTTCTAAGATACTGCATTGAGCATGGGGTGGAGCATTCAATACTACGCTTAATATACTACAAACTACTCAAAATACAATCTTAAAAATTATTATCAATAAAAGTAAGCTTTATTCCACTGAAAAGTTATATAATGAAACAAAAGTTTTCAATATAAAACTACTTTATGTTTATAGCTGTATAATGCAAATCTACATAAACACTACATTATTTAAAATTATAGATACCCGAGTAACTAGATTCACAATTAATTTGGACCTTCCTGTACAAACTTTTAAAAAGTCAGTAACACAACGATCTTTGTTTTTCTTTGGCCCAAAACATTATAACTTAATTCCATTGACTATCAAACTAACACCTAAATTAAACAAATTCAAAGAAGAAATTAAAACCAAAACACCAAAATTCATTTTTAGAGATAATATCGTAAAATCAAACAACTTTGAAATATAAACAGACTTAATAGTGAAAAGAGTAAATATGTGAACCTCGCCTTCGGTATGCTGTTTCTCTGTCGACTCTTTCCCGAATGACACCGGGATGTATATACTTCTTTATTTGAATAAATTTGAAATTTGTTTCACTAATTGTTCACGCACTCAAGAACCCGCGTATATATAGTCCTTCTTAACTCAAGAAATTTCCAGTACCTTCCGCGCTCGTCTTATGCACAAACAAAGCGAATGTTCTCGAAAGGGGCGCAGCCACCAAAATTTACAGTCGAGGGACAGGACCGGCTTTGAGTTGGTGACCTCGCAACAATACCTCTGAAAATTTGAGTCCGTTACAAGTTTTTTATGCATTTTGTTCTATAGCCCCAAACACTATGTTAAATTATGCCCTTAGAGAATTTGTTTACTTTTGTAATCTTAAAGTTATTAATGATTTAAATAAATAGTTGTTGAGCATTTTAGAGGTATGTGTTTTTTATTGAAACAAAAAAAAAGTAGAAAAATTAACATTTATTGATAATAGTACGATATAGAAAGTTATGAACATACGCAATAGTATAAGTTACAGTTTTAAATACTACAAATAGAGCATTTTATGAATAATAATAATCGGAATCCTCATCTTCACTATGATGATCGATAAATATATTTGGAGCCCGATGATGGAGAGGTATGTCTGGTCGTTTAGGATGCAAATCATTGTGACAATCGGAGCTACTTTTTAATCGAAATATTACTTTATTATAGCCATTTTGACACCAGTAATACTTTTGACGATATAAAGTAAATATATCTTCTCTAGGGTATACTACGTGTGAATGTTTTCGAACGACATGTATAAAAATATTCAGATCATTTTCTTCTAAAAGGGACGCTCTTCCTATAGCAAGATTGACATAATGATAATTTTAAGTTTACTATATAATATAAATGAATCCAAGCGCAATATTTTTTTTAAATTTGAACTTTAAAAAAAATTCATTCTCCAGATAGAACAAGTTAGTAAATAGTCACGCTCTTGTGAATTTATATATCGTTCTTGTATGACCAATAATAAATGACACTTGTATGTGCAGCGTTGAGAATTTTTAAACATTGTATCCCACCTATATTGAGCATAATTTTTAAATATTTCAAGCAATAAATTTTCTGGTAAATGTTCATCAATTACAAATTGGTTTATTGCTGTTGTATTTACGCATATTATCTTAACACATAAATCTTCAAGTTTTGCTACCATTATATCTAAAATGGGAAAAAAATCATTTTATTAAACTGTAGTAACCCCACGGTAACGTATTCAACAATTCGGGAAGTGAGTGTCTTTTATCATCGTAAGGACTTAGACCTATTTTTGTTTGTTCAATAGAAAATACATCGTGCATATAGGAACGGCTCGTGTTTTAGGTTACAGACATCGTTTCCTATTATTTTAAACATCTAACGTAATCTTCAAATAATAATTTATTTTTGACATTTTCTTTAAATCCCTTTGATTTTTTTGTGATTTGCGTATCCTGAACTTTATATGCATACATTTAGTCCTTAACCCAACAAAATGCAAAATGCAAAATCCTTCATTAGCCCTAAAACTTTTTTATTTGCGCGAGGAACATTGTACACGTTATTTGGAGCATAGTCTGAAGTGTCGAATTTTTCAATGTATGTATCGATGACTTCTTAACATATGTATCTTCACTATATATAATAAACTTCATATATAAAGCTGCCAGTATCTGTATACATTAATTTACATCTCTTTACCCCCAATGTGGGGAGTACTGAATCATAGTGAAAGTCATACATTATTGTTTTAGCCAAATCTAGAATGGCCATCCCGATATACAAAGGTTTATTGAAACAATGTTCAGCTTTTTTGAGTTAGATTATCATTAAATCGTCTTTCTCGTCGAGTACTGTTCTACCATGGAATCGTGGGATGGCAATTAAATGTTTAGCACCATAACGACCCTCAGAAGTTTTCGGTATCATTACGATTCTTCTCCACCTAATTGCTTCCATAGTTTTTCCGAACACTGCGTGATTTGCAAACTTTCTTAGGTCTTTTTCAAAGATGTTAGTGGCCGAGGACCTCAATCGAGTGTTCAAATCAATTTGCGGATTCAGCCACTTTGACTGTTTAAATTTTAATTTTAATACTTTATGGATTTGAATTAACTTTAAACCGTGTGACAATGTTTGTTTCAAATTTCTATAATGAAGCGTGTATTCGTTTTTGTCGTGGTCATTAATTTCGTTAATTCGGATTCTGGCGGAATGCGGTGTTCGGGTAAGAGTGGAAAGTCTTTATGTTCGTCGTGTAATCTTTCAGGGTATTCTAGCGTGACTTGAAAAATATAGCCATCGGGAGAATCATCAGGCAGCGTCGTTATGTTCACATAATCCTCAGGGGAACTGATAGTTTTTTGATCGGTGTCAAATTTACTAATATATTCGACCCAATAAAACCCCTCATAAGGCTCGCTCATAGCCTTTCCGTACAAATTATTTACATCTAAAAATAATATAAAGCTTGAGGTTTTGTGGGATCATATTCTGACATGTATTTATTGTTAGCTTCGGCATATCTGCTACTACATATAGATATTCCCCCTCGAATCGACTTTTCTATAAACATTATCATGTCAACATCTTTCAAAATTTGTAGCTTACATCCAGTATATTTGAGTATAAAATCACACGTATAGCCAAGCATTTTCAAAAATGTCGGCAGGAAGCAGAATATCGGTACGCATGTACAAATCGCTATATTATCCAAGTGTTTTAATATTAAAGGATTTCCAAACGTTTTGCGCGTGAACAGTCTTCATCAGTAATTTTATTCTCATTAAGTCTATTGTAAAAACATTCTTGTTTAGGTAACTCAGTTTCATTTAATTTCTCTAAATTGTCAATATAGTCGTATGGAAACACGCCCTTACGAGTTGATAGTTTAAAGTGATCGGCATTCAATGAAGAAAATTCTTTTTGTAAAATTATGAAATCCTCAATACACAAAGTTTTAACTAGATTATCCAAGCTAGTCCCCAAAAATCTGAACGAATCTGTAAATCGGAATTTAATGTTTGTAGCTGTATCGTATTGCGTAAAAGAAATGTACTTGTCTTTATTTACTGGAAGTACACTAACCCTCGTCTAACAATATCTCTTATAAGAAAGTATGAATCATAGGAGAGATTATGATATATTATGGGTACAACAAACAGTTTTTTAAAGTTCAGATTACATGTTTGGTGTGCAAATCCACGGAACTTTCCAGTAAAATGATCATGATCTCTAACAATGACTTCTTTTTCTTTGAATATTTTTCACAAATGTGACATTTTTTCCTGTCGCCAACTGTGGGGTCCGACTTTGCCACCACAATTGGGATACTTTTAATCTTACTTTCAACAAATTTTACCATTGTGGTCATTTCATTTGCAAACCAATTCATGCAATCTTCACCTCTGTGTGCTTTATAAAATGATAAATAGTCTTCAAATGAACATTTGAAGTAATAGCCTATACTGAATGCCTTATGATGCTGATATTTTTGCATTGTTTTGCTAATTTCTATGTCACATTTTTCTAATTGCGATTCAATGTCAGCATAAATGGTTAAAGTACATGTTTGTTTATATACGTGACTTCGAAATTCAACAAAGTCATCTTTGGGGAAAGTAATTTTTTCCTTATTCATAGTTTCACAAAGAGTATAATGAATATTTAATTTTTCTTCTCTGACAAAATGATTTAAACATCTATCACAAGGATATTTTTTACCATTATGTCTATTCAACTGACTCGATAATAGTCTAGAGAGATTCTTAATCCATACATTATGATATTTGATTTCTAAATGTTCATTGTCTTGTAGGAGGAGCATCAAAATCATTCAATTTAGAGAAGTACTAATCCTGAATTAAAAGTAAATTCACATGTCTATCTAATTTCGAATTTGTCAACCTGACAGGTATTACTGAAAAAAATGTTTTTTCATTTCTAAATCGTACACATTAATGGAAATATTTTTGAGCTGCTCAAATTTTGAAAAGTTACTTTCATTGTCCATTCCTTCAGTATTTAAAACACGACTGTAATGAGGATATTTAGATAATCTCTCATTATGTCGTTGTTGAGCAGGATACAATGCACTGACTATACCTACTCCAAAAAAAGCATGCTAAATCATTGTTTTGAACATTGACACAAGCAAGCTTTCCACCTATTTGTTTAGGTAATTTAATGAAAGATGAGCCGTTTCCCATTTCAAATTTATTAATTGCTACCTCTAAGGAAATTATGGTGCTCAGAGCCCACCCTGAATTCATTTCATTGAATTCACTAAGTTTATTCAATAGAAAATGTATCACATTTTTATTTTAGCACTCCTCCAGATCCGTTCCCGCATCAATTACCGAATTATGTGTACCAAAATGTTTTCTGGTTGCAATTTCTGAATCGTCCTATTGTTTAATAGAATTACCACAGAAAGTTACGTTAACTTGTAACATGTACATTTGCTTCAAAATTGCAGAAATTTTTTGCTTGAAAAATTTAAATGCATCTATAAAAAAAATATTTCTTTATGCTTCAAGTTTATAATTGATCCCGTTCTTACTCTGTTGTTGAATACTGAATTTAAGTTAATCCACCTAACTTTTTATTTTAAGCCTCCGCCTATATGTCACCGCTTTATTGCTTTAATAAAATTACGCATTCTTTTCAGGACTCCCATTTTTGAATGAATTTTTCTAACTTGACCCATGGAAAAATGTATTTTATTTAACGTTAAATTGCATTTTCTCAGATGCGAATTTATGGCTTTTAATGCAAAAGTTTCTACATGTTTCGAAAAATTGTTTTTAATTTCCAACAAAGTTGCATTGATTTTACTCAGTGTATTTGGATAATTGAACATTATTGCTGTTTTTGTAAAATAAACTGTAACTTACCTAAATTTCTTTAATTTCGAATGATGCAGCTAAATGGGGGCGGCCGCAATCGTAAGATCCTTGGTATGTAAACCTCGAGGTCAACCTGTATTTCCCTATCTCGATATGGCTAATATATGGCTCATATGTAGCAGTCACTCTATTAGGCAGGAACGCGACTTTATCACCCAAGTCAAGTTTGTTCCAAATGTTATTTTGGTTATTTTTGCAGCATAAATTGCCTGAGAAACTCCTACTGCTAGCCCCTGCAACTTCACTATAGGCTTCCAAGCTGTAGTGGAGGAAACTTTGTTTATTTTTTCTAAATCCATCTAAAAAAAATTTAAAATTTCATTTTCGGAAATAAGAATATTTTGTGAGACAAAACACATAACAATAATTGAAACTTACTTCTATTTTTTTCTTCTTGTAGCACTCACACGCAGAAATCTCTCAGCAAATACAAAATCCTGTCTATATGTGGATAGTGTTACGGTTTTTTCGTTAATCTAAACCTGTAGCATAAAAGAAACGACAATAATTTAGTCTTGTAATAATAAACAAACATTGTTATATTTTTATCAAGTTAGAACAGCTTAGTACTCCAACAAGTTTTAGTTTTCGCTGTTAAGTCATTGGTTCCTTCATTCAATATCAGAGCCATCAATTTGTGTATCACCAACTGGATAATACTGTTTACATAAAGCCAATACTTACACTTAGTAGAATATTTGCAGTAATTTTGTTATACAGTTCAAAGGATTGTTAGGTTGAAGATATTATTGAACATCAACCAAATGTAAAAACATTGTTTGATTATGCGATTTAAACAGCTGATTTGTCTTCTGTCAACATCATTCTCTGATTCTTCTTTTTCGAACTATTGTAGTACTGCCGTTCGGTACGGAAGGTTGCCTAACGGTGTCCGTGGATGAATACCAGTGTACAGAAAGGGATTTTTTATTTTGTAGTTATATTCGTTAAATTTGAGTAATATCATTGTTAAACAATGGTAATATGTAATATATAGTTTAAGGTTGAGTGAACAATAGTGTTTTCTAAAGCTAGTTAAGGAAATTTCATACTCTATGTATAAATTGAGTAATTCGGTTCGAGATCATGGAACTTATGTGCTCGGTGTGACTCGATGAAGAGTTATCTTCGAACGGAAGGGTTTTGAACTGTCAACATCTGAATCAGGGGAGGGATTCTGTTTCACGATTATAGATTATCGAATTGTACGATACAAAATTCGATATCGTGATAAGAATTGATTCTATTCCACGATCGAATTACCTTTCGGTAATCGTCGGAATTTCTACAGTGCATTTGCGCAGTGCGGAGTTGTCAAAACTAAAAGCGGGATATCTTAAAACTTCAAGAACATATTTCATTTGTTTACTCTCTGAATAATCAAAATGTTACCAATTTTCCATGAACGTCTTTTGGCAGAAGTTAATCGAGAAAGAAATCTCAGATTAATTCGTAGACGACAAGAATTACGTGCATCTAGTGATCCTTTTCGTTTAACAGAAAACAGATTTATTGAGCTTTTTCGCCTCAATAAACGTTCAGTGAGAAGGCTAATTGAAGATCTGAGACCATTTATGATTGAACCAATCAATAGGAAATCTGTTACCATTGAAAACAAAGTATTATGTGCATTGAGATTTTTTGCTACAGGATCTTATCAAAGATGTCTTGGAGAAGAATACAACTGTGGATTGAGCCAAACTATGGTACACAGAACGATTTATATGGTCACTGACGCTATTTCTAATATAGCAGAAAATCACATTTACTTGCCATCCACCATGCAAGAACGAAATTCTTTGAAATTGGAGTTTATGAATCAGGGTTTTCCTGGCGTGATAGGCTGTGTTGACGGTACTCATGTTGCAATATTGAAACCAAAAGTGGAAGAACATAACTATATCAATAGAAAGGGATACCATTCTATTAATGTTCAAGTTATCTGTGACCATAAACTTCGAATTCGATCTTTGTTTGCGAACTTTGGTGGATCAACACATGATTCATTCATATGGCGCTTATCACATGCACAACAATTTATAAAAAGACTCCATGAGCAAAATGAGTTGGTTTGGTTCCTAGGTGACAGTGGATACCCCCTACAACCTTATCTAATGACTCCTTTTCTCAACCCACAGGATGATGCAGAAAGAAATTTTAATAGTAGTCATACAAGGGTGAGGAGTTGTGTTGAAAGGTGCTTTGGTTTACTCAAAATGAGGTTCAGATGTCTCCTAAAAGAAAGATCAGCTCGCTATAAACCTGCCTTCATGTGTAGTGTTTTTAAGGCATGTGCAGTATTGCACAATATTTGTATTGAAGAGAACATTCCGTTTGAAGACATTTTTGATGATATAGATAAAATTCCAAATATTCCCAATAATATTCCTAATCTCAACCATCCCTAATAACACGGAAACATCCCAAAAATATTCCAGAAACATCCTTCTGGGACAATAGAAACATACTAACAACATCCCAATTTCCCTCGTAACATCTCTAGGATGTATCTGGCAACAGCCATGTCATCATTTTCAACGTTCTACAAACATCCCAGTAGGATGTTTCTAAGATGACATAGGATGTACTAGGTTCATTCGGGGTATTTTGTTTAGAACATCTCAGAAACGTTTCTAAAAATACACTGGAAGTGAAATCACTAGGTGCAAATAAAACATTTCAATATTTCTTGAAACAAGAGCAATTTATTACAAATTTCTAACAATATTTTCCATAAATCACATGTTACATTTTCTAGTAGGTATAGGTAGTGTATTATAAAGCATTGGTAAACAAGTATTAGCAACCATGGCATGGTTGCTATGACTTGTCTACCAATGTTTTATTTCCCTATACCTAGTAGAAAATGTTACATAGGGTAATATGATAACAGTTCATTTACTTATGTTTTAGTTCCATCCTCAATCGTCTTTCTTTTGCTCTTCTCAGCCAATCACCAATTTTCAATTCGATTTTCGTTTTTCAGCCGTTTAAAGCGCTGAGTATATTTATTTAATAATTTTCTTTTTTTCTGACTATCCATTTTACTATCCAATATAAATACTCACTTTATAAATAAGCCACAACACTCACAAGGTTACCGCTTATTTTTACCACAAAAACTCAACAACAGCGTGCTGTGAACTCAACACTTCTACTTCTAACCTTACTTTTTGCAAATTAGGTCTTCTTCTTTTTTTTCTAATCTTCTTTTACCTCTGCAATGTTGAAGCAGGGGGATATCACAAATACGTCAGTCATAATATTTTAATAGGTATATATGGTTTAATAAACATTGTTAAAGTTTAAAGACAATTAACAATTATTAGCAAATATGTACGAGTTGTATATTTTGTAATGAAAATCATGTTTATGTACCAAGAGAAACATTCTAGGGACATCCCAAGGATGTTACATTATATCAATCGTATTTATGTACCAATAGAAACATTCTAGGAACATCCCAAGGATGTTACATTATATCAATCGTATTTATGTACCAATAGAAACATTCTAGGAACATCCCAAGGATGTTACATTATATCAATCGTATTTATGTACCAATAGAAACATTCTAGGAACATCCCACCTAGGTCGGAAACATTGGGACACTAGTAGTACTTTAATGGCATGTCCCAGGTAAATACTGTGTTATTAGGGATGAAGCTGGAGTTCAGACAAGAGATAACTTAGTTAATAGATATTTCAGATAAAGTATTGAAACCAAAAAACCTGTTAAATTACAATTTATTATAAGAAAAACGAATTTTATCTACATTTAGAAATAAATATCAGTATACATAAAAAAATAAGGTACAAGAAATAATTCCTCCAATATATCAACACATAAAATATAAAAAAAATATATATTCTTATAAAAAAAACTTAACAAAAAATGTTGATAATGCAGGTTACAGGCTGAGAATATTTATTTTCAAAGTCTTCAATTTCTATTGTTTGTTATGACTTCTGCCAAATTATTAATACTGGCAGCAACCTTTTCAAACCCATCAGTTATGGTATTTGTTATTTCCTTCAAAACTGTTATTGTTTCTTGGTACTGGTTTTCAATGTTTCTTTTATTTTTATTTTTGGGTGGCTGATACGAATAGTCGTGTTCCTTCTCTTTCAGGTCATAATAAGGTTCTTCCAACAGGAGTTTTGGGGTTGTATTATTAGAAGTATTTGGCTACAAATAAAATATTATTTTGTTGGTTTACTTTTATTCTATATAACTGATGTACTCTGTGCGCACCAATATAGATAAAATTGTTTCGTACAGCCAGAAGAATGTGACAACTATGTTAGTCTTCTGTATTAACAAAGATCTACTGGAAGTAGTGAAATACACCTTTTATAAATTTCAATATATGTATATATTAGTGATAAATGGTTTCTTTTTTTTGTATTCAGTTATTAAAGTGAAAATCAATCAACTCGACAAACGAATGTCCTTACCATGGATATTTCATTTGCTATTTCTGAACATCCTGCACCTTGATAGAAACTGTCACCAAGGATTTGAAGAACTCTCCTCTCATGTTTGTTCAACGGGGCTTCAGTTGGAGGACCACCTCCAGTTGCACTGATATCTTTCTTAAAATTGGAAGCTTTCTTTTTTAACAGATATTTCAAATCAGTCCAGGTCTGCAATTTTTTTCTTTCAATTTATGAATAGCTAGTGATGAGTCCACTTACCTTTTGCCATTTTTCGGGCGAACGTTCACCATACCCCAAAGCATTCAATTTTTTGGTAAGCTCGCCCCATAACATTTTTAATGAAGCTCTTCCATTGGGTCCATTAAAGCGCCCTGTTGCCAAGGAGGGATGCTCTTCCATGAAGGAAACCATGAGTTCCCAATGGGCATCTTTCACTTTAAAAGACATTGGGAAAGAAAAGCCAAAATATTTAAAATAAACAAGACTCGACCAAAAATCATAAAAATGATTTGAGGTTAGAAAGTTCAGTTAAAAACAGACAGAAACTGATCGAAAAGAGATAAAGTGATAATTCGACTGCTTATGGGCTATCGAATTTTCTGATCGAGTTGTCACGTTGTAACCGTGAAATAGAATTAGTTTTGTCGGCCAATTCGATTATTCGTAATCGAATCGTGAAATAGAATCCCTCTCCTGGCTAGGCTTGACCATTTTTGGTGTGTTAGCGTGCATGCTAGGAAGTGCCCCGTGAGAAAAATAATGGAAATTCCACGTCCATTGTCAGTTTTGTAATTTATTATAAAAACACTATTTAAAGTAACAAAGGTTTTTATTCACTTGTCGACATATTGGCATGTCTGCCCTAAACCTATATCCCTGCCCCCGCCTCGTGTCTGCTGTCAATCATGTCATGCTTGACTTCTCAGGCACGTTCAGCTGGTACCAATTGTACTACCTTACATCCATCCTACAGGGAGATATGATTTTAGGGGGGTAGTTTGGTTTGAGAAAATTGTGGAGTGTTGTGGAAGATAGTGGAGATATTATTTCCTCTCCAAAAACCACATCTGAGATATGCAGATGGATTTGTAATCCCAGCCACATACAACGCTATTTTTTAAAATATCATTTAACGGCTTATAATCACCCTATTGAAACACACAAGGTGAGCCCTGTCCTAGCCAAACAGGTTCTTCGTTTTCTTCTTTTTTTGGTCTACGTTTTTTTTTACATTTTGGGTTACGTTGGACTATGGGTATGGTTTAATTTGGATTTTGGATTTAGTCGACGGTTCCGGTCCCTTCATTGACGGTTCCGGTTGGGGTTGCAGTTCCAGCGTCCTAAGATATGTAACTTGGAGTCTGCGGAATTAATCCAATGGTTATCACCAACTAATGAAGACACGCAAGTCGATCAACTGATCATATTGTTTTCTTTCTTTTTATTATTATAATTTAAAATTAATCAGGTTATTTACCTATGGTACGCTAGACCATCTGTAAACATACAAGTGGCTTGTATTGTTGAACTTTTCGGGCATTTTTCTTACTTTCGGCGAAGGAATACGCGTGCGTCTCAGCTCATACGGTTCGTGTCCTTAGCGTATTAATATTACATAATTATTATTTGGTATGTTTCCCATAATATTGCATATAAATAAGCCACGGTATGGGTAACTTTTTAATAGTTTCTCATTTATATTGTATACCTTTTAAAACTTAACTCAGTACTGGTCTCGGGTATGAATCCTTCTGACTAATATTATATTATTTTTGGGGTTGAGGGTTATATGGTTATTATCTTTTTTTTTTGTTATATATTTATAAGTGAGGATTTATGTGGATCTCCACAACTGCCGGAAGTTATTTCCGTTAAACTGTAACTTTTCTCAAATCAAACCACCACCTAATAAAATCTCGTTGTTAGGAAGTTATTTGTGTGATTTATTAAATACATTATTATATAACTGGGGGTAAAGTACGGTTAGGAATCAGGTCTGTGGTATTTTCTCGAGTACGGTTTACCTGGCGCCTTGGGTTTTATAGCTTATATTATTTTGTTCCTTACCAGCATCATTGCATTATACAATGCCAGCATACAAACCTCCCTTCTTCGACTAGAGTCTAGCGGGTAAAATACCTTATGGCGTAGATTGGCCATCCGATCAGCTGGTAACTTGTTAATAGTCAGTAGTATTTTTTTGGGGCCATAAGTTCGATCAATTCTCATTGATAGGTCGCTAACGTAATTGAGGTTGAGTGCAGCGGTGCACGAAATTTGATTTTGAGATTTTACGTTACAATAGTCAAATGTCAAATGATACTAAACCGTATGACTTCTCCTTTTCATATTTTAATAATAATAATAATAAATGTCTTTATTTGGTATAGCATTACAAATCTGAATACATTCAAATTATGTAAAACTAGTATTGGGCGAGATTCAGTTTGCACATTGTTATATGACATAACAATATGCATCTGCTCTTCCACCTAACCCAGAAAACAAAAAAAAGTATAAGAATAACAAATACTTAAATTGAATCAATAAACTTAAACTTAAAACTAAACAAAAAGCATACAACATAATCTTGATAAGTATAATTTTTATCTTTTTTGTAATTGTTGGTTCATCATAGTTTCAAACATTTGTATTTTAAATTTATTTTGACCCACTACTCTAAAAACCTGGGACAAGCTGTTAATTTTGGTCGGCTATACAAAATGAAAAAGACCGTCTAAAAGTTTGAGTTCTGTGTCTAGGTACAGTAAGCAGACTTCTGTATCTCAAATTTAATGTGTGCACGTCCGTTCGGTATTTAATTTTGTTATATAGATATGGTGGCGTCTGTTTGCGTATCAAATTATAGTAAAAACATGAAGAATGCAACTTACGACGATGTTTCATGTTTAACCAGCTTATTAATTTAAAAGTATGGCTTATACTATCAAATTTACGAATACCAAAAACTAAACGCAGGCAACAATTTTGTAGCCTCTGGATTCTATTAGAATCAAACTCAGTTAAGCAAGAATTGTACACGATGTCACAGTAGTTTAATTGAGATAACACTAATGCCTCGCACAACATAGACTTAGTGGATTTATCCAAAACACCACGACTTTGGTACAGAAGCTTCAGTGAACCGTACGCTCTCTGCAGACAAACTGATATGATCCGTAAATCTCAATTCTTCATCTAGCCATATCCCCAGACTTTTCACTTTTTTACTGAAATGTATAGATTTATCATCCAACACAATTTGATTGGAATACTCTTGCAAAAAGATTTGTCTCTGACTAATTTTACCAAATACAATAGCATTAGTTTTGGAGGCATTTAGTTTGAGACAATGATCCTTAGAAAATATCAGCAACTCATGCAAATCATAGTTCACTGAGGCTACAGCCTGCTTGTATTCATCAGGATAAAATGATAAGTACAGTTGAGTGTCATCAGCATAATAATGCTGTGTAAACGATATGAAACTAGAAGGAAAATTCGAAGTGTAAATAGAAAATAAAATTGGACCTAAAATAGATCCTTGGGGAACACCAGTTGTTATTTCTAAATACGAAGAAGTATTATGTTGACATCTGACAGCTTGAAATCTGTCTCCAAGATATGATTTCATTAAATTTAAAGATTCATCTGTAATACCACTATATCTTAAGATAGAAAATAATAGTTTATGATTTATAGTATCGAATGCTTTTGAATAGTCTAGAAGAATTAGTAAAGATAGTTTACCTTGATCGTAAGCCTTGAAAATATCATCAGTTATTTTCAAGGCGGGATGTTCACAAAATTTGCTTAGAAATTTCCAAAAAAAATAGATATTTTCACACAAAACCTCAAATCAATAAACAAAAATATATGTCGAAGGAAATCGAAAACAAAAACATATTTCCATTCAATTGGGAATTTGCAGTTTGTGCGGTTATCTGTGTTGTAAACCTATTGTTTGCCGATATTGATTAAGACTTGTTATTTAATATTTCAGAAAGATAAAATCTTTCTATTTCATTTTCCACATATATTGAAATGTAGGTCATAATTTCATATAAAAAAATATGACTCTCTTATTGTATCTCAGTCTTGATCAAGATGTTGCTCTATGCGCAAATACTACTGTTTTTTCTCGCCGTGTCGTCGGAAAACAATACTGAATATGCCCAGGTGCGCTTTAAGCGGAAATAATTTTCGGGTAAATTCAAAATGGAACAAAACGAAATTAACGTGGTATTTTCCTCAAGCCACCTATGTCCACATAAGAACAGCTCGACGGGCTTTCGAGATGTGGGAAGAAATATCTATTTTAAAATTTGAATTAAAATGTTCGAATACCGCATTCAACACCTGACATCACTTTAACTGTTGTTGGTACTGAACACTATTACCAAACAGTTTATCAAGGTGGTCGAAAATGTCTTAGTACTTTTGATGGTCCTGGAAAAGTATTGGCTCACGCAAATTACCCTGATCATGATCACTGTACAGAAATCCATTTTTATGCCGCAGAACATTGGTATTTTGGTAATGATACTTCAGATCACGATAAAACAAGTTTTTTGGCAGTTTTACTACATGAAATTGGGCATGTGCTTGGACTAGAGCATTAGTGATGTTCAAGCGGCTATTATGGATCCATTTTATCAACAAGATATGATACATTTCGCTGAAGATGAGAAAATGGTATTACAAAGTTTGTATAGAGTAAAATCGAAAGATGAAAAAGTTCTCCAAACTACTGCTAAGAATGATGCAACTACTGAGAAACCTATGACACTACCACCACCACCATCACTACCATCTACGCCAAGAATTTGTGAAATTCAAGCCCCTGATTTTATGTTTCTTGCTAAAGCCTCACATTTTCCAAACTACCGCATATATGTTGGTTATGATCTTAGACTATTAAACACAGATTAATAGTCTAAGGTTATGATATATTTTTGTGGGAGTTTGATTTAAATCTTGTGCATATTCCGAAGAATCCTGAATTAATTGTCGATTATCTTCCTCAAGAACTAAGATCCGAACATGTTTCACACGTCTTTCAGAACTTGCAGGGAAATTTAGCAGCCATCATTAATAATACGTTCTATTCAGCATCTTTCCCCGATCTTGATATTCACAACAATTTTCCATTCTTTTCTCTACCTAAATATGCTGAAATAAATACTCTATTCCAAACAAATCACTGAAACTGGTAATCTCTCAAATCGTGGCTCAATCAGTTATTTCTTTCTTTCCCGGAAAACCTGATAAAATTACTTCAGCTTTTCGTTATACGGATTTACTTCTACTACAAAAATTCTTATTATAAGTACAGCGAATACACCAATAGAGTAGCAGAAGCAGGTCCATTTATTGGGAGTTTATTTGGTATATCATTCCCTGAAGAGGGTCTACTGAAGCAATTGAAAACTATGCTGACAGAAATTATTTCTATGTATGAATAAAAGTTTATTATAATGTATTTTTTTTAATAACTGAAATTAAAAAATTATGAAAATTGTGTAACGCTGAATCTTTTGATGGGTCACATGCCAACATTCGTTAAGGTCCTTTTGACGTCTTAATTTGTGACATATAAATAGTTATTAACGTTACAAGGCCGATATGTAGCAAATAACGGATGAGGTTGAATATTGTAATCCGAGGCGTAGCCGAGGATTATAACAACTGAATCCGTTATTTGCGTATCGGCCGTGTGTCGTTCAAGAATTTTCGTAATCTCGCCGAAAGATTACATTTTGATTCCGAGGAAAGAACAAACCACGTACCTTGTAATTCTACACAACTTCAAATACTGGTGTTATAGATGGTAAATCTCTCATCGATGGAATAGAAATTTCAGATAATAGCAATTGTCAAATTACTTTTCAAATTTATAAATAGTTAGTATTATCATAATTATTGTTATTGTGAGCAAAATAAAGTTTTGAAAAAAATATTGCAACAAATGATTTCTTAACGGCCGCCGGTCGTTAACAAAATTTTCTCAAATGTTACCATATAACCCAGCGCATGCGCATTTAAAAACTTTGCGTCTACCTACGTAGGTAGACGCAATATTACACTATTTATCTTTACTATTTCACTCACTGTCCGATTACTAAGATCTTGTGTAAACTGTCTGCGAATTAACTCTTTGTCTTCGTTTCGCTAATTGTTAACTCACTCAAAAACCCGCGTATTTATAGTCTTTAACAATTCTGGAAAATTCTTGAACTTCCACGCCCGTCCTATGCGTAAACAAAACGATTTTCCAGAATGTTCTCGAAAGGAGCGCATTCGCCAAAATTTATAGTCGAGAGACAGGGCCGGCTTTGAGTTGGTGACCTCGCAACAATATTTCTAATAAAATTATTCATTTTAATATTCAAATAGGAAATACATTGAAACAGACACATTCTGATTTTCCATACCTTAAGACCACTATCTTCAAATTTTTACGATCGTATATCCAAAATATTTCAGTTTACCGTGAAAAAATGTTTTTTAAACTTCAACTTTGCCGCTCTCTATATTTCTTATTATCAATACTTTATTAGCATTAGAATATGATATTTTGATGCCTAGCATCTTCCATTTCAGTTTGGACCATCAGATCCAGAACATCCTGTATTTAAGTGTATATCTTATTTTCATTATAATATTATAATTTTTGATGGAGTTATTTCTTTCTAAAGTGTTATCATTGTTTAATATGATTTCTGATGTTACCAGTGAAATAAAAACAATGAAAACCTGGCTGAATTTACTGGTTATTTGCATTTTGAAATTCATAATTCACTTTTAATTTGAAAACAAATCCTTTTAAGTGAACAGGTGTATCAAATATCCAAAGCTAGGGGCAAAAATATTTGATTTCAATATTTTGGTTTTCACATCATATGATAAAATTGTAGATATAGCGCAATACTTTATTCCTGTTCCAAATTAGTTCCATATCATCGGGAAAATTAAATGTTCGTATTCGAGTGAAACCGTGAAATGCTACAAAATAACGAATCATCCCAATATTTATCTCCCCAAGTTATTATCGAACAAAATCCAAAAAAACACCCAAAATCATAGCAGGATAATTTGGACACAACTTCAATAAAATTTTAAATATAGAGGAAAGTCGCCTAATTCTGGATACTTTTTTTAAATCAACTTTTTTGCAAAGAAAAAATTTTTAACCGGTATTTTCTTTGTGCCTGAAATTTTTTAAATCAAATTTTTTGCAAAGAAAAAATTTTTAACCGGTATTATCTTTGTGCCTGAAATGTCTTTTAGTAACGATTGAATCACGTAATGCATACCAAAATATTTATTTCAATCTTAAACGATATAAAAAGAAGTCAAAACTAAAAATTAACAATTTTCAAACTAAAAAAAAGGTTCCCAAAATTGGATACCTTATCTAGAATTTGGAACCCTATCCAAAATTGGGAGCCTACTTTTTAAGACAAAAGTCACACACGTAAACTTTTTTCTTGTCACTACCTGCACATTCTTCATGTGACCATCCAAAGCAAATAGAGCACCGTACCCAGGGTTCTCCAGGTTGGTCTTCTGAATAACGTCCAGTACAAAAAACACACTCCGCGTCACTGTCTTAATCGGCATCCATATCCGAGTCACCGTCATAAGGAGGTTCAATTGAGGAGTTCGAGAATTCACTTTCTTCTCTATTTGTTTTCACCTTTTTGTTTTTACCCGTCTTTTTCATTTTAGTTTTTTTCCAAACTTTTTATTTGTGAAGTTTCCTTTTAGTTTTAAGTGATTCTTTTCTTTGTTTCTCCTTGAGGCTAGCTTCCAAATCATCTTTGAAGGGCGAACTTGTGATTAACGCTGCAGAACCAGTGTTACGCCCCCTGTTTGAAGACGCTGTCCACGAACTGCAAGATGGTAAAAGTGTAAAGTCTAGAACTTTTACAATGCTTGATGAATGGTCAACATCTTCAACGCCACTCGTTTGTCGTTTCGGAGGAGTATTTTCATTGGAGACTTGAGCTGAGTTAATGGTGACATCTGGTTCTGATGTCGGATTGTTGACGGGGGTATGTTGTCGAGGTGGGGTTCTCTCCCTTTCTCTTTCTATCAGAAAATCTGCTTCGCAGAATACATTGCGATTAAATGGAATAATTCCAGCCTTACGAAATCCATTGGCTCTCAGCAGTTGCGCATTTCTGATAAGCAGGGCAGAATAATCTGCAAATTTGAAAGGGACTTACATTTCGAGAAGGGTTATGCTTTAGCCAGTTTTGAATTTCTCTCGAATAGTATGTCGAATAGTATGGAGACATAAAAGACAAGTCTAATGATTGGATTTTGTGTGAAGTGTGGGGTGGAATGCATACAATAGAAATCCATTTTTTTTGGCTAGGTCTATTACATCCAGATTTCTTGTGTGGCTATAGTGACCGTCAAGAATGAGCAACACAGGATCATCTTCAGTGGGTTTCACGTGATTGATGAAATGATGCATCCATTGGGTGAAGATCCCTGGATCCAACCTGAGGGATGACAAGCGGCAATTGACCCCGCTGGAGCACCGTCCAATAGCTCAGCCTTCATATTTTTGCGAGGAAATACAAACAGTGGAGGAACGAACCCTCCAGCAGCTTTCATGCATGTAACAACGGTCACTAGTGCTCCTCTTTCTGCAGCTGTAACGGCTCCCACTTGTTTTTTTCCTTTTAGAGTGATGACCTTAGCAATCTTGGATTGTACCGTGGTGACTCCGGTCTCGTCAACATTATAGACTATAAAAGGGTTGAAATTTATCTTCTCCATAGCTGGCTCCAGAATATAAAAAAAACGTTTGATATTTTCTGGCGTAAAATCTTTTATTCTATTTTTTGAGATTCCTTGCGGTTTTCTCAAAGATATATTGGGATGACGTCGGAAGAAATTTCTGAGCCATTTTTTACCCGCATTGCCATCTCGTTTTGAAAAGGGATTGGAAAGATTATTCCTTATAGCAAGCTGGTAAGCCAGTCTGCGGATGTCTGCAAGTCCTAGACCATAATATCTTCTGTCCATCTCCAAACAGAATTGTACAAGTCTTCTTCCATTTCGTGTGACAAAACGGGTTTTCGGCCAATTCGTAGCGTGCATTGTTCTTCTAAGGGCTTATCGCGTTTGACATACAGTTCGAGTGTTGATTTTGGAACGTTGAAGCACTTAGAAGCCTTTAAAAATCCCATTTTTCCAGTTTTCACTGCGTCGACTGACTTTTTCATCTATCCTGAACTCCATTTTTTATGTGGGAATCCTCTCTTAGGCATTTTGCTGCAAAGAATAAGAAGATGAATAACCTTTAAGCCATACATACATTTGGGTTCAAACATTTTGGATATCCAATTATAGGACACCCTTCCTATCCATAATTGGGCAGCCTGCATGTTCAAGGTTATGTGTTTAAAAGAAAAAAATGTATGAATAAGAACTTCGATGCAAATACTTCAACTTATTCTACAACTATTCTTATGTGTATGTGCCAAATTTCACGTTCCCACTGCCAATAGTTACCTTTTTTTAACAACTTTCAGCCGGGTGAACAAAACACTCCCAATCAGATGTTAACATGAAATAGTGTGCCGCCGCCTAGTAGTGAAAAACTGGACTATATGGTTTTCACACAATGATGTTATAGAAGGAATCTTTTGTTTCGTGGACTTGAGTACAGCAAACTGTGAAGATATTTTCAGATAATGCAGTATCCAAAATTAGGCAACTATCCAAAATTGGGCGACTTTCCTCTAATCAGTCCGAAACCAATAAACCCAAATATTAAATGGGATCTCTAGTTTCTTAATAAACTAGTTCACTATTATTTGAAACCATACAGTTCAATGTAGTTTCGTGTCGGTGGCTTCTCGTCGCCTAGTACACGGCATAAGATGTGGTCTGCAGCTTCCTCCTCTTGGCGACAGAATCTGCACATGGCTTCGCATGTAGCTTTGCGTGCCTGTTGAGCCTGTAACATACCTACTACGGTTTTGATAATTTTCCTATCTTCACTTCTTAAGTTTACCGTAAATGCTGGCGAATGTCCTTTAATGAACAGTTTCGCTTGTCTCTGTCCTGGTGAGATCGCCATCCATTCTAGAGATGTATTTGCCACCCACTTCCTTGTGGCTAGTTTATTGTCGATTTTGTAACGCCGCAGAAGGACTCCGGTCCAATGAATGGCGTATTGATGATGCTTGTCTGGCCGTTTCATCGGCCAGTTCGTTGTCCTTAAGACTCTCATGCCCTAGTACCCAGGCTACCGTGACCTTGGAATGGTCTCTGCATTTAAGGCACGTACACAATCCCATACTAGCTTAGAGTTGACCTCTATGGAATCGGGTTCTTTCAGTGCAGCAAGGATGGCAACAGCACATTATGTTCTATCCTGCCTTTTAATTTCTTCATCGCATTGGTGAATCGCCGTCGCTTCCGCTTGAAAAGCTTTATGGGCGCACCTTTCTCCCAGTCTTCTCTATCTGATATAATTATTTGGAACTTATTATCTAGTGGCCGTAGCGTCAATGGGTTGCCCCATTAGGTCATTCGCTTATAGCTCCTAGATATGCTTTTTCGGTAGTCAGCACTGTGCGTTTGGCTCCTGTGTTGTTGAATTGGCGACAGTCCGTGCGTCAGATATGTCTTCGCCCTGTATAAAATGTGTAGGCAGATTCAGCACTTGGGGAGTGGTTTTCATGGTTCCCGGAATACATAGGCTAGCAAGCCTGAATCTAAACGTTTGACAAAGCTACTGGGTTAGCAAGGCGCTTCACAATTTCAGGTTAAACATCGATCAAAATGTAGTGAAGATTTGAGCAAATTACATTTTTTATTCCATCGAGTTAGTATGAATCTTCATCAAGTAAAAGCCTCATCTATTCAAGCTTATATAACCCTAAACTTGTCAATTTGCCAGTTTGATAGGCATATTGATAGTGATTAGAACGTGCGATGTGGTATTAAAAAACAGATAAAAATGGAGAAATCAAAAATCAGAACAATACCATCAAACAGATTATTATGGGGATTAAATTCATCCAGAGTAGTCAGTGTTTATAATCACTGGATAACTCAGAGATGAAATAAGCATTTTGTTAAAAGCGATTGTGAGGTTTGTGAGCTTTTTATTCCAATTGGTGGTTTGAATATTTTTGTCTTTTGATTTCTTTTTAATGCAGGAAAATAAATAACCATGGAAACCGTGAATGATTATAAAATTGCAGGAGATGTCATGGTCACACGTGACCAGAAATATGTATGTCAAACTTGATAAAATATTGAATGCTTCTAATTAATTCCACTATTTAATGAAAATTCTTGGATATTGATAATTATTTCGATATTGACATATCATCGTTAGAATGACAGAAGTTATATTTTATGTGATCTCTACCTGATGTTTAATATTTGGCTAGACCAAATTGTTACCTATCTTGTGATTGACTTAATATATGCAACGGCTACTCAGTTTAGGGAGCACCTCAGGTGTAGATTCTGATACCAAACTAGTAAAAATTCAGAGAGTAGTCTTACCGGTTCTCAGGTAATCCTACTTGAAATTTATTTTAATTAAGGTACTGAAGGAAGTTAATAATTAATCAAGTTACTGAAATTAATAAAAGAAAAATTATAAAGTTAAGAAAGGTAAGTGGGCGCCACCCTGAATAATACTAGTCTATTTGTTACTCACATCAGCATTATAGCGACAAATCCTGGAATATTGGAAGGGAGAAGAAACTTTATGAACAACGTTATTAAATTTACAAGTTGTATATTGACTTTTAAAAAAAAACAATAAACAGGAAAAAAAATGACTAGGTTTTTATTGGGTTGTTCTATGTTGAAGAGTTGAAGAAGCGATGAAATATATAGATGTTACTTTCCTGGAGTGATAGAGTCCTGGTTCCAGATAAAGTCCTTGACAGATGGAGTCCTTGCTGAAGTTCCAGGTAAAGTTCTGGTTTCAGGTAAAGTTCTTGTCCCAGGTAACGTTCATGTCCCAGGTAAAATTCCCAGGTAGAGTGTCCCAGGTAAAATTCCTGTCCCAGGCAAAATGCATTCACATGAATGTACTTTTTAAAGATAAGATAAGATAAGATACAGTAAAATTTTGCTCCAATAGCACATGTTCACAGGAAAGAAAAATGAAACCTCTTTGCCACGGTTTAAATACATGGAATCATATGAAAGAGAACAGACTTACGTCTCGTGTTCATGTCAAGCTCAGACGCTTTGACCAGGAAAGGAATTTACATTTCAATAGTGAATTCTTAATTCACATTTAATTGATAATTGGTAGAAGAAGAGATAAGAACGAGGTCGAAGTGGGAATAACAAATAGCAGTGACTATCTTCACGACAGACGGAACTTGTTCGGCCCGTATGAAAATGTTGATTTCGACTCTTGTCGACAGTAAATTATATTCAGCCTCGAAACATTTCTCTGTGTTGGGTATGAGAAAGGACTGGCTATTCGCCGCCCATACGATAATTTATTATTAATAATTTATTATTAATTAAATAGAGAAAAGTAAAGTGAACGAAATTAACGTTACATATATATGAATAGAAAAAAGACGAAGATACGATATTACAAATATTAAAGCTTGGGTATTATGTATGTAAAAAGTTGTTATATGTAAAAACAAAAATGTCCCCATTAAAAAAGTCTGGGATATATAAACTTAAATGTCCAGAATGTCATGCTGTCTATATTTGACAAACCAGGGGGGAGTTGTGTATAAAGTGCTAGAACGAGGTCTACAGGCGAGTTGTGGTATATTTGACCACATTAGGACAACCTACTCAATGCATATATGGTAAGATAACCAATTTATTAAGTTATTGAATTTACAAACCAATAAATGTGTTCGAGTTATATATCCTAATTGATTAATCTTTAAATATTTGGAGAAGTTGAAAACTGTGTCCAGGAAGCTGAAATGAAAAAAAAAAAGTGTTATACTTGTTATTTATAACAATTTCTTTGCTTCATGAATTTGCGGTTATAAAAAAAAACTAAACGCATTTAAACTGATTACGAGTGCATAGTTAAGGAATTTAATTATAGGTTGTATTTATTATAATTCATAATTGCATACTTACGTAAAATTTGATATCAAATTTACTAATATTCGCATGATCGTAAATTGTATTAATGTTTTATTAGATTACGTTTTAGATTACATTTCTGTGAGGAAAACTAAAAGAATCAACTGTTTAAGCGGAGCGGAAATCACGTTCCGTAATTCGGAGAGGTGCGAATATTGGTGGTAAGAGTATTTCACAGTTTTATTATTGTCGACACGACAAATTGTTATATTGTTGTTTATAATAACCTATATTCCACCTATATTCCATTAGAATTTTGGAAAAATAAAAAAAAACTACAAAATCCACAGACTATATTTTTCTCTTTTGAACAAAGTTTTTAGGTTAGAAAACTAGGATTATTGTTTTAACCACTAGATTTTGAGCAGTTAACGGGTTAACAAACCCGTTAGTAAAACTCTGGTTACCCACTGATCCAATCTGTAGGTATGTTGGTACAACTCGCCCTAAGTAGGTAACAATTATTGTATATAGCAGCAGATATAGTTTTCCTTGCTTCCCAATATCATTGCACAGTTATACTGATCTTAAATGGGAAAAATATATCAGGTTATCCCCATAGGTCTAATGATACCTGAGCTTAAATATTTGTAATACAATTTCTTCTTTTTTCTTTTTTCTATTCACGTATATTAAATCAATCATAAGATAGGTCACTATTTGTTCTAGCCAAATATTAAACATCAGGTAGGCATTACATCAAATGTAACTTCTGTCATTCTGACGATGATATGTCAATATTGAAATAATTATCAATATCTTAGAATTTTCATAATTTGTTCATTAAATAGTGTAATTAATTAGAAACAGTTAGTTCTATTTATAACATTAATTATTGATAGTATATGTATAAAAACTGTTGTTGCTTAATATCACTATTATTAGTATTATTACCCATTTATTGAAAACATTAATTTTAAATTATTGTGGATAACTACGAATCTTATCGACAAACATAGTCATGTGTTGCTGACCTGACAAAATACTTTTACTTTTATCTTGAATAAAAAATTAGCGATTTATAGACGACGTAGACACGAAATAAATTGGATCAACCCGAAGAAACTCTCTACGAATATCCCTAGGACATATATTGTTCGAGAGAAAACAACACATGAAATATTAATCTTATGATTTCTTGGACTGAAAAAGTGTGATTTATTTGAAAAAAAGCAAAATTAGATGTTTCATTTGAAGTAATTTGTAGCTTGCTGGTGAACGAATTAAATAGAAAAACATAACGAACATGTTTAGTAATAACATTTTCAGTTTTTCACTCACAGACACAAGGTCATCTCCATACAAAGAGTTTACTGAATAAGGTAGACAAGGAACTCTCAACCAGGCGCTTGAAACTGGAATCTACCGACCCGGTCACTGAACACTGTACCCTGAGGAAACATCTGCACAGAATGGAACAAATTAGTGAACTTATGTGCTGAAAATGTGATTTTTTTTTGTTGAGAGCCGTTCTTGTGTCGGGAGCATTGCTGCCTGCTGGCTTATTGTACTCTATTCTCACATTTAGTCCACCCCTCCAGTTATCCCCGTACCTTCGAGTAGACGAAATACGTCTACTGAATGTGTGCTATATGTTTCAGGTGGCACATTGGCTTCTCCGAAAATTGTTCATCTCCTCATAAGATATGGGTTACGGTCTCGGTCTCCATACCACAAAGTGTGCAGCTGAGATTTTACCGGGGCATGGCCCATTAGATAACCTTTAATGATACTTAGCTGATTCGTACTGATATTCAGTAGTTCTTGGGCCCGTTTAACACATGTGTCACCTATAAAGGTCTTACTGTGAACCTGCTTTGGAGTGTTCCTCAACTGTAGTCAATAGCTCTCATGAATAAAAATGGAGCATTTGCTCGAAGTACAAAGTAAAAGCAAAAGCAATTGCATCGAAGAAAAAGGTAGAAGAAAAAGCATTTACTTCGTTTCGCATGAATAATGATTTGCTTTTGCTCCGTAGCAAATGCTCCGTTATTTAGACCGTTTGCTACACTTTTTGACAAGTCTACACAGGAATATTTTTGTGATGATTGGTTGAATAAAAAAGTCGTGCTTTATTAGTTATAGGGTGAGTGCGAAAGAAAAAGCAACGCTATGAGTTCCGATGAAGGAAGCACGACCTGCGAAGAGAAAGATCAGGTGAAATTTGTAGGCTAGCTGAAAAATCGTATAAAATCGTACTCGAAAAATCGCAAGTACCCACTATTAAAAAAGCGAAAGAGAAGGCGTTGATACAATTACAAGCGGAGTGTATACAATAAGTATACATTTATTTGATTACAGATCATTACGTTAAATTAAATTTCTGTAGGTGATGTGCAAGTTGGCGTGCCTCCTCCAATAGCGGCTACTGTTTCGAGAGTAATTTACTTGGAGTCTGACTCATCTCTGTCTGTTCTCATTCCAGAACCTGTGAAAAGCACGATTTCAAAAAAAATTAAAAATCTCGTCTTCCGGAAACAGCAGAAACAAAAAACTTATCAACGGCTGAATTGCAAAGGTAAGTTTTGTTGGAACAATTCCTGAGGCTTAAAAAAAGAAAACTGATGAGCGAGTTACAACAAGAAGAGTCATTTACTGAAAATGGCAAACTGTATACACAGCTTTAAACTACTTTAACGCACTTTCAAAGAGTTATATTTAGGTTAGCGTTTTGAATTTAAGTATTTATTTTATTTTGTCTTATATAAATTTAGTATTCCTTCTCTGGGGTTATGATTAGGTTTTGTATTTATGTTATTTGGTTTATTTTAAATAAATTTTCTGTTCCATATTTTTATTATATAAATAAAACCGAATCCTGACTTATTATATATACACACTCACTCACTCACGCATTCACTGACAGATCAACGCCCAGCCCAAACGGTTGTACCTAGAAAGTTGAAATTTTGCATGGAGATTTGAGTTAGGATGTAGTCAACGAATAAGGAAGGATTTTGCGAAAATCCGCCCTTAAGGGGGTTATATGTTTCAACTTATTTTACAAATTTTGTTGAAGAATGAGGTGAGCAATTTCCTCCCGTCTTCGCATTCCATTCCTCCTAATGTTAATATCGACCTCATCGTTTTCCTTAATAGGGTTATTTGCGTCGTTATTTTGCTCAATTTCATCCAACTGAAAGTCTGGATCGCGCAATGTTTTTGCAATGTTGTGCAGCACACTATTAGTTTAGGGATGTTTTCCAGCTTCAGTCGAGCTTTATTTTGCACTATGGAAAATCTTTGCTTCAACTGTCCAAAGCAACGTTCAATACAAACTCTTTCCCTTTTCAACAAATTATTATATCGTGTTTCTTGTGGTGTATTCGGATTTCGATAAAAAGTAATTAAACAGGGCTCAACTCCATACCCTTCATCTGCTAGGAGCAAAGCTCGTTGTGTATTGCGACGCATTAGGGCACAAATATCAGACCTTTTCCAGATTCTACTGTCATATGTAGAATTGCGCATCTACACTTGTAAATTTGTCCTGTGCATCGCACGTAGCTTGTACATTGATGCTAGCAAAACCTTTACTGTTTATGTATTCATTCCAAATTGAGAGGGCTTTGAAATACGGACATGTGCAATCCAGAACTCCAACTGCTGCTGGAAACGTGTAAACTTGCTGCCAAAGATGTTGGGCTTCACGTATATCGTCATTGGTAGATGGAAACTTGATCCAAAGATGTGCTTTATGCCAAATTTTTCCCATTACTTCAGCAATTGTTTTTGACAAACTACTTTGGTGAATTCCAATTATTTCTGCCACGCCGCTTTGGTAACCTGGATCTGCGATATAACGCAAAAACACTTTGATTTTCTGAAACGATGATAATGCAGCACCTCGTGTTTCATAATTTTCATCACCAAAGAAATGGTTGGCTAACCAATGTACGTTTGCTTCGTTGAAACGATAAAGGTGTCTGAGGTCATTCGGTGATGTTTGTCAACGTCTCTTGTAGCGTTTTACAGCTGTTATATTATTTAAAAACGCCAAATCGGTGTTGCTTCCCCAGACGCGAAATCTGCACTAAAGGTACCTTCAGAGAAATGAAGTTTTTGCTACAGATCCTGAGCAAAAGCATGATTTTGTTCATATAATCTAAAGTATTTGCTTTTAGTGCAGCAAATGCTTTTACTACGTTTGTGAAGCAAAAGCTTCAAATTTTTGATCATATACTTTGAAGGTTTTGCTTCATGAATTTGAAGTAAAAACATTTGCTACCTTTTATTCATGAGACCCAATGTTGGCTTTGTCCTCGGAAAAATGTGAACTCAGTCATGAAACACCTACTCTGCTTCTGTATGATATAGAAGACACGAAGCTTCTGGAATATAGATAACATGGGAAATGGTACAAAGATTTTGTTCAAGTGCATGGACTGTTGGGCACAACCCAAACGAATGAATCAATGGATGGACCAGTCTATTGAAAAGGATGATGTCAAGGACATACCCGAATGGGTTCCATTTAACAGTTTCCGACACGAAGGAAGAAGTGAAACTCAAAAATAGTGCTATTTTTTTGAACAGATACACGAGCCAAACTCTTTCTCATGTCTGTGTCATTTTAAATATGCCGCAGGTATATTGGGATTACAGTACTTACAACTTTTGGATTTTTATATAAAAAAGTCTTCAAAAACAAGAGCGTTGACTCTTCGTATCTCAATAAATATCAATCTAACCAATTCAACTCATTGAACTTTTTTTAAAGAACATTAAATTTCCTATAAGTTGGTTACTTACATTTTTTCTAGAAATACAATATTTTCTGAAATAACTTTAAAAAATGTGCATTGTTCAGCAAAATATGATTGAGCTCGTGCCATCTCACATATGCATATTACAGCTACGGCACCCTAAGCACTTTTGTAGAGCTTTCCATCAATCCATCATAAATCCCACTATAAAACAATCCAATACCATCAAAAAAGGCTGATATATGGATATTTAAAAAAAAATCATCAATGTTTACGTGTATTTCAAATGGGAAATCTCCTAACGCTTCAGACGAGTACTTAGAGTTAATTTTTTCTAATTTCCAGGGGATTCTTTTTGGTAATTCCCAACAAGATTTCGAGTCAGGAGCAAAAATAAAAAATTAAGTACCAACAAATAATTTTAATTTGCTCACTTGAAGCTTAAGGTCATTTTCATTTGTAATTGAATATAATAAGGTTTATTTGTATAATCATTAAAACATTATCACATATAAAGATCCCTCTTTACTTCAGAGATGGCTATACCAGATTCGTTCTCTCAACTACGAGAAAGTATTAATATTGGCCCTTCAAATAAATTGAAAAGCTTGAATCGCCGGCAAAGTATTCACCGTTATGAGTTTTTATTATTTACACACCGTTGAATCCCATAACTTTACTGAGGATATTACGGTCATGTGCTCGTTTTTTGCTCCCGTTTCATCTTCTTCATTTACTGACCCACTTGGATGGGATGCTTTCAGAAACGTATTGCTAATAAATTTTCAATAAATGGTTTCAATACATTAAGATCGTCTTATCAATAGATAACAACCAAGATTAAACTACTATTAGTTTTGATCTGAGGATGTATGTGCTATGTATAATACAGCGTTGCTGAAAAGTCTCGCCCCTTTGAAACGGATGAGACGTTATTCTGCAAATGTCAAATGATTTTGACGTCAGCGTTTAGCGTACGGCCACCAACTTGAATTTTTTGAAGTGGCAACCTAGGTCGAGTGACGTATCACAAACAAGCTTATTTTTTTCTCTTTCCAAAAATTATAGCAACGTATCACTCTAATTCAAAATGTCTCATAAAATATCGGTTTTATTTTTCTAAATTAAATTGTACTGAGCTAATGATATGACTTTATATGTTCTTAAAATTAAACAAAAAACAATAGTAGGAATTAAAAACGTCAACCACATAATTACTTATATACAAATTGTCAAAACTGATTCAAATTTGTTGGTATCTGGTAATGATCAAATTGTAATCCACACAGGTTTGAGGAGGTTTGTACACAGCGTCCACAAAAAGTTAATATGTGTGCGGGTTTGGTGAAAAGCCATTTGATCGGTCCTTTTTTTATTGAAGGTGCGCTTACCGGTACAAAATATCTTGATTTTTTTCTCTGGGGCTACCTGAAAGACCGAGCTTATGTTAACAGACCAACTAACATCAACGATTTAAAGCATCGCATAGTGAGTTGTGTTTAAAATTATAATTTTAATGTGTTTGTCAAATTTCTATTATAATTTCCGAGTAGAGTGATACACTGCTATTATTTTTGGAAAGAGAATAAAATAAGCTTATTTGTGATAGGTCACCCGACTTAGATTGCCATTTCAAAAAGTTTGAGATGGCGGCCGTACGCTGATCGCTGTAGTCAAAAACATTTGACATTTGCTCTGAAATATGCAGAATAACGTCTCATTCCTCGTTCTAGAATTTCATAACGTTTCCTTTATCCGTTTCAAAGATAATCCCTTTGGTGCGAGACCTTTCAGCAACGCTGTGTAGTAGGTATATAGTGAATAATGACATTTTTATTAACTTCCCGACCTTCATTGTGCTTGCATTTATTCGTAAAACCAAAACTGTTAACAAATCAAAAGTATATGGCATGATGCTTTGAGAAAAACTGGGACAAGAACATTTTTAAGTGATGGTGTTGATCATGTTGCATATTCAACTTTCCCAAGTTATATTAACGATGGATGTTCAAGCGCTGAAAAATCCATTGAACTGAAATAACCTGACCGAATAAATCAATAAAAAAAATTAGCTCAGAAATTGTATATGAAAAAATAAAATAAAAGAGAGCCTGTAAGTTCCCAAATTCTCGCATTCCTAATGAAATTTATCCAGTCAGCAAGGACTTTTACGTAATGTGTCTCCGAGATCACTGTTAGTCCTGCAACACCAGAGAACACCTTGGTACCGGTTTTAGTATTTATGTTTTGAAAACAAAATCTACGTCTTGGAACCCTGAAAGGAAAGAGAAGGCAGCGTAGCAGCTGGCTGTCACCACCCACGAGTACGTGGGAAACAGGAATCGTCGACTCCTGAAATAAATGTCCGAAAGGTTGGACTCGGCCTCCGCGGCCATCAGCTGTTGTCGATATTGAGAGGTCTTTATGTCATAGGGTTAAGTCGGTTATAGGGTTAGGATTTTGGTAGAAGCATGCATATTAATTTTACGGGTAATTATATGTTATTTATCTATATATGATACCTATTTAATTCGCTTTTCGTCCTCTTTACATTCACTCCTTCTTTTATGCGATCATGGTTGAGCAATTAAACTAGTCGTTAATGAATTTTAACGGGTTTGTTATAACAATTCAAACTTCAATGTGCTCCCTTTCCAAGTTAATACGGTGACGTCCAAATATGTGGACTCTCACCGGCAATATTAGTTAAAAAATAATAATAAAATAAAACGAATTATACAACCAAGTTATGGATGCGAGATGGCAATAGTAATAGTCTAACCAAACTACAAAGAATCATAGGTACACAGTTAGTACAATTTTAAATTAACTCACCAAATTTTCTAGACTGGGTTTTCTCCAAAGGGCGGAAGACTGCTCATCCTCGGCGGGGCTCGTTGGCTCCAATACCCGAGTGCCAATCGGAATAGGTTTTACACGAAACCTGTTCGCCTCTAGCGAACCTTATTATTCGAAAAACACTGCAGAGCGCTTTCAGTAGACGCTCCCTTGAGAATTTACTTTAAAATTTGAAAAGAAGCTTTTTCTAAGTTCAAACACTACTTTCAAATATAAATTAATCAAACACTTAGAGAACCCAAAAAAACCGCTATCCGCGAACCCGAACTCGCAACCAGATGCAACCGTGACTTCCGTTCAACTGCCACTTTTTTCCCTTATTTCCCAGGCTTTGTGAATATCTCAAAGTCAGCTTTTTTACTCTGGTTCACATGTTACTTTCTGATTGGTCTACCTTCCCTTCAGCAGAATTTGCTAAATCAGGTTTTTTTCCCTAGCATGTTGGTTTCTTTCAACTCAGCGGAATTGTTATTTAGAAACTCGTTTCCTGTGTAATATTTTTTGCAATATTTTAAACTGCTTTTCTGACCTCTAATTTGCATATCAGAGTCTGGTTTATTCTAAATTAAATGAAATTTGTTATACAGGGTGATGTTCCCTATGTTTCTTTATTTGGTATTTATTATTACATATAATTAAAAAGCACATAACTGAAAATTGAAAAGCAAAATATTTCTGAATAGTGAAATTGACAGACCAAAAAAATAATCTGTTCAACGAAACAATGACAAAAAATGGGGCTATGAATGTGAAAATTCGTTGCAGTGCTTGTAGCAGTATCAAAGTCAAAATTCGATGTATAACAACAATTGAAAAAATTATGGTTGTAGCAGCATAGCTGAGACCTTGGAATATCAAACGTTGATAATAATTTCCAGGCAGACTTCAAATAACCTAGACCAGCCGCTAACCACACTTTTGGATATTGTAATAATTCGTTCCTTCTGAACTCAGCATTTTTATAAACACTCGAAAATATCCAGGAGTCCAGAACGTGTCACTGGTAATTTCGTTACAAAATATAGAATCCTAGGGAACAGCACATAAGAGACTACTAGATAGACGAGAGACACTCACTTGAACTAAAGCCTGCGGATAACCTGAGATTTTTTCGGAAAATAGGTCTAAAGGGACAACGAGTCTCTGAAACCTTCCTCAGGAACTATGTAAAAGTAAGGGGGCACAATAGATCTTTTAGGTCTCAGTGAATATCACCCCATTATATATACATACATGGTCAGTCAGAAACTGACCAAATCTGGATAAAAGGTAGTAACAGAGATAGAGCTAGGGAAAGTCGAGTGGAGAGAGCCTAATGGTCGATCCACACTATAATGTCTATCACGGTTCGTTATCGGTCTGGTAAAGTCTAAGCATGCTCAAAAATACAGTATTGAACCGTCAATACAAAGTCGGATGATGGTAAATTACGAAGGATTACCTTTAAAATGAGGCTTTATTCTACAGAAAACAACTGACGTAAAATTATTGACAACTTTGTAATATAACTGACAATGTCATGAATCCGATCAAAAGGGTAATATCATGACATTCTTCCCCCCTTCTTATTTCTCGAGGAAGTCTTCTAAATATTGGTCGCCTTCGTGTCCTAATTGGCCTATCGATATTCAGTACTGCGTCTTGATTGTATTGGTCTTGAATGGAGTGGTCTTGAATAAGATGGTCTTGATGTTCTTGAATGGTTTGGTCTTGACTTGATATGTCTCCTCGATGAGCTAAATGCCGAGTGGAAACTGTCTTTTCTTCTCCATTTTTCAGTCGGATATGGGCGTATTCCGAGTTGGCTTCTAGGAGTAGGACTTCATCAACTAAAGGTTCGTATTTATTCAAACGGACGAATCTCTTTAATAGCACTGGTCCTCGTGAAGCTAGCCATGTAGGAATCGATGATCCATAAGTTGAGCGCCTCACATAGTTAAACATGCGTTCATGTGGGGTCGAGTTGATAGCAGTGCATAAAAGAGATCTAATAGAGTGAAGAGAATCCACTAGAACCTGCTCCCACTGGTTGATTTTCAAATTTTGAGATTTTAAAGCCAACTGGATGGTTTGCCATATAATTCCATTAAATTGGACGCACTGACCATTACCCTGAGGATTATAGGGAGTCGTGCGACTCAAAGCAATACCGTGAGACTCTAAAAATGACTTAAGTTCACGAGACATAAAAGAGGTACCTTGGTCAGAATGAACATATGCCGGAGAGCGAAATATAGAAAATATTTGACGCAAACATTGGATAACGGTAGAGGATGATATGTCGGAACATGGAAATGCGAATGGGAATCTGGAAAATTCATCAACAACGGTTAGTAAGTACTTATTTCTTGAAGATGAAGGCAAAGGACCTTCAAAATCCAAATTAAGACGTTCAAATGGTGAGGTGGCTTTGATTAACGTTCCCTCATTTTTGTGGAATTTTGGTTCAATTTCAGCACAAACAAGGCATGAGGAGGTAATTTGACGGACGTCTTCCACAGAATAAGGGAGATTTTTGCAGCGTATCCAATGGAAAAACCGGGTGATACCAGGGTGACACAAA
This sequence comes from Lochmaea crataegi, assembly GCA_947563755.1. Lineage (NCBI taxonomy): Eukaryota > Metazoa > Arthropoda > Insecta > Coleoptera > Chrysomelidae > Lochmaea > Lochmaea crataegi. Next base: position 20,794,732 of record OX387426.1, read on the forward strand.
GAAGAATGTAAATCAAATAATTTCTTTTGATCAGCCGATGACATGGCTGCAGAGGTGATACGGGAAAATGCATCAGCTACCGTGTTTTGATTTCCTGGCCTGTAAACGATATCACACTTGTAGCATGACTATTCCAAAAGCCAACGTTGAATTTTCTCATTTTTGATTTTTGAAGAAGACTTGTTGTGATCCGTAATGAGGTGAAAATATCTTCCAATTAAAAAATGTCGCCACTTTTTCAGTGCTTCTACTATTGCGTACGCTTCTTTTTCAACTGACGAATGCTTTTGTTCCTGAGAGGACAAGGCTCTTGAGAAAAATGAGACTGGTCTTCCTGATTGGGATAATTGACCAGCTATTGCAAACTGCGAGGCATCGGTTTCAACCGTTAACACAGCGTCGTCATCAATTGAAAAAATCGAAGAGTTGGTTATGTCTTGTTTGAGCTGTCTAAATGCCGAAATTGCTTTCTCAGACAATGGAAAACTTGTGCTGTGTGCTAGCGGCTGAATTTTTTCGGAAAATTTAGGAACCCATTTAGAGTAGTGGGCAAACATTCCTAGAATTCTTCGAAGAGAAGCTGTAGTATCAGGTACTGGTAAATTCAAGAGAGGCTTAAGTCGTTCTGGGTCCGGCTTCATAGTTTTGTTGCATATTAAATACCCAAGAATGCAAATCGATTTAAGGCAAAATCTTGATTTTGTTTCATTAATTGTTAAACGGTACTTCTTAATGACATCTAAATTTTTTTGTAAATTTTAATCATGTTTTTCTTGTGAGTTACCGCAAACAGTGACGTCATCCAGATAAGTATAGACGCTTTTAAGATTTTCTTTCTTGATGATGCTGTCGACGGTTCGTTGGAAACAAGCGACTCCATTGGTAACACCAAACGGAATTCCAGTAAATTGGTACAAGTTTCCACAAGCTTCAAATGCAGTGTAGATCTTTTTTTCATCTTTAATTGGAATTTGGTAATAGGCACTACGGAGATCAATTGTACTAAAAACAGAATATTTCAAAATTTGGTTTACAATGTCTTCTATCCGTGGCAATGGGTATGCATCCAATAATGTATATTTATTTATAGTTTGAGAATAGTCCATACACATACGTTTCTTGTGGTTTTCACTTGAAGTTACCAGAGGTTGAGCTCGCCAGGGGGAGATACTGGGTTCTATGATGTTTGATTTATTGGTCAATAAAGTTGAGGTATGGAAGTTGTAAATCGACGGGATTTTATTGCGATTGGTTTGCAATTAAACGTCAAATTTGAAAATAAACTGAATGGTTCAACATTTGATACTGCTAAATTGCATATTGATAGGGTAGATTTGTCACCTCCAAAGAGAATTTCGAGTCGGGGATGTTTCTTCAGAATATCATGACCAATGATTGCTTCAGTGTAGAGTTCATCAAGGACTAAAAGCTTTACATTTGAATAAATGTTATCCATAATTTGTGGGCGTACAATACAATATCCAAGAACTTGCGACGTGAGAGATGTTGAAGCCATTTTAACATTAATTCTTGATGGAATGACACAAATATTTCTACTGGCAACAATTTTACTTGAAATATAGCTATCAGAACTCCCTGTATCGACTAGTGCATCTGTGATTATGTTGTTTATTTTAATTTGAATAATAGATTTGGACAACTAGGAGTAACAGCAGAAATCGTAGACAGAATAGCAGCAGATGTTTTATGAGTTCTTCTGGTGTTACTTGATCTACACACAGTTGAAAAATGAACTCTTTTATTGCAGGAATTGCAAATTGCATTTTTAGCAGGACAGTGTTCGCGCAGGTGTCTATCTTTGCCACAAAAGAAACATTTCTGAAAAGATGCAGCAGCCGCCAACTGCCTGGTTGATGAATTTTCAGAATCTTGTGACGGTTCTGCGTTTTGTAAAACGGCAACACTTAAATCAATAGTTGATGAATATGATTCAGCATGTTGCTTGGCTATTTCTAACGCTCTCGCAGTATCAAACGCTTGAATTAAGCTCAAAGAAGACTGCTCTAGAAGCCGATGTCTAATTTGTAGTGAACTTAAACCACTGATAAACGAGTCTATAATGAAATCATCTCTATTCTGTTAGGCCATAACAGCTTTAAAGTTGCAGTCTTTGTTCATTTGCTTAAAAATTTGTAAATATTGGTCAATTGACTCACCTACTAACTGTCTTCTTGATGAGAGAGAATGTCGAGAAAATATTTCATTTTTGGGCTTTACGTAGAGGCTTTCAAGGATTTTTATGGCATCGTCATACGTTGTACTCATCTCACTAATGGACTCAAAAACGACTGGACTCACGTAGTTTATTAGTAGATTCAGCTTCTTCTTATTGTCCTTCGCATCTGCCGCTTCCAGAAAGTTCACGAACGATCTGTACCAATGATTCCAAAGTTGACCTGCGTGTAACATCTATATCTAAACGATCGGGGCGAAGTAGCTTATCCATTTCATAAAATTATGTAGAAGAAATTGTAGTAAATTACGAAGGATTACCTTTAAAATAAGGCTTTATTCTACAGAAAACAACTGACATAAAATTATTGACAACTTTGTAACATAACTGACAATGTTATGAATCCGATCAAAAAGGGTATTATCATGACAAAAAGTATGTATAGTTTATTCAGTAACATTTTGTTAGTTCTTCCACGAATTTATAACTGGATAAATAAATATTATTAAAAAGAAATCAATCATTCATGTAGCTTTTCTTAAAGTTCACATTTACTTACTCATTATTAGCACTCAAGATCATCTCAACTTATTCTAAAAAGTACTATAAGCCTTCAACAGATCGTAACTAATAAATATTAAAAATTACTAAATGGGAATTTGAAAAAAATTCCAAATTTACGTTACGCATATCTGAGTTGACAATTCAGCGGGTAGTCGGGCAATAGCTGACTGAACCAGAAACAAAAGAGCATTCAACCTATCGATACAATATGTTGTTACAAGTTAGATCTTGCTCTAAAAAAATTTCTTCGAGATTGATCGCGACTGGAATGGGATTCGGAGCTTGACTGTTGACGATCAATCAATTCCTACCGCAAAACCCATTAAAACAGGTTGAGTGTCGCAATGAAGTATTAAAATCAGTTCCCTATAGGCCGAGATTTTTTTAAATAAAAATTTACTTTTCATATGTAACAGAATATATAATCTATAAAAAAACTCTTTCGTGAAGTTTTTGCTAAAGTTTTGTAAATTTTTTTTTGGGGTGACAAGTTGGTCTCACGTGGTTCTTAAATACTAAAAAACCCAGCAGGGCGTGTGAGACCAATACCTGAGCTATCCGGAAGAGATATTGATATTCAAAAAACTCCTCAGACGACAATGCGATGCATGTAACGTGACAAATCCATATGTTTAGACTGTTTCTTTTTAAACTCACGTTGCACACCAGGCCTAAATTTTATTATTTTTGTTTTCGTTTAGAGTTTTTATTCATTTTTATATATACATATATTTTTTATTATTTTAATTTTAGTTGTTTATAGTTTTCCAATAAAAAAAGTTAACGGCTTTTTATTCCTTATTTTTTACCGCCCCGTATAATAATGTGTTTGACTAATTTTAGCAGGCCAAAAACAGAGAAATGCCTGGCTGGCCATTTTTAACAAGTAGTGTGTATTTCAATACGTTCCGTGAGACCACTGTGATATTATGAAATTTAATATGAAGTCGTCCAGTGTGAGACCATAGTGGTCTTACACGGCCATTCGGTCCCAAAATAACGTGATAGCACGTTGGTCTCACACGGCACTCAACGTGTTAAGGAGCTTCATTCTAAAACATTTTAAAGTGTTGATCCGGACTCAAACGACTCGTGCTGTTAACAACTATTTCTATTGGTAAATACTGGCCATGTCGTGTGAGTGACTTACTTGTACAAATATTTGTCACTCGAAATGTTCCCATTTTCTGTCGGTAAAAATTGACCAAGTCGAAAGAATCATGATTATTTGTTCACTTGTACGAAATACACAATAAATTTTTCTTTCATTGCCTTATACGGGTACTATTCATTCCGTATTCAGAGATGAGCGTGTTCTTAATAAACACAAAGTAAAATGGAGTTGACAAATGACATTGTTTTGGAGCTGCTCGATTTATATGAAAACCAGTTACTACCAATACCGCAGAAACATGTCTTCAGGATGGACACTATTCATAATGGCTGCCAATATTCTATTCATTAGCCAATGATTGTGCTGCCGTACTTGTGAAATAAACAGATCGTGTGAGCGTCCAAGTACGCAAATTTGATGTGGTTACTGGCCCAATCGTTTGAGTCAGGCTATAGGATAAGGCGACGCTACTTTGATTCGCTCTGCTGAAATTAAGCGTTCAATTTGATCCTTCATTTTCTATATTCACCGTTAATTATGATGTTCAAAACCATTTTTGGAATACCGTTCCGAATATACTATTATTATGTTGCTAAAACAAATAAACAACTGTATGCTTCTAGCGGTACTATGTTAAAGGTTAACTAAGGTATGTGAAAGGAATATGCCCACGTTAAGAAGATCCCTCCATAAAACACAAAAAAAATCGACTTTTTGTTTCCGCTTAATGCAAGAAATACTCTTATTGCTTTATAGAATAATACATCTATTTTTATGTTTATTTTTCATTTTTTCTTAAATCCTTACAGCTGGGCATATTATCAACCTAAGCTGGTAATATGCCCAAAGTGTGTTCCTATTATGCTCATCGATAACTATAACAGTATCAAGCAAACAAGAGTAAGTATTCTTTATTTTTTATATTTATTAACAAAATAAATGATTCTACAAGCTTTCTAACAACTGAAACGCAAATAAAATAAAACTTATATAACTCTAAAAATAACAAAGTTTTCAATACAAAACTATTTTTTGGTTCCCTTAAGGAAAGGGTGCACAAATTTTTAAATTGTAACCTAATCTCATTACGAACAGTCTGGACAAACAAACATAATTTTATCATTTTTGGCAAGACCTGCGCATTCTTCGTGAACGTAGATGAAGCAAATTGTGCACAGCCTCATATCTTTTTGTTCATCTTCATGACAAAGTTTGTATTACCAGGAATCTTTGTTTTTCCGCGTTTGTTTGGTCTGTACAGAATTTTTATTACGGTTCTTTTCAGCTTCTCTATTTTGTTCCTTTTTTATTTTTTCCTTTTTAAAAACGTCGCTTTTAACCACCAATGCTTTGCTATTGATGGCATTTTTTCTATTTTTTTTCTTTACTTGCTCCTTATATGGTGTTTCTAACATCTCTGTAAAACTTATATCATGTCCTTCTTTTTCTTCCGTTTCTTTGCTACTTTCTTCATGTAATTTCTCATTCTCATCGTGTTGTTTTGTAAAATCTTCCTTACTTTGTTTGTTTTCCGACTGTGCCACTTTTTCTAGGATTCCTTGTTGAACTGCATCTTTTTCCCGAGTTATATCTTCCGTTTTGTTCGCATTTTTCTCCTTATCTTCCATTCGACATTCTTCCTCAGATCTAAAAGTTTCGGATAACGTGTCATACATATCACTTGAACTGTCACTATCGCTAATTGATGAAGTCCACACTTTCTTAGGTTTTCGTTTTTGTTGTCTTGGTGGTTTTGCTGGCTTCTTCGCTGACAAAATCCTGAAGGCCGTGGTTGTGGTGAAATATCTCTAAAGTTATCAATTATTCTCCTGCTATTAATTTACAAAGTCCCTGTTTGTTCTGTAGTTTTTTGTAGCTGTTCTTCGGAACAATTTTCTTCAATTGGTAATTCTGTTAAAGTACTTGGAGAAAAAGCGAGATCGGAAATCGCTTCGACATTAAATGGATATATCCCCGTGGCAGAAAAACCAGATGCAATATTTTTGGGTGTTAGGTGTTACAGCTTCGTCCCAAACGAGCAAAATATCTCACCAAATCTCTGTTTGGTAATACTCCTTTTTTGTGACGTGTCCAGTATAAATGCACTTGCTCATCCCAGTAATATTAGAAAGTTTTGAAAACAGCTTTGTCCATGGGCTGGAGTTCGTGGGTCGTGTTACTCGGAAGGCAAAATAATGTGATGTCATATGTATCAGCTGTCTCTACAATAGATGTATCCAAGTGGCATGCATATACTATACTATACTATATACTATACTTTCCTAGGTGTTTTAACCATTCATTGAAGGTTTTAATGATTATGCTTCCTTTTTTCGTCGTGAGAGTTAGGGTTCCCGGTGGTAGATGGTCGCACCACTCTGGCTTTAGCCTGTTCCCTCTAAATAAAATGGGGGGGGGGGAATTCTAACTCCACTAGCGTTCCGCAGGAAACCACTGTCACATTTTCGCCGTGCTCTGGTGCTGTTAGGTGCACTCGCTTTGCTCATTTTTTAGCCAGAACAGTTTGTTGATGATGCAATGTTAACCTGCATTCCTTCTCGTCTACGTTGCTCCAATAAGACTTTTCAAAGTTTGTCGAAGAAATCTTTCACTATATACCTATTCAATTTCTGCGCTCTAGACGGATTAAGATTTTGCGCCCGCCTAGAAGTGATTTCTGGATGACGATTTAAGAATGCCTTCAGCCAATACCGGCCAGCTAATCGTTTTTCTTGCGAAAAGATATGAGGTATACGGGTTTTCTCACAGTAGTTAAAAACAAATTTTCGTAGAATCCGTTTGGTTAGAAGATAACCTACTTCAGCTAGTCGTACGATTCGGGAAACCAATTCAGCATCATTTTCGGGACTTGACACCGTTTTTCTTCCAAGAGGCTGCTTTTTATTTGGATTTTCACTTTCGTAACGACTTAAAGTTCTTCTAGGTATGTTGAATCGTTTCGAGACGGAGTTTTTTGAATCTACATTTTGAATGGCCAGTAAAGCTTGAGGAATATTTTTCTCCGTCCATAGTGATAATTCAAAAATGTTAACATGAATCATTGTATGTTATGGTAATACGCCCAGTGCGCATATCACTTCTTTTAGGCATGGGCTTATTAACAACCATGTAGTGAAGTAGTATTTCCTCTAATTCATAAAGTAATTTTTAAGTAATCTTAGAAAAAAATTACACTAAAATAATCGCAAGGAAACACACTTTAAGACGCTGTACTTACCGTCTCAAAAACAGTTCACCACAAAGAGTGGCAACGTAACAAAAGTTCACTTTTGTTATAACACACGCGTAGCAAATACACGACATTAAAGGTCTGTAGAACATACATTCTTGAAACTTCGAAATATTGATTCAAATTGGAAAGAATCATATATATTATTCAGACCTTTTGGTGAACAATTCCAATTCTCGTTCAGTGAACATACTCTCAATGTTAATAAACAGATAGAGTCATGATATAATAACACTTATCGGAAAATACTGAGCTGTTAATCAAGTCATTCAATTTTTTTTCTTGAGTAAAAGAGTGTAGATTTAACATGGAAAATTCAAAATTACCTATACTACCTCTGTGTCCTCTTCGTTGGAAAATGTGTTCTCTCATTAGTGGAAATCCTAGGAGTAATTTCGACCTCCATCTTATTTATCCACTCTTACAGAATAATTTTCCATTTTTCTAAATAACTGAAAACCAACTGAATGTGTTTAGAGTAGGTATTGATAATCCATAATGCCAAGTACGCCCGTTCAAAAGATAACTTTTTTGAAAACATCCTGATGCATGTAAACCACATGCTTTTACTATAGGGTTAAAAAGAAATGCATTACTTCCGGGTTGCGTTTGAACAAATGACCGCGATTACTTTTATCTTCAACGTAAAGATTTACATCTGTTAATTTTTCATTAAGAAAATTAATATCTCGAGAAATATAACTTTGATGTAAAGGGTATTCTACTCAAATTTAACTCGAATTTAATGTAGAATCCGAAAAGTTAATGGCATAATAAAAGAAGGTCAATTTCAATAAACAAAGCTGCTGTTCATTTCCAACTACTGTTTTCTAAATGACACATTGGAAAAACATATAAAGGTTATTCATAAGAATGAATTAATCTTGATATATTCAATGGAAGATACACGGTTAGCTTTCATTTGGAAAAAAACTAGTGTGGAGAAAGTAAAAAAAGTTATGTTATTAACTTCTCTGATTTCACGTTGATGTAGAATACCCTTCACCCAAAATGTATCTTTTTCGAATATTATTTTTTTCATAAAAAATTGACAGATGCAGATCTTTATGTTCAAAATTAAGCTAATATCGGCCATTCGTTCAAAGAAAACTCGGAAGTACTGCATTACTGTTTAATCAATGATTCATTTACGTCAGGTTTTATCGAAAAAACCGATACCTGCATAATCTTGCTGTCGGATCTTAGAGTATAGAGCATGTCCACCAACTGACAAGTTGACACTAATGACAGTAGAACTGAGGATAAGCAATTATTTAGATAGATCTTAGATTTGTAATTTGGTTGTTTTGTATAGATGTAATGATCCTTTTTATTATAAAGAAACATATATATCTTTTGAAATACCTAAGCCATTTGAACTAACGTCAAAAAAGCACTAAATTAAAATTAAATAACTATTAAGCATCACGTGTTGTGCAGAAAACGCTTATTTATCTCAGGGCGACTGTCTGATGACGTAACGTGGACTTGCTCTATTATGGATAATCATATAAAATGCTCCACAATGTTTTTCTGATTATGTGCCACATTAAATATTAAATCAGACTGTTTCAATTTATCATTCTGTAGGCATATAAATTATCCACTTATATAGTTTCTACAGAATTTTCCGATTGAAGTTTATTATATGACCCTAGAGACTGATCATTTTAGATGGTATCAGCAAAGCAAATTTTGGATACCGGAAAAGTTACGAGATAAGTTGAATAAGAGCGAAGTTGCCTTTTTAGGGGACCGATGTAATGGTACCAAAACATGTGTGTTATTTTCAGAGGGAAACAAAAAATGTTATACTAGATTTCCTATTGCATAGGAGAACAAGAAAGGGTCGATAGCCATAAAGCGGCAATAAACCATTGGCGTTACATTTTTCGGTAAAGACCTGAATGGTTTCATTTGTCGTGATTATTTGATAGTGCAAAAGTTAGGCAAGTATCATGATTATTAGTAAGTATTTATTACAGTATTGAGAGCCGAACAATTTTGTATGTTGCTTCTTTTTGATAAAGCAAAATAGAGGATATTTGTTTTTGACTTTTTTAAATAATGATTATCTTCATCTTAAAACATAATTTAAAAAAAACTGTAAGACCCATCCCTACTCTCAAAACCATTAAACTGACTGCACGGCACTGGCCACCGGCTTATCATATCAATGAATCCTTAACCATTGTTCCGAATTTTACGGCCCTATTGTATTTGAGGCAATACAGGACGTGTCGATTTAATTTTGGTAAAACCGACCTGTTTTATCATTTCATTCCAAATAGAAAAAAAGAAAGACTCACCCTATATTTATACTACTTTTGAATAAATAATGACGCACTTTGCCACTTCGAAAAAAGAAATATAGTATAATTTCCCATTATTTGCTGTTACACGTTTATTTTTGAAAAATCACCTATTATGCTAGATCGTTGTATTCGACTTCTGAAATACTTAAAAAAGCAATAGTACAGGTCCTTATTTGAAACAAAACCTAAATTGAAATAGGAGCATTTTGTTACTCATGACTTTTATTCATGATGAAATGGTCATTAATGCTTCATCGTTGTATTGGGCATTCAAAATATTGCACAAAATTTAGATGTCAGTCCATATTTAAGAAAAAAAATTTGATGCTTTCTCTAAAGGCACGAAACGACGTAGAAAAAAGTAATCTACTCACTAAGCTAGCCAATGTTAAACCAAATTAAATTTTCCTCTACATTTTTTGATATTTTCAAAAATAAACGTGTTCCAGCCAATAATAAACATTTTACATTTTTTATTTCCTCGTATTAATCTGAAAATAACATACATTTAATACATGCTTTGGTACCCTTACATTGGTTCCTAAAAAGGCAGCATTACCGTTATTTCTATCTCGTAACTTTCACGGTTTCCAAGATTGCAATGCTGGTACTATTTAAAATGATCATCCTGTATAATATAAGAATGCGAATTAAAACTTTTTATATCAATTGAGTGGGTATATTCATGAAAAAAAACGCCCGACCGACTGCCCTTTTTGAGTTTTATCTTCTTAGTCGATAAGTTATATATATATATATTTCGAATTTATACAGACATATCATCCAGGCCATTAAAGGAATAAAGTTATGGCAATAGCGACATTAAATTCTTGATAATAAAATATGCGGATTTTCAATTCAAAATGATATTGGAAATACATTATGGGATCTGGAACTCATGAAAGAGAACATTTATGAAATATTTCACAAACCTAAAGCGAGTTGAAGGGGATTTAACATCTTAAGGTTTTTGCACTTACATACGGATTTAAGTTGTTTCAACTGCACGATATGATTAAGTATTCAGAATAAATATAAATATATCTATATAAATATCTGTTTGTTTGAGAGAATATAAACTTTTTTAAGAATCAGGTCTTCGTTTTAAAGTTCTAAGCATCCAAAGTTAGGATTTTATATTCGTTTTTCAGTTCCAATTATAAAACTGTCCAATATATCTGTGTAAATTCATTAGTACCTATGCTTTGAAAAAATGAAACGGTATGTTTATTTTGAAAGTGGAAAGAGTAGCAGTATAGCCTCAACCCTCTCAGACCTGATTTTTATTCTTCTGTAAGAAATATTTTGTGCTGTTTTTCAATTTGTCAAAAAGTCGTGCCAGTTCAATTTTTTTTTATTGAAAAAATTTTGGTGTGTGCACAGTCGTAGTACATTCCCATATATACACTAGAATGTACAAAAGGTCAGGAACAAATTCTATACTTGTTACTTTCTATGGAAATTTATAAACCATTTGCGATTTTTAAAAACGCGACTGTGGGGCCTACAGTTTTAACAACATTTTTGTTTTGCAGGATTTGAATCTTGGAGAAGTAATCGCCTTCCGCATCCAAACGGTTGTTGACTTTGTTTTCGGTTTCTTAGTCGTTGCCCCAGTTGATAACATCTATCGCTGGAGGATTCTAATGATAGGATTTTAGCGATTACTGCATGAAATTAGTAATAGGTATATTTGATGGAAACGGGTACCTGAATAAAAAAGTCATTCTGACGATGATATATCAATATCGAAATGATTATCAATAAGTATCTTAAAATTTTCATAATTTTTTTATTAAATAGTGGAATTATTCATTTAAAAAAGTGATACAAAGTACTTGGAACAACCTGGATATTCACCAAATATATTATCATCAATCTATAGAATTATATAGTGATGCAAGTTTAGGCTGCACAATTTGGCAATGGCAGAACTTTTGATTATCAGTTTCTAAATTCACACCTTATTATTGATGAAAGAATCATATAATGTGAACTAATTATGTGAAAGAATAAGTCAGACACACAAATTATAATCTGCATATACAAATGTAGTATTAATAGTGTATTGAATCACAGTAATCCTTAGTATTTTTCTTTGAAGTCTACGAAAAACAATGTACAGGTCACAATTCTACATAATAATTTGTGGACGTTTATAAAAAGTAATAATCGTCTGTTATTTTGTCCGAACGGTCTGAAGCGAAATCATTCATTTTTTGAATTTGCTACTCACTCCATATTTCAATTGTAGTTCATCGTGTCTTTTACCATAATGTCATCTCTAAAGGTAATGTCACATGAGACTATAATATAACGAATTAGTTTCATTTATTCCTTGAGTATCTAACATCATACTTCTTCTACCACATGGTTTCTATAAATCTCATTTAAACATACACTGCCGAGCATAAAATTAGGGTCACCCAGTATTTTGAAGATATTGTAGAAATTTTTATATTTTTCGGATTTTTCTCGGTTGTAACATAGTTTACTAACGGATTGCTTGAATAAAAAAAGTTGTTGTTATTTCGAAAAGCAGTTGAACAAAAAACGGCCCCTAGCCCAAATTCCTAAAAACCATCAGCATATTTTTTGGACAATAGCGGATTGAAGTCGCGTATTGTTTTCTGATGAATCGCGATTCTGTCTCACAGGCTAAGATATAGACGTGTAAGAATGTGGCGATGGCCAGACGAGAGATATGCTCAGGCGTGTATTACTGTGCGACTTCCATTTGGTGGAGGATCAGTTATGGCATGGTGAGGCATATCTTTTGACGCTCACACGGAATTAGTCTTTATCGAGAATGGGACGTTGACTGCGCATAGGTACCTGACAGAGGTTCTAGAAGACCATGTTTTGCCGTTCATGGTTATTCTTGGAGACGACGCAACCTTTATACATGATAATGCACGGCCTCACACTGCTCGGATAGTTACTGCGTACCTTGACGAGGTTCAAATCACGCGATTTGTTTGGCCTTCCCTCAGTCCAGATTTGAATCCAATAGAACATGTTTGGGATGAAATAGGGAGACATTTGCGTAGACATGTGCCGGCCCCCAGAAATTCTAGAGAGGCTCGCGATATACTATTGCAGGAATGGGACAATCTTCCACAGAATGTGGTCCAAAATCTAATCCAAAGCATGCCTCGTCCTTTGCAGGCTGCTATCACTGCCAGAAGAGGAAATACTAGCTACTGAAATTCCTAAAATTTCTTTTGTTCCAACGAAAAGCATATCAAAGTAAAATTGTTCATATCCTTTACTTAGCACATCAAATTAAAATTGTTCATTTTTATTACTTTCAATTAACTTTGAACCACAAAAACTGTTTTTATTCAAGCAATCCGTTAGTACAACCGAGAAAAAATCTTCAAATTACTGGGTGACCCTAATTTTATGCTAGGCAGTGTATTAGTTCAAAATTTGTTTTAAATAATTGTTGGAATAAAATTATCAACCAATGCGGTGTCCGAATCAAATTACTTCAAATAAATCATGAATCAGTTTAAATTGACAGCAAACTATTCAAGGCAACGTTCCCAAATACAAAATATTATCAGTAATTTTTGAAAACCTACATTTAATTTTGAAATTTAGCCGCTAAAAGTCGACAACCAGATGATTTAGTTTTAACGAAATTATTGTTGCCTCGGTAAAGCTATAACTGTCACATTTACATATATTTACACTGATGAAAACTAAGTACAATCAATTATGTTTAGAAGAATAATTAAATAGAATTTTTCAGAGCTTTCATAGATTTTTCTCCCGTTTTCTATGATCATAATCTAATTGATTTCGTGCACTAATAAACTTTGCCCACCTCTCAATAGTTCATTGTCTACACTACTTACCATTCATTATTATTACATACGTCGTGCTCAGGCAAACATGTGACGATATTTCAGGCAGAAGTTGCAGCAATACATCACTGGACAGGAGAGCTATTAAGGCAAGAGTTTGAGGAAAATACCATTGCCATATACTCCGAAATCCAAAGCGGCTATGAAAGCAATCAGTTCCATGCAGATAAATTCCAAATTCGTTTGGGACTGCTTGGAGACGCTACAAGATTTAGGCAGTCATAATAGATTGTCTTTAGCCTGAGTACCAGGCCACTCAGATTACAGGGGCAAAGGAGGGCAGTCTCACTAGCCCGAGAAGATCCATTGGCAAAAAACAAATAGCAGTACTTGGATTAAACAGCAGTCTCGATAATGGTGGGGCAAGGCGCCAAAAATCAGGCAGGCCAAAGAGTTCATTATAGATCACTCGCCAAAATTCACGGAATATCTACTGAGTCAGAATAGGAAAGCAATCAGGATCCTGGCTGGGCTCCCCACAGGGCATTGTAGACTTAACAAACACATGAATAACATCTGATTGGCAGACACAACCATATGCAGGTTTTGCCAAGAAGATGAGAACCCTCAGCACACATACTGTGCTACTGTGAAGGCCTGCCTAGGCTGAGGTTTTCGGGGATAGGGAAGGAAAAACCACAACCCTCCCAAAACATAGAGGACCTGAGGTTTAGCATTCGCAGCCTAGTAATAAGAACTGGTCTAGACAAGTACTCTAGCATAACTGGAAGGCACACACAATACATCTGCAAAAGTCGTAGTGGAGAGGCTTTTAGAAGCACATAAGATATTTATCTTATCTTATCTCCGCACATGTTCATCCAAATCAATGGAGAGCAAAAGTTTGGAAATATTAATTTTTTAATGTGGAGAGTAAAGAGTTAGATGCAACACAACAAATTCTAATCTCATACATGCTGAAGATAAGACGGATAAACTTATATCCTAAAGGGCTGGGTTCTTCGCACCTCTTAGCGCTAGGTTGGTGGTGGCACCTCCAGCGGCTGGTTTCTCCGAATAATGTGATGGCTCGTGTACAGCTTGAACAGGAACGAAACGGAATACCGTCCAAATTGGAGCTTGTCTAGATGATGCGTTCGACGTTCGTAGGACTCGTACGTTTCCACTGGCATGATTGCGAGATACTAGGAACCCGTATACAGAGTGATTCATTAGTGCAATAAAGTCCAATATTTTGTAAATCCTGTAAAGATATTCAAATACAATTTCGACCGATTGTAGTCAGCCCTTAGGCCCATATTTTAAAATTAGTCGCAATTGTACAGCATGTTCCAGAACGCCGTGCCAGATAAAAGGTACATTTTTTTAAATGGAACACCCTGTATTTTATTTCAAATTTAAATTCTGCTTGACTCCCTTATTACGAGGATATGAGGTTGTAATAGGTTATACAAGTGTATTTAAAAAGTTCTGACTACTTATTCCTGAAAATCGTAATGAATTCAACGCCTCGTATACTTTAAACTGCACAATTTGGAATTAATCTTCCACAATTCTTTATCCTTTGTAATCTCTTACTTCACACGATAAAAACCAGACCTAACATTTACTGGTTATTCGACATGCCCGACCAAGTACGAGTTTATGAATAGCAAAGTGTTTTTGGGCTCTCGGCTAGACCACAGGAGAGATAGGGTGGATGGTCTAGAATGTTTGACAAAAATACGGGGGCGCCAGTTATATTGTCCCAAAGCCCTATACATATAATCTATTACCAATTTAACAAAAAGCCTGTACTTAACCCTAGATTACAATAAAACGCTTAATATTATCGATTAGCCCAAATATATTGATAAGAAATATGAGTAAGTACAAACGTATCGATTATAATAAAAACGGTCGCGTAGACACAAGTCAAGGAAAAATTAGCTCTACTTACAAAAAACTCAAGGGTACCTGCTAGCGAGGAAGAAATTCTATTCTAAAATTACTAATTAATATTAAAAATAAATCAGTGGTCAGCAAGTCCACCTTGCCAACTACTACAAATGTATATTAACTATAATCCAATAATCGGATGTATTATTAGTGCTTTTCTGAATTTTCGGTTGCCTAAGGGTGTAACTGGGAATAAAATTAACGCCAGTAAGTTTAACAATCAATTTGACCGTTCGTTGGGATGAGCTCATGCGCATACCGATCTCGTATTCCTCATTAATTAGAACTTGACACCTTAGTTTTCCGCTTACATAACTAGATAGGTATATTGAAAATGCAAGATTTACTAATCGACGCACGTTTTTCCTAATAGTTGATTGTAACTAGCCTAGCACTTAAGTGAGTCTGTTATAATATAGTGCAAAGTCTTACACAATAATGGTTTACCTTTAACCTGATTATTAATAACTTATATATAAAAAGTTCCTTAGACAGTATAGCGACACTCAAAATCTTAAATCCTATAAACCCTTTATTTTCTTCTCTTCGGTAGTTTTGTTTCACGTCTACGAATCACAGCAATTCAAGTGTCATCACCATCCTCTCCATACACCATTCAGCAAGACAACGTTACCCGGAATACAAAAACCCCCATAATTTCAGGGGGTTTTCCGTCTTATAGGTTGTGATATCAAGTATGTTGTGACTAAGGCCCTGCTGCGAAGACTTATCACCAGTATAATCCGGATTTATTGCCAGACAATGTTCTTATGTGATATCGGACAGTTTTCAATAGCTAACAATAAGTTAAGAAGCCACTAGCAACCCATGCTCGTGGAGTGTCGTGATATCCTTCATTAGAAGAAAAATTACGGAGATACAACATATAGTCCAGAAATAACTACACCAGCATACTCTTCCTTGAGTCCGTAATTTAAGTAGACTTCCAAAAATGAATCCCTCTGCAGGATGACTTAAATAAATCAATTCATTTTCTTTTTACACCGGTCACTTGTTTAGCAATGTCCCAAAATGGTTCTTAGAGGACGGTTCTTCGTGCAACTTCGAAATCCGTTTCGACGCAGAACCAGCCCATCCAAATATACTTATTACTATCGGTACCTGTTTAATCGACCAAAATCGCTGATAAAAATATGTACAAAATAATAGCGTTAAACTCGAATATAGAGGTGTCAGTACCCTAAAGTTATTTTGGGACCGTTACACCATATTAACTATTATGGCAGCTTCAGAATTCGATGTCCTTATAATATCCCGATATTCATCTGGTTTCATCAGTTTTATGTATATTTTTCTCGATACGACCAAAGTCTCTGTCCGAATCTAAGTACGAATGCCCCACTTCTGAAAGCTTGGGCTTGTTTTTGAACGTTTTAAAGTTGAATATAATAAATTGGGGCCAATGTACCTACTGTTACAACAGACATATGTCCTCATCCATATAGTTTCGTCAATTTTGTAAATACACAGGTCCTTCATTCTCTGATATTTTTGGTAAAATATAATCTCATTGTATTGAAACTTTTTTGTTACTATAGTCTGCGAGCCCAAACTCGAATACAGCGGTAACACAATGTTTTTAATTGGTTACTTTACTATACTCCAAATTATTCCTCCAAAGTATTCCTCATACCCAAACTGCATAGTTTTTGTGATATTCCAATTTTATTAATAAAAAATTACAATTTATTCACAACAATCAACTTGATATACTGAAATTTATGAAATAAATCAATAATAAAGTTGTGAAATATGCTCAAAGTGATTAATCTCTACATCGATGCAGGCTTGAAGACGGTCTCCGAAAGATCGACTTATATCTCTTAGCGTTTGCTCACTACCATTATGAAAAACCTGCCTCATTCTATCTTTCATATCGTCTGGTGTGGTGACAGGTACTTTGTACACCTGACCTTCAAGATAACCCCAGAAGAAGAAATCGACTTCATTTAACTTTGGTGATCCTGGTGTTCAGAGAAATGACCTAATCGTCCAATCCACTTTTCAGGAAATATATCATTCAATTGACTGAGTGAGCGCATTATGGTGAGAAGGAGCTTCGTCATGTACTTTTGGTTAATTATTTTGAGAAATTGAACCACAATCTTTTTTATATTTTTTAATTCTAAAGCGCACTAAGCAATAACCCAACCTTGAAATGGTCTGTACTCCGCGAACGAAAAGGGACATACAAACTGAACAGAATAAAGAAGTTATAGTTTGTAGAAAATGTGATTAATTAATTAATTAACCAAAAGAATAATGACCACAAGGTATACGTCATTTACATACATTTGTTGACAAACCAATTAGCAAATTGGTTGACATTTCTGAGCCTATTTACTACCTACCGAATTACTAACAACCTTAATGATGATACGGTTTTAATTTATCTATTTAGAAAAAGTACATAAGAAACCGACCCTCATACACGTGTGGTACTTTTAAAACCTTCTTCTATAATAACACCACGACAATGGTTGTGAATCAATTTTATGTAAGCAGCTGTTTTTTATTGAAAATAAAATTCTCAACCCTAAAATTGAAATAACACAAAAACTATTTATTCAGTTTGGGTATAGGGAATCCTTGATCAAATTGAAGGTATAGTAAAGTAACTTTCATTCTCTGATATAAAATACAGGGTGATTCATAAAAATCAATTGTGAAACCGATGTATTCGAGTTTGGCCTGGCCTTGTATACGGTTTCTTAGATTTGGAGACAGGTATAGTGAATTATGATACTAGACGACCATCGCAGGCGAATGGCTGTGAAATATTAATTTCAAATTGCGCCGTTTAAAGTATACGGGGAGTTGAACTCATTGCGATTTTCAGTAACAAGTGGTCAGAACTTACAATTATTGTGAGGTCAAGCAGAATTCAAATTTGAAGTGTATACCCTGTATTCAAAAATTGAAGAATATTTTGATTATTCAAAGCAAAAAACGGAAGGGAAGTTGCTACCGCGAAATGTCAACGGAATATTTGTAAATTTTATGGACATTCAAAGGAAATGCATGTTATACAACATTATTGTCCAAGCAAAAATATAAACCTATTATACAAAGTGAAATTCATATAATAATTGCTGGGTTTTGAGAAATATTTTCCACGGATTTGAATAAATTTAAATAAAATTGAAGTTGGTGCTTTATTTAATTTCATTTTAGTACAAAGAAAAAGTATCATATTCAAGCAATCGAATAATAATGATATTGATATAGCTCAAACGGAACGGAATCATGGCAATAGTATTATAACCCATGAAATAGTAGTATCCATATTTCTAGATAATTTGAAATGCCTACATAATTTTTTTTTATTTACAAAGAAGTCGCACCTACCTCTGGGGTAATTAGCAACATATAAATATATATATTCGCACACATATAGATATATATATATATATATAAAATTATTTATAATTTTGTAAGTATGTTAATTTTTTTGATGTATTTAAAAAGATTTTGAAAATTAGATTTTTCGCCAAGTATTAGTTCTACTTTGTCACTTAAGTTATTGACTCGTCTTGATTGTTCAAACTTTGGGCATTCGATTAGTAAATGTTTGACAGTGAGCTGTGTGTTGCATACTTCGCACTGAGGGGATTTCCACATAATTTTGATAACTTAAATTTGGATTTTTAAAGACTCAATCAAATAAGAGAAAATTCAGGAAAAACATTTTGGTGTTCTTTAAAAATGAACAGATTAGAACCGGTATACTTCATCTATTCAATCAACAGCTAGGTACAAAATTAGTCAAATAAATCGTGCGTTAAAATCATCATTCATAAAATGATTCTGTGAAACATTCACCTTCAATACTGTTTCAGAAAAATTACTCTGCCGATACCCTTATATATAAAACTTATAAGCTTAACACGAAGGTCGTTTTACTACCCTTGATGTTGGTGTCGTAAATTTTGGATCCCATTGAGAAATTGAAATTTATGTTTTCATGGTAATATCCAGCTACCTATCTTTTACATAATTCATAGCTCATTACTAAACGTATTGCAAGTGTTTTATTCGTGAAAACCTCAAATAAGTTATAAATATTGAATAAAACTAAAGCCAAAAATGAGTTTAGCATACACTGTAATTTGAATCATCGAAATTCAAAAGCAAAAACTCCTCAATTATTTTGCAGGTCAGCAACTAGAACATTTTAATGAATTGTTTTTGATAAATTCATGTCAACTTGTATTTAGTTTCATTTATTTCAACTCACTCTTCAGAGTGGAAAATTTTAAGAAGAACCAATTTGTTTAGCTTGCTGCACCGCTGCAGCGTGAAAGCCGCTACACACATAATCGCACCGTGCCCGTTCCGAGTATGGATCATCACTCGGTGGAAGAATAGCTCGATGTTTTGTAATAACATTAATTCAGACATCACGGTATCACGACCGAAAACTTTAACATTGCACTTTGCTTCCACAACACTCGGTCGACACTCGCATCGGGCACGGTGCTGTTATAAGTGTTCTGGCCTTAAACGGTTTCCTCTAATATCATTTACAGCCCAACAACGCCTCTGCACTCTTCCAATAAGGTCGTTGAAGTATTCTTGAGCGATTTGTCACCAAAGCTAGGGTGAAAGCTATCTAAGTTCTTGGGGTGTCTCTGAGGGTGGTTCATGGCAATTTAAGGCTCTTTATAGCTGATCACAATCCTGCTCGATGGGATTGAGGTCGGGAGATCGAAAGGAGAGTACCTAATGCGGGATACCATCGAAGTCCAAAGCATCTTCGATTACTCTTGCACGATTCGGTGATGCATTATCGTTCAAAAAGCGGAAAGCTGGTCCATTAGCAGCATGAAACAAACATATCTTAATCACTAGTTGTACGTAAATCTGCGCAGTTATTTCCCCATCAAGGACTTAGAGGAAAGGGACCTAATATGAGACACCTTTTCATTTTTTTGAATAATTTTGCAAAATTTCAACTTTTAGAAATGGCTTTATTTCTAAAGGATAGATCGTTGTGTATACTTCACACCCTAACACATCAAATTTATTAAAAATGTTAACTATTTTTGTAAAGTGGTAATAAATCAAAAAAATCACTTTTCATAATTTTCAAGATTGGTCTCCTAATATGAGATAGTTAGGGTTTCCAATAAAAGACTGTCTCATAATAGGATACCAAAAAATAAAAACAAGGACTGAAAGAATATAATATATTGTTTTATTTTAGAAGTAATCAAAATGAGAATCAAAAGTAACAACACTAAAACAAACGATACATCTAGCCCACTTGTCTCCACGGGTGTCTTCGGAAAATCTTACATGGCAAAAACGACACTCTGCATGATTGTAATCTGCACAGAAGCTTCTGAATTTGAGCTGCTCGATGTAATTTCAGCATCTTTGGTACTTTTAGTCTTGGATTTTTTATCTGTTGTTCCCAAAGAGTTTGGTTTCACATCTTTCTTTTTTTAGTTTCTTGGTAATGGATTCTTCCAAGTTTTTTTTATATGGAGTAGATGTTATCAAACTTGCTTCGCCTTTCCTTTTATTAGAGTTTTCTCCATGATTTGAAGATGTTGATGGCACTGGACAAACTTCTTTTGGAGAAACTAGCAAAAGTTTACCACTTTTGTCACAGCAATTGTTGTGTGCAGAGCCTGATGATACTGATGGATTTGCCATAGTCTTTCTGGACTCTGCAGGAACATCCACAACTAAATCTGATGACACATTTGAAATATTGTTGTCATTTAATGAAATATCTGCACCTTCATTTTCAATATCAGTTCTTTCTTGTATAGGTAGATTTTGCTCTTCTTCCAAAAAGTCAGTTTCTCTTAAAACATTTCTGTTACAAGGAGAGAGACCTGTTTTTCTAAATGAATTAATCGATGCCTCCATTCTTGCAGCCCGATTATAAGCTTTCCCAAATAGTGAGCAGATGTTGTTGTGTGTCACAACTTTTCCTGGGTTGTTTTTGAGAAATGTCTCTATTTCTTGAGCATAATAAGTTTTTAGTTGTGCCATGAAACCCACATCAAGTGGCTACATTTTATGAGTGGCATGTGGTGGTAAGCACACAATTGAAACATAATTCCGTCTAAAACTAACAAGATCGGATAATCTTTTGTTGGTTTAGTAAACAAAATGTGAAAACCACTGCGTAAAAATATTTATCTGAATCCATCCAGATGGATGACAGGCCCATATTGATCCAAGAGGTGCGCCCTGCATTAGATGTTCCGACATATTTTTACGAGGAAACACTATCAAGGGCAGAACAAAAGTACCAGAAGCGGTCATGGCTGTCACAACGGTGACGAGTTTGCCCCTTTCTTCTAATGTTATGGCACAAACCTGTTTTTTTCCTTTCAAGCCGATGATTTTGCTTTGTTTATGCGGCACAACCGTAATGCCTGTTTCGTCAACATTAAATAATCTATATGGAGGAAAATTAATTTTTTCCATCTCCTTTTCAAATATGTCAAAAAACTGCGCAACGTTTTCGGCGTTAAACCCTTTAACTCTCGCAGCAGATATTGGCTGTGGTGTACGTACAGACAACTGCGGGTGCCTGGTTAAGAACTCCCTGAGCCATTTTTTACCTGCAGATTCCTTTTTTTGCTAAAAGGATATGCTTTAAGCCATTTCTGATTGCTAACTGAAACGCCATATATTTGACATCTCTCCTCCGAAGTCTGTAATACTTTTTTTCCATTTCAAAGCAGTAATCTGCTAACTGCTTCTCGAAAACCCTAGGTAGAGCTTGTTTCCTACCCAAAGATATTTTTACGAGGTCCTCTGCACCTCTGTTGTCTTTTACATATCGTTCAATGGTTCCTGAAAATTGAAAATTTTGATAAAAAAATTAAACAATAACTAAAAAAGCTAGACTTACCTTTCGGAACATTGAACGTTTTAGAGGACATCAGGTACCCCATCTCCTTGTTCCTTACCGCTTTAACAGCCCTTATCATGACATTTTTATCCCACTGCTTCCTTTTTTATTGTCTCTAGGCATCTGCAAATAGCTTTCGTTGAAATTATTTAAAAAAAAAGTTCTCCTAATATGAGATACCTTATACCACCACCTTCTCTACAGTTCTGTATGCCCAGTCAGTGCAATCGGTGTGTCGAGTACTCTTTAGAGTCGCTGAGTCTTTAACTATTTCTCACTGGAAATCATTGATAAAATTGATGTGAAAATGATCTGACCGAGTATGAAACGGTCCAGGAATACGAAGTTTACTAGTCATCTTCGAAGACATCGATCGTTACCAGCCCCATTTTGTTAAAATTATCACACTTCAAACTTAGCGCAACCAGTGGCGGCTCGTGGTTAATTTGATAGGGGGGTCATAGGTGATGTGACCAGAATCTGAAAATACGGAACGCCACTGACCATCCGCCGTAGGCGGAAATTTTTTGAAAAACCACTCCCAATTTCTGCCCAGAAGTCGTTAAAATCGTTAAAAAAGCTTGTTTTTTATAAAAATAATGCTGTCCTAAAAAACAACCATATTTTATTCATTTCTGTACATATTAAATATGACAAACTTAAATTAAATGATAATTAGTCTAAATCTTTTCAAAACTTAAGTGAAGCCTTCGATCTTTTGTATTTGCAACACTTATTACGTCAAAACACAGCTCATTATTCTCATTATTTCGCTTCAAATGCTCTGCTTCAAATCAAAATATAGCGCGGCCTGCCAACCCTTCTACTCATCTCTTTTCTAGGCGTGTAATAATCAGCCGACGTCAGTCGATTCATCGTCGATATTAAACCAGGCTTTTGCCCATCACATGTAAACTTGGGGCGTGTTTCTCTCACGACGCGAAGATCGTCAGCGCTCGGCAAATTCCGTTCCCATATAACACCTTGAGGTCAACGGTGGACACCAGCCCGCTTTCCATTTTTGGTTTTCGCCGAGTACTTGATACTTGATGCGGAATAACGTTTACACGGGGCTTTTGAAAAACGTTTACACGGGTGTCTTGAAACGTTTTGGGTAAATTTTATTTAAGATGAATACCATACTATATGTATAGTAGATATATTCTATTTTTTTAAATGCTTATTTAATTGCTGTTAACCGCGATCTTGAACTGAGTTAAACTTGAGCGACTACAATCGGAAGCTCAATATGAGTTGCTTCTTAACTAGTTTGAGGAGCGATTCAATAAAAACTATTATTTTTAAGATTACTTTACTTAAAGACTATCTTTAAGATAACGGTGTAAACGATTTGTTGTAATGCATTATTTGTGTCATATTTTTTAATTTCAATGTTTAATTGGATAATGGTGGTTTGTAA
Organism: Lochmaea crataegi; assembly: GCA_947563755.1. Classification (NCBI taxonomy): domain Eukaryota; kingdom Metazoa; phylum Arthropoda; class Insecta; order Coleoptera; family Chrysomelidae; genus Lochmaea; species Lochmaea crataegi. The sequence continues at coordinate 20,818,258 of OX387426.1, forward strand.
TTACGTGAAGCTTTCTTCATTATCCTATCATGTTCCCAAGCACATGAATATCAAATGCTGAAACTATAATGAAATTGTATTGAAAAGATAAATGTATATATTAAGATATTATCTATATCCCAACAACAATTTCCAATTCATATATACCTACCTTCAAAAAACACTTAATTTGTACTGCATTTTTTTGAGCATAAGTTTCTGGTTATTAGAAATGTGTTATTTGAAATATATTATGATAAACTAACACGAATATTTTCAGATTTGTTTGTAAACAGTTGATTGTTACTAATTTTCCTTAAATTGTTAATCTCACTCGTATAGTTTCAAAATGTTCTCTTTCTCGATATTCAGTATTTTGATGTACTTAAATAGTTCAAATATGGTATGTGAGGATAATTTTAATGTTAAAGTGTACATTGTTTATAATTTAGAATATATTGTACTATACAGGCTGTTTCAGAACAATATAATAAATTAGGTTATTAGAATAAGTAAATTTAAAATTAATATTCTTCTGTATTGTAAATATATTTCCCAAAACACTGTACATATATAGTGAACAGCTGTAAATATTTAAATTGTATATTATTCATACAAATTTTATTATACAGGGTAAAACTGTGTGAAAAGTGTGAATCTAGTCATACAAATTTAGGGAGAATATATACTGATAATAAGTTAACCTGTGTTCTTGAGCCAGTATTTCACTATTCTCGATTTCATTCAATTTTCAGTGTACTAGCATATAGGCTGATCATTTTAAATGGTACCAACATTACAATTTTGGGAACCGTAGAAGTTACGAGATAGGTTGAGTGAGAGTAGTTCCTTTTGTAATGGTACGGGAGGAGGGGGCACTTTCGGCCATTTAATATATTTTGATTTGAAAGAAGTACTGACATTATATATTTTTCAACTAATTAAATTAAAACGTTTATCTGATCACTTTTAGAGATATGGTCAACGCAGCACATTATTCTCATTATTTCGCTTCAAATGCTCTCCTTTAAATCAAAATATAGCGCGGCCTGCCAACCCCTCTACTCATCTCTTTTCTAAGCGTGTAATAATCAGCCGACGTAAGCCAATTCATCGTGGATATTAAACCGGGCTTTTGACTCATCACATGTAAACTTCGGGCGTGATTCTCACACGCCGCGAAGATCGTCAGCGCTCGGCAAATTCCGTTCCCATATAACACCTTGAGGTCAACGGTGGACACCAGCACGCTTTCAATTTTGGTTTTCTTGATGCTTGATGCGGAATAACGTATACACGGGGGTTTTGGAAAACGTTTCCACGGGGGTCTTCTTATTGATTAGTAAAAATAAAAATGTTTACATATTGGCCGAATCTACCCCAGGTGCTTGGGGCACTTTCGTCATATTTAAATTTAAAGCAGATTTTAAAAACATGGTGCATCATAAACACGAGAAATTCAGAAAAATGTAAAGTTTAATAACTTTTAACAAATAAAATACAAAACTTAAAATTATTCCTTAAAATCTTGAAAACAGAAACCAAAAAATATATTTCAAATTATGTAAGAAAAAATTATTTCACATTTAGTTCTTCAAAATTGTAGTAAAATGTGACGATTGAATATCGTCTTGACGTCGAATATTTTTTTCAAATTCCTATTATATTCTCCTTATTGCATATTTCTACGTCCTCCACTTGGGGAAAGGAAAATTCATTAGTTGTCCCCGTTCTCCGAAAATATTTTACCTCAAATGAGTCACTTGAAACAATTTTTTGCACATGGCCTACATAATGCAAAACACTATTTTTTAATACGAATTTGACCAAAATATAGTCATTTAACATTACACTACCAGTATCATCTTTAAAAGCTTCAAAACTAAGATTACTCTCTGTTTCACTACAATATTCAATATCTTCTACATCGGATTCACTGCTGGAGGTATCAAAAATCTTCTTTTTAACTTGCTTAATTTTTTTAGTTCAGTTTCATTATTTTTGTCTTCGTTACACCTTTTTCTCGCTTGTTTTGCAGATTTTTGTACTTGTTTTTCAAATTTTTCTGCTTGTCTCTCAGATTTTTTCGCTTGTTTTCTCTTTTTCTCTTCCTAAAGTTTTCTTCTATTCTAGTTTTCTCCGTAGTCTCTGTGTAGATCCTAGATTTTCCTTGGTTGGCCGTCTAATAATTTTAGGTTACTGTGCTTTTGGGAAAGGCCTTACAGCCTCAGGAGTAATGACGTTAGTTCTTATCACATGTGCTTTTTCTGTTTTTGTATTTATTGTTTCTTTATTATCTGGTGTAGTTTCTCCCTCAACTAGTGTAATTTCTTTCTCAACTGGTGTAGTTTCTCTGGCAGCTTGTATAGACGGCTTATCTATTTGATGATCATTTGCTCCCTGATTAGTTACTAAATGTGCAGGTTCATTATAGACGTAGGTGGCATCAAAATCGGTGTCACTAAACGTTGAGGAATTAAGAGGCCAAATCCTTGGTTTCATAAATGAATTTGTTATGTTACTTGGGAAAAATGAGTCCAAAAACGGACGTTTCGTCAGTTTTGGGATCAGCTTGACAGTAATGGTTCTTCCAGGGTTATTTGACATCCAGTCATTAAAAGACACCGCTCATCTACTTTTAAATGGCCCAAAAACCCCAAGATTTAGTGGCTGGAGTTTGGGAGATGTGTGGGGAGGGAATGATAGGAAAACAATGCCATTATCTCTGGCTTACGAAATCGCGGCTAATGTTACATGCGACTCGTGATTATTTCACTTTCTTTATAGCATTTAGTATATTTGACAACATATTCTAAGGTTTCAACAAATAAGTCGCCTGTCATCCACCCAGACTTATTTCCAAACGCAATACTTGAAGTTGGACTGTCCTCTAAATAATCTTGTATATCTTGCACCCTTGAAAATATATACACTGGTGGGAGTGCGTTACCTGTTCCACTGATTATGCCAACGATGGTTGCTAATTCCTTTCTGTCAGCAGATGCTTTAAGGCCTACTTGTTTTTTCCCTTTGGAGCAATAACTTTGGGTGGATTGAGAACAGCTGAAACTCCAGTTTCATCTAAATTATAGATTTGTTCAGGAGTAAATTTGTACTTGTCTAAAACCTTTCTATAATTTTGAAAAAATTCTTCCACCCTGGTCTTATTAAAGCCAATTCCTCTAGCTAGGCTGGTATTTTTTGGCTTACGTAAAGATAGAAGAGATTAGTGCCTTTTCATAAATCCATACAACCAGTCAATTCCAGCTTTTTTATTAGGATCCCATTTATCTGGATACTTGCAATCAGGAAACACTTCTGCATATTTATAAACAAATCCCCTCAGTTGATCACGAGTCAAACCACAATCAATGTTTGCGAACTGTGTTATATACTTGACAAGCATATCCTCATGGGAAGTAGAAAAAATGATTCTGGTAGCGTATTTCTTTTTTTCTTCCACGTCACTTTGATATCCATCATCTTCTTCCTCCAAATACTCCTCTGTCCTCTGCAGTAATTTTTTCATGAATATTTTTCATGCGTGACTGTTAAGTCGTCCTACTTATTCCAAAAATTCTGGATGCTCCTCGCTGGCCCAAATTTTTGGATAAAATTTGTCGCAGAGCATTAGTTATTACTTTTTCATCTAAATCAGCTCTGTTGGTCTTTGGTTTATAATTTCGCACAATCTGGAAATAATATTTTCTTATGATACATTTTTAATATACTATCTGGGGCACGTTCGGCCACTGACCGATCCTGCCCCATCGAGATGGCCGAACCTACACCAACTGTATTTTTCGGTTTATAAAATTTGGCTCGGCTTTAAGACCTAACCTATGCATGAGACAAAGACTCACAAGAAAACTATATACATTCACGTATTTAGAGCCAAATTTTTAAACAAATATAAGTAATATAAATAAAGATTTCGATAGAACCAAAATTACAATAAAAACTTACCTTTTCACCACAAAAACTCAATTTTCATTAGTAATTTTTAAGCACACGTGCTTACTAGCTCAAATGATAATGACAGAAAACGAAAGTGATTTTATCATTTTTTCCATATAGAAACAGCGTGAAAGTATGTATGAAAAATTTAAATTTTAAATAGGATGGCTGAATGTGCCCCTTGGCCGAATATGCCCCCTCCACCCCTACCAAAATGTGTCTGAATTATGTTTTATATTCAGAGTTATACGAGGAAAACAAAAAATGTTAAAATTTTATTTGGTTTGATATTGGCTAGGTTAGTGAGCTTCCCTTTTTCTCAGAAGTTTCGTGTCCTCTAGGAAATCATCCACTTTTTTTCTCGAATAATTACGTATTCTTTTATCGAAATTTTGGGCAGTATTTCGAATGCCAAATACAACGATCTAACAAATTTGACCATTCTATAAAACTCATGAGTAACAAAATGCTCCTATTTCAATTAGGATTTTTTTTTCCAAATAGGGACCTGCACGATTTTTCCGAGGTTTTGTGAGCATTATAAAATCCGAATACATTGATATAGCATAGGTAATTTTTCAAAAATAAACGTGCTGTAGCCAGTAATTAAAAATTGGCATTTTTTGTTTTACTCGTATAATAACGTAAATAACACACATTTCAGAGATGTTCTGGTACCTTTACATTGGTTCCCCGAGAAGGAAACTTCACTCTCATTTAACCTCTCGTAACTTCTGCAGTTTCCAAAATATATAATAAGATATTGTATAAAGCGATGCAAATAATCCGCTAATGATTGGTGTGGTGCATATCGAAACTTCAAGACACTAAGATGAGTTCTGAAAATTGAAGTTGATGTTTCAAAATATTTGTAATAGATCATTTCAAAACCAGAAGAAGTAATTAACATTTTTATATAATGTCGAGATTAAATGTATGTCAAAACTTGACTTATTCACAAAATGTTATTTTTGGTTGATTCAAAAGTTACTTAAAGTGATTTTCATCAAATTAATTTATTCATTTCAGGCACCAACCATTCCGTTTAATTTGATAATTATCTTGTAGATAATTGATTGGTGTATTAAAGTAACTTTTGTTGGTTAAGCATGCCGCTGCATTTTTGGTCCGATAGTGGTTAACAAAATACAATTGAGGTCTTGCAGATTCCAATTTATTTATGATACTCCCCAGTCTTCATCAATATGTACTGGAAGTATATGCGCCTTGACAGTCTCCAAAATATTCACATTACAATCAATATTCCCATCACAATATCTATTTTTAGCAGTAACGGAAAATTAAAAACCTGCTCTCAGAGGTTAACCCGAAATGTACGTTCATTGCAACTGTTGAGTGAACAAAACCAACCAGTATGGTAACCCATGTTTAGCGACAAATTTCGATATCGAAACAGTGTTGGTGATGTCCACAACCATTTCGACTGAACATCTCGACGGTAGAAATCTTACAGTTACAGAATACCGATCGCACCTGATTCCGATTCGATTACCCGACTTCGATTCGTTCTGACTAATTTCTATCCGATTTCGAGTTACAGAATAGGGGTAAGTTATGAAAAAAGTACAGATGCAGTAGGTAAGATTAGGTTTGTGGTGAGTGGGTCTGTTAGGCCATGAAATAACTTTGACCTGAACCCAAGTCCTATTATTCAAATATCTATTTTTCAATATTTGATCTTAAATAAAAATGGACTTTAGGGAGAGAAACATTCAATTTTTTTGAGGTAAATGAGAAGCACGAGACGGTAAGACAAATGGAAATTACATTTTCTCACTCACTATTATTCCATTCAACTCTCTCTTGGTAATGGGTCAGTGATTGACTTTTGCTAGACTAAAGTTTTTAATACAGGTTAATAAAATGTACTCATACAAAACAGGGTGTATTTTTTAAGTAGTATAAATATTTTAAATGTTTGGTTGAACATGTATCTAATAATCCAATTTTTTGACATTGTAAGAGCGGCTACAGTATTTCTACTTAAGAAATACACGTGAGGAACCAACTTATAAGCCATATCGATATAACAAGTTTAATTGTAAATCAAACTGTCAAGTAATAATAATAAATATAATAGATTGTGTAGGTAATTGAATTTTCACGGTTATTTAAATTATAAAGTTGAAAAATTAATTTTTCCTATTCTAAAGTTCATATACATTCGAATCAAAAGTAGATAAATGATTTTTTTTATATTTGAATCGTTGTGTACAATTTGTAAATTTTTGTAAATACATTCCTCAAGTGATACTTTGATGTGCAATCTGCAATGAACAGTATTATTAAATTTTATTGATCAGCAATGTTTATAAAAAATCTAATATGGTAGTTGCCTGCTGCTTCTGTCATATTACTGAGCCCTAATTTTTTATATACATGAGCTAAAAACAAATTTTCCATTACCCCTGTAACTTTAAATCCTACGCTTACTATCGATTAAGAATGTGTAATATTGTTATTTTACTGATAGTATGTATGTAATGCTACTATTTTATGTTAATAAAAAGCTATTTCTTAAAGTTTGTTTTTGTTTATTCCAATAAAATCGCAAAATAATATTTGCTGTAGATGTTTCGCAGCTTGAAAACCTCAACATTTTAAGAAGCTGAAACACGTTCAGTTTGCTGTCAATCTTTTGACCTGCTGGAGCTTTGAAGTCCAGTATCTGTTCAGGAAATATATAGAGTGGTGAGCATTGTTTCCTTTGTAGTGGCTGCGTGTAAAGACGTATAAAGTGATGTAGAACAACTTGATGCCGATTATGGAACCATGCACGGGTGACATGGTGGCAGCAAAGATTATACTCGAAAAAGATGGGGTAGTACTAGAGACAATGATAGTGTCTCTGTATCTTTCCATCGATACAGAAGAACCACCACCAGGGACTAACATGGAGAACCTGATGGAATACTCAAGGATGTTATTGTAGGGGCTGATACCAACGCACACCATAGCAGTTGGGGCAGCAAAGACAACAACACCAGAGGTGAGAAACTTTTTGACTATCCGTGTACTACTGAACTTGATATTGCGAATGTGGGTAATACGCCTTCATTTAGAACATCGCGGGGGGAATCATTGATAGATGTTACTCTTTGCACTTTACGTGTCAGGGAGATGATTCGCAAGTGGCATGTATCGGATGAACCATCTTTATTCGATCATGCCCAAATATACTATGAAATTAACTTAGAAAAATCGGTTATTTGAACATACAGGGATCCTAAGAGCACTGACTGGGTGTCTTATAAAGAGGACCTGCTTTCTAAAATCCGTCAACACCTAGACAGAACAAAAACAGCGGAGGATTTAGAGGGAGCAGCCGCATGGCTGCAAAAGTGTACACTGACCTCTTATCATAACAACTGTCCGATAAAGGAGAGTCGCTCTTCTAGACAAGCCATCTGGTGGAATAAAGGGCTGACATCACTAAGGAAGGAAACAAAGCGAAAAAAACGGGTAACTGGGAAGCGTATAAAGCTAAACTAGGTACATATAATACAAAAATAAAAGAATCCAAGGAGAAGTCATGGAGAGAATTCTGTGAGGACATGCAAGGTGTCCCTGACAGCGTCAGAATCAACAGGATTCTCAAAAGGGATACTTCTAACAAACTTGGTTCTATTCAGTTGCCGAGCGGAAAGTTTTCAAATACTGAGGCAGAGGCTCTAGAGCATCTCCTCAGTGTGCACTTTCCAGGTTTGGTAAAGATAGAGTCAAGCTATGACAACAGGCCGGTTGCCAAAACAAAGGCAACCAGAGAGGACTGTGAACTCACGAATAAGATATTCAGACCCCATCTTATCAGCTGTAAACTCATTTGACCCCTACAAAACTCCAGGACCAGATGGCATATTCCCCAAGCTTCTGAAAGAGGGACTAGGAGGAAGCACTGCGAATTGTGGAGGAATGGTGCCTTAAAGAGGACCTTTCAGTTAACCAAAAAAACCAAACTACTTGCTTTTACGAATAGAAGAGTTCTCCCGCAGAGTAGGGTGCTGTTGTTCCGAGAAGAACTAGAAATATCCAAAGAAGTTAAATATCTGGGAGTGACACTTAATTCCAAACTGAATTGGAAGGCACACCTGGACAAAAATTACTACCAGGGCGACTAGGCTTTTCTGGCAATGCAGAAGAGTTATGGACAAAACCTGGGGAATACGACCTGAGGTGGTTCACTGGCTCTACATAATTGTGATAAGGCTAACGATCACCTTTGGAACAATAGGCTGGTGGAGGAGGACAGAAGTGTCCTCTGCAGTTAATATATTAACTGCAATCCAAAGACAAGCCCTTTTTGGTATTACCAGGGTAATGAACAGCACGGGGACGGCATCAATGGAAGCCCTTATTGGACTTCCTCCTTCAGAACTTTTTATAAGGGCTTAGGCAATAATGGCAATTCTTAGGCTGAAATCGGAAGACTTATGTTCCCTGAACAATGTTCGAGAAGGACACACTGATACAACTGGGACATTACTAGACGAACCCATATTTCACATGAGTTTTGATAACGTGACACCAGAGAATATATTTACTAAGCGAGTGAATTTCATCATTCCATCTAGGGAACAGGTGATGCACCCAGGTTATTCTGGAGAAATCATCTGGTTCACCGATGTATCCAAAACAAACCTGGGGCTGGTATAAGAGGACCTATAAAGAGAATGTTCTTCAGCCTTGGTCGACATACGACTGTGTTTCAAGCAGAGAAGATTGCCGCTATAGCCTGTATTGATGAAAACATCAGAAGAGGATATACCGGACCAAAAATTAAAATGTTCACTAACAGCCAGGCTCTGATTAAGTAATCCAACAACTAGGTCTAGACTAGTGAAAAAATGCAGTGTCTCTAATATGGGTGCCGGCACATGAGGGGATTGCAGGTAATGAAATGGCGGACCAATTAGCTGAAGAAGGCTCTTAAGGAGACTTTATAGGTCCGGAACCGTTTTGTGGAATCACAAAAGATTGCATAGGAGGGGAACTCGGGGACTGGCTAGATTAGGAAACACCAATTCAAATGGAGGGTGACACAAGGGCACCTTCATACAAAGATTTTACTAGACAAGGTAGACAAGGAACTCTCAACCAGGCTACTGAAACTGGGTGAGAGACATTTGAAGACAGTTACCGACCTGGTGACTGGACACTGCACCTTGAGGAAACATCTGTACAATATGGGCAAAGTTAGTGAACCTATGTGCTGAAAATGTGAATATGATGATAAAACACCTACTCACGTACTCTGCTTCTGCGAGAACTTACAAGAGCTTAGACGGAAGCACTTTGGAAAGGAATTAATTCTACCATCACAACTACTGGAAATCTCTCCAGACAAACTAGTGGCCTTTAGAAGACACGAAGCTTCTGGAATGGAAGTAGATAACATGGGAAATGGTACAAAGATTTAGTTCAAGTCTGTTCAAGTGCCTGGGCTGATGAGCACAACCCAAATATTTGAATGAATGAATGTGATGTAGAAAAATATAAATCCTTGACCGCTCAAGTCGTTGCGGAAAATTGCTTAACAAGGTAGGAAGTGAGGGATTTAAGTGAATATTACGTTTTCCGTGTATATATTTTTCTCCTTAAATTTGACAGAAAAAACTTTTTTTTCTCCCTAAAACGTTTAAAAAGCTTGCACTGTTAGTCAAAAATATTGATTAGGTCCGAAGTAATTAGCAAGAAACTACTATTTACAATATTATTAATAAATGAATTCGAAGAGCGATGCTATCATTATGAGGTCTTCACATTACATACAATTATTCCTTTTAATTCACAAATAGCCCGAACGAAATATGGAATATGTAACTCACCTATCATGTTGTTTCTTTTGTTCGTAGATTTCGCTGTGATAAGTCATGTGTCGTTATTATCTTTCAGAAAAATACACTTCCAAAACCGTGGGAATGATTATTTGTAACGACCTTAGTTCTAAAATGCTATACGGTGAGGACGTTTAAGTTGGAATAAATTCGGTATTTTTTTGTCTAAAGCTATTATAACAAAATGCTTGCGATGTCACCACTTTTGCGTACATGACAACATTGTTATTTTTTTAAATAGAGCAACATATTTTTATCTACATTTTGGAGTTCCATAACAATAGACAATTACAAAAATGTATAATGCTCATAGTCCAGAGCATTGGTTTGTGAATTAGAGACAATGAGAAATACTTAATTATAAAATTTCATTTAAATGACTGGATAAATGAAGATGATAGGTTTTTTTTATTATTATGATTTTGTTTTTTGTTTTTTTTTAAATGTTTTTTTTGTTTACAATGCTACTGTCAAACAATAAGTACTGCATTTTCAATTACCTAGTTGTTAAATTTTTCAATAATGGTACGTTCAAGCGAAAAAGAAACAATTGAAATTTTAATAATGTGTGGGTATGGTGACAAGTCCCGAACCCAGCGAGAAGTTTGTGAATTGTGGAATGAAAAATATTCAGATCGTTCTATTCGACAATCCACTTTATTGAAAAAAAAATTTGTAAATTTGGTAACATGAGAGATAATTATAAATGTCGTTCTGCAATTGGTCGTGTCTAGCAGTTGGAATTGCTCCTACCTGTTCAAGAAAATCCACACATATCAAGTAGATAAATCGCGACGGAAAACTCATTGAGTAAATCTACAGTTATGAATTGATTGAAAAAAAAATAAGTTCCACCCGTACAAAAATAATTTATTTTATGAACTCAACGATGATGATTTTGATCGGAGGATGGAATTTTGTGAAGTGATGAAGGAGCGCAATTTGTAGGGCATGTAGTATTTTCAGATGAAGCCAAATTTTATTTAAATGGTACTGATGTCAATAGGCAAAACTGTAGGTACTGGTCAGACAATTATCCTCATTGGAGGATGGAGGTCCACACTCAGTATGCTGAAAAAGGTAATGTTTGGGCAGGAATTTTTGGCAACAACATTTTTTTATTGAAGGAACGTTGAGTGCTGAAAAATGTTTACAAATGCTACAAAATGATATTATTCTAGCCATTGTCGCGTTATATCCAGATAATCAAAATCCACACATGACTAGTAATTTGATACGGTTTCAACAGGACAGCGCACAACCACATTATGCGCTGATATTGCGTGATTATTGAGATACGATTTTTCCCTACAGGTGGATAGGTAGGAGAGGATTTATAGAGTGGCCAGCAAGATCTCCTGATGTTATTCTCCTTGATTTTCACTTCTGGGGTTAACTTAAATATACAGTGTACTTTAATAGGTCTGCGAATATCGAAGATTTAAAAGAGCGAATTCTTAATGATGTGAGACTCATTCACCGGGAAACATTAAATAAAGTGTTGAATTTATAAACCGTCATTCGTATATTCAATGATAGAGAACGATGCGCATTTGAAAATAAAAATGACTTCTGCAAGCGTTTTGTTATGATAGTTTTAGACAGGAAAATATTGAATTTATTCCAGCCTAAACGTCCTCACTGTATACCGCATGACCAATGCCTTTTGCAATATATTATTACGTACATTGGTAAAGCATAAAAAAAGCTTCAATCTGAAAAAAGATTTTTCAATATTCCTTGAATGACAACTTCAAATTTGAAGGCTTTATTATTGTTCAACAATTTCAGGATGGAGCGAAGCAGTTTTAAGGCACGCGGTTTTCCCCACTCCGTCGCCATGAGTCATATAGAAAAAATGCTGCCTGAACTTTCGGAGATGCTTTCAACTTAGTTATCTTTTTTTTTCAAATAAATATCTTAAATAGTGAAAGTACTCCGTATTCCGATCATAAATATCTTTTTTTTTGCTTTTGTAACTTTTTCTTCACATGTATGTACTGAAACCGAACCTCTAGAATATTTTAAGTATTTCCTATAGATTGCGGTTGTATATTTTTCTCGAATATCTTTTGTCCAGTGAATTCAAACGCTCCCAATTTCGACCGAAAAAAGACCAAAAACATCAAGCCAGAGATGAAAGGGAATTCATTAACAGCTGTTTGGGGCGTGAAAGGAAGGTGGAAATGCTCTGCAGTGGAAACGGATCTTTTGTTAAAGGTAATTATGTTCCGCTCTCCAATAAAGGCCTAAATGGAAACGCATCTTAACGTCTGGACAGAAACAGAAATTTGATCCTACCACTACTTATTAACTAAAATGTTTCACGTTATTGTAATTAAGTGATGCCTACGTATTTTTTTTAAATTTTTTTCATTTTTTTTTCAACCGACAAATGATAAAACAACTTTGATAAGATCAAATAGTTGATCGAAATGAAGTCTCCCTTGAAATAAAAATCGAAATGTTTTTGCATTTTCTCTAAAAAAATTGGACTTCAAGATATTGAATCTGTTGACTCAACTAAACATAACCTTGAATCCGATACATTCAGAGTCAAAGATGGATTTAGAGAAGGTGGAGTATTAAGTCCCCTACTGTTTGTAATTGTAATGGACGACATCATTGAGGCAACGAAGACGTTCACTAAAAATATACATATGGGTTACAACAGGTTGAAACCAATCACCCTAACAAGATCATTAATCGGAAAAAAGGAAAGTAGTACTCAAAATAATATTACAGTCTACAAAACAGTTTACCGGCCCATCCTTAATTATGGAAGTGAAAGCTGGGTGCTGTGACAGAAATTCAAATGTAGAATCCAAGCAATGGAAACGAAATATTTGCGAAGCGTGGAATAAGAAAGGAGATGTGAGAAAGTAACTGAAACTAGAACCAATGGGATAACCAAAACCTTAAGTGGTTTGGACACTTAGCAAGAATGAGCAGCAGACCGGTCAGGGATGTGTGTGAAGACGGGGTAGATACAAAAAAAAGAAGAGGAAGACCTGAGAAAACTTGGAACCAAGAAGTTTGAGATGTACTGGAAAGAAGAGATATAAAAAAGGAAGAAACAAAAAAAAGTATGCAAAACATAAAGAGGAATGGACCAATTTTATCTATTATCAAAATATTTAGATATAGATACCTACCCCTACACCTTCGGGTGTAGAAATGGATTTTGTTTTTAGACACTCACAAAATTACTCGCTATTAGACTGGAGTACTAGCGCAATATAAACTGAGCTTTACAGGCGTAATTTCATAACTAGTAAATGAATTTTTTTTTCATAATATAATAAAGACCAACTGAAATTCTTTGCTAAAAAATCATCAATAATTGAAAGGAGCATTCAATCTTGAAACCAAGAAAAAACTTTTTCATCGCACTTGAAATGCGTTGAAAATTGAATATTTTAAAAGCTGCTAGTTTCAAAATCCAAGAGGTACTAAGAGTTGATAATTTGGTTAGTTGAATAGATGAGGCTTTTACTTGATGAAGATCCATACTAATGATGAAATAAAACCATTAAATTTGTTTAAATCTTCATTATTTATTTTGAACTAACGTTTAAATATGAATATTTGCTTTAAAACCGATTACAATCTATCTAAATTTATTAAAAATAACAAATCTAAATCCTCAAAATTAAACAAATCAGGTGTTTATAAATTAAAATGTGGTAACGACAACTGTGACAAAATTTATATCGGTAGAACCTTTAGGAACTTTAAAACTAGAATTTCAGAACACAAACGCAGCTATGACAACAACAAATTAGATTCCAACTATTCGAATTATCTATTAACTAACCAACACACTTTCGACTCAAATTTTGAAATTTTGAATGTAGAACCCAAATCCTTTAAATTAAATCCTTTAGAAGCCCTCGAGATTAACAAAAACAAATATTCAGGTAATCTGCTTAACGACCAAATAGATATCAATCATTCTCCCTTATTAAACCTTTTTACCTAGAAGATGTGATGGTTGTGGATAAATTTCCCAGGTACTCTTTTTCAATACCTTTGTAACATTCTTAGAATTCCGTATTTAGACACTTTTTGTACTTATCCCTATTTAAATATATTATAATACATTTGTCAATATCTTAGAATTCCGTATTTAGGCACTTTTTGTACTTATCCCCATTTAAATATTATAATACTTTTGTCAATATCTTAGAATTCCGTATTAAGGCACTATATAAATTAAAAGTTGTTCATTGCATCTTCACTAGTTTGAAAAAGCTACTGTGTAGCGAAACGCGTCACTAATTTTAATTCGAACGTTAGTTCAAAATAAATAATGGAGATTTAAACAAATTAAATGGTTTTATTTCATCATTAATTTGGTTAGTATCAACCATAAAAAAACATTCGGTGGTTTCCGTTCACATACATAAAGTAGTCCTCCTTAAACAATTTAAACCATGCATGATTTGTCGTAGTTTGGAGGAGGTAACCTATCATGATTGATGTGAACTGTATATTGTAGGAAGCTTTGAAATAAAAGAAAAACAAAACAAAAAAAATTATTGGCTATCTTCAGTTTATTGAAATTTCAGATTTACATTTAATCACATTGTTCAATTTTATCAGATCCATACGATTTCACTACATCAAGTGAACCGAAACCAGCACGTCCAAGATTACCAGATCCATATGAAGCTACTCCTCCAAATGCAGGATAGCCTACACGTGCAAAACTATCAGATCCCCATGAAGCTACTCCATCTAATGAACCGTAACCAATACGTCCAAGATTATCAGATCCATACGAAGCTACTCCATCAAGTGAACCGTAACCAAGTCCAAGATTATCAGATCCCCATGAAGCTACTCCATTAAGTGAACCGTAACCAAGTCCAAGTTTATCAGATCCCCATGAAGCTACTCCATCAAGTGAACCATAACCAACACGTCCAAAATTATCAGATCCATACGAGATTGCTCCATCGAATCCCTGTTGGTTTCCTGAGTCACACTGATCTTGGTAATGTTTTTGGGGTACTTGAACCGTGAATGACTCTGGTACTAATTGTGTCTCTGGTACTAGACGTGTCTCTGGTCTAAGTTCAGTCTCTGGTACTAGTTGTGTATCTTTCACTAGTTTTGACTGTTTTACCAAACGTGTCTCTGGTACTACGCGTGTCTGTTTTACAAGTTTTGTCTCAGGTACTACTTGTGTTTGTCGTCTCACATGTGTCTCTGGTACTAAATGTGTATCTTTTACCAGTTGGGTCTCTGGTACCAATTGTGTCTCTGGTACTAAACGTGTCTCCGTCACTGTACGTGATTCACAATCTGCTTCTGGCCGTGCATGTCCATGATGGATATGACTTCCGGAGCTGAAAATGTAAATAATTCATTTGTTACTGAATACTTCAGATTGCTAACGATAGTATTGAATTCACTGTTTGGACCCTTACTTTGTGGAATCTACTCATATTAATGTTATAACTTCTGACATTCTGACGATGATATGTCAATATCGAAATGATTCTCAATATCCTTTCATAATTTTCATAAATTTTCTCATTAAATAGTGGAATCAATTAGAAACAGTTAGTTTCATTTATAACATTAACGATAGTATTAGTTAAATCAATATCAGATGTTCAATAATGCCAAAATAATAAAAAATAATACGTTTTTCTGGCAGTTGAGTACTATGTATAAAAAGATTCAGTACATGCTAACTGATGAGGTTGGTACGGTTAGATTTCATTAGTGAAATATGAAAATCTTAATAAAAAAATGGTGAAAATTTGTCAGTGTATATTTACAATACTAGTAACAAAGTAACGTTCAATATTATTTCTTACTATAAAAATAATGTTAGAGCTTACCCGAAATGGATGGCCAATAGGGTTACAAATACGTAGAAAGTTGATCTCATTGTGGCTTCTTTCACAAAACTCAATAAAATAACTGCAAATGTTTCTGGTTTTAAAGCAAATTTTTTTATAGTTATTGCAAAAAATCGTGCTTTAGCGGCTATGTTTGTCACGTCAAAAGATTAATTGCGAAACAATACACCAACACTAACACTTTTCACTATCTTTGCGTTTCGATAAAGTTATCTTCGTCGGAGACTGAAGGTATACATAATTTTCCGTATTTGTGTGTTTTGTTAACGTATCCGATGCCCGTTTGCACCGTTTACTCTAAGGTAGTCTTAAAATAAAGTAATCTTACAAAGACTAGTTTGCGTTTCACCGTTTCAAGTATTCTCTAAACTAGTTAGGGACCACTTAATTTTAAGTTCCCGATTACGGCGACTTAAGTTCAACTTAGCTCAGGATCGCGGTTGACAGCTGATTCAACCTGAAAAACTTTTCCTCATGGATGATATTTTCTAAGGTGATTTTGATATACTCGAAATGATAGACTTCGATTTCCAGAGGTGCTTTACACTCGACCTGATCATTTCCACGACATAAACGAATTTGTATTTTATCAAATATTTTTCAAGTCACTAAGCGCCAGTTGCACTCACTCACTGTTTAAATGTACTTTACTTAGTAGAGCTTAAAATGTAAGGCTCTCTTAAGAATATAACCCTTGCACCATGTCAACCATACCTAGGTCTTAGCTTAGCTAAGTAGCCATTTAGTTTGGCATTAATGCACATTCTAGGAAATTTTTAGCTCAATTATAGTGATTGGTAACAATTTTTTAATTTCATATGACATTATTGTAATTACTTGTTAATGGAATTTCTTTCTAGTTTGTTGTTTGGTTTGGGTGTGATTTGGATTTTTTGATTTATTTGATGAATTATTGCATACAAAATTAAAGATAAGGCTCCCAAAAAACCTAGAGATAATAACTATAGCGAACGAGTAGAGCAGTTCCTTATAAATATTATATTTCAATATAAAGGCATAATAGAAAATAAAAATCTTCTATCAAACTTAAAATATACAAAAGAGTTTCTCTGTACCCGTGTTCATCGAGTTTTAGAGGACTTGCTACGGCTTGTCCAAGATTTCAACTTTCTGGCATTGCCATGCGACATAGGAGCGTCCCCAGGTTGCGGATAGGGGAGGCCAGGTACGTCATTCAGATGGAAGAACTGGTCTATTGGTGAATAAGGAGGGATGAGGGCTATAAACGCCCAACATTGCCAACCGAATACCCAATCGCTGACAAGCTCGTGATGCATACCACAAACTACATAGCAGAGCAGCTACCCCTTTACTAGGGTAAGGCCTGTGAGGGGCATGCCAAACTATGTGGATCGGGAGGCTTGGCTTGATTGCCTGTGTGGATGAGGACCACTATAATAACCTCCCAAATCCTAACGTTAAGTGGTCGCTGAAGGGATGGATAGCCGTGGGTTATTCGGCCACGAGACCACTACCTCGGGGCACCTGGCGCACCCCCTTGCATTTAGCCTTGAAGGTTGATCGCTGGATGATCCTCCAAGTCATCCGACAGGGGACTGCATGTGAGTCTCCGGATTGGCGAGGAGTCCATGAAAGGACTGGTGCGGGCTAAATGGAGACCGTACTATCTATTCCAGCGGGCCAGTTTTAAAACCCTGGAAAACTCGACCGAGGAGGAAGCAGAGACTGATCGAGAACCTGTACCATCAACCTCTGAGGACCTTCAAGGTGCTACAAATTAACTTGCAGCACAAAAAGACAGCCACCGCTGTCCTACAACAAAGAGTGGTTGCTGAAAACATAGACCTCGTTCTAATTCAAGTACCTTGGATGAACAAAGGTAAGATACTGGGACTTAATATTAAGGGAATGGGACTGATAATGGAAACTGATCGTACTAAAATAAGAACTTGTATTTGCTATAGATCCGAATACAACTTGATGCCGATTATGGAACTATGCACGGGTGACATGGTGGCAGCAAAGATTATACTGTTATCACCGTTATCACCTAGGCAGACCAAAAACTGCTGAGGATTTAGAGGGAGCAGCCGTATGGCTGCAACAGTGTACATTGACCTCTTATCATAACAACTGTCCGATGAAGGAGTGTCGCTCTTCTAGACAAGCCATCTGGTGGAATAAAGAGGTGACATCGCTAAGGAATGAAACAAGACGCTTTTTCAACAAAGCGAAAAAACGGGTAACTGGGAAGCGCATAAAGCTAAACTAGGTACATATAATACAAAAATAAATGAATCCAAGGAGAAGTCCTGGATAGAATTCTCTGAGGACATGCAAGGTGTCCCTGACAGCGTCAGAATCAACAGGATTCTCAAAAGGGATACTTCTAACAAACTTGGTTGGTTCTATTCAGTTGCCGAGCAGAAAGTTTTCAAATACTGAGGCAGAGGCTCTAGAGCATCTCCTCAGTGTGCACTTTCCAGATTCGGTAAAGATAGAGTGAAGCTATGACAACAGGCTGGTTGCCAAAACAAAGGCAACCAAAGAGGACTGGGAACTCACTAATAAGATATTCAGACCCCATCTTATCAGAGGGGCTATAAACTCATTTGACCACTACAAAACTCCAGGACCAGATGGCATTTTCCCCAAGCTTCTGCAAGAGGGACTAGACATCATAATGGGTCCTTTAGTTCTGATACTTCGAAGCAGCCATGCTCTAGGGTATATACCAATTGCATGGAGAGAATAAAAGATGGTGTTTATTCCTAAACCAGAAAAAGAAACGTAAAACCATGGAAAAAGTCTTACAAATGTACTTACAACATCATTTGGAAAATGTACAGCGAAGGTTTTTAAAATATCTGTGCTTTAAAAATGATGGTGTGTACCCAAGAAGAGGAGTTGATGAACAGTTTTTATGTAACAGATTTAGAGTAGATACTTTGGAATTTCGAAGAATGACTGCATCACTTATATTTCTTTATAAATTGTTGCACAATAATATTGAATCAATTAATTTGTTAGCACAAATAAACTTTCATGCTCCTCCTCTTCAACTTCTTTGCCATTTCGACAAAGTTATTATCACACAAATTTAGGTTATAATTCCCTAATATGTTATATGACGCAAAACTTTAACAATATTAGCCATCTATGTGATATTCATGAACACACTTCATCCTTTATTTTAGATAAATGTATGGAATATTTTTCTTTTACTTAACTTATATATACTCATATAGTAATTATTTTTCTACTATTTTTATTGTATTTGGGTCATGCTTCTAATTATATATTATTTTTTTTAACGTGTACTTACAATTACTTGTGATTTTATTTATCTCATTATTCTCTAATGTATTTTTTTTAATCTTGGTTAAACTTTCTAGTACTTTTCAAGTATTGGCGTATTTATTTTATTGTATCATTTTAATTAACATTGTCCTGTAAATGGTTTTGTATTGTTGGGCAATAAAGCTTTAATATTATTATTATTATTTCCAACTAAAGTGTACTCTTGCTCAGCTCTTGCTGGTAATGTTCACCTATCCCGAGCGTGTGTAAACGCAAATGGGATTAGGCAGAGCAGTTACATATTTAGAAATTTACGGACAGTGTGACAAGTATTCAAAATTGCAGCCTTCTGCAGATCGATATATGTGTTTTTGTGAAGACCTAGTTTGGTGAGGCTGTCTTGTAGAGTTTTGGGGATTAGTCCCGTAGATGAAACGATGACCGGCACCACCTCTACTTTCTCTGCATGCCACATCTGTCCTACCTCAATTGCAAGATCGGTGTATTTTGCAATTTTTTCGTTGTATTTGTCTAAAATATTGTTGTTATTGGGTACAGCAACATCCACCAGGAGAACCGAGTTAGCTTTTTTATCCACAACTACAATATCAGGCCGGTTATTCGTCACCCGTCTATCGGTGATAATTGACCTATCGTAGTATAGTCTAAAATCAGCATTCTCTAGAACTGCATGCGGATGGTACTTGTAATAAGGCGTGTAGGTGTTAATTAATCCAAATTTGTTGGCCAACTTCTGATGGATGATGTTACAAAGTTGATTGTGCCTGTTTCTGGAAACAATGTTCCATCAGAGAGCCACTTATTTGATGCTTCCTTGTCGATATATGGTTGATTGAGGTCGTGATGATGTCGACCATGAAGCGCTTTCTGGGCCCACTCCGCCTGTTTGTCAGAGTCTGTAACGATTTCAAGTTTTTTATCAGGGTTTACAAGATCTAAGGGGGAATAGTTTTTATCTGCTTTCGCAACCAGCTCATGCAATTTAGATGTTTGAGCCTTGCCAATGAAGAATTTTTGGAGTTGGGGTATTATTATTATTATTATTATTATTATTACAATAAGGAGCGCTTGAGAGCATCCCTCTACATAGACTACAATGGGCTTATCAAGCAGGGAAATCAGGTGAAGCTGCCCTGCATAATTTGGTCTCAGGTCTCGAAAGGAGCCTGAATCATAAGGAAGTAGCCCTTGTGCAGTTCTAGAGATCGAAGGTGCTTTTGACGTCACATCGATGTCATCAATTAACAGATCCCTTAAAAACAGAGGGATTAACATTACCATATGCAAATGGATATGATCCATGCTGGAGCATAGGAGAATAACAGCACATATGCATGATAAAACATACACCGTTAGGACAACTAAAGGATGTCCTCAAGGTGGAGTACTTCCACCACTTTTGTGGAACCTTATTGTGGATGACTTGATCCGCGGATCTTTGCGGACGACATAGTGATTGTCACCAATGGGAAATTCCCGGAGGTGGTTATGAATGTCCTACAGGAAGCACTGCGAATTGTGGAGGAATGGTGCCTTACAGAGGACCTTTCAGTCAATCCAACAAAAAACTAGTTGCTTTTACGAATAGAAGAGTTCTCCCGCAGGGTAGAGTACTGTTGTTCGGAGAAGAACTAGAAATATCCAAAGAAGTCAAATATCTGGGAGTGACCCTTGATTCCAAACTGAATTGGAAGGCACTCCTAGAAAAAATCACTACCAGTGCGACTAGGCTTTTCTGGCAATGCAGAAGAGTTAGGGGCAAAACCTGGGAAACACGACCTGAGGTGGTTCACTGGCTCTACACAACTGTGATGAGGCCAATAGTCTGATGGAGGAGGACAGAAGTGTCCTCTGCAATTAATATGTTAACTGCAATCCAGAGACAAGCCCTTCTTGGTATTACCGGGGCAATGAACCGCACGGGGAAGGCATCAATGGAAGCCCTCATTGGACTTCCTCCTCTAGAACTTTTTATAAGGGCGGAGGCAATGATGGCAATTCTTAGGCTGAAATCGGGAGACTTATGGTCCCTGAACAATGTTCGAGAAGGACACACTGATACAACTGGGACATTACTAGACGAACCCATATTTCACATGAGTTTTGATAACGTGACAGCATAGAATATATTCACTTAGAGTGAATATCATCATCCGATCTAGGGAACAGGTGATGCACCCAGGTAATTCTGGAGAAGTCATCTGGTTCACCGATGGCTCCAAAACAAACCATGGCACTGGGGCTGGTAGAAAAGGACCTAGAAAGAGAATTTTCTTTAACCTTGGTCGATATACGACTGTGTTTCAAGCATAGACGATTGCCCCTATAGCATGTATTGATGAAAACATCAAAAGAGGATATACCGGACAAAAAATTAAAATATTCACTGACAGCTAGGCTCTGCTTAAGGCTATCAGTAATTCAGCAACTGGGTCTAGACTGGTGAAAAACTGCAAAGAATCCCTCAACAGGCTGGCAAGAGACAACAAAGTGCCTCTAATATGGGTGCCGGCACATGAGGGGATTGCAGGTAATGAAATGGCGGACCAATTAGCTGAAGAAGGCTCTTAAGGGGACTTTATAGGTCCGGAACCGTTTTGTGGAATCACAAAAGATTGCATAGGAGGGGAAATCGGGGACTGGCTAGATTAGGAAACACCAATTCAAATGGAGGGTGACACAAGGGCACCTTCATACGAAGAGTTTACTGAACAAGGTAGACAAGGAAATTTCAACCAGGCTACTGAAACTGGGTAAGAGACATTTGATGACAGTTACCGACCTGGTGACCGGACATTGCACCTCGAGGAAACATCTGTACAATATGGGCAAATTTAGTGAACCTATGTGCAGAAAATGTGAACTTGATGAAGAAACACCTACTCACATACTCTGCTTC
Source organism: Lochmaea crataegi (assembly GCA_947563755.1). NCBI lineage: Eukaryota > Metazoa > Arthropoda > Insecta > Coleoptera > Chrysomelidae > Lochmaea > Lochmaea crataegi. The sequence continues at coordinate 20,840,127 of OX387426.1, forward strand.
TGCGAGGACTTACAAGGACTTAGACGGAAGCACTTTGGAGAGGAATTTTACGACCATCACATCTACTGAAAATCCCTCCAGTCAAACTAGTGGCCTTTATAGAAGTCACGAAGCTTCTGGAATGGAAGTAGATAACATGGGAAATGGTACAAAGATTCAGTTCAAGTGCCTGGGCTGATGAGCACAACCCAAATATATGAATGAATGAATGAATGAGTTTCTCTGTAAAATCTAAATGTCTTAAAAGAAGTTAAATTGTCCATTGTGACAAACTAATTTGGCCGAACAAATAACGGTTTCGTAAACCATGTTCTATTATTTCTAGCACATCTAAATCATTGTTAAGAATATCAATTTTCTCATTAAAACACAACAAACCCATAGGCAGTAAGCAGCTTTTAGGTTAACAGAATTTAAGATTGCTTGTAAGCCTCCGAGATACGTTTACGTTTGACATACAGTTCAACGAAAATATTAACTTTAAGGGGCCCTTAACCCTAAGCTTGACTCAAAATAGTCCGTGCAATCAGCTCTACACAATGTTCTTTACGCGTTTCATGATTGATAGAAGGAGCATGAAATTTCGAAATTATTTTTAGGTATAATATATTACCTAATCAGGAAACCTACAAGTACAAATGATCAACTATTATTACAGAAACAACAGCGTCTCTCCCATGAATCAGTTTCTACCGGGAGCGCTATTCTTGACATTTCGGATCTTTCAAGGTCGTATGCATTTCAAAATTTTGCGAATGTCATTTGCATTTGGTATTCTTGACCGTTTATAGGTTATATTTTGGTTTCTGATCATAAAAATTGATGATTTGCAATATATTGCAAATTTAGAAAATCTTGAAGATGACCCACTTAATCAACCAACCTAGGTATTCAGGAATTCCAATAATATGTGCTTTTGTTCCATGGACGCATTAGTAATTCTTCTTTTTTGATGAGGATAATCATCTGAGAAAGTGGAAAGAGATACATTACCTAAACTAAGTTAACACCTAACTATCCATGATCTGTTAAAACGTAACACAGAACTGCTAATTATCTAGAAATTCGCACTACGAAGGGAGGTCAAGAATACCATTTTCAGAAAGTTTTCGAAAATTGACCACTCGTAACCATGCACATTCGTACAATATAGCGTTTCCAAGTGACGTCATGTTGTCAGCTGATCACGGACAACCTTCAGAAAGATGGATGGAAATATTATTTTTTACTGATTTGAATATAAATCGAGAACAAAAGTTGATTGGTTTTGGTAAATTTGTGTACTAGTGTGTATTAGTTGGATACCTACTATAATAATTTAAAAGTGTAAAGATTGTTATGAGTTTTATCGTGATGTATTATTCGGTTTGAGGTTATATTAGAATTTAGTGTGAAGGTTGTCCGATGACAGAAATTCGTCACGATGACGTACTTGGAAAAGGTCAATTGCGAGGAGTTTCGAGAATAGCGTCCCTGGTGCTAGCGAATAAAGCCACATGCAAATGCCAACATATCACTGTCGCTCTAACCTGAACTTCTCCACTTTTCAAGTTTTGCAAAGAAAAGAAGTTCCTTTTCATCGACAAATGCTACCCTCTATGACTTTTTCCTGTATATTTCAGGCGAGCTCGGCTAGAAAGAAACAAATACTACCCAACTTGAAACACATTTTCAGAATTTTTATATCTTGTGATTATTATGACATTTAATTGCCAGTAATATCAATTATTGTCATTTCTGAGTTTTGTTTTGATGTTTTTTTATTTTGCCATTCCATACAGCATGAATTATTTTTTAACAATCTTTAAGAACTGAGAGTATTAATTTGTTCCATAGCTACGTATTATTGGCATCCCTTTTAGATGTACTCCTTGGTGCGATGGGAAAGCGCATGCCTTCTAAAGTGAGGGCCGTCAGTTTAAATCGTATCGATATCTCTATATATGAATTACTATTGTATAGTTTTGTAGAACAGTATAGTAAAAACGATGGGTGAGTCAAAAGCCAGAAGTTAGTCACTAATGAATGATTTTGTGTACTTTAATAAATAAATATATATATATATATATATATATATATATATATATATATATATATATAAACCAGAAATATTGGGGAAACGGCAAGACTATCCTATATATATATATATATATATATATATATATATATATATATAGCTCAAAAATGCAAAGTAGTCAAAAAAATCCATTACGCAACTTTATTTAATTATATACCCACCAGCCATTTATCTTAAAAGCTGGACAAAATGAAAAAAAATACGTATCCATTTTCATTAAAGAATAAACAATATATAGAACACAATTCTACTCAATAATAAAGGCAAATAATGGCAAAACAGTTCAAGATACTTTTTCAGCTGTCTCTATTTCTTTCGTCCGAACATTCACGCAAAACTACTCAAAGATCTACAAATAGGAACCTTACAAGAAAATACCCATCATAAAAAGGAATTTCCTTTCTATTGTGTTATAGAGTTCGCGTGCTGGAATAATGAATCAACAAAAAATTTTATGACAAAAATGGCCCCGAGGGAAACCTGGAAATTAATAACAGTTATTGATCCATCGCTAGAGGGCGGAATTGAATTTAAGAAATTCAAAAAGGCAAATTTTGTAGAATATACCTTTTTAAATAAAATGACAAAAACAATAAACTTATCCTTCTAAAAAATCTGCGTATACTTGATATTAATTTCATTCTTTCCACCCAAATAAAAGGTGGGGGGAGAATGCGAACTCCCATAAGCGATTTTTGCGAACTTAGTATTCTTGAAAACAGCTCTTTCCCATCTATGCAAGTGTTATATACTCAATGCATCTAAATGAGTATCGTGCACGTTAGAGGGCGCTATTTTTATGTTTTAGTTCTCATTGGAAGATATTAAATGGAAGCATACAGTATTAACAATGGAATATAAAAGTAATTTCCATAAGGGCGGGTTGTATCGCAATTGGTTAACTCACTGGTTACGAAACAAATGGTTGACTAATAACCATTTATTGAAAACAAGGCGAATACCTATTGCCAAGACAGGAAACCGTCGTTTTAAAACACCAGAATACCTCTCTATAGGATTCCTTGTCCTTAACTGGCTCTCATTGAAAAGTGGTTCTGCTGGGAGCACATGATTCATCAGAGGAGAAATTAAGTAGTTTCTTACACCATAGCCACTATCACCAACAAGTAGAGCATTACCAAAGGTACCATTTTCAAACCTTCCTCTTAATCTGGAGTTATTGAATATTGTAGAATCATGAGCAGATCCTGGCAAACGACAAACAATGTCTTGTATAACAAGAGCAGGTCTACAAACGGCTTGAACATTAGATAAAAAATATCCTTTCCGGTTCCTGAAAATCTCACCATTGTGAATTCATGGAGGCTGTATTCTAAAGTGTGTACAGTATATAGCACCAATACACCCAGAAAATCAGCTGATAGCATAGAACTGCTGCTTAACAATTCCAAGTTCATCTTGACTTCCAGGCATTTTAATCAATTATCTGTGCAGCCTTGCAATGCTAGATACAACCTTATAAAATGTACGGCTGGCTGTAGATTTACCAACACCTGGTTCTAGAAAAGAATGAAATATTATGAACTGTGAGTATTAAAAATATTTCAACCTACTCATTTTGGGTACAGAAAATCGTATCTACAATTTTGTCCACAATCATCACAACACTTTCATTATATAGTCTAAATCGAGCAGCAAACTCTCCATTGTTCCCTTTTACAAAATGGTTTTTTCTTATTCCAAAATTTCTTGAAGCCCTTGGAAATACTACCAATTCAATTAGCTCTATAAAGTATTCATCGTCAGTTAATTCCAGGTCTCCTAAATTATCTCTCTGAATATTCATCTTATATCTAAACAATTCATTTATTTTGAGGTTTATTTTAAAATTTCATCCAATCCAGAATTCTAGAGACAGCAACTGCACAACCCCACAAAATATATTTGATTGTGATTATACCCAATCTATCAACAAATGTAAATACATCAAACTACACAAAACGCCAATAATATAACCGTTCTGTGACAAAACATGAAATTAACCAGCCCATATCACCTAGTCTTAACCAAGGTATAACCACTTGCTAGTGGTCGATACAACGACTTATCACGGTGTAACCAGTGGTTAGCATTAATCAACTGGTAACCACCTGCGATACAACCCGCCCTAAGAAACATTTTTCTCTGAGTTTATGATAAAATTCATCCCATTGAAATCGTTTAGGCAGAATTCTTCCTTTTATTATCATTTTTAATAATTGTAGGTACGTCAAACGAAAAATTGGTAAGGATTACCTTTTAGATACCGCCCTACATCGGGGACGGTAACATTAGTATGCCATTCTCAATTTCTGCAGATAGGCCAGTGTAATAGGACTATATCTGTTTATTTCCGTTCAGGCTAACCAGCCTCATTAAATTTGGACAAAAAATTCCCACCACTTACACGTTTCGCCAATTCCATTGTTGATTGTATGCTTTCATTCAATATTTTCCAAAGGGAACTAGATTGAAATAAAAATAATTATAGCACGTAATACGTACATTGATGGAAAAGAAGACTAGGTTTGTAGAAATCGGTTGAGTAGAACAGAAGTTGTGTGCGTTTTCTCATAACAAAGTTCCATCTCTCCCCCACCTCTTATTTGAGTAAATGAACTAAAACTTATATCAAATACAGACAGAATTTTTTTACGGATAAGTTTATTGTTTTTGTCATTCTCCTTAATACTTAATTCTGCAAAATTTGGCTTCTACAATTTTTTAAATCCCTATAACGGCAGACTCACCTAAAGTATTCTGTTGTATTGTTTTTTATATAACACACAGCTACTAATATTTCATGACTATTAGTTTTCACTCTTATAAAGGATTTATCTATTAAAAACACATTCAGTTGAAAAGGACAAAATATGTACAAAGCGACTTTTTTCAGTGTAGATGTGAAGACTTAATGCATTTTTCTCGGTGTGGATGAAGCTGTTATCAAGATCACGATCTTTGAGTAATCAAAATTTAAAGTCGGCCTGAAAGATTCCGCTTCTGTGTAGTTTGGTATTATATGACATAATTGGAAGCAAATATTCTTTAAAATGCATGAAAAAAATTATTTTGGTACTACTCAGGATGCGTTATTTATAAAACTGGTGATTTTAAAAAAGTGCAAAACTTTGTTTTTATCAACCATAAGAAAACTTCCAGAGTTTCCCCGTATTTTCATCCACATTCATATAGTGGACCTTTTAATACAATTTCAACCATCCAGTATTTGTATACTTTAGGAAACTTGGAAACAAATGAAAAAACATGAGTAAATAATAATTGCTCTTTCGCTTATTGGTTTTTCAGATTAAAACTTAATTACAAGGTGCGATTATCAAGATTATCAGATCCATACGAAGCTACTCCATCAAATGCGGGATAGCCTACACGTGCAAAACCATCGGAGCCATATGAAGCTACATACATGAAGTAGACCTCCTTATACAATTTAAACCATGCATGATTTGTCGTAGCTTGGAGGAGGTAACCTATCATGATTGATGTGAACTGTATATTGTAGGAAGCTTTGAAATAAAAGAAAAACAAAACAAAAAAAATTATTGGTTATCTTCAGTTTATTGAAATTTCAGATTTACATTCAATCGCATTGTTCAATTTTATCAGATCCATACGATTTCACTACATCAACTGAACCGAAACCAGCACGTCCAAGATTACCAGATCCATATGAAGCTACTCCTCCAAATGCAGGATAGCCTACACGTGCAAAACTATCAGATCCCCATGAAGCTACTCCATCAAGTGAACCGTAACCAAAACGTCCAAGATTATCAGATCCATACGAAGCTACTCCATCAAGTGAACCGTAACCAAGTCCAAGATTATCAGATCCCCATGAAGCTACTCCATCAAGTGAACCATAACCAACACGTCCAAAATTATCAGATCCATACGAGATTGCTCCATCGAATCCTTGTTGGTTTCCTGAGTCACACTGATCTTGGTAATGTTTTTGGGGTACTTGAACCGTGAATGACTCTGGTACTAATTGTGTCTCTGGTACTAGACGTGTCTCTGGTCTAAGTTCAGTCTCTGGTACTAGTTGTGTATCTTTCACTAGTTTTGACTGTTTTACCAAACGTGTCTCTGGTACTACGCGTGTCTGTTTTACAAGTTTTGTCTCAGGTACTACTTGTGTTTGTCGTCTCACATGTGTCTCTGGTACTAAATGCGTATCTTTTACCAGTTGGGTCTCTGGTACCAATTGTGTCTCTGGTACTAAACGTGTCTCCGTCACTGTACGTGTTTCACAATCTGCTTCTGGTCGTGCATGTCCATGATGGATATGACTACCGGAACTGAAAATATAAATAATTAATTTGTTACTGAATACTTCAGATTGCTAATGATAATACTGATTATATCAATATCAGTTGTTGTTTAATAATGACACAAAATTGAACAAATTTTGTGTTCGATCTACGCTTTTTCGACAGTTGAGCAAAATGTATAAAAAAATCAGAAAATGCTATCAAATGAAGGTAGTGCGATATTTTTTCTACCGGTTGGGTTTTATTAGTGATAATTAAAAAATCAAATGTTGAATATGTGTCAGTGTATATTTATGATAAGAGTAACCAAGAAACGTTCAATATTGTGACTAACTATAAAAATAATGTTAGAGCTTACCCGAAATGGATGGCCAATAGGGTTACAAATACGTAGAAAGTTGATCTCATTGTGGCTTCTTTCACAAAACTCAATAAAATAACTAGAAACGTTTCTGGTTTTAAAGCAAATTTTTTTATAGTTATTACAAAAACTCGTGCTCCCGAGGCTTTCTTTGGCACGTAGATAGATTAATTATATCTAATAACCAGCATTTGACTAGAAAATGAATCATAAATATCCGAATCCAAATTTCGATGTAAGATAATTTAGACGAATATTGAAAAAAGTTTTGTACTTTTTTGTTAACTACAAGGAAATTGATTGAAAATGACGTTTGCTGTTTTTTATTTGTATATTGCGTTGGGGTCGAGAGAACACAAACTGGTTTATGATCGACAAAATCAATCAATTGATAATTGTATAAAGCAAATACAGCTTAGAGGAAAACAATCACTGAATTAATGAATATGGCCAATCCCAATACATATTCAGAACAAATTTGATTTCAAACATCATAAAAAAAGGTTTGTTTTAAGCACTGTATCTCAAGCTGCGTGGATGTTCCAAAAAAATAGGAAAAGATTCATGATAAATATGGCAAAGTAGAATATTGGATGTCTAAATTTAGTAGCACAGGTGCAGTCAAAACATTGTGATATGTATAACAAATTCAATTAACACAAAATGGGATATGAACTATAGGATATTGAAATTCAAATCCACAAAAAAATTTAATGAATTTCTTTTTTGATTCACCAACGGTCAATCCCAGAATAAATAGATCAGAAAAAATAGACAGAAGAAATGCAATATTGAATTTATGTAGTCATCTATTTCATGCAGGCATTCTGCATAACTGTATATTGGATCATCTTCATCTTTGACACATATCAATGAATAATATCCATTTTTATAATCAGCTCAATGTTGCTAACGCAACAAAATAAATGACTCCTTTCGTTTTTCTGCAATATCAGTCGAAAACTCGTGGTTCCGTATATTTCACCGTACTCTATAAACACAATTGTCCGAGAATCAAAACGTTTATTACCATTTTTTCCGAGGCCATTTTTTGGACATCTATATTTTTCGGAGCTTTTTCCGATTACCACCAACCGTCGACGACCTCAAAAACCAATTATTATATACTATTATCCTGTACTGAGGATATGTAGAGGTCCATGAAGAAAAAGAAGAAGACATACATCTAGAATCATCTAGGACTGTTATCGAAAGGACTAGAAATGTCATCGAAAAGTCGAGAACAGGTGAAAAGTATAAAAGGCGGGACAATTGACATTAGTGAGTTAGTTTAGAAGTTTTAAAAAATTTTAGTTCTGTGTTCTGATAGAAAGACGTTATTTGTATTGAATTGTGAAAGTTAAAGTCAAATAAATAAAAAAAGTTTAATAAATCGTAAGGAGTAACATTGGTGACAGCGGTGGGATATAAGAAATATTTTTATCTGCTTATGGTAAATATTAGAACCATACGACAGAGACATGGATACTTCCGGATCCCAGCATGGTTTCCAATGATGGAAACAGAGAAGGAAAGACTTGAAGAGGAGAAGGAGAGATGTAGGAATGAGGAAGAAGCAGAAAAGGAAAGACGTGAGGAAGAGAAGTAGAAAGGAGGAAGTAGAGAAAAAGGAAAGACGCAGAAAGGAGGAAGAAGAAGAGAAGGAAAGACGTAAAGAGGAGATGGAAAAACCGAAGGAGGAGAGGCGTAGACAAGCAGATTGTTACGTAAACTTTTGTTTTACCGTTTTATTATTTTTTTTAGTTAAATTAATTGTTCTTTATTTACCGTAACCCAAAAATAAAATTAAATAATACGCCTATGGCGGCTGTGCAACAGCCATCTTCTTGAACTATTACCAATTTGCAAAAATTTTAAAATAGCTACCGTGTAAATTAAAATGATAATATATAAATTAAAACATAGATGTCCGACCAAGTCCATTATAGTCGTTTAATTTTGTGCAATATCAGTCGAAAACTCGTGGTTCCGTATATTTCACCGTACTCTATAAACACAATTGTCCGAGAATCAAAACGTTTATTACCATTTTTTCCGAGGCCATTTTTTGGACATCTATATTTTTCGGAGCTTTTTCCGATTACCACCAACCGTCGACGACCTCAAAAACCAATTATTATATACTATTATCCTGTACTGAGGATATGTAGAGGTCCATGAAGAAAAAGAAGACATACATCTAGAATCATCTAGGACTGTTATCGAAAGGACTAGAAATGTCATCGAAAAGTCGAGAACAGGTGAAAAGTATAAAAGGCGGGACAATTGACATTAGTGAGTTAGTTTAGAAGTTTTAAAAAATTTTAGTTCTGTGTTCTGATAGAAAGACGTTATTTGTATTGAATTGTGAAAGTTAAAGTCAAATAAATAAAAAAAGTTTAATAAATCGTAAGGAGTAACATTGGTGACAGCGGTGGGATATAAGAAATATTTTTATCTGCTTATGGTAAATATTAGAACCATACGACAGAGACATGGATACTTCCGGATCCCAGCATGGTTTCCAATGATGGAAACAGAGAAGGAAAGACTTGAAGAGGAGAAGGAGAGATGTAGGAATGAGGAAGAAGCAGAAAAGGAAAGACGTGAGGAAGAGAAGTAGAAAGGAGGAAGTAGAGAAAAAGGAAAGACGCAGAAAGGAGGAAGAAGAAGAGAAGGAAAGACGTAAAGAGGAGATGGAAAGACCGAAGGAGGAGAGGCGTAGACAAGCAGATTGTTACGTAAACTTTTGTTTTACCGTTTTATTATTTTTTTTAGTTAAATTAATTGTTCTTTATTTACCGTAACCCAAAAATAAAATTAAATAATACGCCTATGGCGGCTGTGCAACAGCCATCTTCTTGAACTATTACCAATTTGCAAAAATTTTAAAATAGCTACCGTGTAAATTAAAATGATAATATATAAATTAAAACATAGATGTCCGACCAAGTCCATTATAGTCGTTTAATTTTTTGCCAAAATTTTTATCTAGGATTGATAATAAACTATATCGAATTTTGCTTTTTCTCTTTGGTGTTTGGAAGATTCGGTTAGCAAAGTAGTGGTCTCATGTAAATTTTGTGTTGCCGTGTTGCAATTTCAAGAAATTGGATTAATGAACCACAAGGTTAATTAAATAATTTAGGCCGTGTTCTGCACGCTAATTATACTCTTAGGAGGATTCATCTATCAAATAAGTTCCAGTTTACTTTTTTTTAAGGAAAAAAACCCTCATTTCCAGAGGTAAAGTTCACATATAATTATTAATATTTTCTTTTAAATTGTAGGGTTTATTTACGGGGCTAAACTCCAAATTAACTACCACGGAATTAAATTTATTAGTTGGGAAATTCGAAATTCGCCGTGGCTACTGATACCGTTAAGGGATCGTGCTGAGTAGGTATCTACTTGGATGGTATTGGAGGTTCCTGTCCAACATCTAGACAATCAGATAATCCCATTTCTGTTATTTTGTGCAAATTTCATTCTATTTCTACCGTGGTTATACCTGTTATTGCTTTGTTCGGGTTGTCCGAATGGCATGACGTTGAACTGCCATAATCCAGATCCGGTGGTAAAAGCAGTTTTCTCTTTGTCTTCTGGGTCCATTTCTACTTGCCAATAACCGGACTTCAGGTCCAAGGTGGAAAACAGTTTGCTGCCGGCCAAAGTGTCCAGCGTATCATCAATTCGAGGCAGAGGATAGCTGTCTTTTTTCGTCTCGTTGTTTAGTTGACGATAGTCTACGCAGAATCTTCTTCTTGACGAGCACTACTGGAGATACCCAAGGGCTAGTGGATTGTTCTATTACTTTCTCTTCCTCCATCTCTTGAATTATTCTTTCAGCTTTCTCTCTCTTCGCCTGTGGTAGTCTTCGAGCTGATTGTCTAATTGGCTTGGCATCACCAGTATCGATTTTGTGTTTGACGGCTGATGTCCTGCCAGTCTTCCCTCCTTTTGGTACGAAAAGGTCTCGATACTGCAAGAGAAATTCTCTCATTTTCCTTTTCTCAGCTCGATTCAGGGATTGGCCAGCTATTGACAACATCTGTTCGAATCTGTCATTAGAATTGTCAGTTGTCGTTGTTTGACGAACGATAGACGTCACTGGTACGCAGGATCCAATTCTGGTTTTCTTCTTAATCGTAATTGGGTGATCGTTCACGTTTATGACACGTACTGGGATCTCCTTCGCTGACGTAACCAATCCTTTTCCAATTAGTCCCTACCCCTCTACCAAGCTCTTCGTCGTGGTTCCATGGCTCCATCATAACCGGTACATTCCTCCATGATTCGTAGTAGCCGCGCTACTATCATGGTTTCGCTTCGTGCAGGTAGAACGGTATCTTCCTGTACAGCTGCCAAAACCGTGCTGCCTTCATATGGATAGAGGAATACCTCTTCGGAACCCACTTTAATGGTTCTGTTTCTGAAGTCTCACTGGAAACTATGTGAATTCATTTCGTCCATTTCCAGAATCACGTCTTCTTCGATGTCAGCTACGATTACCGTATGCGTGAACTTTTCTCCACCAATTTCCAATTGCATTGGCACTCTCACCTATTGCGTTCCGGAGTCGCAGCCTCAATGGCAAAAGCTTCTTCTTGCATTTTATTATCTCCGGTCGTATAATGGTTCTAGTTGCTCCAGTGTCTACCAGCAGAGTATATTTCTTGCCATCTACATACACACTGACGTTACGGCATCTGGGAGAAGCTATCAGTATGAGAGGGTCTTTGGAACGATCCTGGGTCGGTGCTGCCCCCTCATGGCCGACCCGTTCTAGTTTGCCTGGTTCTGGGGTTCTTGGTTTGCTGGAGTCCTAGGGCGCTTACACGAATGCGTACATGCCCTAGCTCGCCATAATTCCAACATCTAATATTCTTCGGCCTTTTGTCTACCATGCTTTTTATCAGGCTGACGATCTGGTCAAGTCTATCTTCGTCTCCTTCTTCTTGAATGGTTCTAACTTTGTTATACCCCGAAGCCTTCGTGGCTGCTTCATATTCAAGAGCAGCAGTAAATTTTGTGTTGCCGTGTTGCAATTTCAAGAAATTGGATTAATGAACCACAAGGTTAATTAAATAATTTAGGCCGTGTTCTGCACGCTAATTATACTCTTAGGAGGATTCATCTATCAAATAAGTTCCAGTTTACTTTTTTTTAAGGAAAAAAACCCTCATTTCCAGAGGTAAAGTTCACATATAATTATTAATATTTTCTTTTAAATTGTAGGGTTTATTTACGGGGCTAAACTCCAAATTAACTACCACGGAATTAAATTTATTAGTTGGGAAATTCGAAATTCGCCGTGGCTACTGATACCGTTAAGGGATCGTGCTGAGTAGGTATCTACTTGGATGGTATTGGAGGTTCCTGTCCAACATCTAGACAATCAGATAATCCCATTTCTGTTATTTTGTGCAAATTTCATTCTATTTCTACCGTGGTTATACCTGTTATTGCTTTGTTCGGGTTGTAATGATAAAAAGCACCCTATATTGAACACTTTCGTTAATTTACGGTTCTCTAAACCTGTTAGAGTGGTAAAATAAGAGAGTTAATATTTTATTAGATTAGTTAATGGTTATTAGTAAAGTGGATGTAAACTCCACTTGTACACGTTGAGGCTTTAAAGTTGAAGTAAAATTCAAGGAAATAATTGTATATTGTACCGGTTCTAATCTATAGTTTCTAATATTGACATATTCACATGTATTAACCCTTTTTAAGCATTACTAATTATTATTAGACCATTATAAGGGTTGCGGTTACAATTGAGGTTCATTTATTCTCTTTCTCTTTTTTTTCTGTTCGGTTGCTAGGAAAAACCAGACCCGACAACAGCCAGAGGTTCCCTGGCTTAGACTTGTGGATTTATAAGCCAGTGACGCCCATTAAATAAAAATTTTACACGTACCTACGTCCCAACTGAGTTATGCCGAGCATTTTGCTCGTGCTCCACTTCTGGTTTTCTTCCTTCAATAAAATAAAGCACCTAGCAAGATGTAAAAATTATGAATGGAATAACACAAATTCAGGAAACATTACAGCTTGAGGTAGGACAGCACAATGATAGAGTATATCATTTAGAACAACAACTAGAAAATTTAAAATCTGATTTAGAAAAACAACCAAAAAATTTAGAAAAACAACAAGAAAATTCAAAATCTAATTTAGAAAAACAACAAGATAATTTAAGATATGATTCATAAAAGCGAATTAGAAGTGAAATAGTTAATTTAGAAAGAAGAATTCGTTCCCAAGCTACAGTAACTAATATTGAAATTAAAGGCACGACCTCGGCCACTTCTATAACCGAACCTGTCCCAATTCAAAGTACAGTTTCTCAAAGCCACTCAAGCAAGACCCTGGAACCACCCACATTTGATGGCCAAACGTCATGGGATATATATCGACTCCAATTTGATAGTGTCACTTCGTGGGCAGGCAGCAACTGTTCAGCAGTTTCTTCCACAAGACCCGCCCAATTATGCGTCCTTCGTACAGGCTTTAGAGACAAGGTATGACCAACGGCACTTGAAGCAAGTATTCCAGAGTCAGCTAAGAGCCCGTAATCAAAAATTAAATGAAAGCCTACAGGAATTTGAGGCCGATATAAAAAGATTGTTGCATCTTGCCTACCCTCAGGTACATAAAGATTTCCTAGAGCAAATCGGCACACAGGCATTCGTTGGTGGATTACAAGATGTGGAAATGCAACATGCTCTTCGGCTACAAAACCACAGAACGTTAAATGAAACTGTGATCACAGCTCAGGAATATGAAAGTAGGAAATGCTTCAACTGATGAATAATCGGAGACATTCAGAGAACTTGCAAAAGCAGAGCCCGTTCAACGAATAGGGAGTCGAGAAATGAAAACAAAAGGTTGCCTAGATCTCCATCCCGGAGCCCCTCACAAAGTCCTACAAGAAATAACTACAGTAGATATGCGTCCGGCTTTCATCAAGGAGACGAATGAAAGTTTACACTACGGAGCGGGCATCTACTGGGAGCCCCAAAATCCGCACCTATATTTTGAATGGAAGTGAACAAAACTCACTAGTCGGAGGGCATGTTGACAATCAAAATTGCACATTCGTCATTGATACCGGTGCCACCAAGTCTTTCATTAGAACAGGGATTCTGAATCGGAAACTACAACCTACTGAACGGAGTTTATTACTTGAAACAGCTGCAGGACACACTGTCCCTGTTCGAGGAGAAATAACAGCAACTATAAAGATTGGGAATTCTCTGATGAAAAATTTATTTCTGGTAGCCGATATTGAATGTCAATGCATCCTTGGTAGGTATAGATATTATGTAAAATAAATTTATCATAGATCTTCAAAATAAGATTGAAGAGATAATACTAAATTCGGAAGAAGAGACTTCTCAGATAAAGGATATAGTGGACAAAGATACATAAGTTCCCGAAAATTCTGAAGGAATCGTCTTCGCGAGCCAAAAACCAAAAAATCTAAATTTGGGCATTGTGGAAAGTGAGGAACTAATGAATGAAGGATTCTGGTAGCTTGATGTCTCGTCAATGTAGATCAACCAATTCCTGTTAGAGTTGCTAATTTGTCGAAGAAACCTTTCAAATTGAAGAATGAACCAAATATAGGACTATGCACAACGGTGAAAAGCATAATCAAGTGCGAAAGTAGGTCCAACGACAAGACTACCACAAGAAACACAGTTCACGCGAGCCTCAGGAAACAACTAGTTAAAAATTATGTCCACCTTACAACTGAGGAATTAAGAAAAATTAACAACTTTATCAGTGACAACTGCGACATTTTTGAGACGGGAAAATTTTCAGGACGCACCAGTCTAGTACAGAATAGAATTTATACAGGAGATGCAATACCAATTCATCAAATGCCAAGGAGATTACCTTTTGCTAAATGAAAAGGAGTAGAAAATATGATAGAAGACATGATGTAACCTGAACAATTGAGCTCGAGCCCAAATACGAATTAATTTTTAAATTTAAATGCTAATAAAAAAACAAGTGCAAGATTATCAATTACTTTGTCTACTCGGTCACATAGGTTTCGGTTGCTCCGGTGACAACCTTAGGCCTTCGACGTCGCGCAGAACGGAGTTAGGGGAGGATCCCTCTTCTTGATCTTCCAGACAAAAAAAGTAGACAACTTTTGAGGGCGCTCACTGAGTTTTCCACTTTGGCTTAGCACCACTAATTTCCCCCGATAACTCAGTGAAACAAGGGATGAAAATAGAAGGCAAGCCTCAGCTTATGTTCCTTATAATTCCTCAATGAAAACATTTAATACCCTTAAGGGGGTGTTTTACAATTAATAACTACCTGGAAACCCTAGTAAATGCCCCCCACTTAACAAAATAGCGGGAACATCTGCTACACATCAAAAGTCAAATAATTAACAAAAGAATTATAAATCAGCTATACCAAAGTTAATCGACCTACGCAGTGTGAAATTAATATGGCTGTTTATGAAAGAAATTCCTTAAAAGGCGACACCGTAGTCAAGGCGTTGGTACCAAGGTAAAGACGCATGCGCAAGTCGATTAAATTATGAAAATTAGATTGTGAAAATTTACCGCAAAATATTAATTTCCACCATTACAATTTCATGAAACGATAAATTAGTAAGGAACTACTTATCTAATATATAAACATGATGGCGTAAAGCCTATTCAACCTCAAACCATTCTGCGGTTAGAGAAAATTAAAAATAAGTAAATAAATTAGGAAAACCCCGATACCGGGTTACCCTCGATATGGTATTCTTCAAGAAGTTGTGGAAAAGTAGCAGCAAACTGCAGAAGACATCACTATCTATCTACCTGGTGGTCTCCAAACATCCCGAAGGCCCCCACGGGTGAAGTGTGTATCCGAACGGTGGTAAGTATCCCCTGGCCCCACAGGAGACCCCTTAATAAATTAAAACAGGTATCAGCTAAAAGCTGAGCCTGTACAGGAACAAATCCTATTTGTCGGACTACACATTCCCAACACCTCAACAAGTTAAGCTTGTCTCGGCCTATGCCCGAAACTAATTTAAAAGAATTTACAAGTAATGTACAGATTAAAATCAACCTCAAATTCACTGAATCCTACCCCCAGAGGAGTAATAAGGGCTACTACAGAACACTACAGAATAGATTGTCTTACAGCCTTTTTAATCAAACATTTGCAATCAACAGGTATTATTTTACCGCCAACTGTTCTACCTACAAAATACTACAAATCTATAAAAAATACCTTTTCCAAAAAGGGTCCAGTACACAAAATTTTCCTCTTACTGGATGACAACTAACAAATAATGAACCAACATCATCAACTTGTGGCACACCTCCAATGCCAAAAGTCAACGTTGGCGGTTTCAATCGTTTGAGTGCAATATATCCCTTATAAGGGTTTGTGAAAAAGCGGACTACTGTGGCTACACCCCAAAGGTGATATAATCAAAGCCCGAAGAAAATCAGTAGCCCCACCGTAACTAAAACTATAGTAAAATCCACAAGAGAGAAAACCCCTTACTACCCTTAATGATGAATTATAACAAAAAAAAACAACTAACATGAATCTACCTACGGACATTTACCGTATAGACGCTAGTTTTGTAAACGATCACAAACTTTACATTATTTACACTACCTAGCAAAAAAATATTAAATTGTTGTCATGATGTGAAGACAGGTTTGGTTTCAGCCTGCACCACTTCGCCGGAAGGATGATGGCAGAGTAATCCCTAAAACTCTGGGCTGACAGAAATTATTTAACTACTGAAATCCTTTCGTAGTGAACAAATGATGTTAGAAACATAGAGACAAAATCCGTCAGGTAATTACTGTATACAAATACTTAATATATACAATAGACGTAGCGACAAATTCACTCGTTACAATGATGGATGCAAATATTATTGAAGAAGCTTCTGGTCCTTGGTGTTCACCCGTGGTACTGGTAACTAAGAAAGATGGATCCATTCGTTTTTGTATAGACTATCGAAGACTAAATCAGGTTACACAAAAAGATAGCTTTCCACTGCCAGGAATAGACGATTCACTATAGATATTCTATCAAGGCGAAGTGATTCTCCATCCCAGACTTGAGGAGTGGATGCTGGCAAGTAGAAGTACACCCTGATGATCGAGACAAAACAGATTTTTCTACTGGCAGCGGTCTCTACCAGTTCCAGGTTCTCCCATTCGGACTCTGTAATGCTCCGGCCATATTTGAACGACTGATGGAGATGGTTTAAAGAGGATTAAACTGGAAAACCTGTCTAGTATATCTTGATGATAGAATAATCATGTCGAAAACTTTTGATGAGCATTTGAAAAATGTTAAAGAAGTACTAGACAGATCGAGGAATGCCAATTTTAAACTGAATCCCAAGAAGTGTTCACTGTTCCAAACGGAGGCATATTATCTGGGACATATCGTTTCCGCAGAAGGAATTAAAACCGATCCGGTAAAAATTGTAGCTATTAAAGACTGGCCTAAACCAAAGGAGAAAAAGGAAATAAGGAGTCTCTTCTCATATTACCGAAAATTGGTCAAGGACTTTGGTCGAACAACATCGAATTTGACTGGACACCGGATTGTCAAAATGCTTCCGTAGAGTTGAGGAAACGATTAACCACATCACCGATTTTGGCCTACCCACGGGAAAAATGAAAATTTATTATGGATTGTGATGCATCCGAACACGGCATAGGCACCGTGCTATCAGTAAAACTCTAGTAAAACCACGGGAAAGGCTGAGAAAAATTATTGCGTCACCTGAAAAGAACGTTTGGCTATTATGAAAGCCCTTAAGCACTTCCATACTTTTCTTCATAGTATAAGTTTTCTTATAAGAAGTGACCATGTTGGACCTGTACCTACTGAGGACATGTAGAGGTCCATGAAGAAAAAGAAGAAGACATACATCTAGAATCATCTAGAACTGTTATCGAAAAGTCTAGAAATGTCATCGAAAAGTCGAGAGCAGCTGGAAAGTATAAAAGGCGGGACAATTGACAGTAGTGAGTTAGTTTTAAGTTTAAAAAAATTTGAGTTCTGTGTTCTGATTGTAAGACGTTATCTGTATTGAATTGTGAAAGTTAAAGTCGAATTAATAAAGAAAGTTTAAGAAGTCGTAAGGATTAACACTATTATTGTATTACAGTAGATAGATGAAAAAGATTCATCTTAGTGAGAGTGATCTAAAATGGGGAGTTTGCACAATATATATAGGGTGCGGCAGATAAACGGTCAATTAGAAATATCTCGAGAACTAAGGGTATCCGAATCATGGACATTGGAATGAAGAGTGAGCTATTTAATGAAATTATTGCCATCTATTTTCTACTTTCGGTTATTCTGGAAGTAGAAAAGATCTATTGTGTCAAAACTGCTGAATTTTTCCAATTGCTCTGACAACGTCTTGAAGTTTCGCCAACCCGTAAGCTGAAAATTGCCTTGGCCATTAGGTATAAATTGTATTCTCGGCTGGTAAATCCATATTTATTCTGATATGCACGAAAGTAACTAAAGTTGACGTCATCGTCTTTTTATCGTAAATAAACCATAATATGTGGTAAATAGCTCCTAAGGAATTTAATCTTTTATTCAAATTACATTAGAGGATATTGAATTTTATGTACATGGTTAAAAAGTGTTATTTTCATATGAAAAACATTACAACTCAAAAACGGTTAGTGAAGTATATCACCAAAAACTGTTCAGAATAACGTGAATATTTTTAAAATCAATACATTTATACATGATTTTCCAATTGCAAAAACAAAGTTGAAAACAGCTTCCGTTATAACCATGAGTAGCAAATAGATGGCATTTTCATTAAATAGTTCACTCTTTAAAACCCCTTCATTCCAATTTCCATGCTTCAGATACCTTTAGTTCTCGAGATATGTCTAATTGACCGTTTATCTGCTGCACCCGGTATACATTGACCATTCATATAGCTCAAACGGAGATTATTTGGGTCCTTAGCCTGAGGAGAGAAATTCTTTTTTTTTGTTATCGTTATTTATAAATGATTTAAGAAATTCAACAAAACCACGTGACCACGTGAACATCAGAACGTCAAAGAACGGACGACTATGTAGTGTTTTTTGTTTGACTAATTTGTAGATAATTATGTTTGTAGTGTTTTTATCAATTGATGAAAATTAAAATTAATGTAGGCATTGTTTAATAATATAGTTTTTTCCCAGCAGCTGACCTGATTTTTCAGGGTTTGATACTAGGCGATTTATTTATCAAGATACTATGAATAGTGGGAAACTATAGTTTTCCTTTATTGCCAGAGGCGTGCGGTGAGAATAAACACTTTTTTCACTCCCTCCAATCTACGCCACTGTCATAATATTTTCCTCCTGTCTCTATGTGATACAATAAGTAGTTATCAAGTTATTTGCGTTTGAATGAAATTATTCAAATACCTAATTATATTATAATGTTCTTCTTATTTATTTAAATAGTTTTTACTTGTGGGATAAAATTATACACACTCCTATGGCTAATTACTATTGATTTGAAGAAACACACACTGTAATAAACTTAATTTATATGCACACTCTACTTAATGTCTACTAATTCATTTACACTCGATATATTAGTTCTAATTTATTTTTACCACTTGAATATTACACTATTTATCTGCACTATTTAATTCACTGTCCGGTTACTAAGAACTTCTGTAAACTGTCTGTGAACTAACTCTTTACTGTCCGTTTCACTAATTCTCTCGAACTAACTGTTTCAATAATTCCTCACGCACTCAAAAATCCGCGTATATATAGTCCTTCTCGACTCTAGATAATTCCAGTACCTTCCGCGCCCGACCTATGCACAAACAAAGCAATTAACTCGAATGTCCTCGAATCCCCAGCGCACCCACCAAAATTTATAATAGAGAGACAGGGCCGGCTTTGAGTTGGTGACCTCGCAACATTGCCCCCTCCTTAATAGAAAGTTCCTCCTGGAACTTCTGTGTAGCCGGGACTGGATGTTTAAATCGACAACTGGACCCCTTTCTACACTCTCCGGTCGTATGGAAATAACAGGGCACTACCTTCATTGGACACTGATAACGGGGGTATAGCTGCAGATTAATATGTGGACACCGGTATCTTCGAAGATCACTTCCATCATATTCCTGATGACTCGCCAAACCAACTGGTTGCTCTCTATCTTAGGCTTAGCTAGTTTCTTCACGTTCGATTTCAGCACATGGTCTCGAAGGCTACGTAGCTCTTCCCACACATTCCGGTAGGTGGATTGATCTTGAAATTCGTTCTTTGTTACCAGGTAGAAGACGTACCGTGAATTGTGTTTGAGCCTCAGTGTCTTGCCAGAGATTGGAATCTGTTCTGCAACTTTTTCTAGTTGCCCAAACTTATTTCGGAAGACGGTTGCCAAACCTCGTGCGTTTTTGATACTGGCGGGGATGTTGTGTGCCAGTGGATAATCTTCCGGGAGCGTGAACAAATCTTGTCGTTGCTCTGTAGTGACTCCAAATCTGGCTTTACCGGTACCTCCATAAGCGCCCATAAATTCTTCGAAGGTAGGGTCAAAATATTCCTGGACATGGTTCACTCCTTTCTCTATGTCATGGTCTCCTTCGAATAGCGCCAGTCGGTTTTGGTGGACTACTTTCGGTTTTCCATTGGGGATCTTGCTTATGCGATAGATGACGTCATTGATCCCCTTCTTGATCAAGTACGGACCCGCCCACAATTTTTGTAATTTTGGAGAAAAGCCTTTTCTTCTCGTCGGGTTGTGTAACCATACCTTGTCCCCTTCTATGAAACTGCCTTCTGTGGCCTGCGAGTCGTACCGTTTTTTCGTTCTGTCGCTGGCAACTTGAATATTCGTTCGGACCAATTCATGCACATCGTCCATCATTTTTCTCAAATGGATCACGTAATCCAATGCAATGCATGCAAACAGGGAGATATATTGGTCCCAATCTCTCTGGTGGCTGGAGACTACTTTGGACAGGTATTTTCCAATAGTCCTGTTCATTCTCTCGACCATTCCATCTGACTGTGGATGCAACGCCGTTGTCCTGGTCTTCTTCATTCCCAGCTTGTCACAAATTTCTTGGAATACATGGCTTTCGAAATTCCTACCCTGATCGCTATGAACTTCCAAAGGCACTCCATATCGGCAGATGAATTCCTTCACCAATACATCCGCGACAGTTGTGGCTTCTTGATTTGGGATCGCGTAAGCTTCTACCCACCTTGTGAAATAATCCATCACAACCAGGATGTATTTACCACCATTTTCTGTCGTCGGAAATGGTCCAGCGATGTCTAAAGCAATTCTTTCGAATGTGTTTCCGACATTATACTGTTTCATGGGTGCCTTTCTCTTGCGACGTGGTCCATTACTCGTAGCACTTCTTACATCAGTCCTTCACATCGTCGGAGCTGTTCGTCCAATAAAACCTTTCACGGACTCGCTGAAATGTTTTCTTCACTCCAAGATGACCTCCTGACGGACTGTCGTGTAACTTCCTCAGTACCTCAGCTACTCTCGTTCTCGGGATGACTTACTGTCTTCTATTTTTGGAACCATCATCGTTTTCAAGGATTCGTTTCAACAGGCCTACTTCCAGGACAATTGAGTCCCACTGGGCCCAATATGTCTTGAGTGTCGGTGAAAATCTTGACACTTCTTGCCAGGTAGGTCGCCGATTTTCTTCCTTACATTGCCGGATTATCTTCAGATGAGGGTCATTCTCCTGATCTTCTCTGATCCTGGTGGGTGACCATTCTTCGTTGACAACTGTAGTTCTCGAAACTGCAGCTTCCTTAGATTCTGCCTTGTTGCAATGGGAACAGTCTGCTGGGCACGGCCGTCTAGTCAGAGAGTCGGCATTCCGGTGGCTCACCTAGCCCGATGTTCGATGTTAAAATCGTACTCTTGAAGTCGTTCAATCCATCTAGCGATCTGGCCCTCGGGATTCTTGAACTGCATCAACCACTTGAGTGCTGCATGATCAGTCCGTATCAAGGATTTCCTTCCATACAGATACTGGTAAAAGTATTCCACAAACTTCACTACCGCCAATAGTTCTCTTCTCGTGACGCAGTATATTCGTTCTGGTTTGGAGAGGACTTTACTGAAATATTCCTGAACTCTTTCCTCTTCTCCTTGGATCTGTGAGAGCACTCCTCCAATCCCTAGGTTGCTTACATCAGTGACAAGAATGAAGTCTCCCTCTGGTAACGGATATCCTAGTATCGGCGCCGTGGTTAATCGTCTCTTCAGGGTTTCAAAAGCAGTTTGACATTCTTCATCCCAATGAAAAGTTCTGGTTTCTTCTGTGAGTCGAGTTAGTGGCTTAGCAATATCCCCAAACTTCCTTATGAACCTTCAATAGTATGTGCAAAGTTCAAGGAAGCTCCTAATTTGATGTTTGTCCGTAGGTTGCGGCCATTTCTTGATGGAAGCAATTTTCTCTGGATCCACCGCCACTCCTCCATTGCTCACAATATGACCCAGATGGTTGACTCGGTTTTGGAATAACTGACATTTTTTCGGGTTCAACATGAGCAGGGCAGCTTGAAGTCGTTTGAATACGTGTTCCAAGTTCTTCAGGTGCTCCTCAAATGTCTTCCCCAATACTACGATGTCGTCCAAATAGACCAGGCATGTTCTCCAAGATAGCCCTCTCAAGACATTTTCCATGAGTTTTTCAAATGTCGCGGGCGCATTACAGAGTCCGAATGGCATGACGTTGAACTGCCATAATCCAGATCCGGTGGTAAAAGCAGTTTTCTCTTTGTCTTCTGGGTCCATTTCTACTTGCCAATAACCGGACTTCAGGTCCAAGGTGGAAAACAGTTTGCTGCCGGCCAAAGTGTCCAGCGTATCATCAATTCGAGGCAGAGGATAGCTGTCTTTTTTCGTCTCGTTGTTTAGTTGACGATAGTCTACGCAGAATCTTCTTCTTGACGAGCACTACTGGAGATACCCAAGGGCTAGTGGATTGTTCTATTACTTTCTCTTCCTCCATCTCTTGAATTATTCTTTCAGCTTTCTCTCTCTTCGCCTGTGGTAGTCTTCGAGCTGATTGTCTAATTGGCTTGGCATCACCAGTATCGATTTTGTATTTGACGGCTGATGTCCTGCCAGTCTTCCCTCCTTTTGGTACGAAAAGGTCTCGATACTGCAAGAGAAATTCTCTCATTTTCCTTTTCTCAGCTCGATTCAGTGATTGGCCAGCTATTGACAACATCTGTTCGAATCTGTCATTAGAATTGTCAGTTGTCGTTGTTTGACGAACGATAGACGTCACTGGTACGCAGGATCCAATTCTGGTTTCCTTCTTAATCGTAATTGGGTGATCGTTCACGTTTATGACACGTACTGGGATCTCCTTCGCTGACGTAACCAATCCTTTTCCAATTAGTCCCTACCCCTCTACCAAGCTCTTCGTCGTGGTTCCATGGCTCCATCATAACCGGTACATTCCTCCATGATTCGTAGTAGCCGCGCTACTATCATGGTTTCGCTTCGTGCAGGTAGAACGGTATCTTCCTGTACAGCTGCCAAAACCGTGCTGCCTTCATATGGATAGAGGAATACCTCTTCGGAACCCACTTTAATGGTTCTGTTTCTGAAGTCTCACTGGAAACTATGTGAATTCATTTCGTCCATTTCCAGAATCACGTCTTCTTCGATGTCAGCTACGATTACCGTATGCGTGAACTTTTCTCCACCAATTTCCAATTGCATTGGCACTCTCACCTATTGCGTTCCGGAGTCGCAGCCTCAATGGCAAAAGCTTCTTCTTGCATTTTATTATCTCCGGTCGTATAATGGTTCTAGTTGCTCCAGTGTCTACCAGCAGAGTATATTTCTTGCCATCTACATACACACTGACGTTACGGCATCTGGGAGAAGCTATCAGTATGAGAGGGTCTTTGGAACGATCCTGGGTCGGTGCTGCCCCCTCATGGCCGACCCGTTCTAGTTTGCCTGGTTCTGGGGTTCTTGGTTTGCTGGAGTCCTAGGGCGCTTACACGAATGCGTACATGCCCTAGCTCGCCATAATTCCAACATCTAATATTCTTCGGCCTTTTGTCTACCATGCTTTTTATCAGGCTGACGATCTGGTCAAGTCTATCTTCGTCTCCTTCTTCTTGAATGGTTCTAACTTTGTTATACCCCGAAGCCTTCGTGGCTGCTTCATATTCAAGAGCAGCAGTAAATTTTGTGTTGCCGTGTTGCAATTTCAAGAAATTGGATTAATGAACCACAAGGTTAATTAAATAATTTAGGCCGTGTTCTGCACGCTAATTATACTCTTAGGAGGATTCATCTATCAAATAAGTTCCAGTTTACTTTTTTTTAAGGAAAAAAACCCTCATTTCCAGAGGTAAAGTTCACATATAATTATTAATATTTTCTTTTAAATTGTAGGGTTTATTTACGGGGCTAAACTCCAAATTAACTACCACGGAATTAAATTTATTAGTTGGGAAATTCGAAATTCGCCGTGGCTACTGATACCGTTAAGGGATCGTGCTGAGTAGGTATCTACTTGGATGGTATTGGAGGTTCCTGTCCAACATCTAGACAATCAGATAATCCCATTTCTGTTATTTTGTGCAAATTTCATTCTATTTCTACCGTGGTTATACCTGTTATTGCTTTGTTCGGGTTGTCCGAATGGCATGACGTTGAACTGCCATAATCCAGATCCGGTGGTAAAAGCAGTTTTCTCTTTGTCTTCTGGGTCCATTTCTACTTGCCAATAACCGGACTTCAGGTCCAAGGTGGAAAACAGTTTGCTGCCGGCCAAAGTGTCCAGCGTATCATCAATTCGAGGCAGAGGATAGCTGTCTTTTTTCGTCTCGTTGTTTAGTTGACGATAGTCTACGCAGAATCTTCTTCTTGACGAGCACTACTGGAGATACCCAAGGGCTAGTGGATTGTTCTATTACTTTCTCTTCCTCCATCTCTTGAATTATTCTTTCAGCTTTCTCTCTCTTCGCCTGTGGTAGTCTTCGAGCTGATTGTCTAATTGGCTTGGCATCACCAGTATCGATTTTGTGTTTGACGGCTGATGTCCTGCCAGTCTTCCCTCCTTTTGGTACGAAAAGGTCTCGATACTGCAAGAGAAATTCTCTCATTTTCCTTTTCTCAGCTCGATTCAGGGATTGGCCAGCTATTGACAACATCTGTTCGAATCTGTCATTAGAATTGTCAGTTGTCGTTGTTTGACGAACGATAGACGTCACTGGTACGCAGGATCCAATTCTGGTTTCCTTCTTAATCGTAATTGGGTGATCGTTCACGTTTATGACACGTACTGGGATCTCCTTCGCTGACGTAACCAATCCTTTTCCAATTAGTCCCTACCCCTCTACCAAGCTCTTCGTCGTGGTTCCATGGCTCCATCATAACCGGTACATTCCTCCATGATTCGTAGTAGCCGCGCTACTATCATGGTTTCGCTTCGTGCAGGTAGAACGGTATCTTCCTGTACAGCTGCCAAAACCGTGCTGCCTTCATATGGATAGAGGAATACCTCTTCGGAACCCACTTTAATGGTTCTGTTTCTGAAGTCTCACTGGAAACTATGTGAATTCATTTCGTCCATTTCCAGAATCACGTCTTCTTCGATGTCAGCTACGATTACCGTATGCGTGAACTTTTCTCCACCAATTTCCAATTGCATTGGCACTCTCACCTATTGCGTTCCGGAGTCGCAGCCTCAATGGCAAAAGCTTCTTCTTGCATTTTATTATCTCCGGTCGTATAATGGTTCTAGTTGCTCCAGTGTCTACCAGCAGAGTATATTTCTTGCCATCTACATACACACTGACGTTACGGCATCTGGGAGAAGCTATCAGTATGAGAGGGTCTTTGGAACGATCCTGGGTCGGTGCTGCCCCCTCATGGCCGACCCGTTCTAGTTTGCCTGGTTCTGGGGTTCTTGGTTTGCTGGAGTCCTAGGGCGCTTACACGAATGCGTACATGCCCTAGCTCGCCATAATTCCAACATCTAATATTCTTCGGCCTTTTGTCTACCATGCTTTTTATCAGGCTGACGATCTGGTCAAGTCTATCTTCGTCTCCTTCTTCTTGAATGGTTCTAACTTTGTTATACCCCGAAGCCTTCGTGGCTGCTTCATATTCAAGAGCAGCAGTAAATTTTGTGTTGCCGTGTTGCAATTTCAAGAAATTGGATTAATGAACCACAAGGTTAATTAAATAATTTAGGCCGTGTTCTGCACGCTAATTATACTCTTAGGAGGATTCATCTATCAAATAAGTTCCAGTTTACTTTTTTTTAAGGAAAAAAACCCTCATTTCCAGAGGTAAAGTTCACATATAATTATTAATATTTTCTTTTAAATTGTAGGGTTTATTTACGGGGCTAAACTCCAAATTAACTACCACGGAATTAAATTTATTAGTTGGGAAATTCGAAATTCGCCGTGGCTACTGATACCGTTAAGGGATCGTGCTGAGTAGGTATCTACTTGGATGGTATTGGAGGTTCCTGTCCAACATCTAGACAATCAGATAATCCCATTTCTGTTATTTTGTGCAAATTTCATTCTATTTCTACCGTGGTTATACCTGTTATTGCTTTGTTCGGGTTGTCCGAATGGCATGACGTTGAACTGCCATAATCCAGATCCGGTGGTAAAAGCAGTTTTCTCTTTGTCTTCTGGGTCCATTTCTACTTGCCAATAACCGGACTTCAGGTCCAAGGTGGAAAACAGTTTGCTGCCGGCCAAAGTGTCCAGCGTATCATCAATTCGAGGCAGAGGATAGCTGTCTTTTTTCGTCTCGTTGTTTAGTTGACGATAGTCTACGCAGAATCTTCTTCTTGACGAGCACTACTGGAGATACCCAAGGGCTAGTGGATTGTTCTATTACTTTCTCTTCCTCCATCTCTTGAATTATTCTTTCAGCTTTCTCTCTCTTCGCCTGTGGTAGTCTTCGAGCTGATTGTCTAATTGGCTTGGCATCACCAGTATCGATTTTGTGTTTGACGGCTGATGTCCTGCCAGTCTTCCCTCCTTTTGGTACGAAAAGGTCTCGATACTGCAAGAGAAATTCTCTCATTTTCCTTTTCTCAGCTCGATTCAGGGATTGGCCAGCTATTGACAACATCTGTTCGAATCTGTCATTAGAATTGTCAGTTGTCGTTGTTTGACGAACGATAGACGTCACTGGTACGCAGGATCCAATTCTGGTTTTCTTCTTAATCGTAATTGGGTGATCGTTCACGTTTATGACACGTACTGGGATCTCCTTCGCTGACGTAACCAATCCTTTTCCAATTAGTCCCTACCCCTCTACCAAGCTCTTCGTCGTGGTTCCATGGCTCCATCATAACCGGTACATTCCTCCATGATTCGTAGTAGCCGCGCTACTATCATGGTTTCGCTTCGTGCAGGTAGAACGGTATCTTCCTGTACAGCTGCCAAAACCGTGCTGCCTTCATATGGATAGAGGAATACCTCTTCGGAACCCACTTTAATGGTTCTGTTTCTGAAGTCTCACTGGAAACTATGTGAATTCATTTCGTCCATTTCCAGAATCACGTCTTCTTCGATGTCAGCTACGATTACCGTATGCGTGAACTTTTCTCCACCAATTTCCAATTGCATTGGCACTCTCACCTATTGCGTTCCGGAGTCGCAGCCTCAATGGCAAAAGCTTCTTCTTGCATTTTATTATCTCCGGTCGTATAATGGTTCTAGTTGCTCCAGTGTCTACCAGCAGAGTATATTTCTTGCCATCTACATACACACTGACGTTACGGCATCTGGGAGAAGCTATCAGTATGAGAGGGTCTTTGGAACGATCCTGGGTCGGTGCTGCCCCCTCATGGCCGACCCGTTCTAGTTTGCCTGGTTCTGGGGTTCTTGGTTTGCTGGAGTCCTAGGGCGCTTACACGAATGCGTACATGCCCTAGCTCGCCATAATTCCAACATCTAATATTCTTCGGCCTTTTGTCTACCATGCTTTTTATCAGGCTGACGATCTGGTCAAGTCTATCTTCGTCTCCTTCTTCTTGAATGGTTCTAACTTTGTTATACCCCGAAGCCTTCGTGGCTGCTTCATATTCAAGAGCAGCAGTTAATGCATCGACCAATGTTTTTGGATGCGCCAAACGAAGCGTCCTCTGCATATCAGGGTCACGCAAGCCATCAATAAAGGCCAGCATTAGCAGACATTCCATCATGTTCTCCGGTGCTGATGGATAAGCAAATCTAACTAGTCGGGCGATATCCACTTCATACTCTTGAAGAGTTTCGTCCCGTTTTTGCCTTCGGTTCTTTATCTGAGATTGGTACAAGTGTTCCTGATGTTCGTGACCACATCGCATGTCCAACCTCTTCTTCAGCTACTCGAAGTCATCCGTTTCTTCAAGGGGTATCGTGTGAAGCACATCTAAGGCATCTCCCCGGAGCGCGATGGTTAAGTTCCCTGCCTTCTCCTTATCGGACCAATTATTCGCTCTAGCGGCTGCTTCAAACTGTTTAACATAATTGGTCCACGACATCTTTCCGTCGAACGTTGGGGCCTTGAGTCGGGCAAAACTACCAATTTCTTCTGACTTGGAGTGTGCTTTTGGCTTGCATGGTTTTATTTGTTTGATCTTTTTTTTCTTCTGTTGGCGTGCCTTGTGTTCTCGTCCATTGTTGTTATCGTATTCTCCATTTTCTCGTCCATGGTTGTTATCTTATTCTCTATTTTCTCGTCCATCGTTATGATCTTATTCTCAATATCTGATTTTAGAGACGAAATTTTATTTTCGACTTCAACGGCAATGTCATCTTTCATTGATAAGATATCGGCAGAAATATCGTTCTTCATAGTACAAATTTTCTCGTCCATATTAGCAGAAATATCGTTTTTCATATCAGAAATCTCGTTCATCATATTTGCAGAAATATCATTCTTCATAATAAAGATCTTCTCGTCTATAGTAGAAATCTTCTCGTCCATATTAGCAGAAATATCGTTCTTCATGGTAGAAATCTCGTCCTTCATATTAGAAATGTTAGCAGAAATCTTCTCGTTCATAGCGGAAATTGATGAGATTAAAGTGGAAGCCTCGTTGAATAAAAATGTATCCGGATCGAAGCCGTCAATTTCCAGTGCTATTTTCAATCTTTCGACTAACTCACTTTTTTTTCCGGACGTTTCCAATTCGCGATTTTCCAATTCTGCTTTTAGTTCAGTCACTTTCAGGTCACTTGGTCTCTTAGCCATTTTTACGTAATTATTTATTTATATTACCCCACACCTGTCACCAATGTGATGTTTTTCTTATTTATTTAAATAGTTTTTACTTGTGGGATAAAATTATACACACTTCTATGGCTAATTACTATTGATTTATTTAAAGAAGCACACACTGTATTAAACTTAATTTATATACACACTCTACTTAATGTCTACTAATTTATTAACACTCGGTATATTAGTTCTAATTTATGTTTACCACTCGAATATTACACTATTTATCTGCACTATTTAATTCACTGTCCGATTACTAAGAACTTCTGTAAACTGTCTGTGAACTAACTCTTTACTGTCCGTTTCACGAATTCTCGCGAACTAACTGTTTCAATAATTCCTCACGCACTCAAAAACCCGCGTATATATATATAGCGCTTCTCTACTCTAGAAAATTCCAGTACCTTCCGCGCCCGACCTATGCACAAACAAAGCAATAAACTCGAATATTCTCGAATCCTCAGCGCATCCACCCAAAATTTACAATCGAGAGACAGAGCCGGCTTTGAGTTGGTGACCTCGCAACAATATTTTATTGCTTATCTCGCACGATCAACACGATTTCACTAGCTTGGATCTAAAATTTATTTGTTAAAGGTAATGTCATGTCAAATGATTTTTTATGTTGATGTTTATCAAATTTTCACTTTTAAGTTTATGAAAATTCAAACCTTTTTTCAATTATGAATATTCATAGGAAGAAGTTATAGAAACATATATATGTTTTCTACAGTGTTCGTTGTCACTCAAACTTTCCATTTTCATTACAATAACTTTACAAAATATTGAAAAGCATGTGTTTCTCTTAAGATTGAGGTTCCTTGTGCCAATAATTCCTCTTTAGTTTATTGATTTTTCAGATTAACACTTAATTAAAAGGTGCGATCTCATCAGATCCATACGATTTCACTACATCAAATGAACCGTAACCAACGCGTCCAAGATTATCAGATCTATACGAGATTACTCCATCGATGCCTTGTGGGTTTCCTGAGTCACACTGATCTTGGTAATGTTTTTGGGGTACTTGAACTGTGAATGACTCTGGTACTTATTGTGTCTCTGGTACTAGTTGTGTATTTTTCACTAGTTTTGACTGTTTTACCAGTATTCTAGAGACAGCAACTGCATAACCTCACAAAATATATTTGATTGTGATTATCCCCACTCTATAAACAAATGTCAATACATCAAACTTCACAAAACGCCAATAAAATAATCGTTCTGTGACAAAACATGAAATCAACCAGCCAATATCAAGTAGTTAGAAAACTAGTCTTAACCAACGTATAACCACTTGCTAGTGGTCGATATAACGACTTATCATGGTGTAACCAGTGGTTAGCGTTAATCAACTGGTAACCAACTGCGATACAACCAGCTCTAAGAAACATTTTTCTCTGAGTTTATGATAAAATTCATCCCATTTAGGCAGAATTCTTCCTTTCATTATCATTTTTAAGAATTGTAGGTACGTCAAGCGAAAAATTGGTAAGGATTACCTTTTAGATACCGCCCTACATCGGGACGCTAGCATTAGTATGCCATTCTCAATTACTGCAGATAGGCCAGTGTAGAGACTTTCTAATAGGACTATATCTGTTTATTTCCGTTCAGGCTAACCAGCCTCATTAAATTTGGACAAAAAATTCCCACCACTCACACGTTTCGCCATTTCCATTGTTGATATTGTATGCTTTCATTCAATATTTTTCAAATAGAACTAGATTGAAATTAGCACCCTTTAACGTGCACGATACTTATTGAGATACATTGATGAAAAAGAAGACTAGGTTCGTAGAAATCGGTTGAGTAGAACCGAAGTTGTGTGCGTTTTTTCATAACAAAGTTCCAACTCTCCCCCCTCTTATTTAAATAAACTAGAAACTAAAACTTAAATCAAATACACACAGAATTTTTTTAAGGATCGGATCATTGTTTTTGACATGCTCCTCAATACTTAATTCTGCGAAAGTAGGCTTCTGCAATTTTTTAAATCCCTCAATCGGCAGACCTACAGATTAGATTAGATTTGATGAGGTGGCTAATCGGCCTATTCCACTGCGACCTTTTCAGATCTCTTGTGGTCCTCTGAATCTATATTACATTCTCCAGCCCGACTCTTTTTAAGTAACAGATGTCGAAGAATAAAAATATATTATTCTACGCTTCACAACTAGTTTTGAAAAATATTTTTCAAAAACAGTGACCGTTCAACGAAGAAGAAACAACTACTTCCCGGGCTACATGCCCCGACAGATATTGAATTACACTTCTAAGTCAAACGGGGTTGGTAAATCTACAAGATTTAAACCAACCATTCTGGTTTGCAACTAGAAGGGATAACACAACTTGTAGACCGGTTTCGGCGTATTGCGCCTCATCAGTACAAGGTATATGTTATCGTCCGAGAGTTAATCTCGGACTGAAATGTGACTATAATCAACAACGGTACATATTGTCCAGTTACGGAAATATTTTTGTTGCGAAAATAGCGACATCTCACCTCTAAGTCACAAACCAAAATTCGAACGAGACAACAAATCACGTGGATTTGAGACGAAAATGAATTAATACAGTTTCCTGTAAAATTGTCGTATTTAGTAAAGCGTTTTAACAACAGATGTCGAAGAATAAAAATATATTATTCTACGCTTCACAACTAGTTTTGAAAAATATTTTTCAAAAACAGTGACCGTTCAACGAAGAAGAAACAACTACTTCCCGGGCTACATGCCCTGACAGATATTGAATTACACTTCTAAGTCAAACGGGGTTGGTAAATCTACAAGATTTAAACCAACCATTCTGGTTTGCAACTAGAAGGGATAACACAACTTGTAGACCGGTTTCGGCGTATTGCGCCTCATCAGTACAAGGTATATGTTATCGTCCGAGAGTTAATCTCGGACTGAAATGTGACTATAATCAACAACGGTACATATTGTCCAGTTACGGAAATATTTTTGTTGCGAAAATAGCGACATCTCACCTCTAAGTCACAAACCAAAATTCGAACGAGACAACAAATCACGTGGATTTGAGACGAAAATGAATTAATACAGTTTCCTGTAAAATTGTCGTATTTAGTAAAGCGTTTTAACAACAGATGTCGAAGAATAAAAATATATTATTCTACGCTTCACAACTAGTTTTGAAAAATATTTTTCAAAAACAGTGACCGTTCAACGAAGAAGAAACAACTACTTCCCGGGCTACATGCCCCGACAGATATTGAATTACACTTCTAAGTCAAACGGGGTTGGTAAATCTACAAGATTTAAACCAACCATTCTGGTTTGCAACTAGAAGGGATAACACAACTTGTAGACCGGTTTCGGCGTATTGCGCCTCATCAGTACAAGGTATATGTTATCGTCCGAGAGTTAATCTCGGACTGAAATGTGACTATAATCAACAACGGTACATATTGTCCAGTTACGGAAATATTTTTGTTGCGAAAATAGCGACATCTCACCTCTAAGTCACAAACCAAAATTCGAACGAGACAACAAATCACGTGGATTTGAGACGAAAATGAATTAATACAGTTTCCTGTAAAATTGTCGTATTTAGTAAAGCGTTTTAACAACAGATGTCGAAGAATAAAAATATATTATTCTACGCTTCACAACTAGTTTTGAAAAATATTTTTCAAAAACAGTGACCGTTCAACGAAGAAGAAACAACTACTTCCCGGGCTACATGCCCCGACAGATATTGAATTACACTTCTAAGTCAAACGGGGTTGGTAAATCTACAAGATTTAAACCAACCATTCTGGTTTGCAACTAGAAGGGATAACACAACTTGTAGACCGGTTTCGGCGTATTGCGCCTCATCAGTACAAGGTATATGTTATCGTCCGAGAGTTAATCTCGGACTGAAATGTGACTATAATCAACAACGGTACATATTGTCCAGTTACGGAAATATTTTTGTTGCGAAAATAGCGACATCTCACCTCTAAGTCACAAACCAAAATTCGAACGAGACAACAAATCACGTGGATTTGAGACGAAAATGAATTAATACAGTTTCCTGTAAAATTGTCGTATTTAGTAAAGCGTTTTAACAACAGATGTCGAAGAATAAAAATATATTATTCTACGCTTCACAACTAGTTTTGAAAAATATTTTTCAAAAACAGTGACCGTTCAACGAAGAAGAAACAACTACTTCCCGGGCTACATGCCCCGACAGATATTGAATTACACTTCTAAGTCAAACGGGGTTGGTAAATCTACAAGATTTAAACCAACCATTCATTTTCTTTTTAAGTAGCCAATCAGCCTCGATACTGAATCTTTCATGTAGTTTCTTGCCGGTGGCTTCTCATCGCCTAGTACAAGAAACCGCACATTCGCCAGGCAATCGCACTGGCATAGGATGTGCTCTGCAGCTTCCTGCTCAAGGTGACAGAATCTGCACATCGCTTCGTCTGTCATCCCCATTAGCTCTGCGTGTCTGTTAAGCTTACAGTGCCCCGTCAACACACCCACTATGGCTTTGACAGTTTTCCTATCTTTGCTCATTAGGTCTGATTTCATCAGTAGTATGGATCTTCATCAAGTAAAAGCCTCATCTATTCAACTCATTAGGTCTGCCGTAAAAGTTGGCGAATGTCCTCTAATGAACTGTTTCGCCTGTCTCTGTCCTGGTGAGTTTACCCACCATTCTAGAGATTCATACGCCGATTCGTTGCCCTTGTGACCCTCGTGCCCTGGTACCCAGCTTACCATGACCTTGCAATGGTCTCCAAGTGCGTTTAAGACATCGGCAGATCTACAAGTCTTCAAATAATTTTCAGGTTTTTCTCGAGGCCATTTTTGTTATGATTATTTTCCAATGCTGTACTACAATTCGATCCTAATGACCGACGACTGTTCTCATTCAGTCACCCGGTACAAAGTATTCTGTTGTATTGTTTGTTATATAACACACAGCTACTAATATTTCATGACTATTATTTTTCACTCTTCTAATAGACAAGCATTTATCTATCAAAAAAACCTTCAGTTCAAATCAACAAAATATGTACAAAGCGACTTTTTGTCAGTGTAGATGTGAAGACTAAATTTATTTTTCTCGGTGTGGATGAAGCTGGTATCAAGATCACAATTTTTGAGTTATCAAACTTTGAAGTGGAACTGAAAGCTTCCGCTTCTGTGTAGTTTGGTATTATATGACATAATTGAAAGCAAATATTCTTTATTATGCATGAAAAAAATTATTTTGGTACTACTCAGGATGCGTTATTTAGAAAACTGCGAATTTTAAAAAAATACAAGAGCTTTGTTTGTATCAATCATAAGAGAACTTCCAGTGTTTCCCGGTATTTTCATCCACTATATTATATAGTGGACCTTTTAATACAATTTCAACCATCCAGTATTTGTATACTATAGGAAACTTGGAAACCAATGAAAAAACAGGAGTAAATAATAATTGCTCTTTCGTTTATTGATTTTTCAGATTGAAACTTAATTACAAGGTGCGATTTTATCGGAACCATACGATTTCACTACATCACCGTAACCGTAACCAGCACGTCCAAGATTATCATATCCATACGATGCTACTCCATCTAATGAACCGTAACCAGCACGTCCAAGATTATCATATCCATACGATGCTACTCCATCTAATGAACCGTAACCAATACGTCCAAGATTATCAGATCCATACGAAGCTACTCCATCAAGTGAACCGTAACCAAGTCCAAGATTATCAGATCCCCATGAAGCTACTCCATCAACTGAACCGTAACCAACACGTCCAAGTTTATCAGATCCCCATGAAGCTACTCCATCAAGTGAACCATAACCAACACGTCCAAAATTATCAGATCCATACGAGATTGCTCCATCGAATCCTTGTTGGTTTCCTGAGTCACACTGATCTTGGTAATGTTTTTGGGGTACTTGAACCGTGAATGACTCTGGTACTAATTGTGTCTCTGGTACTAGACGTGTCTCTGGTCTAAGTTCAGTCTCTGGTACTAGTTGTGTATCTTTCACTAGTTTTGACTGTTTTACCAAACGTGTCTCTGGTACTACGCGTGTCTGTTTTACAAGTTTTGTCTCAGGTACTACTTGTGTTTGTCGTCTCACATGTGTCTCTGGTACTAAATGCGTATCTTTTACCAGTTGGGTCTCTGGTACCAATTGTGTCTCTGGTACTAAACGTGTCTCCGTCACTGTACGTGTTTCACAATCTGCTTCTGGTCGTGCATGTCCATGATGGATATGACTACCGGAACTGAAAATATAAATAATTAATTTGTTACTGAATACTTCAGATTGCTAATGATAATACTGATTATATCAATATCAGTTGTTGTTTAATAATGACACAAAATTGAACAAATTTTGTGTTCGA
Source organism: Lochmaea crataegi (assembly GCA_947563755.1). NCBI lineage: Eukaryota > Metazoa > Arthropoda > Insecta > Coleoptera > Chrysomelidae > Lochmaea > Lochmaea crataegi. Next base: position 20,875,537 of record OX387426.1, read on the forward strand.
TCTACGCTTTTTCGACAGTTGAGCAAAATGTATAAAAAAATCAGAAAATGCTATCAAATGAAGGTAGTGCGATATTTTTTCTACCGGTTGGGTTTTATTAGTGATAATTAAAAAATCAAATGTTGAATATGTGTCAGTGTATATTTATGATAAGAGTAACCAAGAAACGTTCAATATTGTGACTAACTATAAAAATAATGTTAGAGCTTACCCGAAATGGATGGCCAATAGGGTTACAAATACGTAGAAAGTTGATCTCATTGTGGCTTCTTTCACAAAACTCAATAAAATAACTGGAAATATTTCTGGTTTTAAAGCAAATTTTTTTATAGTTATTGCAAAAACTCGTGCTCCAGTGGCTTTGTTTGGCACGTAGAAAGATTAATTTCGGTACAATATCTAATAACCAGCATTGGACTAGAAAATGAATCACAAATATCCGAAATCCAAATTTCGATGTAGAATATCTTAGTCAAATAACGAAAAAAGTTTTGTACTTTTTTGTTAATTACAAGGAAATTAATTGAAAATAACGTTTGTTCTTTTTTATTCGTATATTGCGTTGGGACTGAGAGAACACAAACTGGCTTATGATCGATAAGATCGATCAATCGATAATAGTATAAAGCAAATACAACGCAGAGGAAAACAATTACTGAATTAATGAAACTCGAAAGTTGCCCTATTAACAGAGCTAGGTAAGTTCAAACCATGAAGCAGAATATGGCCAATTCTAATACATATTCAGAACAAATTTGTTTTTACTCAATATAAAGAGGATTTATTTTCATCCCTCTATCTTACGCTGTTGTTCAAAAAAAAAGTAGGGAATGATTCATGATAAATATAGCAAAGTAGAATATTGGGTGTCTTAATTTAGTAACAGAGGTGCAGTCAAAACATTGTGATATGTATAACAAAGTCAATTACCACTAGATGGGATATGAACTATAGAATATTGAAATTCATATTCACAAAAATTTTTTTTATAAATTTCCTTTTTGATTCACCGAAGGTTAATCCCAAAATAGATAGATCAGAAAAAATAAACCACCGAGATGCAATACAAAATTTATGTAGTCATCTATTTCATATAGGCATATTGGATCATCTTCACGATCTTTGTCCCAGCTCAATGTTGCTAGCGAGTCAAAAACTTGTGGTTCCGTATATTTCAAAGAACTATAAACGCAATTGTCCGAGAATATATATTCCAATTTTCACAGCACCCTGTATAATGAGAAAGGTAACTGCACAGTGATCGTTTACACAAGTTTACAGCGGTATGGTTCATTTGCGATGACAAAGCAAAAAAAATTGTGATGTTGCTAGCTTGTAGATTTTTTCTTCATTCAAAGGAAGCTGGAAATGTCAATGTGACAGTTCTTTTTTATTCTCCTGTACCTCATAAGGCAAATTTTAATAATCGAAGCTATAATTAAAAACATTCAACTTTATAAATTCAAATATAATATATCATTAGATGATAATTAAAATAAATCGTATTACCCAAGTCTCTTACAGCAGTAAGCAGGCCCCATTGCGGCATTCTCATCAAAAATAACTTATCAGATTGTATTTACGGCTGGTAAATTTATGTTTATTCTGATATGCCGGAAAGTAACTAAAATTGACGTCATTATCTTTTTATCGTAAACAAACCATGATATATGGTAAATAGTTCCTAAGGAATTTAAACCTTTATTCAAATTACATTAGAGGATATTGAATTTTATGTACAGTAAAAGAGAGTGTATAGTAAAATTAATACCTATTTAGAGGTACCAGCCGTTTTAGTAACTTAACGTATGCGGCTTCTTGAACCATCTGAACCCGCATGAAAAAAATTAGGTTATGACCTTTGTCATGTCAAATGCTTGACATATTTCTTATTGCATTGGCGTAGTGACTTGAAATTTCATATTATCAGTGGCGGTTTGTAATAATACAAATTAATTTTATGAAATTCATAAAATACTAAAGATGTTGACATAATAAAAGAATATAAAAGAAGCGCACTAATTTTAAAAACATTGTTTTATTAACTAGATACATAGTTTTCTTAAAAAAATATGGCAATTCAGAGTTCGATTAAGTACAAATTCTAGATTTAAAAAAAAATGACAACGTGATCTTCAAGGCAAAGTTTAATTAGTTTCTAAATCAGAATAACTTTCGGAAAGTGATAGTTCATCATCGGATTCATTGGATACAGAGATCACCATAGGTTCGATGTTTAGTAGGTCCAGTTTGTTTTCTACTTCCCATGCTTCAGAAATAATTTTCTCTGTATGATTTATGTAATTCTGCCAGTGTTGCTCCGGTACATTTTTTACAACGTCATTCCATACTTTTAAGACTTCAGTAGGTGACCTTGCAGTTTTCGTAATAGCTTGGTCATAATGCCTTTTAGTTTCTGACCATACTATTTCGATGGCATTAAAATGGCAATGATAGGGTGGTAGCCTGAGAACACAATGACCATGCTCGGCAGCGTATTTGTCTAAATGATAATTTTTTTCTGGCAAAACTTGCTTTTCAATTATATTCCAAACAGCATCCTTTAAAATGTGATCTGGAAGAGGAATATTCTTTTTTTTGAGCCATTCTAACATGCGTGTTTTACTCCAACTTTTTCTTGGGATTTCTTCATCCAGGCGACTGTGATACGTTGCGTTATCCATTATAATTAACGATGCTTCTTCCAAGTTTACAATTAGTTGCTGTTTAAACCAATTTTCAAAATTTTCGGTGTTCATGTTATCATGGTAATCGCCTGTTTTTTTATTGCATTTAAAAATAAGCGATGCATTTGCCACAAAACCTTTTTTATTACCGGCATGAACAATTACATATCGTTTCCCACTTCCAGTTATTTTTAAATCACTGTGTTTAGCCACATTCTTCTGTCCCCGCTTTTACTAAAAACCCATGTCTCATCCAGAAAAACAGGTGTAAAGAGCTTTTCGCTTTTAGCAGCATGGTATTTGTTCAAAAATAATATTCTTTTTAATCTGACTGCAGGCATTTCCAATAAATGTTTTCTTCCTTCCTGTTTTTTGAAATGAAAACCCATTTTTTTAATTCCCAAATATAACGAACCTTTGGAAATCTTAGTTTCTGGAGACTCTTCGATAAATTGCCGTAAAATAGTTTCTACTGTGATTTTATCCTTTCGCGCATACATTTTATAAATTACTTCCCTCAAACAATGCAGGGTATTTTTTGTAATTCGGGTTTTGCTCCGGGAAACGCTTGCAGACATATTTCTTCTAAATTCGAAATCTGTAGCTCTGTTTGGTTTTTCAAGATTATATAATATGCTTTCTGGAACTTTTAGTGCTTCGGACGCTTTTTGAATTGCCTTAAATCGAGATCCTAAATCGTTTTGAAAATAGTTTACTACATTAAGCATAAGTTTTTTGGATTCATCAGAATATCGCATTTTTATATCTTATTTTGCGTTATGACATTAACATGAAATCAACATTTGACGTAACTTCAAAAACGTGACATCTAATAAATTAGTTACGACGTTCATTTTTGTTGGTAATTTTTTGTTTCAACCGATTTATTAATAATAAATAAGGATGGTCTTATTCTAAATGGGTATAAAATTTACTATAACTAATTTTCATACAAAAAACATTATAACTCAAAAACGGTTCAAGATAGGTATAGGGAAGTATTAACAACAAATGTTCAGAAAAACGTAACTATTTTTAAAATTGAAAAATATACAGGGCATCCCACTTACAAAAACGAAGTTATAAACAAATTCCGGTATAACCGGAAGTAGTAAATTTTGGCATTTTCATTTAATAGCTCACTCTTCAAAACCCCTTCATTCCAATTTTCATGATTCAGATACCTACCTTTAGTTCTCGAGATATTTGATATTTTTATTTTCCGTTTATATGCTGTACCCTGTTTATATTGTCCATTCATATAGCTCATTTGGGTCCTAAACCGGAGTAGGGAATAGTACCTATATTACACACCGAGGTGGGAAGAATTTCATTACTGTCGAGAGACTAGTTAGTTAACCGAGACGCGAAGCGTCGAGGTTAGCTATCATCTTGAGACAGGAATGAAGTTTCCTACCGAGGTTTGTATACTTTTTCATTTACAACCATCATGTTTCGATCAAAATTATTAAATCTTTGTTTCGTTCTGAACATACCTAAATTATTACATTTAACAAAAAATTACCAGGCATTTTTCTCAGAATAATCAAGCAGGTACCTATATTGTTACTGTTACTATGTGGTAAACAACTGCCACCAATATAAATAAATGTCAGATAAAGTCGGATGGATATTAAGTTCGCGAATAATAGATTGAGAAAAATGTCCTCCGATGGAGAATTGATGGATTGTACCCCTCCAGAAATAGGACAGGCTGATGACGCAGCAGCACACGGGTTGGTGCCAGAAAAAAGTAAGCATCGCTACTGAGGTGTTTGTCAAAGATGGTAAATAACAAATAGTTAGCGATTATTTTAGATACACTTCAATACTTTCAATTTATAACAAACATATTTGTGTTAGGATTACGAGTAGAAGGCCGAAGTGAAGGGTTCTTGCTGTCCATGTGACATAGACAGTCGCATTGCAACCAACTCAAAAACATGGTACGTTCCCGTACACTTCCTCTCGTAAATTTAAGCGTTGGGGTACTTTTATGATTCTCTTAGGCCTCCTAACCGACTCATGTACAGTGTTTCTTTCATTTACCTCTACACTATTCTTACAATTTGTTAAACCATCACTATCAACAACATTTTCTGTCTCTTCCCTTTCCACATTCTCCCCCACTATCACAGTTTCTTTGATTTCTGATTTTTCTTGTGATCCCTCACTCACTTGTTCCTTTATAACATGTTCTTTCGCATCAAAATTCATTGGTGATTCCACCGTTTGTTCACTTTCCATTGTTTCGTTCTTTATAATCTGATATACATGTCTTTTCCATATAAATCCTTCATTAACTACTTTACACAAATAAATTCGTTCATTCACGTTTCCACAAAGTTCAAATAACCCAGTTGTGTCTCCTCTACTTCTCCTTCCTCCATTGGTAACGGTGATCGTGATAAAGCATCAGCTTTCACGTTATCAATCCCTCTAATAAACTTGAATTTATAATCAAAACCTGTTAAAAATAGAGACCATCTTTGTACCCTACCAGCTGCCATCTGAGGTAAACTTTTGTACTCCCCAAAAATTGCCTGCAGTGATTTATGATCACTCAGTATTTCAAACTTTATACCTGCCAGGAATTGATACAGCTTAGATGCTGCGCAGTATACTGCGAAAGCCTCTTTCATTATCATTGAGTAATTTCTCTCCGCCTTGCTTAATACCCTGGAAATATAACATATTGGTCTCTCCATACCGTCATGTAATACATGCAACACCACGGCACCTATTCCATATTGGGAACTGTCACATGCTAGCCTAACTGGCTTAGTTGCATCAAAATGCATTAAAATTTTATCGGAGATCAACTCACCCTGTGCAAATCCAAAGTATGCTTGACAATTTTTGTCCCACTCAAATTTCTGGTTTTTACCTACTAGATTATATAGTGGTTTGATTTTTCCTGCCAAATCCTGAATAAAACGTGCATAATAATTAACCATCCCCAAAAATGCTCGCACTTCTGTTACATCTTTAGGTATAGACGAGTTTACAATAGCTTGTACTTTGTTATTGTCTTTCTCTAAACCCTGTCCTGAAATTTTACGACCTAAATAAAAGATAGATTTCTCAAAAAATTTACATTTTTTATATTCAGTTTAAACCTGCTTTTTCTATTCTATTCAAAACCTGCTCTAAATTTTGTAAATTTGTTAGTTCATCCTTGCCTGTGACCACAATGTCGTCCAAGAAATTAACTGTACCGCTACACCCTTGTAAAACTTTTTCAACTATTGCTTGAAAAATAGCACAGGCTGGTTTGGTTCCATATGGCTACCTTGAAACTTTATAAATTCCATATGGTGTGCTCCACGCTGATAATTCTGAAGTGCTTCCATCAAAAAATTAATTGAATATAAGTGTTTAAAAAATCCAGCTTACTAAACTTTTGCCCTCCTTTTAAGGCTACCAAAATTTCATCTATACGGGGTAATGGGTGATTACAATCTTTTAAATATTTATTCATAGATATTTTATAATTAGCACAAATTCTAATATTCCAATATCTTTCCCATTAGCTTTCATGACTGGAACCAATGGAGTGCCCCATGGGCTGTTAAAAACTTTTTTAATTACTCCCTCCTATTCTGAACGTTTGAGTTCCATTTCCTCCTTCTCCAGAAAAGCGAATGGTATTGCTCTGGGTTTGCAAAAAATTGGTTGGATATTATCTGTTACCTGTAATTTAATTTTCTCCCCTTTATAAGCCCCTAACTCATTTTTAAAAACATCAGAGAACTCATTTAAAATGTCTTGAATACTACCTGAGCTATTGCAAGAGTTTAGTTCGTCTATAATTACTGCAACCTCTAAACCCTGTATGGACAAATTAAATTTTTGTATTCGATCCCTTCCTAGTAAACTTTTTGTTGCATTTTCTACTACTACTAATGTACAACTTTCTTCTAAATTTTCAATTTTCAAATCTACTTCTATTTCTCCTTTTGGAGTTATTGAATTTCCTGCATATGTTTTCAGTTTTGAGCAAGAAAGTAACAATGGAACATTTGAAAACTGTGCTTTATAAATACTAAACGGAAAGCAAGAAACCCCTGCACCAGTGTCTAATTCAAATAACACTGGTACTCGATTTATAAAAGATTGAACACAGAGCGGCTTGACATAATTAACTTCAGTGTTGCCTGACTTTGAATCTGTTAAATTAAACAACTCTAATTCATTGACCCTTTGTTCCAATGTGTTAGTTGTAACTACTCTACTTTTACAAGCTGCCTCTATATGTCCTTTCTTATTGCATTTTGAACAAGTATATTTTCTAAATTTACAATTTTTAAAATCATGGTTATCACAAAAATTGCATTTCACCTTATGCCTTGAATTTTCTTCTTCATCTGCTCCTTGTAGATTTCTCAATTTACTAGCTTCTCTATTTGGTTGGACCTTGTTCACTTCCATCTCTCGGTTTCTACCAGCTTCCCGGAGTGCTGCCTCTTCGTTTAAAGCAATTTCTAATTCTTAATGAAGTCTTTTAGTTCTTTGGTTTCATCTTCCTCACATCCCTACTACAAATTTGTCCTTAACTCGGTACATAAGTTTGTCCCCAAATTTGCAGGGTGATGCTGTGTTTTTTACCTTAATGTACCAATCGTTGACACTCTCCTGCCCTTGTTTTAAGGAATCAAATTTTATTCTCCCCCTGTAAATTGATACTCAGGGTTTAAATTGTGTTCCCAGTAATCTAATTAATTCGTCGAATGTTTTCTCTTTTGGTTTGTCAGGTGCACATACATTTTTCAACATTTTATAAACTTCCTCGCTGACTAACGTTAACAATACCGCTATTTTCCTTTCTTCATCCACCATATTTGCGGTTAAATATTGTTCTAATATTTCCTCGAAGATTTCAAAATCATCACTTTGTCTGAATGTTGATAACGTGGACAAATTTCCGGTATTTACAATTGTTAGCGAGGTTGTCGCCGACACTGCCCCTTCCACATCGGGCATGTTGTTACTTTTTATTTTATTTTTACATGTATTCAACTTAAAATCAGAAAAAAAATTCTGATACCACTTCTCTCGTCGCCAAATTTGAGGTGTTTGTCAAAGATGGCAAATAACAAATATTTAGCGATTACTTTAGATACACTTTAATACTTTCAATTTATAACAAACATACTTGTGTTAGGATTACGAGTAGAAGGCCGAAGTGAAGGGTGCTTGCTGTCCATGTGATATAGACAGCCGCATTGCAACCAACTCAAAAACATGGTACGTTCCCGAACACATAATAAGTATGTTCCAATACACCTCAGCTACCTAAAAGCTATTGAATTATATAGGAAGTGGTGCGAAGAAAAAAAGGTGAAGAATACCAGTTCCGAAAGTGTACTCTTAGCATATTTTGGAGAACAAACCAGGCAAAAGAAGCCGTCCACTTTGGGGCAATGTACATTATGATACGAACGATGCTACAAATTGAAGAAAAAACTGATATTTCGAAACATGGGGCCTTCCTAAAACGACAAAATGTGGGCTTCAGGCACAAGAAATCGATCGTTTTTCCCAGGAAAAATATAGAGGATTTTTTAAACATAGCTCCAAATGAATTTTTACCGATAAAGGTAATATATTTGTGATCTTCAAATAAGTATAGTAAATAAAATATCGTGTTTGAGCTTATACAAGTGCACAGTTATTATGGTATTATATTTTTCTTATTGTTTTAGGTCGCATTAATAATAAGCGTATCTGGAGTTTGTCGGACGGACGAATTAGTGAAAATGAAAATTTTCGATGTTGCTTTTTTTGAAGAAAAAAATTCGGTTGAAATTCCAGATTCCAAAACACATACAAGTAGATCATTTCTCATTACTAATCCAGTATGGGTGAAGATCATTCGAGACTACATGAATTTGAGAAAAAACATAAAAATCGATAGATTTTTTGTTCAGCTTAGAGGAGGAATAGTAAGAAATCAACCAATTGGGCATAATACAATAGCTAATTTTTCCCGAAAAATTGCTACTTTTTTGAATTTAGAGGACTCGAAAGGCTTTACAGGCCACGCTCTTTTTTTTTTTTTTTTTTTTGGGCCGAGATGGGAAACTCATGTTCGAATGGGTCCAGGACCCAAACAGTGTTGGACTCATCCCCAAGGAGATGCCTACCAACAGAACCCACCTCAAACTCGCCGTTACCCCCGCCTCGGAATCACTTCCCTAGCATACTTCGAGCCACGATACTACAGGCCACGCTCTAAGAAGAACCGCCGCTACGTTACTTGCCAACAGTGGTGCAAATGTACTCCAATTAAAAAGGCTGGGAGAATGGAAATCTAGTACTGTGGCAGAAGGTTATGTGGATAGCTCAATGGAGAATAAAACCAAAACTGCCAATATGCTGTCACAACGTGCCATGTCTTCTGAAGCTGTTGAAAGTAGTTCACAAACCTTAGTCATTCAACAGCAAAGTAATTTGTCGACCAAAGAGATAACTGTTGGAGACGCCAGCGCTGGTACTGGCCTAAATATTTCTATAAACGCTTATAATAATTCAAATTTAACCATTAATTTCAATAAGTAGTTTGTTGAATTTTAGTTCATTGTTGGTTTTTATTGATTGCCATTGAATAGGTATTATATTTTTCAATGTGTTATATTTTTAAATAGAAAAAATATTCATCTAGAATAGATGAGAAAAATTTCAACGATCACAATATTTTAGAGGGCGGGAAGTAGAGGTGTGTAATATGACACTTTCTAAGCTTCAATGACGTTAGTAATGACAGCATTGCATAATATATGGTTGTAAATAATAGTATATTACATACCTAGGCCAGTAAAATAAGCTTCGGCCTACAATTACATGTGATCAGGGACATTTCTTACTTTACTGGCCTAGGTCTGTAATATACTATTTTTTTTGTTATCGTTATTTATCAATGATTTAAGAAATTCAACAAAACCACGTGACTCAAAACGCATCATGACGTCAAAGACGTGTTTTTTGTATGACTTCTTTGTAGATAATTATGTTTGTAATGTTTTTATTAATGAATGAAAATTGAAATGCATGTATATTTATTTCAAAACCCGACAAACCCTTTTAAATTATCTATTTTCCGACTAAAGTAGTGTGTATTTTGTTAAAATGAATTAGTTTCTCAGCAGAACTACCCAGCATTTACATACCTGCACAATATAAGACAGTTTCCACTGTTTAGTAACTTTATATAAAGTTTTTCCCAGCACTTGACCTTTTCGGATTTTTCAGGGTTTGAAACTAGGCGACTTATGCATCTAGATAGTATGAATAGTGGGGAAATATAGATTTTCTTTATTGCCAGAGGCGTGCGGTAGGAATAAACACTTGTGCACCCCCTTCAATTTACGCCACTGTCATAATATTATCCTCCTGTCTCTATGCGATACAATAAGTAGTTATCGAGTTATTTGCGTTTGAATGAAATTATTAAAATACCTAACTTATATTTTATTGCTTATCTCGCCGGAGTCAACACGATATCACTAGCTTGGATCTAGAATTTCTTTGTTAAAGGTAATGTCATGTCAAATTATTTTTTCATGTTGATGCTTATAAAATCATCACTTTCAAATTTATGAAAATTCAAGACTTATTTCGATTATGAATATTCATAGGAAGAAGTTATAGAAAAATATATATGTTTTCTATAGTGTTCGTCGTCACTCAAATTTTCCATTTTCATAACAATAATTTCACAATATATTGAAAAGCATGTGTTTCTCTTAATATTGAGGTTTCTTATGTCAATAATTCCTCTTTCGTTTATTGATTTTTCAGATTAAAACTTAATTACAAGGCTTATCAGATCCATACGATTTCACTACATCAAATGAACCGTAACCAACGCGTCCAAGATTATCAGATCCATACGAAGCTAATCCATCAAGTGAACCGTAACCAACACGTCCAAGATTATCAGATCCATACGAAGCTAATCCACCAAATGAACCATAACCGACACGTCCAAGATTATCATATCCATACGAAGCTACCCCATCAAGTGAACCGTAACCAAGTCCAAGATTATCAGATCCCCATGAAGCTACTCCATCAAGTGAACCATAACCAACACGTCCAAAATTATCAGATCCATACGAGATCACTCCATCGATGCCTTGTAGTTTTCCTGAGTCCCACTGATTTTGGTAATGTTTTTGGGGTACTTGAACTGTGAATGACTCTGGTACTAATTGTGTCTCTGGTACTAGACGTGTCTCTGGTCTAAGTTCAGTCTCTGGTACTAGTTGTGTATCTTTCACTAGTTTTGACTCTTTTACCAAACGTGTCTCTGGTACTACGCGTGTCTGTTTTACAAGTTTTGTCTCAGGTACTACTTGTGTTTGTCGTCTCACATGTGTCTCTGGTACTAAATGTGTATCTTTTACCAGTTGGGTCTCTGGTACCAATTGTGTCTCTGGTACTAAACGTGTCTCCGTCACTGTACGTGTTCCACAATCTGCTTCTGGTCGTGCATGTCCATGATGGATATGACTTCCGGAGCTGAAAATATAAATAATTCATTTGTTACTGAATACTTCAGATTGCTAATGATAATATTAATTATATCAATATCAGTTGTTGTTTAATAATGACACAAAATTGAACAAATTTTGTGTTCGATCTACGCTTTTTCGACAGTTGAGCACAATGTATCAAAAAATTCAGAAAATGCTATCAAATTAAGGTAGTGCGATATTTTTTTAACCGGTTGGGTTTTATTAGTGGAAATTAAAATATAAAATGTTGAATATTTGTCAGTGTATATTTATAATAAGAGTAACCAAGTAAAGTTCAATATTGTGTCTAACTATGAAAATAATGTTAGAGCTTACCCGAAATGGATGGCCAATAGGGTTACAAATACGTAGAAAGTTGATCTCATTGTGGCTTCTTTCACAAAATTCAATAAAATAACTGGAAATGTTTCTGGTTTTAAAGCAAATTTTTTTATAGTTATTGCAAAAACTCGTGCTCTCTAGCGGCCTTGTTTGGCACGTAGAAAGATTAAATTCGGTACAATATCTAATAACCAGCATTTGACTAGAAAATGAATCATAAATATCCGAAATCCAAATTTCGATGTAGAATATCTTAGTCAAATAACGAAAAAAGTGTTGTACTTTTTTGTTAAATACAAGGAGAAAATAACGTTTGTTCTTTTTTATTCGTAGATTGCGTTGGGGCTGAGACAACACAAACTGGCTTAGGATCGACAAAATCGATCAATTGATAATAGTACGAAGCAAATACAACCTAGAGAAAAACAATTACTGAATTAATGAAACTCGAAAGTTGCCCTATTAACACAGCTAGGTAAGTTCAAACCATGAAGCTAGGCAGAATATGGCCAATTCTAATACATACTCAGAAACATTATAAAAAAGGATTTATTTTCAGCACTGTATCTCACGCTGCGTGGATGTTCCAAAAAAATTGGAAAAGATTCATGATAAATATAGCATAGTAGAATATTGGATGTCTAAATTTAGTAGCACACGTGCAGTCAAAACATTGTGATATGTATAAGAAAGTCAATTACCACTAGATAGGTTATGAACTATAGAATATCCACAAGAAATTTTTTTTATATATTTCCCTTTTGATTCACCAACGGTTAATCCCAAAATAGATAGACCAGAAAAAATAAACCAAAGAGATGCAATACAAAATATACGTAGTCATCTATTTCATATAGGTATAACTGTATATTGGATCATCTTAACGAATTATGACACAGCTCAATGTTGCTAACGCAATAAAATAAATCACTCCTATCGAGTCAAAAACTCGTGGTTCCGTATATATCAAAGGACTATAAACACAATTGTCCGAGAATCAAAATGCTTATTATATATTTTCCGGACCTAGTTTTTCCAATTACCACCAACCGTCGACGCCCTCAAAGACTGGGCAGATGAAAAAGATTTATGGTAGTGAGAGTGATCAAAAACAGGGAGCTTATATAAACGGTCATTTAGAATTATCTCGAGAACTAAATGTATCTGAATCATGAAAATTGGAATGAAGGGGTTTTGAACAGTGAGCTATTTAATGAAAATATTGCCATCTATTATCTACTTCCGGTCATACCGGAAGTTGTTTATAACTCCGTTTTTGTTGGGAAACCCTATATATTTCTTAATTTCAGAAATATTTACGTTATTCTGAACATTTTTTTTATATGAAAATTATACTTTTTTACCATGTAAGACATAAAATTCTATATCCTCTAATGTAATTTGAATAAAAGCTTAAATTCCTCAGGAACTATTTACCACATACCGCTTCCTCGTTTACGCTGTGAAGTTACCTTTTTTATTATACAGGGTGCTGTCAAAATTGGAATAAAAACGGCATCCAAAATCTTTGCTTTATTTTTTTTTTAAATGGGACACCCACCAATAAATTATTATTATAATATATTTATACATTTTTGTCACAAAAAATTTATTTTTTATAGGCTATCTTGTGTAGACATACAACAATGTTACTACTAAACATTAACAATGACTGACATTTGCCAGAATATTCCATTGATAAATAAACTTTTTGTGACAAAAATGTATAAAGTTGATTTATTTGAAGAATGCAAGAGATATGTATAGGGAATACTAATACAGATCGATAGTGGGCAACGTATTCTTTTAAAATAATAAATCACATACAGGGTGTAAAATTTGAAAAAACGAATTACGCGAAGATTTTGGATGCCGTTTTTATTCCAATTTTCACAGCACCCTGTATAATAAAAAAGGTATTTGCACAGTGTAAACGATAAAGCGGTATGATTTATTTACGATGAAAAGACGATGACGTTGCAAAAAAAAATTGTGATGTTGCCAGCTTGTAGATTTTTTCTTTATTCAAAGGAAGATGGAAAAGTCAATGTGACAGTCCTCTTTTATTCTCCTGTACCTCGTAAGGGATAAATCGAAGGTGTTCGTTCACAAATAAAAGGCTGGTATGATATTCTCAGATTTATTTAATAGTGAAATGGGGATAAAATACAAGAAACAGTTACCAATAATTCTATATCTCAGTTGATTATTCTTTATTTTACATAGAGAATTAAATGACAAACTGACAGAAATAAATCGAAGCATCTTGAGGAAATTGAAATATAAATATAATTCAATTTATAAAAATATATCACAAATTTTAATAATCGAAGCTATCATTAAAAACATTCAACTTTATAAATTCAAATCTACAAATATCATTTGTATAGATGATAATTAAAATAAATCGTATTACCCACGTCTCTATCAGCAGTAAGCAGGCCCCATTGCGGCATTCTCATCAAAAATAACTTATCAAAGATATAACCATCTTTCGGCATTTACTAACCGTTCCACTTCTTAGGCATTTTAATGCGTTCAGCTACATACTGCAGATTGTAGTTACGGCTGGTAAATTTATGTTTATTCTGATATGCAGGAAAGTAACTAAAATTTACGTCATTATCTTTTTATCGTAAATAAACCATAATATATGGTAAATAGTTCCTAAGGAATTTAAACCTTTATTCAAATTACATTAGAGGATATTGAATTTTATGTACATACTAAAAGAGTGTAACTAATTTTCATACAAAAAACATGATAACTCAAGTAGCAAATTGTTGGCATTTTCATTAATTAGCTCACTCTCCAAAACCCCTTCATTCCAATTTTCATGATTCAGATTCCTACCTTTAGTTCTCGAGATATTTGATATTTCTAATGTTCCGTTTATCTGCCGCACCCTGTATATATTGACCATTCATATAGCTTATTTGGGTCCTAAACCGGAATAGGGAATAGTATATCACATACCTAGGCCAGTAAAATAAGCTTCGGCCGACAATTACATGTGATCAGGGACATTTCTTACTTTACTGGCCTAGGTCTGTAATATACCTACTATTTTTTGTGTTATCGTTATTTATAAATGATTCAAGAAATTCAACAAATCCACTTGACTCAAAACGCATTATGACGTCAAAGAAGTGTTTTTTGTATGACTTCTTTGTAGATAATTATGTTTGTAATGTTTTTATTAATGAATGAAAATTAAAATCAAAACCTGAAAAACCCTTTTTAATTATCTATTTTTCGACCAAAGTAGTGTGTATGTTGTTAAAATAAATTAATTTCTCAGCAGAAATACCCAGCCTTTACATACCTGCACAATATAAGACAGTTTCCACTGTTTATTAACTTTATACCCAACAAACAATGTAATTGTGGTTCACTGGAGGCCCATTAAAGCACCCCAGTGTTCAACTACATTGGCCCAACGCCTACCCCCCGGCCCGGACCAGTACATTTTTGCACACTCTGGCCAGCAGCCGGCAAAGTGACGTTTATGCTTGCGTTGTCTATAGAGGCCCGTCAGTAGGCCGTGAATCATTTTTATGACGGCCGTTTCCAGCCTAACGTAATTTTATTCACATTGAAAGGTGTATTGTAGTAAAATAATTAGTAAATTGTTAAAATAGAACATTTAATACTAACTAGATTTTTTTCCGATCGTGGGAAAAGTGACACTATTTTGACCTGTTTTCTATGCGCAAAGCTCAACATTCCAGAATAGTGGGCAGTTGCTAAGCAATTAGAAAATAACAGTGCGGTAATATTCTTACCGCACTGCTGTAGCGTGCGGTAATGTTACAAATGGATTATTACAATAAAATGAAACAAAGTTTTAATTTTTATATTGATAAAGTTGTTATAAAAGAAATAAAAGAAACATCTAATTTATAACGATATTCTTGAACACTATCAGTGTTCATGTTTACTAATTATTTTTTAATTCCCTATAAAATACAACGAATCAAACAAAACCGGCTTGAAAATTATTTTACTTTTGTCATAACAAAGTAATTTCCATGGTTACCATTTCTATATTTCAATATGAACATAGACCTATCTAAACTTACTTGATCACATCTTGAATGAAATATTTTTTAATAAATTTTTTAAATGTAAATCAACGATCGAAGAAAAAATAGTATGTATAATTCGTGGGAAAAGCATATTCCCAAACTCCTGTGTTACCAGACTCGT
Source organism: Lochmaea crataegi (assembly GCA_947563755.1). NCBI lineage: Eukaryota > Metazoa > Arthropoda > Insecta > Coleoptera > Chrysomelidae > Lochmaea > Lochmaea crataegi. Next base: position 20,891,294 of record OX387426.1, read on the forward strand.
CGCTACGCTCCTCGTTTGGTAATTATCACAGTCGTTTGGGAATATTATGCTTTTCCCACTAATTATACAATATACTAATTCTGTACATTTTATCAATAAAAATAATTAAATCTCTCTGCCGCCTTTGTGGTCGGGTGCTGATCTACCACTTTTTTAAATTTACAACACCATTTCCAAGAAGGCTGTAACTTCCCCTGCTTATTTTTTCTTTTTACACCTAAAATATATTTCATAAAATAGTTATTTATGATACTAGTGCGTGAAGTGATACTTTTGCGCATGAGTTGCGAAAATGAAAGGCACTAGCTACGCTCGTGCCTTTCATTTTCGCAACTCATGCGCAAAAGTAATTCACGCATGAGTATCATACAATGTTTTATCTACGACCACATTAAAAATACTTTCCCTTAATTATATATTACATAACCTCTCTTTTTAATAATTGTGTTTGAATTATTGCCTACCTCCATCATAAGAAATTCATTATCTGGTGCTCCATTTATAAAATCCAAAATCTGTTCCCTTGTGAAAATTTTTGATTTTTTTGGTTTATGGCTCTCTGATTGTCGTTTTATGAAGGTAATAAGTTTATGAAATTTACTTATATCAATGTTTAAATTTATGGTAGTTTTCAACATTGAATAATGGGACCATAACGTTCATGATTTCCATTGACTTTTCCGAGAAATATGCAATAAGAACATTTTCCGTCTAATTTTCAATTTTTTTAGTGTTACACCAATCCAAAAAAAAGTGAGCGGTCGTCGGATCGTCGACAGAAGCTTGCTTCTTATGCATAATAAAATGACCATTTTAGACCATTTTTTGAAAATTTTGACCATTTTTGACTATTTTTTCAAATTTTAACAATTATTGACCATTTTTGACAATTATTGACCAATTTTGACAGTTTTGACAATTATTGATCATTTTTGACAATTTTTCAAAAATTTTGACCATTTTAGACCATTTTTTCAAATTTTAACAATTATTGACCATTTTTGACAATTATTGACCAATTTTGACAGTTTTGACAATTATTGTTCATTTTCGACAATTTTTCAAAAATTTTGACCATTTTTCCAAATTTTAACAATTATTGACCATTTATGACAAGTTCTGACAATTATTGACCATTATTGACCATTTTTGAAAATTTTTCAACAATTTTGACCGCTTTTCAAAAATTTTGAGAATTTTTAACAATTATTGACCATTTTTGACAGTTTTTTATAATTATTGACCATTTTTTCAAAATTTTTACAATTTTTTACCATTTTTCCAAATTTTAACAATTATTGACCATTTTTGACATTTTTGATCTTCTGACAATTATTGACAATTTTAAAAAAAGTTGACAATTTTCAACAATTATTGACCATTTTTGACAGTTTTTTATAATTATTGACCATTTTTTCAAAATTTTTACAATTTTGACCAATTTTCAAAATTTCAACAATTATTGACCATTTTTGACAGTTTCTGATGATTATTGACCATTTATGACAACTTTCAAAAACTTTGACAATTATTGACTATTTTTGACCACTTTTTAAAATATTTAACAATTTTTGACAATTTTTAAAAAATTTGACAATTTTTGACAGATTTTGACAATTTTTGACAGATTCTGACAATTATTGACCATTCACGGACATGGCTATTTAGACATAAGTATGAACATTACGCCATTAAATGTGAATTTAATGTGAGTTGCATCACTATTTTTTTTAAACCCATACTTCAATTCCATCATTAGATATGTACAAATTTTAAGATTGAGTTAACTTCAGACAGATGTCAAATTTGATTAATTTAAGATCTGCCAGATCATATCAGATATTGGCCGAATATTAGAATGTTGCATTCCAATTTTACTTATTGGATCTATTGGATGCAAGCTTGTATCTAAATGAAAAATCCGTATCTTGATGGATATCATCAAATTACAGTTCCTGTATATTTAATGATAAAATCAAAACATGGGAGTAGAAAATAGTATATTGTGCAACAAGGGGGGAAAGTTCAACTTTTCCCACGAGTGTGGAAGTTTGTGGCACGAGCCCGAAGGGCGAGTTTCGCAAACACACGAGTGAGAAAACTACTTTCCCCACATGTTGCACACTATACTTTTTCTACAACTGCACAAATTTAAAGAATACAAGTAAAGTAACTTAATATTTATTTTTATGCTTAGTAAAACAAAAATAACACTAAAGTATCCCATCTCTATACTGTTAAATAATTTTATTTAAAATTATAGTTGATGGTGAAATTTGTACAATTTTGTATGGTCAAACCCGGAACGTCATTTCTTTTCACTAGATTCTATATTATATGAATTATTCTGACAGTTTTGTGACAACTAAGTAGCTATTTAAAGATGACAGTAGCCTACTAAGTTTTTGTCGATTTTATTTGATTCTCCATATAAATGTATGTGGCGTGGGCAAAGTGCCGTGAGAAATAATATTTCTCACAGTATGAGCAATATTTGGTTTTGAAATCAAGTAGGGTATGAGAAATACGTCACTTTTCATAGTAGTTGTAGAAAAAGTATATTAGTATATTAGTGACCTATAACTATTATCGATTGGATTGTAATCATTCAAGTACCGTAACAGTGTATAGCTTATACACTGTTTGGCCTGTATCTTTTTGTTGTTATCCTACTACTCACTAAATATAACTTCAATAAGAATGATTAAAAAGTTTTATATTAGAGGAAAATAATCACCAATTATCAGCTCGATCACTTTATTGTAACATTTGAACGTTGGTTTGCTATTTATCCTTGATCAATTCATAGCCAGTGCTAACTTATGGCTTATCATTTTTTACACAAGCATTCTCACTGTTTCCTTGTCATCAACACCAATTGGTGGAATTGTCATCCAGTGACACTAAAATGATAAGAGTTTGTAGGGATAATAACATTTTCCTCTTATTCAACGCTTTGCCAGTTCATTAGTGTAACAACTCAAAATGACACTGTTTACTGAAAACTGCTTTGAAAAAGGCATTATTTTTCATTTCAACTTATATTGATGTGAGCAATACACAAAAATCAATACTTTTGAAAATGGTAAAAAGTTTACAATGTTTATATAAAACGATAAAACTTTAAACCATAATATCTCAAAACTATCTATTTTGAGCTGTTACAGTATTGCACAGGCAAGACGACAAGCTCTTTTCAATAGCTCAAGTAGGAATTATAAACTTTACGTCCGCGTTCAGTTCGTAGTTGGCATTTCAGTTCAGTTGAAGTTAAACCAAAGGAATCCCACAATTACGTTAATTAAGTCAGTCCGCATTCAGTTCGCAGTTTCCATTACGCCTGTTACGCTGCGTCCGAGTTCGAGATGGCCAAGATTTAAGTTCGCAGTTGGCAGTTCAGGTATAGACCAATCAAAATTAAAGTTATGCACCACGTGAGGAACGTTATTGTCAACTGTCAACTTTACTCTTCACTTCTAAAACGGTTATTTCTTTATTTTGTTTAGTTGTGTTGATTTTTTCAAAATTGTTGTTTTTATCTAAAAAACAAAATGTTGGTTACTGATGGAGCCACAACTGATGTCATAGGACTTCTGATTAAATGTATCCAGAATTATGAATTTTTTTTTAATTTACAGCATAGGAATTATAAAAATAATAACATGAAAGAGCAGGCCTGGACAGAAATTTCACATGTTCTTGAAATGAATGGTTAGTATTTATTTGTACTGTGGTTTGGGGCATATAGAAATTGTGAATTTTCACAGTTGAAGAATGCAAAAAAGTGTGGAAGTCCATAAGGGACAAGTACACTAGGGAGAAAAGAGAAAGTTCCAAATCAACCTGGGAATACTTCGATAGAATGAGGTTTTATGGGAAATATACAAATCCCAGGAAGTAAGTTAGAATTTTGTTTGTTATTTTGTGTTAAAAGTTTTGTGTTCCAATTCTTTTTACAGAACCTACCCCACATCAAGATCATCTAGTGGGGAAAGTAGACCCTAATCGTCTTGCTCGGCTTGGTCGACCTACGAGCAGGTTTTATCTCCTGGACCCATGGTTGACGATGGGCAGGATAGTCAGAATAGCTTAGTAGAAACCGTCGAAGATGTAGAACCTGGCCTAGGTGCTAAGACTACACCCTCGGCTACCCCAAGCACTCCAAAAAGTCAGCAAATGTAAGTAGATAATGTATGTTTTACCTGTAGAGGTTACAGTTTGGCCAGAAATTGTTTAACTTTTCTTTGGATTCTAGTTGGTCCCGTTCCACTAGTTAAGAATCTTTTCTAGCATTATTAACCTGCTAACATTTTTTTTGTTTTATATTTTAGCATCCTCTAAAAGAAAAAATGATGCCCCTGAAGACGAGTTTATTGTTGTGGCCAAAGAAATTGTCAGTGGTCTGAGCGATTTGAAAAGACAAAAAACTAATGCTAACCGAGCCCTTGCGGAATATATTTTTTCGGAATTGGAAGAAATGCCACAAGAAGAGGAAAAATCTGAAAGAATGCAACTTTTGAATATTATTTCTAATAAATAATTTGTTTTGGATGCTTTGCATAATCAGTTTTATTTAGTTTACCTCATCATTTTCATGAAATAAAACATACTTTTCAATAATATTTTTTTTTTCACTACTAGCCTCTAAACCTAACTTTATTGACTTTTGTTGAGGTAGTAAAGTTGTTCATTATTAACCAAGGTAGAAAAATACAGAGCCTACTTGATTGGAACTAAATATCAATCCATTTGACAGAATGTGAGGTTAACTGATGCAAATACAAAATGAAAAAATATTTTTCCTTACTTATTTAATGGTCATATCCACCTACCTATTCAAAAATGAAAATCAATTGACTTATCCATGCAGTTTTCATAGCGATTTTTGCAAAACAATATCTATTATCAAATCAAAACAAAAATTATTGGATGTGTAATCGATTGCCTTCGTTGTGCACATCTGTCATGTCATGTGAAACGGGAGTGACTAGTGACCCGTCCAAAATCCGGCCGACATTATAAATTTAAAATAAAGTCATAGTGAAGTAGTGAAAAAAATGCTATATGAGCCACGGTAGAATATATATATTTATTTCAAAACAACGTATCAACTTTGTCAAAAATTGTCAGAAAATATTGAAAAATTGTCAAAAATGGTCAATAAATGTCAAAAACTGTCAATAGTCAATAATTCTCAAAAATGGTTCATAATATTTTTAAAATGGTCCATAATTGGCAAAAATAGTCAAAAATGGTCAATAATTTTCAAAAATTTTCAAAATTTTGAAAAATGGTCAATAATTGTCAAAAATTTTGAAAAATGGTCAATAATTTTCAAAAATTGTCAAAAAAGGTCAATAATTTTCAAAAACTGTCAAAAAAGGTCAAAAATTGTCAGTTAAAGTCAGAAATTGAAAAAAAATGGCGGATTTTTAGTACTTTTAATAGCAATTTTCTCTTCCAAAAGTGAATTTTTTTCTTTTAACATGTGCTATAAGCAATGGGGGGCTTTCTAATAAGAAAGAAAAGCGTTACATAATTCCGAGGGTCGCGAACCTTACCGAATCCTTCTTAGATGCTGACAGTTTAAAATAATGATTGTACTCACTCTCCCATCCCTCCCATCCCTCCCATCCCTCCCATCCCTCCCATCCCTCCCATCCCTCCCATCCCTCCCATCCCTCCCATCCCTCCCATCCCTCCCATCCCTCCCATCCCTCCCATCCCTCCCATCCCTCCCATCCCTCCCATCCCTCCCATCCCTCCCATCCCTCCCATCCCTCCCATCCCTCCCATCCCTCCCATCCCTCCCATCCCTCCCATCCCTCCCATCCCTCCCATCCCTCCCATCCCTCCCATCCCTCCCATCCCTCCCATCCCTCCCATCCCTCCCATCCCTCCCATCCCTCCCATCCCTCCCATCCCTCCCATCCCTCCCATCCCTCCCATCCCTCCCATCCCTCCCATCCCTCCCATCCCTCCCATCCCTCCCATCCCTCCCATCCCTCCCATCCCTCCCATCCCTCCCATCCCTCCCATCCCTCCCATCCCTCCCATCCCTCCCATCCCTCCCATCCCTCCCATCCCTCCCATCCCTCCCATCCCTCCCATCCCTCCCATCCCTCCCATCCCTCCCATCCCTCCCATCCCTCCCATCCCTCCCATCCCTCCCATCCCTCCCATCCCTCCCATCCCTCCCATCCCTCCCATCCCTCCCATCCCTCCCATCCCTCCCATCCCTCCCATCCCTCCCATCCCTCCCATCCCTCCCATCCCTCCCATCCCTCCCATCCCTCCCATCCCTCCCATCCCTCCCATCCCTCCCATCCCTCCCATCCCTCCCATCCCTCCCATCCCTCCCATCCCTCCCATCCCTCCCATCCCTCCCATCCCTCCCATCCCTCCCATCCCTCCCATCCCTCCCATCCCTCCCATCCCTCCCATCCCTCTCATCCCTCCCATCTTTTTCTTTTTGTCTTTTTTGACGTTTTGATCATTGATCATTACGACTACTAAAATAATCCCAGTAATCAATCAAAAACACGACGGCATTTGACACTATTCACAGATAAAATGTCAAATCTCAAAACCATTTGAAGTGTAATTGAATCGTGATTGAATCCCTATCATGAATACAGAGATCGGTATTGGATTCAAAATGAAGTCAATACTCCATGAAAACTTTGTTTTTTGGTTTTCAGAACACGCCATCTGGCAACTAATATACCAAATGCATTTTCAGTCGTCTGCCTGGCCCTGGACAGACGATAGTTAAAAATTCTCTGGGTAAAACTTAGGTTTCTACCTCCGTAGGGTCTCATAATATATTCTTTTAGCGGGAAAAGCAAGATATTGCATATTCGTTTCTTGTGAAAGATACCTGAAATAAGATTATTTGTATAGGACTACAATAGTCAGAGCAGGTACTTGATTTTTTGCTGAATAATATATTAATGTCATTTTAAACTATAGTTCTTTCGCCATCAGAAGAGAGTAATAAAACCTAATTATGTATGCAAACTACAGCAGCGGTGGCCCAAAAAAAATAAGTATATTTGCAAATTTTTACCATAAAGCACTAACAAATTTCTTTTAGTTTAGCGGTGCCGACCAGTATACCTGATATAACAATAGACGACCCTTTTGTAATCGCCGAGAAACTGGTCAATAGTCCTTGCATAAGCGTGGTTCTGGGTTTAATAAAAGGGGTAAGATAAAACTACATTTTTAAGTAGTTATATATATTGACAAATTACTTTATTTGGCATAATCAAACCAACAGATTTTAATGGCTAAAAAAGTTATTGATTCAAATTAACCTGAATATTTCAGAAAGTTTAGAATATTTTTTAACAAAAAAAGTTTCCACCAAACTTCAAGTAAAAATATTAGTTTTTGTCAAAATGAAAGATAATTTATTACAACCTCTTAAATTTATTTATGTGATTACAAAATCTTGGAACAGTTAGATACTCACACAGACTTTCATCGCTATCGGAACTACTATTGTTAACAACAAATATTACAGGTGTTACGTCTGTAAATAGGGGTTGTCCTTCTAATGTCACTTGTAGAATATTGTCCATTTCCCACATTTTCTTTTTTTTTTCTACTACATGCTTAAAACATTTTTCCCAATTGTCAGCATTTACTTGTTTTATAGAGTTTTCCAGTAGTTTCCAAATATCGTTCAACTTAAAAGTTGTATTTTTTCGAGCTACATCGTCCTTAACTTGCGCCCAAAAGAGCTGCATTGGATTGAGCTCACAGTGATAGAGAGGAAGGCGCAGCGCGTTAATTTCATGTGCTGCTGCAATTTCATCAACTGCGTATCGTACAGGAGGTCTATTCAACTGAACTTACTGAAGTAACTCAACTTTAAGTAAATCTTCACTACAAACAATCTTTCTTTTTCTTAATTATTCAACGATCTGAGGTTTGTTCCATGACGAAGTAGGAATTTTTTCAATTTGCAGTGAGTGATAACTAGCATTATCCATTACTATCACTGACCCTTTAGGAATGAACTTTATCATTTGCTCGAAATATTCTTCGAATACATCTGAATTCATATCCTCATGGTAATCACCAGTTTTTTTTATGCAAATATGAGACTACCTTCATTCAAAAATCCTTTGCTACTTCCAATGTGTACAACAATTAATCGCCGCCATTTACCCGACGGAGGTTTAAATCCAGTGAATAATCCTTCCATAAAAGCTTTTCGATACTGTGTGTCCCTCGTTTACCCATGTTTCATCCAAATAAAAAATTTGCCTTCCCTCTGAACAGTATTGCAATATGGTTCTTAACTATTTTCTTCTCCAACAAATAATTTCATCCTTATCAATAAGGGTCGATTTTCTATGTTTTCGACCATGTAAAATTTAATTCTTTAAGAGTTTCCCATAGTTTGGTTTGTTTTATATCAGGCAAATCGGAATCTTCTTTTATAGCATTCAAAATTTTTGCTAATGTTGGGATTTCTTTTTTAAAATAAAATTCTTGTACCTCACGTCTAATAGCCGTTTTCGTTTCTTCTGGAAATACCTGTTTTTTTTACCATCGCTATGTTGTTTTGGTGGATTCAGAACTCCTGACTTTTGCTCACGAAGGAGTCTGTATATTGTTGATTTTCCCACGCCTGTAATTGTTGATGTTCTTTCGATGTCGCTGTCAACAGTTCTAGATGAAAGCTCTGTTTTTACATAGTCATACACATTTTTAATAATAAGTTTCTCATTTAACGATAAAGGAATACCTTTCATACGTTTCACAGGACTACACTTCAAACTATTTTCTATTTTTACTCCCTCAGTCTGTAAATTTACACTCAACCAATTTTATCTTTCACAACAAAAACGAAAATTCTAAATACTAACACTGTTTTCGATGTTTTTTTAGACTACTAAAAGATCCAGGCAAAGAATAATTTATATAGTGGAGGTTTAAAAGAATAATTTAAGAACTCATTAACTAATGACATAATGAGTAGGGTAAAAGCCGGATAGCCTAATAGCTCTTTGTTTAATCCCCTTAATACCTACCTACATCCTGTCAGAACAGTAAAATTTCCAAATTATTGTAATTTCTTGGTAAAATGCAGGTACAATTGAAAAATATTGCAATGTTAAAGTTACTTCAGTTTGAAATGACAATGACATTTTGCATATAATCCAAGTTCAATATCTTTCACATAACTTGAAGTTACTACCTAATATTTGTAACCGGCGGCGACATGGGCTAAAGTAAATTTTTATAGACTATCATTATAAATATAATTCTATAAATGTACGCCCATGGTTTACTGGTTTCCGATAATTTTAATACTCTCTCCTGATGGCGAAACAACTATAGGCACTTACTGCAGTGTAATAACAAGCCGTTGCTCTGGAGATATCCCATCAGATCGAGGTTGTTTTTGTATAATCGGTTTTACTTTTTCTAAAAGTATAGTAACAGTCATTCGAGTGTATTTGAATAACTGGGCTGAATCTAGGGCTATCATTTGTTTGTAATAACCAAAACCACCAGTTTTTTGTCTGTTCCTGTTTATGGGTCGTGTTTTATACCTTCGCCCTCGTCTCTGCTCTTTCTGTTTTTTCTTAAAAGCAGCATATAATAAACATGTTGCAGCAAATACACTTGAAAGCACAAAACAAAAAATGAATAAAATCAGCTGAGATCTATCAAAATTGTCCAAATAATTCTCAACCAATCAAATCCCTAACTGCAAACTGAAAGTTGTGAGTTTTATAAATGCAAAAATTCACCAACTGCAGAATGGAAACGACGCGAACGTCGCCAACAGCGAACTGAAAGCGAACGTAAAGTTTATAATTTCCCCTTCAGGTAGCGAACGAAAGTATTGCGATTAAAAATGTGAAAATACATAATAATTGGATTACAGATTTGCTAAGTAGGACCTAAATTAGAAATTTCATATAGGTATATGTACCTACATATGTGAAACTTTCATTGTAATTTTTTGTTAATTTTCAACAAGCATTGGAAATCTTCAAATAATAAAATTGTAGTGTAGATAAATCGAAGTATTTTAAACTTACAACTTTAGCAAATGTTTTGTCATATTTGAGCTGTTAAATATTGTTATTGCTTCAATAGTAGTCAACAGTGATTGTGTTTCCAAATCACTTTCAACTTGGACTTTCTTGGCATCTGGTTGTATCTGAAGCTGAATTAATTGGGTAATGAACTGCATGTATTTTTTTATTTCATTTCTGGTACCATTTTTGAAATAAATACATAAAGTGGATAAGTATGTAACAAAAACATCAATTTTAAAAATTTTAATAGGTACTAAAAAATAAGATGGGTAGCTACGAGGTACCTAGCCTGTAAAAGAAACTATACACTAGAAGATTGTAGGTTAAATAAGCATTGAGTTTAGTAAAAAAGATCAAATTCCCTAATCTGCGACATCTACGTAACAAAGTTATATTACATTGTACTTACTTGTTATTAACCATTTATTAATAAAGTTAAAGCAACTCATAATTAAAAGAACGCTTGCACTGCACAAAAACTTCCATACTTATAACACGTGTTTCTCCTTCTGTTTATCTTGTTTTTAAGCCTCACAGCCTCACAGCCATTTTAATAAATTCAAAACAAAACAAAATAAATTAGTCGACACTGTTTCGTGTTAATAGATTTCTGACTCTGGGATTGCAGAATTTTGTTCAATATGCGTTGGTAAGGATGAATACCGGATCGGCTTTACTGGTCCATGAGTGGACTGGTCATTAACGGCCCGTTTGCAGCAGGCCGGCAATAGGACATGACTAAATATTAGTTGATATGCTGTAGTAATGGCTGGACGTTACTGGCCCATCACAGAGTAAGTTCGTACCGGCCCACGTGTAATAGGCCATCTACAGCCTTTGAATGGTCTGCCCTTATATGCATTTTCCTGGTAATCCCGTCATTGGCTCGGACTTTTGCCGTCAACGCATTGTTTGTTGGGTAAAGTTTTTCCCAGCACTTGACCTTTGCGGATTTTTCAGGGTTTGAAACCAGGCGACTTATTCATCAAGAAACTATGAATAGTGGGAAAATATAGTTTTTCTTTATTGTCAGAGGCGTGCAGTAGGAATAAACCCTTGTTCACCCCCTTCAATCTACGCCAGTGTCATAATATTATCTTCCTGTCTCAACGCGATACAATAAATAGTTATCAAGTTTTTTGCGTTTGAATGAAATTATTAAAATACCTAGTTTTATTTTATTGCTTATTTCGCACGAGTCACCAGGATTTCACTATCTTGGATCTAAAATTTCTTTGTTAAAGGTAATGTCATGTCAAATCATTTTTTTAATGTTGATTTTTATCAAATCCTCACTTTCAAGTTATGAAAACTCAAGACTTATTTCAATTATCAATATTCATAGGAACAAGTTATAGAAAAATATATATGTTTTTTACAGTGTTCGCCATCACTCAAATTTTCCATTTTCATAACAATAATTCTACAAAATATTGAAAAGCATGTGTTTCTCTTAAGATTGAGGTACCTTATGCCAATAATTCCTCTTTCGTTTATTGATTTTTCAAATTAAAACTTAATTACAAGGCTTATCAGATCCATATGATTTCACTACATCAAATGAACCATAACCAACACGTCCAAGATTATCAGATCCATAAGAAGCTAATCCATCAAGTGAACCATAACCAACACGTCCAAGATTATCAGATCCATAATTAGCTAATCCATCAAGTGAACCGTAACCAACACGTCCAAGATTATCAGATCCATAATTAGCTAATCCATCAAGTGAACCGTAACCAACACGTCCAAGATTATCAGATCCATACGAAGCTAATCCACCAAATGATCCATAACCGACACGTCCAAGATTATCATATCCATACGAAGCTACTCCATCAAGTGAACCGTAACCAAGTCCAAGATTATCAGATCCATACGAGATCACTCCATCGATGCCTTGTAGTTTTCCTGAGTCCCACTGATTTTGGTAATGTTTTTGGGGTACTTGAACTGTGAATGACTCTGGAACTAATTGTGTCTCTGGTACTAGACGTGTCTCTGGTCTAAGTTCAGTCTCTGGTACTAGTTGTGTATCTTTCACTAGTTTTGACTGTTTTACCAAACGTGTCTCTGGTACTACGCGTGTCTGTTTTACAAGTTTTGTCTCAGGTACTACTTGTGTTTGTCGTCTCACATGTGTCTCTGGTACTAAATGTGTATCTTTTACCAGTTGGGTCTCTGGTACCAATTGTGTCTCTGGTACTAAACGTGTCTCCGTCACTGTACGTGTTTCACAATCTGCTTCTGGTCGTGCATTTCCATGATGGATATGACTTCCGGAGCTGAAAATATAAATAATTCATTTGTTACTGAATACTTCTGATTGCTAATGATAATATTAGTTATATCAATATCAGTTGTTGTTTAATAATGACACAAAATTAAACAAATTTTGTGTTCGATCTACGCTTTTTTGACAGTTGAGCACAATGTATCAAAAAATTCAGAAAATGCTATCAAATTAATGAAGTGAGATATTTTTTCTACCGGTTGGGTTTTATTAGTGAAAATTAAAAAATTAAATATTGAATATTTGTCAGTGTATATTTATAATAAGAGTAACCAAGTAATGTTGAATATTGTGTCTAACTATAAAAATAATGTTAGAGCTTACCCGAAATGGATGGCCAATAGGGTTACAAATACGTAGAAAGTTGATCTCATTGTGGCTTCTTTCACAAAACTCAATAAAATAACTGGAAATGTTTCTGGTTTTAAAGCAAATTTTTTTATAGTTATTGCAAAAACTCGTGCTCCAGCGGCTTTGTTTGGCACGTAGAAAGATTAATTTCTGTACAATATCTAATAACCAGCATTTCACTAGAAAATGAATCATACATATCCGAAATCCAAATTTCGATGTAGGATAATTTGAAAAGACGATGACGTTGCAAAAAAAATTGTAATTTTTCCAGCTTGTACATTTTTTCTTTATTCAAAGGAAGCTGGAAAAGTCAATGTGACAGTCCTTTTTTATTCTCCTGTACCTCGTAAGGGATAAATCGAAGGTGTTCATTCACAAATAAAAGGCTGGTATGATATTCTCAGATTTATTCAACAGTAAAGTATTTATTTATGTGAAGTGTGGATAAAATACTAGAAACAGTAACCAATCATTCTATGTCTCAATAACATTTGATTATTCATTATTTTACATAGATAATTAAATGACAAACTCATGAACACTGAAAGAAATAAACCGAAGCATCTTGAGGAATTTTAAATATAATATATCATTTGTATAGATGATAATTGAAATAAATCGTTAAATAAATTCTCATCAAAAATAACGGTATAACCGGAAGTAGCAAATTGTTGGCATTTTCATTAAATCGCTCACTATTCAAAACCCCTTTATTCCAATTTTCATGATACAGATACCTGCCTTAGTTTTCGAGATACGAGGTACTTGATATTTCTAATTGTCCGTTTATCTGCCGCACCCTGTATATATTGACCATTCATATAGCTTCTACAAAATGATTATCATACGAAATCTCGAAATAGTTAGTCCTGTCTCTATAAATCTGGGGACGTCGTGTACCACCTAATAAAATATCAATGATTTCTAGAAAGTGTCCTCGTCACTTGTACTTTTCATTTTCACAACCAGAATTTCAAAAAATATTGAAAAGCTTGTGATTCCGAGGTGAAGTAAGCCCAAACTTGCTTCAAGCCACCCAATAGACCATTTCACAATGACGTCACTGACAGGTCGGTCATATTGTTCTTGAGGACACAAGTCATGTTATATCTAGTTTTCATTGTTTACTGGTAAATAACGGATGATAATTAGACTTTATTTATTGATAAGTTCTTAAACTTATCTAAAACATCGATTTGTAGTGTTTATAAGTGTGCAAGAGATAAAGTATCTTTTTTTCGATGTCCGGCTGTTTTAACGAAGCGAGGTGACTATTTAATTGATCTCTCTGTGCAACGGGGGGTTTAAAACGGGGTCCCCTCAGTCAATCACAACTACAAACTTGGCGTGTGTGTTCTTGACATTTTATCGAAGGTAAGTCAGTGCCTTAGAGGATAACATGCATCCTGACTGGATTTTTACCCAAAATATGGGCTTCACCACTGGTGGGAAACCTGATAAGTCTGTAATCTCAAGTTATGAGACATTTGAGAGAAGAAAACAGAGAAAAGTTGCAATAGAGGTAGGACTTATATTTAAAAATAAGGATTTGCACCTGAATCTGTTGCCCTTGACTTTCGTTGGAATCACATAACTCCTCTGTTGATGTCTGACATTTAATTATTATTATTAGTTAATTATATTTTTTTTTGAGATAGGGCATCGACTTCTCTGGTCATTAGCCCAATTATTGTTTATTATTGTTACCAGATTGTTCGTGCTGAGTGCAGCAATAACAATAAACCTACCTTAAGTGTGCTTTTATTTTAATAAAGACCAACGTCGTAAGAATGCTCAGCTTAAGCAATTACAGTTCTTAAAAAGCGATAGGTACTTCTCTCAGGGAGTGGGTATAAATTCTGTCTATGTCTTCATGTCACTACCAGGTTCAGAGCGCCACCGAATTTTACTACTTATGGAAAACGCGGAAAACAAAAGGGCAGGTACCTGTCAAATAAATAAATTAACCTTGTTTGGTGACCAGAACAATGTATTATTAAATCTGCAGTAAGGTTCAACAAAATTAAAAGTTTATAACTACAGTCTTAGTTGTAATTAATATCTAGTATATCAAACAATAACTATTTTGTTTAGCGATGTATGATCATACAAGCTTCACAGCCAGTTTTTATAACACCCTTTATCTCTTGTTTTGGTACCTACCTAATACCCATAATAAAAAAACAAAAACAATATCTATTCTGTTCTACTAACTAACTTAAAGATACAAACTTACAAACGTAAGGTTGTTCAGTTCGGGTTTCAGCCAAACTAAACAGTCAAGTCCGGGTTTATTATCAAATTGTCAATATCGGGCGCAATCACTATGAGCTGAAGTTGGGTTCCAGCCAACCTAGTTCCACTAGCAAAAGGTCAAAATTAACGATACAAAATTACAAAACGTAAAGGTTGTTCAGTTTGGGTTTCAGCCAAACTAAACAGTCGAGTCCGGGTTTATTATCAAATTGTCAATATCGGGCGCAATCACTATGAACTAAGTTGGGTACCAGCCAACCTAGTTCCACAAACAAGAGTCAAATTTGGTAACCAAAAGTTAAAGTAAGGTGAAGTAGTGAGATCAGAGATCGACGGTAATCTTAACTAGAGACTAGATTACTTAGTCAAATTTGGTAACCAAAAGTTAAAGTAAGGTGAAGTAGTGAGATCAGAGATCGACGGTAATCTTAACTAGAGACTAGATTACTTAGCTGCTAGGGTATCGGTATGCGTTGCAGTCAACCTAGTTCCACTAGCAAAAGGTCAAAATTAACGATACAAAATTACAAAGCGTAAAGGTTGTTCAGTTTGGGTTTCAGCCAAACTAAACAGTCGAGTCCGGGTTTATTATCAAATTGTCAATATCGGGCGCAATCACTATGAACCAAGTTGGGTTCCAGCCAACCTAGTTCCACAAACAAGAGTTACATTTGGTAACCAAAAGTTAAAGTAAGGTGAAGTAGTGAGATTAGAGATCGACGGTAATCTTAACTAGAGACTAGATTACTTAGCTGCTAGGGTATCGGTATGCGTTGCAGTCAACCCGCTATGTAGTGTCAGCATCCAAGTCCAACCAGTTCCGTTAAAACTCCAACATATAGCCCTAGTTGTCTCTACCAAACAAAGCCAATGAGTCTACCAACGACTAACGAGTCTGACTATCCAATGGAAGAACCCTAAAAGGATTAACCTAGATAAAAATCTGCATAACAAAATTATGCAAAAATGGACATTTCTTCACAAGAAAATAATAACTTACCTCAACACAATGAGGGTTCAACTAAATCACCACGCTGGAATATGGCAGTCATGTGGTTCGATGTTAAAATGAACCTGCGGTGAGTTCTCATCAGATAAAATCCCTTTCGGTCAATATAGCGTCCTCCAAATATTCAAAAACTAAGACCAACTATATATATATATAAAAATCAACTTCGAAAACTATTTATAAAAAACTCAATTCTTATTGTTTCAATTGGCAATATACCTTGGTGAACAGAAATCAAACAGTTCCAGGATTTCAAAAGTGTGCTTATAACTATTGTCAGTCTTGTCTTACTCACACGAAATAAGAGAGATAGAGAACCGATCGATCGAAGCATGATCGAAAGCTGAACAACTACAATGCGCACCTCGTGGCACTATTTCAATTGACAGTTCTTACGATTTAACCAAAACAAAAGCTTAAAAATAGAAAATCACACAAAATATCAACATTGTTAGAATAAAACCAGGATTTTCCTATGAAAATGGCAAGAACTAATATGCATCCAGGTAAGACAACTTATACTTCATCAATTAATGTCCACATACTAGTTTATTTGTTCAATATAAATCCAACCACTAAAACAGTGTACAAAGTATGTATTTTCGTTTCATTTTCTTAAGGAAAATTAAGATATAGGCCATTTATATTGAAAGATAAGGCTAGTATAATGATATTCAATAGTGATTTACAACGATTTTATTATATTTTAGACACCACACAATGACAAATCCAAGGCAACAAAACCAAGGGAATGTTACAGAAAAACCCAATTACTGAGGAAAAAACTAACGCAGGATGGGAGAATAAATGACTAGAAGACAATAGATACACTAATGATAATATAGGAAACAACATGAGTATGGTTCCAAGTCATAGAAGATCACAATTGTTCGGTAAAATAGACACGATTGTTTCCGAAGAAGTGTTGTGTTATGGTCCTTTTACAATCTAAAAAGGTATTTTTGCTGATAATATTTGAATATTTTAGTTTTGTTATCTATTTTTGTAAGTGGTTTTATATGCAATACAGTTCAGTGTTAACAAATTTATGACTAGTTATTTATTACCTCGTGATTAAACAAAATTGGAAGCCTATGATAGTATATTAATAAATTATTTAATTTTGATCACAATGAAATTCTCAGAGAATTTAAACCATAACATTATTAATAATTCAATTCAGAGACAGTTTACTGTCTACGCCATGTGTTATTTGTGAAGTTTTTATTATTCAAATAAAGTATATTATATTACATTGACATTGTTCTACAAAGTCTGTCTGACAACCAACTGACTTACAGAATATATGTCAAAACACACAAGCTTCAACTCCATCTGTTACCCTCTCGAACAATATGACCGACCTGTCAAAGTCAGGTGTTCTGGAATGGTCTATTCGGCGTGATCCGTTGGCTTAAATACAAACGACAAAGATGTCAAGTTAAACTTGGTTAAAGGTTTAGCACACATGGCAACACTGAGAAAATCCAGTAACTTATTTTTTTTAAATCAGTAACATTTTCAGTTGTTCCATTGGAAGTGTTTTGTGAGAGTAATAACAATGAGATCAACGTTGCACCTATTAGCCGTTTATTTCGGTTACGCTTCAACGTTATGTTTATTGGGAGAAACAATATTAAGAATAATTGAGTTTTTATAAATATTTACTAACAAATATTCACCATTATTTCATCGAAATTTTCATATCCGTACTACCTTCAGATGTTGGCATGTACTAATTTTTTTGATACAATATACTCAAATGCCCAAAAAGCGTAAGTATATCGAGCACAAAATTTGTTTGGTGATCTTTTGACATTAATTATATTTTCAGCTTCGGAAGTCGTATCCATCATGAACAACCACGACCAGAAGGCAGATTGTGAAATACGTACAGTGACAGAGACACGTTTAGTACCAGAGACACGTATTGTACCAGAGACCCAAATTGTACGAGATACACATTTAGTACAAGAGACATGGACACTTTGGCCGGCAGCAAACTGTTTTCCACCTTGGACCTGAAGTCCGGTTATTGGCAAGTAGAAATGGACCCAGAAGACGAGTAGAAAACTGCTTTTACCACCGGATCCGGATTATGGCAGTTCAACGTCATGCCATTCGGGCTCTGCAATGCGCCCGCGACATTTGAAAGACTCATGGAAAATGTATTGAGAAGGTTATCTTGGAAAACATGTCAGGTCTATTTGGACGACATCGTGGTATTGGGGAAGGTATTTGAGGATCACTTGAAGAATTTGGAAGACGTATTCAAACGACTTCAAGCTACCCAACTCATGTTAAACCCGAAAAAATGTCAGTTATTCCAAAACCGAGTCAACCATCTGGGTCATATTGTGAGCAATGAAGGAGTGGCGGAGGATCCAGATAAAATTGCTTCCATCGAGCAATGGCCGCAACCTACCGACAAACATCAAGTTAGGCGCTTTCTTGGACTTTGCACGTACCTACTATCGAAGTTTCATAAGGAAGTTTGGAGATATTGCCAAGCCACTAACTCGACTCACAGAAGAAACCAAAAAACCATTATTGGGATGAAGAATGTCAAACTGCTTTTGAAACCCCGAAGAGACGATTAATCACGGCGCCGATACTAGGATATCTGTTACCAGAGGGAGACTTCATTCTTGACACGGATGCAAGCAACGTAGGGACTGGAGGAGTGCTCTCACAGATCCAAGGAGGACAGGAAAGAGTGCTGGGATATTTCAGTAATGTCCTCTCCAAACCAAAACGAAACTACTGCGTCACGAGAAGAGAACTTTTGGCGGTAGTGAAGTTTGTGGAACACTTTTACCAGTTGCTGTATGGAAGGAAGTTCTTGATACGGACTGATCATGCAGCACTCAAGTGGTTGATGCAGTTCAAGAATCCCGAGGGCCAGATCGCTAGATGGATTGAACGACTTCAAGAGTACGATTTCAACATCGAACATCGGGCTGGTGTGAGCCACCGAAATGCCGACTCCCTGTCTAGACGACCGTGCCCAGCAGACTGTTTCCACTACAACAAGGCAGAATCTAAGGAAGCTGCAGTTTCAAGAACTACAGTAGTCAATGAAGAATGGTCACCCACCAGAATCAAAGAAGATCAGGAGAATGATCCTCACTTGAAGATGATCCGGCAATGAAAGGAAGAAAATTGGCGACCCACCTGGCAAGAAGTGTCAAGATTTTCACCGATATCAAGGTATATTGGGCTCAGTGGGACTCCCTTGTCCTGGAAGAAGGCCTATTGAAACGAATCCTTGAAAACGATGATGGTACCGAAAACATAAGACAGTTAGTTATCCCGAGAACAAGAGTAGCCGAGGTATTGAGGAAGTTACACGACAGTCCATCAGGAGGTCATCTGGGAGTGAAACCCTTCAGCGAGTCCGTGAAAGATTTTATTGGACGAACAGCTCAGACGATGTGAAGGACTGGTGTAAGAAGTGTACGACTTGTGCTACGAGTAATGGACCACATCGCAAGAGAAAGGCACCCATGAAACAGTATAATGTCGGAAGCCCATTCGAAAGGATTGCTTTAGACATCGCCGGACCATTTCCGACGACAGAAAATGGTGGTGAATACATCCTTGTTGTAATGGATTATTTCAAACAGTTGGTAAAAGTTTTCGCGATCCCGAATCAAAAAGCCACAACTGTCGCAGATGTATTGGTGAAGGAAATGATCTGCCGATATGGAGTGGCCTTGGAAGTTCACAGCGATCAGGGAAGAAATTTGGAAAGCCATGTATTCCAGGAAATTTGTGACACGCTGGGAATGAAGAAGACCAGGACCACGGCGTTGCATCCACAGTCAGATGGTATGGTCGAGAGAATGAACAGGACTATTGGAAAATACCTGTCCAAAGTAGTCTCCAGCCACCAGAGAGATTGGGACCAATATCTTTCCCTAATTGCATTGGCTTATCGATCTGCCATCAATGAGTCCACAGGCCAAACATCTGCGAAAATCCTATTTGGACGCGAAATGAGGCTTCCTTGTGACCTGGAATTTGGTTGTCGACCGTGATCCAGTTGAGAAAAAGGATGGACGATGTGCATGAATTGGTCCGAGCGAATTTTCAAGTTGCCAGCGACAGAATGAAAAAACGGTACGCAGGCCACAGAAGGCAGTTTCAAAGAAGGGGACAAAGTATGGTTATACAACCCGACGAGGAGAAAAGGCTTTTCTCCAAAATTACAAAAATCGTGGGAGGGCCCATACTCGATCAAGAAAAGGATCAATGACGTCATCTATCGCATAAGCAAGATCCCCAATGGAGAGCCGAAAGTAGTCCACCAAAACCGACTAGCGCCATTCGAAGGAGACCATGACAGAGAGGAGGGAGTTGACCGAATCCGGAAGATTCTGGCCCTGCCTTCGAAGAAGTTATGGGCGCGTATGGAGGTACCGGTAAGGCTAGATTTGGAATCACTACAGAGCAATTTTCTAGAGTTGAGAAGGACTATATATACGCGGGTTTTTGAGTGCGTGGATAGTTATTGAAATAGTTAGTTCGAGAGAAATAGTGAAACGGACAGTAAATAGTTAGTTCACAAAAGTTCTTAGTAATCGGACAGTGAATAAAAACAGTGAAGATAAATGGTGTAATATTCAAATGGTGAAAATAAATTAGAACTATTATACCGATTGTAAATAAATTAATAGACATTAAGTAGAGCGTGTATATAAATTAAGTTTGATGCAGTGTGTGTTCCTTTAAATAAATAGATAGTAATTAGCCATAATGTGTATAATTTTATCCCACAAGTTAAAAACTATTCAAATAAATAACAAAAACAGTACAGTACAATAAAATTGTTTTGCATTTCTCTATTTTATTGATATACACCTTTGTATTACGTATTAAAATTGACAATAACCAATTAAGTTATACTTTTGAATAAAACAAATTTAATTTAAACCTAATTTAATTTTAGCAAGATTACATATATGAATGTATTTGCAATTCTTCCTCCCTGACTGCTCCTATTTTCGTTTGAAAAACATTAATAATAGCAAAATATCCTTGTCCTATATTCAATATAACTTTAGAAAAGATTTTAAACCAAATATTACTACTCATAATGGGATTGGGGTATTTATACTTTTGTTACTAAACTGACTACTCAATATATTTTTGTCACCTCCATCCTCCAAATATTCACAACATTTGCTATCTGCCCTTGAATTAATTGAATAATAAGTTCTCTTAACAATTTTGTCGTCTCAGATACACTTTTGGATCCCGATATATCACCATTTCAACTGTTTGCAACTCAACAAATTCTTCGTTAACGTTTACCTGGTTTGGATCTCTCATTTTACCAATTAACAAAGTTCACAAAATACACAAGAACCAAATAAACATGACATTTTTGCTAGATTATGTTGATAAAAATAAAGTTAGTCACAACACGTCAAAATTTAAATTTGCGCCCTTGCCATGCATCTTTTTCTGTATCAACTATACCTTGATTTTAAACTAGGAGGAGCATTTTAGGAAACCTCAAATACGCCACTAAAAGTTACTAGATTGGGGTGTGTTCCAAAAGTGTCGTGCTCAGACTTTTCGTACTAATTGACTATTACGTGGAATATGTGTTGTACTACTCGCAGTTGTCGTGGCCAATAAGGGATCAAGGCATATCTCAATAGCGAATCATCATTGGTCTCAGGCCACGGCGAATATAGTAACCAAATGTCACATTATTAGGATAAAATGTATGGTTATAATTAGTAGATTATGTAAAATTTGTTAATACAATGAGAAAAATGAGTATGTAGAAAATGCAATTGTACGCTTATGCTTTATTTACATTCGAGGCTTAGGTATAGTATAAACTGAAAGTGAACAGAAGCTTTGATATCGAAAACACTGCAGTTTTACTTATTATCATTTCTTTTTCTTCGTATTAAAATTAAAATAAAATAGTTGGTTATTGTAGTAGCTTCAAACGAAATACTACATATAGTCTCACCTTGTACTTCTTCAGAATGAAGTTTTTTTTAAAAGCTCTCGCAATTGATCCGGAAATAATTCACAAGAAAGTAGTGATAAAAATTGTACTAATGAATATTTTCATATAAATAATCACAAAACTGACAAATGTCGTCGTCATTTGTATCAAAAGAGCTGTGTGATACGGGCGGCAATCTGACCAATCACTTGTCAGCAGAAATGCCAACATAAATTTAAATCGCTCCCAGTTTGAAAACAAGGTTGTATAGTAGATACTAAAGTACTGTCTATGAATACGACAGATTAAGTAACATGTTATTGGCTACTTGTTAGTAGAGTAAGTATTTAATAGCTACTAACCCTGTTACTATGAATACGGCTGTTTGTGATTAGATATTTATAGTTCAACTTTGACTTTTGGGTGGATATTTTAAAAATTTAAATAGTAGGTAGTAGGTATTTTTAATAAGTTTAAATGGAGTGCGACACTGGAACGAGAATCGGTTGGAAACCAGCGCATACATTGATGACGTGCCTGTATTTCTCTATCTGCGTTAACTCTACACTCATAAACATTCATGTTTTACATTTTATGACGGTTCATCTTATTTATAAGCTATATATGGCGTGATAACTCAAATTCATAGATTCATTTTTAAAACAATCTAACATATTACACAAGTATTTTCTGGCTCATACAGTATACCTATATGTTGATAACAATTAATTAGTATATATTGAGTATACCATTTTCTCTCCAATAACTGAAATATGAAGATCACTTAACAACAAATTAAATAAAGCATCAATAAACTTACGAGATGAATCCCTCAGAACATTTTGGCAACAGTAACTCGGTAGAGTCCGTTTCAATAGAGTATGGGCCACCTACGTCACAGCAGCATGGGTGGAAGTGACGTCATAGTAGAAGTGAGGTCATAGTTGGAGCCATGTAGGAAATTCGACGCTGGACCTTCGAATCATAGGCGTAACGATTTCATTGTTATTGGGTATCAGGAATATGAGAGTAAAATTTTAAATTAATTTGAATGGAATGTTTGAATAATTGGACAAGCAGCTTCTTCTTCTACCTCAATGCGATACTGGCGGAAATTAAAATATGCTTTTCTACAAGTAGAAATTACTTTTGAATTTTCCATAATTTACAACCAAAATATAAATGTTAAGAACAGGAAAATTTAATGCGGCGATTTTAACATTGACTCTGCTAATATTTTCAAGTCATTTTATATAAATTTGCACGTGGATGCACCAACTCGAATTACTAAAACAATTTCTTCAATTTTAGATTACAAAGTCTCCGACTTTCCACCCCCTGATGCGAATTACTCAGTTATTAACTCAGGTCTCTCTGACCATGAAGCAGTTTTCGCCAAATTTGTATTACCCGTAAATCTCTTAAGAAAAGCACTTAGCTGGTGAGGATATTTTCTCAACAAAACTTATTTTTAGCAACTGATTGGATTAATCTTTCTGGAAATATACATCATTTCCTCCTCGCTCTTGTGAAACTTAACATCACAAATCATGGTCTACTAAAGGAACACGTATCTATTTCATCTAAGAATATGAGGTCACCCATTTACATTAAAAAATACACAGATAATCCTCACATACTCAATTATATCACTAACTATAAAATATTGTACCGGTAAACTATCAAATTCATCAAACAAAACCATCATAACAATCGCATCCCTAGAGCTAAAAATTCCCCCAGGGAAACTTGGTCTGTTATCAATGATTTAAGGAACAACACTCGTTCATCAAACCTTAGATATACAATATTTCCAAGTCGTGATGCTCCTTCTTTCTTTCTTCGTTCCTTCTAAAATGATTACTGATAGTTTATTCCTTAGACCTGTAGATAAATTTGAGCTTGTGCAAATCATACTAGGCATTCAAAACAAAACTTACTGTGGCATTGATGGGTTATCAGCTAAGCTATTTTTAAATGTTCCAGATGTGGTGATTAACGTTTTATGTTCTCTAATCAATCCTTTGGAAAAGGTCTCTTCCCTTACTGTCTAAAAACTGCTATAATTGTTTCCCTGCACAAGGGCGGCGAAAAAACTAATACTAGTAACTATCGTCCTGTTTCCTTATTACCAATATTATCGAAGATAATCGAAAAACTAATGAAACACCGTCTATTGCTCTTTCGTTTCAAACATGAAATCTTGAAATTTCAACAATTTGGTTTCCTACCAGATAAATGTACTAATGACACAATATTCTCTGTCCTTTGAAATATATACCTCACTTAATAATACTTTTTACGGCTTCGGCTTTTTGTGATTTCGCGAAAGCCTTCGATTGTCTCAATCATGAAATTTTGATAAATAAACTAAAATATTATGGCATCCGTGGAATTCCTTTAAAATGGTTTGAATCTTACCTTGAGTGTAGAAAACAACTGGTACGAGCAAATGATAAAGTTTCGAAAAATTCACCAGTTAGCAGTGGTGTACCCCAGGGTTCAGTGTTAGGTCCAATTATTTTTTTGGTATTCGTTAACGATGTCACAGACCTACGAATTAATGGTAAATTCACTTTATTTGCTGATCACTCTAGTGTAACCAGGAGTATTTCAGATATACCAACTTTACAATCTACCAATCTTAATACTACTAAGTCCCGGTCTGACTCGAACTGGCTTTGTTTTAACACTGAGAAAACTCATTTTACAGAGGAGTTTTGTAGCCTCTCAAACTTAACAATGACTTAATATGATCTTCAAATTCGATTAAGTTTCCTGGTCTCCATATTGACTGTGTCCTTAAGTGA
Organism: Lochmaea crataegi; assembly: GCA_947563755.1. Classification (NCBI taxonomy): domain Eukaryota; kingdom Metazoa; phylum Arthropoda; class Insecta; order Coleoptera; family Chrysomelidae; genus Lochmaea; species Lochmaea crataegi. Next base: position 20,916,057 of record OX387426.1, read on the forward strand.
TCTGTACATGTACACTTTAGCGAAAAAAGTATCTTGTTTGTTTTGCCATTAATTCTGTATCTAAACAGCTTGATTCTTCTACTGCTTCAACAACTTGCTACTCTTTGTTCGAATCGCACCTTCGCTATGGTTTGCCTTTCTAGGGGTCTAGTAGTTTGCACCTCTTCAAATATATCTTCAAATTACAAAAAAAGTTATTCGTAGGTAGGACGCATGGAAAATACAAAATTTCAACTCTTCCCGATCTACTCATTTTGGAATCCGTGTTTTTGTTTCGAAAGCACTCACAATTTAATTGAGAGACCAATTCATACTCAACCTACTAGAAGAGAAAATTTCGATATTTATTTAACAATGCCCACATCTGATCTGAAAAATTCTATTCACCAACCTACAAAGTCCTTACGTAAGAAATACCTGAGTAAACATCGGATTTGGATTTATTTTTTGTATAATTGGTATCACTGCTTAACTTAAACTTTCAAACCGAATGGGTGGAGATCATAACCTGACAAATAGTGATAGAAGAAGGCGAGAAAAGAAGAGAAATAGCTCCAACTTTTTCAGATGTATGTCCATGGAGGCTCCTCCATGTTTATGTCGATGCCCCCGCTTTGTTTATTTTTCAGTTTTTCAATTATTTTCGTCCCCAAACTTATTGTTAGTAAACGTGGAGTTGAGAGTATATCTGTCAAAATGGAAGAAAAATGGAGTAGTATAGTTAGGCAAGTCTATCTGAAGCTACGCGGCATCGGTAAGGGGCGAGGAAACATGGCCGATATCTGTCATAAACGTACCAATGGCGTACGGTACCTATTTTATAAAAGTATTAAAAATGATAATTATATATAGAAAATGATTTATGCTTTGCTAAAGGTAAGGTATTTTTCAAAACACGGTATTTGTTAAAAACAAAATAATGTTAAAAATCGTACTTGAATTCAATGTGGATACGAAATAATAAGATACCCAGTAAAACTGAAAAAACGAAGGTAAACACTGACCAACGACACTGGATAATCAATATCAGTCAATTGTCGAAGTGAGAGGGAAGAACACATGCACGCACTTGTCAATAGGAAGTCAGGTGGTTACTTAGCAACGGCGGTTCGGAAAAAAAACCAATTGACTTTGTTCGGGGGGCGTGGTAATTATGGATTTCGCACGACATTGCCGGCTTGAAGGAAACCCATAAAATATTTGGAAAAGTGTTCATCTTTTAATATTCAGAAATTGAAAAAATAATGTTAATAGACAAAATCCAATGAAACAAGCAGATTAAAGAACTAACGTTTAATCATTATTGACATATTGTTAATAATAAAAAAGTCCATTTTCTAATTATTATCACTACATACTTAGCACTTTAGCTTTTTCATAGTTAAACGTGGCAATATCGAATGTTTTCGACCGCATTCCTTTCACAGCTACAGTTGAGTTTGCCAAACCATATATACCTACCAATTTTACACAGGAATAAAAGTCCAAACTTTTGCAAAAATAAAATGTAATTTAATTTACAGAGGATACTGATTCATTACTGGAAAAAATACGAATTACTCGTTTTCGGATTCCTTTATTTTTAGACTCTGATGAACTATCGAACCTGTTGAGACGTTCTACGTACAGCTCGCATATTTTCAGAAAAATAACTAACAATGAAAATTCTGTAAACTCGACCTGCTATCAATCAAGATGACAACCGAGCAATGTCAAGTTAAGTATTTCCTAAACTGTTTAGGCAGACCAAGCAAGCTGTCATTATATTAGGTATAGTTCTTCTAGGCATAATGTAATGACCCATATTTTCAATCCCTTTGAAGGTAAGTGCCGCCCAATGGCGTGCATATAAAATTTTTATAAATTCGAATATTGTGAAATAATGTTTTTCATTCAAATTAATTTAGTAGATCAAAATTAACCTGCATACAAAACTCATAAAATTTGTACCTACTATAATTTTTTGTAAATAATGCCCATTTAGCCAGACAATCTGAAAAAATTGTCTGCCCTGCAATTTAGCACGAATCTGTTCTAAAGTTGGTACTATTTTGTCCTTGTAAAACCCGTAAACAATCCGTTGAATTACATTTTTCGTAGCATTGTCAACGTTATTGAGTTTTTGATTTGGTCGTTTTCGCTTTAAAGAATGATCCGTAACAGTACCTAGTTTAATTACTTTATAAATCGTTGTAAACCCGATTTTCGTTAATTCGTGAATTCATCGCGATAACCGCATTATCAGAAACTTCAGAATTTTCCTTTTTCAAACACGCTTACCTATTCAATACAACGCGTTGACAATGAACATGTAAACCTTTGTTATGAAATTCGGCCCTATCATTTATTGCTAACTCATTCGTCTGTGGCGCCAAATTATTAGATCTGTCGTTTCAAATGGTCTCCAAAATGCCATTCTAATTAATTACTAAAAAATTGTATTTGTAAAACTTACCCTAACTTCTACGAACAAATAAATATTATATTAATAACAATTCACTCACTTCACTTAATCAACTAACCTTACTAAACCACCAAATAATATATATTATATTATTATTGCTTTTCTACTTTAGATTAACTTCACTTTCCTACAACTAAGAACTCACTCAAGTATATTATTGATAATATTTCTCTAAAACACAATTATTCACGCACACCCCTGGACGTTTAGAAACTCAGGTCAGGCCAGTTGTTCAACACTTGCATTTTCCAGTTGGCCGAGTTAAAACTGTCCGGTCACTTCGTTATATTATGCCAAATACTGAACTGGATGTTACTACGTTGGCAGCTATTCAAAATTTTCTTAAATATAGTAACATACATACAGTTGTTTTTAATTAATTATTTTTTTCCAGCAATTTTAAGCGACTTATTTTATTGCTTACTAATAAATTTATATTATGTATATTTTTTAAAATATTTCCAAACTAGCTTTCTAAGAACATCACGAACTAACAGTTTACTGAAGTAAGGAGAACATTTGTATAGAGAGTCTATCAATTCTAGAAAATATATCTGACAACATTGCTTTATTTTACTGTCGTTACACTGACATTGGATCCACTATAGTTCCAATCTCTCTCAGGTATAACTTAGAGCGTGGTGAAACGTAAATTGCAGTTAGGAATTCCTAGATCCGATTTAGGTATTACTTAACTTCAGGCAATGGTTGGTGAAATCAGGCAGTACAGTTCTTATTTGCTAATATCTCATCAGACCAAGATTTGAACAAGAACGAGCTATGAGCGACTCTATAGTGTGGATTCATAAGTAAACAGCATATTGATTGGCAAGCTCTTTATCATATTGACAAAAAAAAATTCAACTTAAAGAAGCTTTATTGACTGTACTATTTGATGTTACAAAAGTTTGCTGCACCACTTTATTTTCAACACAGTTATCCAAGTCATCTCAAAGTCTCACCAAAGTGCTTCGAACAGCGATATTACTTCAGTTATGAATATATCGATCAAATTATAAAGACCGAGTGAATTTCCCATATTTCAAACTTAAAATGAATGTGAAAACTCTAACACCAATGCAGCACTTTGTTCTTAATTACTGACACTAGAATGAGAAGGAATATAAATTTCATTCATTTGCTTGTTGATTATTGGAGAAGAAAGATGTTGATTACCTGTAAAAGTCTATTCAATAAATTCTACTTCAAAGATTGATTAAAAAAATGCTTTCGACGAGTTCAACACTATACTTTTTCTATGACCTCATAACAAAATTTAAATAATGCAAAAAATCTTTATTGAATTTTACAATACAAATAAATAAATTCTTATTTGTTGATAATGTTGTTCTTAACATCGACCATATATATAGACCATAGAGACAATGCCTTCAAAGTTTCCGACAATTTTTCAAAATATGCAAGCATCACAGTTTCCGATAACGAATGTACTTGGTTATCAGCTCTCCATTCCATGAATTTATTATAAATTTCTGTATACCTACCGGGTAACAAGTCCGCAGAGGTTTGCTCCGCTTGATTTCTTATCTCTGGTGGAGTATTTGGAGCATCCAAGTCACTTTCTGAATCAGAATACATAGCGAAATCACGACAAACACAAACTGAGGTGATTCAATACTGACTCTGGTACAGTGACAGCAGGTAACTAGACACTAGTGAAATAATTTTCGTCTCCATGGACGAAACGAAAGTTAACGTTATGGGATTTTTTATCAATCGTTACGAATATCAAATTTTCGTCACTGCATACAGGGACGAAAATTTTCTTTTTATAACGGGTCATAGAAAAAATTTATTTTTCGATTTCCAACAACGTAAATTTTTGACGTTTGAGGTTTGGTCGACTTGATTATTTAGTTACCATGTGAAACCCTAACCTAAAAATTATTTCAGTTTTGAAGCTGTCAAGGGGCACTACGTACTAAAATGTTTTGGTAGCAGTTTAGTCCTTTAAATTGTTGATTTCTACTCGTTGTAGTTGCACGAAAATACCATCTCAAGACACAACACAGTATATTCTTTAATTTTACATAAGTTTTGAGTAACTACAAGTGGTAGAAAATTGCTTTTTTATAGATAAAAACCAGACATTATAAACGTCAAAAAAATTTCCAGTATAATTCGCTGTTGGGTACCCACGAGGAAAAAATTTCCACTAAAATTCATCTGTTGCCATGGTGATCTGTCAAAAAACACGTTTTGTTTGATTAAAAATTACAGGTGTGGAATTTTCACTTATAATCTCCTTAAAGCACGAATTATTTCCGGAAATTTTCTCGAAGTGCGAATTTTCTTAAAAAATTCGCAACTGAGGAAAATTTCCGGAAATAATTCGTGCTCGCGGGAGATTCGATTAGAAAATTTTATACCAAAATTGTTTTAAAATAGAAATTAAATTGGTGACATACTTAGGTGACATATTATTATTATTTATGACAGCTGTCAAGCCAGAGGGAAATTTCCACTTATTAATTTTCCTCTATTTCTGAAGAAATTAGGTTATTGTCATTGCAGCATGTCAAAATGCAGGCATCTGATTGGCTAAAATTAACTGGTATAAAATTTTCTCTGAAATGTATCCTAACTTTTACAGTGCGTCCATAAAGTGAAGCATAAATTAATTAAACGGTGATGTAGGGCAACCCTGATATAAATTTCTAAAAGACTATGGTACAGAACGTTTAATAACCCCTCCTATTTCCAATTTGTGGATTTGCCAATATTTTCTTAACTTATGAGTATATTTTCCAATTAAATGAATTTATTGCATTATTTGTTAACATTTTTATTGTTGAAAATGTCCGACATATAATATTTGCATAATGATGTACTTATGTAGTACATTTATCATTGTCACATACTGCTACTGAACAAGTTCTCCACTGTTTACATATAGACGAAGATACTAGAGAAAGTGAAGGTTAGCGACAACGCACATGACAGTATTCTCCCGCAAAAAAATCGATCACTTATTGTTAAACTTCCAAACACACTAAAGAGGTTATCGCTACGTTTAATGACGAGACACGCGACGGAGTAATATAGGTTCGGGAGTTTCTCTCGCCTCATAAAACCGCGAATTTACATAATCACGGAAAATATAATACTGATTTAAATATAAAATATTTAAAGGACCCAGCAGCAAACCTAAGGGACATTGAGTACCAGTCGAATTGGCTGAAAATTGGGTACCTATCATGGGTATGTGTAATGTCCATTCCACATGAGGCGTACAACGCGCCCCACGTCCTACGATTAAGCGGTTGGTATTATTGATCAAATGTATTGGTCAACCAGAGCAGCTAGAGTGTTGAGAATTGTATGCGCGTCAGCAAACTTCTTGTTACGCTGACGGAGCTCAGTCGAGAAAAGTTTGTCAGACAACGCACTTCGACAAATTTGCAGTGGAGTAATTACATTTTTAGTATTGTTTATAGTTAATTAATTTATTAGTATTTACAACTTCAAGATTCGGTTTAGTTAGGTATTAGTTTTACATTTTTAATATTCTGTGTAATTAATTTTTAGGTTTAGTGTTTGAACAGTATTTACAATGACATTTAAGAGTAAAGTGGAAGATAGAGTTTTAAGTGGCCAAAGTCGTGAACTTGTTGGAAATGTAATACAATTTATACAGGAAGAAGCGAAGCAGGGAACACCCATAATAAATTTTTTGAAGGTAAGGTTCTGCTACCAAACATTTATTAAAATAATTATTGTAATCCTTATTTCTATATTTATTTGAAGGAGAAAGAGAGAAAATATTTAAACAAAGTTTGATTATTCAGTTTAACTTGATTATTCAATCATAAACCTGATTTTTTTGTAATATATCCATGAACATTTCAAACTTTTTTTTAAATATAAGATCTCCTAGGGCACAACGCCTAGGAAAATAGGTCTGAGACTCTCCTCAGGAACCAAGTAGAGAAAAGTACTAAAGTTTCTCACTTTCAAAAAAAATATAAAATACTTTTTGTTCCAGGTTTACGAACGGGTGTCTGCTGCTTTAGGCATAAGTTTAAATTCTGTAGCCCTCATTGCCAAGGAGAAAAAAAATGTTGGAAAAAGGTGAGACCGAATCTTTCACAATCCCTCAAAAAAGTCCTAGTATAAAAAAAGAGTTACTCTAGATGATTTGGAGAAAACTCACCTTAGAAAAACAATATTAGAGTTTCACGTTTCTGAACAAAAAATACCTACTTTAAGGCAGGTTCACGCAAAATGTCATTCTGAATATGATTATGAGAGAGGAAGGGAGTCTCTGCGACAAGTAATACGAGAACTGGGATTTCGCTGGAGAAAAGCTGAAAGTGATAGATCAATGTTAGTAGAGCGTGATTCAATCCGGCATTTGAGATTGGCTTTTTTAATGAAAATGAAAACATTTAGAGAAGAAAAAAGGTCGATTGTTGATACTGATAAAACCTATATTCACTCTACTCCGCACATCAGAAAGGTTGGAGTTAAAGCGGTGAATTAGGTTTTAGGGAACCTACTAGTAAAGGAGCTCGTATGATTATCGTACACGCAGGTAGCGAAGATGGATTTGTTCCTAATGCTTACCTTCGTTGGAAAGCAGAGTGTAAAACTAGCATTTCTCCTGCCCCCCAACCACCCACCCACCTTGAGGGGGACCGGCACTAACGAAAATCAGTACGGCACTAAACATCTCTAACGTAGCACTAATGACACAGCAAATTTTAAGCTCCTAACGGCATTTGGAGGAGCTAGCCTCAGTCCCCCAATGGTACCCCGTAACAGGGTGTAGCACTAACGAAAATAGATACGGCACTAACGTAGCACTAACCTTACACAAAATTTCAGCACCCTACCTTCAATTGGGGGGGCTGAGGAAATGGACCTCGCGAAACAGACTTCTAGACGTTGGAAGAATAATTCCCGCCATTAACCTGTTTCTTACGATATCTCAGGATAGGAAAAAGATATCGACTTGCGGTTTCCACTGTTCAATTACTAATTTAGTCTACTTTTTAAAGACCTATACTTAAATTTTTATGCTTCCATTTAAAAATGTAACGAGAAAACACAATATTTAAAGAAAATTAAACAGCGCTCCCTAGCATTCATTTTATTAATCAGATTGCTTCAAATTCACAAATTTTCGATTGTTCAACAACATCAAACAACATCAAGTTTATACAGAACCTGAATTAAAGGCGTGTTTTCGTAACAAGGTTCCCACTCTCCTCCAGCCCTTATTTGAAGAGAGACTAAAACTTGTCAAATAAAAAATATACAGAATTTGTCGACGAATCTGATTATAATATTTAATATGCCCCTGAATTGAGTAGATCGGTGATTCTGTTCTAACTGTGATTTTTTTTTATTACCTGTTCTTTAAAATTAATTTTTTTATATTTGTTTATGCATATTATTACTCCACTTTATTGTAAAAATAAAAGTCTTTAAGGATTTTGCTACAACTTCAAAGCATCGAGAATGATAATCAAATTTCAAATTGTACGTTCCACGGTACTGACTCACATATCCACGGCACTGACATAAAGTATATTTTGTGGGCATTCTTTGGGAAAATCGTTTAATTTATTGTTTTGTATACATTTTAATTTATGAGATAATTAGTTTGAATCATTTATTGCTACAAAAAAAATTAGAAATTTATCGAAAAATTCTAGATTTGCACATGACACGGTACTGACATTTAAGTGATCTACTGTAAGTTTCAAGTAATAATATACAAAAAAAGCGATGAAATATGATCATGAATATATAAGGGCCAGTGAGAACAAATAGTGAAGGAAATAAAAAATCATAGTTAAAACAGAATCACCCAGATATCGGAAAAATTTTCATTTTAAACTGTCAAATACGCCCTCTAGCGGTGGACCTACAATTCTGAAAATAATATCCAGGCGTTTCTCGAGGACACTTTTGTTATAAACATTTTTTTCCCGAACCTTTGCTACAATCCATTCCTGAGATATGGCCGACGGTCGTTCTTAGTTGGCAACCCGGTACATATCATTATTAGGTATAATAGGCTGTTTCTGAAATATTACAATAGAGAGGGTATATTATATTACTATTTGCATTTGATTTTTTTGGTTGGTACGCTACTGTTGCAGCGAGCATACGCGTTAATGTACTATCTTTCATTTCTGCATCTTTCTCTCTCTTTCTTCGTGCACATCCAACACTCTAGCTGTTCTGGTCGTATTATACCTCTCCAGCTGCTGACGCTATACGTGCTTCTCTCAGCGCACGACAAATTTACAGTGCGGGCTCATGCTGTCAGCTGAGTAGGTACGCCAAGCGCTGAAGGAATGGTGGCCACCATAGGTAACAAAACAAAGATAGATAGACAACTTTATGTTCTTTTCTAAAATCGTACCACGCTATCTTGCGGTGTGGTGATACTCGTATAGCTGAATAATGTACAATACAAAACCACGGTTTGACGACACTGCTCTGGCTGAATAAAGCAGGGATATGGGACCGCAGCAACCATCTTGGAAAATAAGAACTCGTGGGGGGACTTCTGTTCAAATTTAAGCGGGAATATGTTCAGATCGCGTTGCAAGCGTTAGTGAAACTATGGAGATCTATTCTCGAACAGTGACATTTTTTGTCGCATGCTAGATTGTATATTAATTCTTGAATGAAAAAAGAACAATCTCGCATGCGACAAAAAAATGTCTCTGTTTGAGAATAGACCCCCTGGTCCACTTTAACCACTAGTTTTGTCTTGCAGGATCGTTGTTAGAATGAACAACATAATATAGCCGACTGATTAACTTAATTTACTTTTCGAAGCTAAACTAATCAGTGACATGTCATACAATATAACGATTTTGCATAAGAAAAAACCAACAGTCACAGATAACCAGGGTTTAACTATCGTGTTACAACTTACTTCAAGCGATTTTATATTTGTATAAATTTTTACTGCTCAATTGTACAAAAACGTGATACCTATGTATGGTCAGTATACAGGATATGAAATATATAAATAAAATCTGCAAGTTTTAAAACAGTGAAACAATTTTTTAACAAGAGGTTTTGGTGTTCAGGAGTAATAAAACAATAGCTTAGTTCCAACTGGCGTTAGAACCGTTTTTGGTATCGTTCGCGCAAGTGCTGTATTTCTTTCATGTTCCTACTGATGAAAATATCGTTCTTGGGACAGTATACAAACTGTACCTTCTGGAAGGGGTGATAAAGTGGATGTGTTCATCCCAAATCCGAGTTTGCGCACTATACAGTACTCGAAACGTTTCCAGTACGGTTCATAAATGCCAGTTGGAACAAACCTATTACATATTAACAAAATTCCCATCAATTACTTATATGGCATTTTACATTTTTTCATACATCTCTTGAGCCTGCTTTATATATTACTGGAAGACCCGTCAGACGTTGTCCTGTCCTAACATTGTCTTGTCAATAAGATATTATGCAAGCGGTCGTTTTCTGCCCGCTGAGTGGAGTGTCAGAGTAGCTTTTGTTTATTTCAAACTTAACGATACCTATACAGAAACTTTTAATTCACCGCCATTTTTTGTCCAAAGTACAATTTTTTTAAATAATTTTTCCCGTGCAATTTTCCTATATTTTAATAGTTATACTGCTATTTGGGACGGAGACAAATACAACAAATCAAAAACCATTAAAATCGGTTCAGCCGTTCTCGAGTTAGAAGTGTTCCAACAAACCCGACTAAATAAGATATTATGCAAGCGGTCGTCCTCTGCCCGTTGAGTGGAGTGACAGAGTAGATTTTGTTTATTTCAAATTTCTATAAATGCCATCCTTACATTTAGCTCTTATAACGTACTACAATTATTATATTCGATTGCCATCTTGCAAAAATAAAAATCGCGATAAAAAAATAGAGGTTAATCGTATAAGGGTGAAAATTTAGGGTTGTATATATTTTTGAATGCTGTATCATGAAAAAATAAAAACAAAGAATTTTGTTTGAAAAATAAAAAAAATTAAGGGGTGGACCACCCTTAACATTTAGGGGGGTGAAAAATAGATGTTGACCGATTCGCAGACCTACCCGATATGCACACAAAATTTCATGAGTATCGGTCTAGCCATTTCGGAGGAGTTTGATTACAAACAGACATGAGAATTATATTAGATTGATGAAATAACAATTTTTCGAAGCTTTTTTGCCACTTGAAACCCTGTTTAGCCCTTTGGTCCACTGAAATATTACGAGTTATAATTACCTCTATTTATAATAGTTATCAATTCCATAACTATGACATACACATTCAAAAAAAAATAAAAAACAAATGTTAATATTTTTGAATATATCACTGTAAAATAATTTTCAACGATGAACATTAATTTTAGCTACCTTTTGCATAACTGTACTCGTCATATATTGCATTCATGAGAGACATCTCTGTACTTTGTGGAAGAACATTTTCTCCGTTCCCTGTAAAAAAGACCGAAGTTGGAGGTAATCAAACAAAATGCACCATTAACAGTGGTAAATATCGATGGGATTAAAGGGGCATTGTTTTTTTATGTCTGAGCTGAGATAGGGTAAAATATATAGTATTTGGTTTAGGTATACTAAGATATAAAAGTATGATTTCAGAAATTTCTACATAATGCTTTTTCAAACTAGAATATAATAGGTTCTGGTAAAAGTTTTTGAGAGCACGTTATTACTAGTAGTATCATGTTCTGTAAAGTGTACATGACATACTCTATGGGACCGATACACCAACGATTGTTCCTTTACCATCAATAAGCTGCTTCCACATAACTCGATCCACATCCTATCCCTATCTATATCTATAAGTTGTAGAGTCCGGCATGGTGATGACTCAAACAAAAACAGATGAAAAAAATCACTTATTTCAATTACACACATTACACATTATTTGGAGTAGTCGTGCAATACGTTTCATTTCAAGTAATCAAGTGGATTGGTATCTACATCTACAATGGCTAAACTGTTTAAAAAAAAATCGATTACCTTAAATATACTAGAAATATTGTTGGCCATGACGAAAATAGAATACTGTAAAAGTTTCAATTCTTAATATTTTTCATATTAAGAGGTGCCGCATTGATAATTTCTATTTTCCATACAAATTACATGGAAACAAAAATGTCATGTGCTTTGGAATTTTATAGCTATAGGGAGCAATACTTCGGAATGACTAAAATATATTCTTATACGAAATTTGACGCACTGCAAAAAAGGTTTCTTATAATTTTCTTATATTTTCATCTCTTTCAAAGTCATTCAAGGTTATAGTTAAATTTTGACATTTGACGCTACAATCAAGTTTGGAAAAAATTATATAGGATATTTTGTGTAGAGCGTTTAATTGGCTATAATTTATCTTTATAATTTTTTTACATCTTCCATGGGTCGTAAGTTAATCGCATGAAATTTAAAATTTTCTTAAATAATCATAATTTTATTGTTTATAATCAATTATATTAATTGAATTATTATATTTCCAATCTGAAAATTGGTTTTTATTTAATTTTTATTCATTGTAACTGTTGAACTAAAAGATTTGTATTACAATTAAGAAATTTCTGCCTAAATAAAAATAAATTATAGCCAATAAAGCGCTCTTCAAAAAATATCCTATAAAATTTTCCCATAAACTTGATTGTAGCGTGGACAAATTGAAAAAATGTCCAACTAATTTAATTTTAACCTTGAATACCTTTGGAAGGAGGGGAAATATGAGAAAATTGTAAGAAACATTATTTATAAAGCGTCAAATTTCCTACAAGAATATCTCTCATTCATTCCGAAGTATTGCTCCCTATGTGAGCTATAAAATTCCAAAGCACAAGACAATTTTGTTTCCATGTTATTCAAATGGAAAATAAAAATTTTCAATGCGGCACCACTTAATATAAATATTAAGAGTTCAAACTCTTACAGTATTTTATTTTCGTCATTTCTAAATACTTTCAGTATATTTAAGGAAAAACAATCGAATTTTTTCAAACAGTCTAATGGATACGTTTATATAAGAAACAATTAGTTTAGGCTATTTAAGAAAAACGAAATATTTGGAATGTTTCCGACGAAAAGTACTAAAACCGAGATGTTAGGGATGATATATATTTCAATTAAACAATATGCTGCTACGTCAACAATGCCCGAGGAATACAGTTCCGCGTCTATTCTACGCCCTACTCGAGGCGTAGGGATTAGTGCGCGTTGTACGCCTCACGTGACTAATAGTAACTATGCTATTTCAAGATAGTTGATAGCATTCTACCAATGTTGATTGGGAATTCATGTATCCGAGAGACAGAATCAGTATTGCTGACGTCACGATACACCCGTTAAAAACTCGATATATATATATTTCGTTGGCAGCGATGTTGAGTTGGCAACACGAACGGAATAGGTCACTGTGTGAAGTTCAGAAATAAGACATTGTAAATAAAATAGTATCTGACTATATCTTTAAAAACTAATAAAAATCCTGTGTGAAAGAAATGTAGTTTTAAATGCTGGGTGTCCACAAAAATAAACAAAGATAATAAAAATAATGTAACTAAAATAATCCTCAAGCAGAACTAAACATTACATATCGGAATTATTCAATAAAAGCATTCTTTATTTTTATACAATAGCTACCTCAAAAGAACTCACTACTTTAAAGTTAAATTGTGAATTTTTGAGACATATAACTGAAAGATTTGGTTATTTGAGAATCACAAGATTTTCTTAAGTTTGTGCTGGAAGGAGGAGTATAAAAGTTATATTCGTGCCTTGCTCGTGGGCTGTGAAATCTCAATAGGATCTAAAGATAATATTTGCACTATTTAACTAGTTTCATTGTTGAAGAAGTTTGAGAGACTCAGTTTGGTAGCTTAAGAACAATCAACACCTATAAACTTTATTGAAACTATTCTGATACTTTGAACTGGATAGATCGATACTTCAAACTTTCGTCATTGTTTATAACACATAAGCTGAAAAGTAACGGTTGACTGATACTTTTTCGCATATTCGTAACATTTTTTGTCTATGGATACATACAGGGTATTCCACCTGGACCGGTCCTTTAAAAAGAATGCTATAAATTGTGGAACAGTATTCGCTGACTAGGAGGGAATGTCTAGTCGGGAGCATGCGCATTGTGATGTTATGAGTGACAAGTACAGTGACAGGTTTTTGGCTGGGTATTTAGTTTTGAATACTTTTTTTTCCATTGCGAAAGAAATAAGGAAATAGAAAGTGAGCAAAATAATTCACTATATTTCTAAATTTTCCACGAAAATTGTCAATCGATTTACAACGACTCACAAACGGAGTGTGGGAATGGGAAAAGTCTCTAATCGATTTGGAATTCCTAAATTTCGGGTTAAAAACATCTTCCCACCCCGTAAATTTTCAAATTTACCTCCACTTTAAAATTTCAAGCAGTATATCTACAGAAGAATTGACCTGCAATTTTTTCACTCCAATTTGTAGATTAATTGTGTATGTATTTACACTCTATTTGATTGTATTGATTGAACATTTGCCTTTTTTTAGTTCTATCTAAAAGTCGGATCATCTTATTGTATTTTACGATCGAATTGAAATCGGGTGTTCTCGGATTTGAACAGCAATTTTGATACGAGTCTTTCAAAGTGAAGTTAGTAGAAAATGTTTTTTGACATTGTCGACAGAATTCATTTGATATTTGGCAGATTATTTCACATTATTGAACTTTTGATTTTTATATTTGCTAAAATACTATATTAATGTCATTCAAGATTGCCACTGGGAAATTATTCTCCAATTTATGGAGAAAAATAGGGATTTTGTAAATGGAATGTTCATTGGGTCACACGAAGGGATAAACAAAAAAAATTGTGGGCTGAATTAGCCCTCAAACAAAATTCATTGGGATTTGGAGAAATAATAATCCTTTAATTAATCTGCACTGTAAGGGTTCTAGTTGATTTAAAAGATATATATTATTGATCTAATAATATCAACATTTTTAAGATGACTACTCTGAAAATACCTCTTATTTAATACACAGGGTGTCACAGAATAACTATTCCTAATTTTCAGAAATGACAGAGGGCACTTAAATAAACATTTTTTATTAATAAATTAGTGTCCGGAAAGTCTTCAGTTATTTTGAAGAATTCGGCAGTCGATTACACATCGTTATAACTTGTGTATCGAAAATGGTGTCGTAACTTCGAACAATTTTTATAAAGTTTGATGCAGTATCATTTCTAACATAATGTTTATTAACTTAATTGCTTCAATTTAGTAAGTAACTACTATTTCCTGATCTAATTGTTTTTCTAGTTTATCTTGACAACGAAAAATTTCCGGACACTAGTTTATCAAAAAAAAAAAATGTTTATTTAAGTGCTCTCTGTAATTTCTGAAAATTAGGAATAGTTAATCTGTAACACCCTGTATAAAGTTCTATGAATCGCGAGTCAGGTATTTCAAAGGGGGTCACTATTTCTAAGTTTTTATCGTTGTCGACAAAATAGTAAACTTTTTTGGGCTTGCTCTGCTATTAAAAGACCCTCCCTCACAATAGGCAACATAGAATAATATTTTATTGCATAAAAAATTACTTCTTTTCCAATTTATTATTTTTCAAAAATCGACAAAAAACACATGAACCGTTTTTTTTTAGTAATTAGAATGCGCAAGATAGAATATGGCAGGAAATGCCAAATATCATATAAGATTCAAAATAAGTAAACGAATACGACTTGTCTATACCTATCAAGTGAATAGACCCATATTTCTACGACTAATCGAAAAATAGAATCGCTGATTGTCAATTTTGGTCGGCCGTTACGATCGTATCGTAAAAGAGAATACCAGTTTATATTGATTTTGAATGTGAAAAGAATTAAAACTTGTTCCCAAAACAACCCTTTAAAAATTTAAACAAAATGAATGAACCTATTCACAAGTTACAAGGGTGGTCCCGGTATACATATTTAATAATTCATCTGTTGCTTTGGATTGCTTTCCATAAATTGGCACAATAATAATTAAGATATTGAATTTATTCTAATTTACTGTCCCTCACTGGGGCACCCATGCCACCTATCAGCTGGTACACAAATAGCCTGAAATAGTTTGAAAAAACAAAAATTAAAATTGGAGTCATGACTTGACTTTATTACATAAACTCATATAGATAAATTAATTTTAGATAAAAACCTAATTGCTAATGCTCGTATGGGTAGTTGAAATTTGTTAAAACACATCATTTTTACTTTCTATTCGATCTTAATGTTTAAAAAAAAACACGTTTTTAAAATAAAATTAAGTTTTCACATGATTGGTGAATGGGTCAAAAACCTCAAATAATTAGGAATGATTTCCGAGGCTGTACAAGTTGATTATAAATCGAATAAGGTAAACGTACTAGTGTGCGTCCGAGTACTAGTTATTGACCTATTTTAAATATAAAAGCCGTTTTTAAGAATTCCGTAAGTAATAATTTCATAGGCAATACATGATGTGTCACCTACATGTTATTAGTTTAATTATAAAACATTACTACGGTGACTCCTACCATACCAGCCTTGTAACTTGCATGCCAAACAGTGTGCATCAACGTCCCGCCGGATTCAGTGCATTTTCGTTAGTTCTATGTTAAGCATTGCTACCAACATAAAGTGAGTATTTAATCGTTTCTTTTTTACCTAAAACCAAAATCCACGGCTTGTTTATTATTTTAGCATATGTAATTCACTAAAGATACTTGTTTTTACTACTAAATTTAGTTTTTTTTCATATTTTTATGTAGGTCAAACACTAGTGCCGCCTAATATACTTCAGATTCAATAATTGTCCGTTCGGTCAGATACTAATGATTTGACGATTGATCTAATTCTGTATAATACTCTATACATTTAAAAAAAATTAATTTTTGATTGTAGCCAATCTATTAATAACTTAACAAAGTAGATCTGGCTTAGTGTTTGACCAACACTTTTACTAACTGTTATATGTTTAAAAGGAAGGATAATACTAGGTCAAATATTAGATCAAAAATAGGTCAAACACTAACTCATATTGGTCAATAATGCAAGCAAGTACAATATGCACGTTGAATGTTGAAAATATTAGATAAATAACGTTAAATAATATTTTGTTTCATTGTTTCAAATTACAAAATGTTGATGTTTTTTTAATTTTAATGTTTGACCGACAATTAATATTTACAATTAAATGTGTCGAGTTGTTAACTAGGTGGGTCAAACACTAAATCAAATACCGGTCAATTATTAGATATAAAAAAAGATCTAGGGGATATATTTGCATTTGCATTAGAATTTGATATTTTGATTCGTACTTAAGTACTCACTTGAGTATATTTTTTTCAGAATGGCCCAAAAAAAAATTCCAGTATTCTAAGGAAGAATTGCGAAATGCACTGTTGGCTGTTGCCAAAGAAATGTCGTAATATAAAGCCGGTAAAATGAATAATATCCCTAAAACTACATTGATATACAAACACAAAGGCATAACTCCTTTAGAGTGAAAAATGGGACCATCGTCTATATTGTCTCATACGGAAGAAAATTTGTTACTAGAATGGTTGTTTCATATATCAAATCGAGGCTTCCCAGCAACGAAAGATTATTTACTAGATAGCGTCCAGCTTCTGATCAAAAACATGAAAAGGGAAAATCTCTTCGTAAATAATATGCCTGGTCGAACTTGGTACCAGCTCTTTTCCAACCGACACCCCGAAGTATCTCTTAGAATTTCTCAAAATCTAACCAAGGCTCGAGCTTCGGTAACAAAAACAAAGATAAGAATATGGTTTGAAAAAATTTACCAGTACCTGAAAACTGATGACCATCTTGATGTTCTAGATTTCCCCAATCGCGTATTCAATTGCGACGAGACTGCTTTTTTTCTAAGCCCTAAAGAAAATAGGGTACTCGTTAAAAAGCGTGAGAAGGCAGTCTATAATTTCATAAATAACGTCGAGAAGGAGTGTCTTACTAGTTTAATTGTATGCAATGCAGCAGGACAGCTACCTCCAACAATGGTAGTTTATAGCTTTAAAAGAGTACCCACAAAAGTTGTAAATACCTTTCCGAAATATTGGGCGATGGGTAGAACGGATAACGGCTGGATGACAGCAGAGGTTTTTTATGAATACATTGCAAATCAATTTTATCCTTGGCTACTCAACAATAAAGTGGATCTGCCCGTAATTATGTTCGTGGATGGGCATGCATCGCATATGTCGTTACCGCTAAGTGAATTCTGCTCCAAACATAGGATAATTCTGGCATGCCTTTTTCCAAACTCTACTCACATTCTCCAGCCTTTGGATATGGCATTCTTCCACCCTCTAAAAAATCAGTGGAAGAAGACGGTGCATGACTGGAGAATACAAAATAATGGCGAACGTCTATCACGCGAACATTTTGCTTCTTTGTTGAAAGTAACTATGAATTCTATGGAAAATAGGCACTGTAACAAGATCCCCTTCTTATTAAACCAACGTGACAACTGCGCTTTTTGGGTTACCTACCCTTTGAACTGTCCGTTGCAGTAGTGTGCTAATTAGTTCTAAAGAGTGATTACGTTGTAACTCTTTTTTCATTTACCGGCTTTTCTCATTCCCGCTTTTTATTGTCTGTCAATCGCCGTTATTTTACATTTTTATAACCATTTTGTATTTCTAAGTTTTTGTTAGTGAATAAATCGTTGATATTTATGGAATAATTTCCTAAAACCGATATCTAATTGTCCACCTGTTACAGCACTCAATTTTGTCAAATGGTTTCAGAACCTGTGGATTGCAACCTTTCAATGCCGATAACATAAAATTTCAAAAAATACAAAACAATAAGTGTAGGTAGGTCTTAAGTATATTTATTTTACAGTTAGGTCATTCACTAGGGTTTCTTTAGGTCAAACACTAGTCTCGACTATTTTTATTTAGGTCAATTACTAATACATTGCAGTAATTTGTTATATTGTCGAAATTAACATGGTATACATAGCTTTTATTATTTTATCCCCTATGAATTAAATGCCAAATAATTAAGCAATAAATAAGTCCAAAAAAATACTATTCATACTTATTATAGATATTTTAAATCAATTTAAAGTTGGACGATTGTCGTTGTAGGTCAAGCACTAGCACTAACAGGTCAAGGACTAGTACATTTACCTTAATTCTCATCAGCAATATAAAATTCGTTGACAGAATATTATAATTTTTTTTGATCGGTGATAAAATTGGGAGATCAACAAACTTTTTTATTTTTAAATTTCACGTTTGACATTTAATTTCAATTATATGTTACAATACGTAACTTGGAATGAAACTAAACTTAAAGATCAAGGACTAGAACATTGTCACGAAGAGAAATCTCATTGAATAGGTAATACTCAAATTGTTATTGCGGAACTGCATATAGGGATTGTGTTAAATTTATTTTTTTGTGTGACTTGTACCATTGTCTACCCAACCAATTTTCTCCTACAACTCTTCTTCCTTCCTCGTCATAGGTCTTCCAAAGTTGTTTATTCCATATGACCTGTCTACATGAATAGTACAGGTGATAACAACCATCAAGATAATTTAAATTTCATTTTTACAGGAAAAAAAGGTGAGCGGTCGTCGAACCGCCGACAGAAGCTTGCTTCTTATGCACAATAGAATGATTGTTTTTCGTGAATTTTTCACCATTTTTCAAAAATTTTGACAATTTTTGACAGTTTTTGACGAATTTTGACAATTATTGACCGTCTTTGACAATTATTGACCATTTTTGACAATTTTTCAAAAATTTTGACCATTTTTCCAAATTTTAACAATTATTGACCATTTTTGACAATTTTTTAGCATTTTTGACAGGTTCTGACAATTATTGACCATTTTTGACAATTTTTAATAATTATTAACCATTTTTGACAGTTTTTTATAATTATTGACCATTTTTTCAAAATTTTGACAATTTTTCGAAAAATTTGACCATTTTTCAAAAATTTTGACAATTATTGACTATTTTTCCAAAGTTTTGACAATTTTTGACGATTTTTCCAAATTCTTGACCATTTTTGACAATTTTTGAAAATATTTGGCAATTATTAACCATTTTTTCAAAATTTTGACAGTTTTTGACAATTTTTGACGATTTTTCCAAATTCTTGACAATTTTTGACCAAATCTAAAATTTTTTGACAATCTTTCAAAAATTTTAACAATTATTGACCATTTTTGACAATTATTGACCGTCTTTGACAATTATCGACCATTTTTGACAATTTTTCAAAAATTTTAACATATTTGGCAATTATTGACCATTTTTCCAAAATTTTGACAATTTTTGACCATTTTTTTAAATTTTAACAATTATTGATCTTTTTCGACCATTTTTGATGAATTTTGATTGGTTTTAACAATTATTGACCGTCTTTGACAATTATTGACCATTTTTAACAATTTTTCAAAAAAATTTTGACAATTATTGACCATTTTTGACAGTTTTTGACAATTTTCGACAATTTTTTAAAATATATGGCAATTATTAACAATTTTTTCAAAATTTTGACAATTTTTGATCATTTTTCCAAATTTTTGACCATATTTAAAAATTTTTGATAATTTTTGACCATATTTAAAAACTTTTGACCATTTTTCAAAAATTTCAACTTATTTGGCAATTATTAACCATTTTTTCAAAATTTTGACAGTTTTTGACAATTTTTCACACCTATGGGTGTGCGAGCTCAGTGCAGCAAGAGAGATTGCGCACAGTCGCTTGAATGAGTTATTGCGTGACGAACGCTTTTTCGTAACATTACACGTTTCACGAGTTCACTAGCCTTCCCAAAAGTCCTATGTCGTGCAATAAGAAGCAAGCTTCAATAACCAGGTGGATTTATAAACTCTGTTGCTTCCGTTGTTCATGGCTCGCCGTGCTTTTCAAGCTGCTGGAGATTTTTTATTCACAGCTGTACCTTATTTATCAAGTCGCCTATGGAATTTTCTGATCAATTGTCAGTTATTGTTGATGTTTGGTAGAAACCATGTTGACAGGTAAAATAATAGATTGCTTCAATTTTGTTGACAAAATAATATTCGCACATTTACGATATACGACATTGCTTGATGAAATATTTAACGATAGATGGATAGCTAATAAAGGTCTGGCCAACAAGATCCCCACAATTGTCACCGTTAAGGTATTCTGTGAACCTTTCCCTACTGAGGAAGATATGAGAAACAAAGTCGTTTTTAACGAAATAGATGTAGGATCAATATCAAGATTTAAATAGTCCATAAATGTTTGGAAGTTGATGGGCAACATTTTGAACATTTGTTGCATTCACAAGCTAGTGCCTATTATCTTTGATAGCATCTGTTTTATTATTCAATGTTTGACTTACAATGTGTTTTTTAGTTACAGCTCTTAACAACTTTACACATAAAAGTACCACTTCATTTTTGCACAAAACACCAGTTTTAAAGGAGTGGTGCAATTTACGCGTTGACCGTTCGCTTTCTAGAATGAACATTGTACTGCTTTTATCAAACCCGAACCATTTTGTGGTATCTCAAAAAGTTGCATCGTGGAAGAAGTCCGAATATGCGAAAATAATCATAGTGCAGCCTACTGGAAAATATTCCAAACCAAAGATGGGCAGAAATGTCACTACGACTCTCTACTCATTACGCTAAATTGCTCATGGAGCTTCAGCTTTCACTGGATACTGCTCACTCAGTAAGATAGGCAAAGTGAACTGTTGGAACATGCAGATTTTCCGATAATGAACATGAAACGGCGAAGCACATTATCTGCAATTGAAGGGTTATCGATCGCCAACGCCTTAAATACCTAGAACAGGTCTACTAAGAATCTGATCAGGCTACAGGCCTAGCTCCAAAACGGATAGTAGGCTTTCTAAGAAGCCTATTGGACTGAAATATGGAAGTAGGGTATACACAAAACTTCCTATAGGTCGCAGTGTGGTAATGCCAACACAGCTAATCGACCCCCTTGTAATTTAAAATAATCTAATTTTATACCTTCCAATGATCAGTCCACACAACACTTTTTCACTTAAAATCAAATCATACAGGAAGGTGATGCTTTTGATCCGTAATTTTTCTACATTCTAACCGGAGCGATAATCGAAAATTTTGGAATAATTGGTCCGATAAGCTACTTACTTATTTCTACCGGAAACTGGAGTCGTATTAATACCCTGAAGAAGACAGTTCATAGTCCTACAGTGGTAGTAGTGACTTTTATGTATTACTCATGAAAAAAGAAACTTTTTTTGTTGGTACATGTTTTGTGATGAAATTAAATAACGAATGGTGCATAATATCAGTCGAAACTAATTTGTACATAATTTCCAATTTATTGTAAGTAGTATTGCATACTTATTAGATTATGCCGACATCTGAAATTCAAATCATGAATCCAAATGAACGAAACGTTACAGCATTGAGACATTTGATAATTGATTTGAAATGAATTGTATCTTAAGTAGACGACTTGAATTACTTCTGAAACTATTTTAATCGGAGAATATCGAACTCACCCAATTCTTGTCGATTGAAACATTTCCAGCTTTTGAATGAAAATTGAACTGTGAGATGCATCTTTTTGTTTCGTTTACTGCAGGAACAATTTTTGTTAAGTAGGATTAATTCTATTGGAAAAATGATGATTAATTGGATATGATAGAAACTGTTTCTCCTGAAGCCAGTTAGAAATGAGAGTCTTTAAATTTTTTGAAAAATGAACCACTGCAGTAATTGGATGTGTGGTCAATACTGCAACAAAAAAAGATAGAAGAATTAGCCTAAAATTACTTTAAATATTGGATTTTACCATCTAATTAATGAATTGGTTTGTTATATATTACCGTACATTCTCAGTTTGCTGATAAATCCACAATTTAAACATGTATGGTATCGTTATTTGATAAATTTTCTCCTTCAATACTGCTCGTACTTGAATAAATCCTTTGCTCCGGCTCGGAAATCATACAAGAAATAACACCACTAGAGGTCCTGACTCTTGGCAATAATGAGGAACTGGAAAGGTACACAGTATCTATTCAAAACAAAATAGACATTGCCTATAAGGAATCCTGTCCGATCAGGATGGTCCAGACAGATGGCAAAACCAATACTTGGTGGTGCACTGAACTGGAACACCTTAGAAAGACAGCGAGAACGACTTATAACAAGACAAAACGAACAAAAATCAAAGAGGACTGGGGAGTATACCAAGCCAACCTCAAAGAGTTCAAAAAAGTCTGTGGACAAAACCAAAGAGCAGCCTGGCGAGCCTACTGTGAGGCAGTCGAAGACTTCCCACAAGTTTATAGGCTACAGAAGGCACTCTTAAACGACCACCATAAGAGTATCGGCATCCTGACGAGGGAAAATGGCGACAAAGCCGCCAACCTCCAAGAGAGCGCTGAGATTCTTATGGAAACTCACTTCCCAGGATCTGTCTTTCCTGGAACGACGAACTGGGCGGAAGTAGCAACAACAGCCTCACAATACGACTGGCAGTTTGCTAGTGCAGTATTTGATGAGGACAAGATAAGGTGGGCCATTTCGGGCTTCTCCCCTTTCAAGTCACCAGGACCTGACGGAATAAGACCAGCCCTACTTCAGTGGGGATTGGATATCCTTATGCCGCACCTGCGTGGAATATTCAGAGCCTCTTTTGCTCTAAGGTATATTCCCAGAAAGTGGAGAGAAGTACGAGTGATATTTATACCCAAACCAGAAAGGATGGACTAGACCTTACCAAAAGCATTCCGACCTATTAGCCTCACATCGTTCTTTTAGAAAACAATGGAGAGGCTATGTGAAAGGTATATGGAAGATGAAGTGCTGGTTCACAACCCACTTCATCCAAATCAGCATGTATATACTCCGGGAAGGTCCACGGATTCGGCCCTTCACCAAGTGGTTGGCAGAATCGAAAGATCACTGGACAATAAAGAATCCACCCTGGGTATATTCATAGATATTGAGGGAGCGTTTGATGAAACAACCTTCCCAATAATTACCCAGCAACTTAACTCCAGCAATGTACGCCTGGCAGTGGGAGAATGGATACTCAAAATTCTCTCTAGTAGAGCGATAAGTATCAATGTAGAAGACATCATAGTGAGACGACTGGTTATGAGGGGATGTCCGCAGGGAGGGGTCTTATCACCCCATCTTTGAAACATAGTCCGGGATACCCTGATTAATCACCTCAACAATAATGGATTCTACACAATCGCATACGCAGATGACATAGTTAACTTGCAGACCAGAAAATTTGTGAACACACTGTGCGATAGAGCGCAGGATGGGCTCAAATTAATAGAAACATGGCGTAAGGAACACTCACTGTCGATCAATCCCAAGAAGACTGAGATGGTCCTTTTCACCAGGAAAAGAGGATTATCGGGCTTAAAACTTCCCGAAATCTTCAATAGCAAATTAAACTTCTCTGAAGAGGTGAAATACCTTAGTATTACCCTCCACAAGAAGCTAACATGGAACTCCTACCTATAGAGCAGAGCATATGTGGCTTATGAGCAATGTCGGAGGACACTGGGACGCACACCCCGTGTGGTCACCTGGATCTATACTGCAATCATAAGACCTAAGCTAACGTACGGAGCCATTGCATGGGGTCCGAAGGTTCTACAAGCAGCAGCCATCCAAAAATTATATCAAATACAGCGAATGGCTTGTTTAAACATCACAAGAGCCATGAGAACAACAACAACCGCGGCAATGGAATTAATTACTGGTCTGACCCCTCTGGATTTGTACGGCAAAAAGGTTGCGTTAATGGCCATGTTACGATTGCGAACGGCTGGTGTAAGCCCCGAATTAGGAGTGCGCTACCTGCGCTACCTCTG
Source organism: Lochmaea crataegi (assembly GCA_947563755.1). Taxonomy (NCBI): domain Eukaryota; kingdom Metazoa; phylum Arthropoda; class Insecta; order Coleoptera; family Chrysomelidae; genus Lochmaea; species Lochmaea crataegi. Next base: position 20,940,434 of record OX387426.1, read on the forward strand.
CTGCAGGCGGCCAATGATGCAATTGAGCCCAAGTTTGTATTTAATAAACCCTACAAAATATAAATAAAACAGAACACAGAGTTAGATGTTGCAAATGCAATACGCATATATACAGACGGCTCAAAAACTAAAGAAGGCTCAGGATGTGGAGTTTACTCCAGAACACTTAGCCTAAGAATTAAGTGGGGAATGGGAAAAAATACCAGCGTGGTTCAAACAGAACTGGCTGGTATCTCAATTGCCACAAAAGAACTAACCAGAAAAGGAATTTCTGGCAAAAACATAACAATCTGCACTGACAGCAGACAAGCCCTATTAGCCTTGAACAGACAACGTGTTACATCAGGGCTAATATTAGAGTGCCACCAAAATTTAGCTAACGCCTCGGTAGATAAAAATATTATCCTGAGTTGAGTTAAAGGGCACGACAGGAGTAAATCGCATTGCCGATTCTTTAGCCAGGGAAGCGGCTGGATTTAGGACTCAGTGACATCTACGGCTTGACGACTTCGACAATTGCGGAACTAGCCAAGCGTTACACCCATGCTCAATCCCTAAAAAGATGGGATGGAATCAAAGGATGCAGTCTTGCAAGGATCACCTTGGGCCAACCTGGGAAGCTGGCGTCGAAGAAATATTTGGCGATGACCAGGAAAAACCTACGCTTAACAGTAAGATTTCTGACTGGCCACTGTCAGCCTCCATACTATGGGGCTAGTGGACACACCTCTATGCAGAATGTGTTAACAAGTAGATGAAACTGTCTGGCATGTCTTATGTGAGTGCCCGGAGTTATCGTCAATAAGAGAGTTTGTGTTCGGTGAGTTTTGGCCTACACCTGCCGACACAAAGGAGATGTCTCCTAGAGACCTGTCCACCTTCCTGAAAAGGACAGGATGGACGATGACGACTCCTCGGGAGGATGTACAATTGGTCACATGTGGCCTAAGTGCTGTGGGCCTAAACTCACCCTCCCCACTCTACAGATACAGAACACCACTAGATATTGTTTAGCTGATATACAGTTTACAGCATATGCAGATACAGATTGCTTCAGTGTCTTTTTGCGATTTACCACACACATCTAACTGATTGCTTGAAGTTTTCGAACAGCTGTAGGTATTTGATTGTAGTATTGGAATATAATTCTACAATTTTTGTTTAGAAGAAGATGCATTAATTTCTATTTTAAATAAAAGTCACAAACAAAATAAAAACAGTGTATTAGTATATAAAATAAAAACAGTAAAAAAAGGAAAACTATATACAACAGAAACATTCGAATTAAATAAATAATACATAGTTCCAACAAATTAAGAGGAGTAAGTTACGCCTCCTTTGTTTTGTCCCTGTGATTCCAAAGTGTAATACTGAGGAGCTTGTGCTTGTGATGATTGAGAATAGAATACTTGTGGCGAGGATTGTGCTGCACCTTCATATTCTTGGGGTAATTGATAAGTATATTGTTGTGAAGGAGCTGGTGCATAGGATTCTTCTTGAGCAGCTGCAGCTGGTGCACTTTTCTGGTATTGATATAATACTGGTGATGGGGATTTTTGATAAGCTACTCTTTGGGGAGCAGCCTGTTGGTAAATTGTTTGTTGAGGTTGAGCTGATTGGTGAGAGGCAGACAAAGCAGCTTTTTGAGCAAGCTGTTGGTAGATTTCTTCGTAGTTGGGAGCAGAACTTGCACTATAATGGGCAGAAGGAGAAGCGGAATATTGACTTTTTGCTGAAGGAGTGTACTGCACTTTAGGAGATGTGTACTGTACTGGTGATGATGTGTATTGAGCTTTTGGTGCAGAAACATACTGTACTTTGGGTTGCGAAGAATACACTGTTTTAGCTGGTTGCTCTGAATTGTAATTAACTGGAACGTCATGAGCAGAGGCGGATTCTCCAGCGATTTGTTTCAAAAGTCCCAAGTTGCTGTATGATACTATTGGGCTATTGTAGCTGAAACTGGATACGTCAGCAGCTGAAGAATACTGAACTTGCTTCCTGGGCTGTTGTTGCAGTAACGAGTACTGGAAAAAAAATTAAAATATCAGTAAAAATGTCAATTAATGCATATTCACTACACACAAAAATTCAGGTACTTGTTGGTATCATCTAAGGAGATTGAGAAAATATTCCAGCATGTACGTACTACGAAGAAGAACTAATAACAGTTGATGAGTATTATTTTGTGTTGGTACTGAGTCAAATATTTTTTAACGTTTTTAGTCAATACGAGCGAACATACAATCTCAAAAGACTTTTTTTACAAATTCATTTAACAAACTTTTTATTCTCAGGTCTTATAATTAGAAATACGTTATTAGTATCGAAAATAAATTGAACAGTTTTCCTGTTTGTGAATAAAAGCCAGAACAATGTACGGGTGGGCAAATAAGAACAGACGTCTGCCACATCTTATGACCAGAGTGTAGTAAAGAGTTTGATAAAAGTGGCTTCGAGGCAAAATGGATCTATGCCAAACCAAACTTTCTTAAGCTATTCGTCGTGAGTGGAAGGTGAGGAAAATAGTTAAAAGGTATCATGAGATTTCAAACAAAACATGTCTATGTTTACAAAACGAAATGTGTATTCTGTGAAAACCTTAAAATACGATTGGTTCGAAAAACATTCTTACATCTTTTGCAAATAATCGAGGAAAAGTTACCTCATAAAAAAAAAGTAGATGAAGGAGGAAGTGGTTCGAATTCGATTGGAATAATGAATTGAGAGATGGTTTATGAAAATGGCAAAAATAATATAATTCTATAATAAACTAATGGGAAAATCGATCTTCTCAAACTATTTGAAGAACTTTCATGCAAGTTGAACTATCAGTGAAAGTATTTTGATTCATTCCAATAATTAAACTTGAGTGCTGTTTTCATTTTTGTTTCAATGTTTACAAAAATGAATAACGTGTCATGAAAAATTCCAAAATTAGAAAATATGTATAGATACAGTGTATCCACTTAAGTTCACAGCATAGGAGAAACTCTTTAATCATTGATTTTATAAAACCATTAGGTATTGAATTTTCCAAGTCATATTCGAGGTATATCAAAAAATTTCAATTTGATCTAACATTAAAACACTATTATTTTCGACCAAATTGAAAATTGTTATGAAAATAATGTTTTTAAATGTTAACTCTTTTGTAATTAAAATTTTGATAATCTTCGAGTGTCGCAGCATTGTTGTGGTATGGAGGTACAAAAAAACTCTCACAAAGTAAAAGTTGATTGCACTACCCGTATTTACTCAACAAATTTATATCGAATTTCCCTCTTGATACGTCATTGCTGATAAATATACCATTAGTGAACTAGTACACCCGCACTTGAAGTTTTGATCGATTTTTAGAATAAAGTTTCTTATGGGCACGCCTCTGTCGACTTTCATTTGCTGTGCTCTACTAAGATCATCGACCCTTCAGTGAAAGTATAACATGTTTTATTAGGTGATTTATAATTAATATTGTAAACTGTAATTAACACCACTTTTATTATCAAATACATTGAAAATAATGCCTCTTAACGAACTCAAATATTAAATTGCTGGCATAAAACTTTTTTCCTATTTCGATGCTTTATTTTTATTACTAAATTCGCAGAAACTGTACCTTAATAATAATCATTGATATACAAATTTTTCACGTTAACGTCCAATAAAAATGCAGCATCCCAATATCCGATATGGCTATGACTACCTATCTGACAGATGTCAAATTAATTAAATATGACATTTTTCCGAAGTTTACTCGTTCTTGAAATTTGTGCATGGCTAATGATAAAATTGGGGAATATGGGAATATTAAAAATGATAAAATGGCAACTTGCCTTTGATGGCTATTAAGACACTCGTATCCATTACATAGTTTTATATTCATACCTTAATCATCATGCTCGTTGCATAATATTTTATGTATTATGTATAAGGTGCATTTGATCAAAAAGCTGATTTTGAAACAAAGTCAAAAAAAACTGATGTTTGTCCAATACGTTGAAACCATTATTAAGAAACTACTGAATGTGTGAAAAAAGGAAATTTGTGAATAACATGAGAGATGCAGACTACACTATTTCATAAGCATTCTTCATTAAAAATTTCACCAGCCTCACAGAATGATTGAGTATGAAATAAATAAATCACAGATCCCAGTAAAATGTTCAATGCTCGTCGGTGCATATAGCCCGGAAAGTAGTTGTTTCCTCGTAGTTAAGCGGTCAGTTTTAGAGAACATATTCATTCTAAAAATGTAAGCAGTCGAGATAGTACTCAAAACTATTTTTCTGAAGCTCTTTTCATGAAACGGAGATTTGTAAAACTCAAATCCTTCTCCGCTGTGACTTCAATCAAAACAAATGACGGCAAGAGACAGGAATTGATTTGAATAAGATGTGAAGTGAAATTGTTGTCTCATTCATAATGGTCGAAATGCATAGACTGAAATCAAAGATGACATTTTTGATGATGCTAGAAAGTCTGTAAGCAGAGCAACAACAAAAAAATGTCGAAAATGTGCACCATTATAACGCAAAACAACTTCTTGACGATTCATTCAATCGTTGAAATATTTTTTGTTTGAGACTCCCCACAAAAGTTCTTAACCCTGGCTAACCACAATGGGGTAGCACTTAAGACGATCCCGGAGTACAAGATATTGTATGCAATGAAACAGCAGTCATTCTAGCGAAGAAAGGGTCTTACCAGTATTTGGTTTGGCAAAACCTGGAGCACGGTGTTGTATATCTTGGTGTACTCTAACTAAACATGAGACCTGAAGCTTAAAACGTACCGGCTGCACCATTTTGTTGCGCAACGTCGCAGCATTGTAAGCTACACATTTCCTTCGGGATGTATGTATCTATATTGGGGTGACATTCTCTGAGACCTAATATATTTATTGTGCCCCTTTTCTCCTACTCAGTTACCGAGGAAAGTATCAGAGAAGTATTTCCCTTCAGGAGAAAATAGAACTGGTGCGCACCGCCCTAATTGTGTAGCTGACGCATTTCAAGCCTATTCAGGAGCTCCTGGTAAAAAACACTCAGAAACGCTGTGTTATCCACCAGGAAGTACATACATAGTGTTGGCATATACAGGGATGAACATATTTGTCAGTTGCGCGGTGTGAGGACACATTATCTGCGAATGCCAGGTTGAGGAGCCGAGGACTTGAAACATTGACTGGGTGTACTGAACCAATCAATCAGTTAATTGTTGAATAATATGTTTCTTCCGCGTAGCTCAAAATTTTTTCAGCTACAATAATTTCAGTGTATTCTAATGATTGTTTTGAACAAAGTGAGTATCCCTTAAGGCCGATGTGAAACCTTTGAAGATAATACCAAGCAAGCTCTCCAAAACAAGTACTCCTGACTGACAGCACATTCTTATATAATGCCTCAATTATCAAGGAACGCGAATAAAACATAATTAAAATCGGTATTATTAGGACATACATATATTGATAAAATACCTATTTAACCGAAATTAATATCTTGGAAACTTTGTTATACTCATATTTGTCGCTAATAACCAACATGGTTGATGCGACAGTGAAAATTGTATTGAAAAAAGTATACTTCAATCAAATATCGCGTTACAAATGTTAACTCCGACATTGTGAATAGATTTCTCTGAAGTAGCATGTCCAAATTCAAGAAAGCGAATTTATTATCGAATACTGGCTAATATATTCGTGACTCTTGTTCGAAAACCATATGTTATTCAAGATTTTGGTAATATATATATATATATATAATCTAAACCCTTTTTGTACCCGAAGGTGTAAGGGTGGAAATCTATTTCTCCTTTCCATATATAAAATTGCTCCATTGTTTCTTGTTTTTTGCCATCTTTTTGGCTTCTTCCCAACTTTTCCCTCTTTTTTCCAATATTTCAGCAACCACTTGGTTCCAAGTTTTCTTTGGCCTTCCTCTCTTCCTTTTTGTAGTTGCTCGCGCTTCCCAAACATCTTTTACTGGCCTGTTGTTCATTCTTACTAAATGACCAAACCATTTAAGTTTTTGGTTGTCTAGCAAGTCAAGAATCGATTCAATTCCAAGTTCACTTCTAACGTCCTCATTCCTAACTCTGTCTCTCCGTGTTATTCCCTTAACCCTGCGCAAGTATCTCATCTCCATTGCTTGTATTCTACTCTTCGATTTCTGCGTCAGTATCCAGCTTTCACTTCCATAAGTGAGAATTGGTCGATATACTGTCTTGAACACTGTCATTTTCGTTTTCCTACTTATTTCTTTTTTACCAATGAATGCTCTAGACAAGGAATGGTAGAGTTTTGAGGCATTAGTGATCCTTTCATTCAATTCTTCATCTTCGGTTCCATTTCTGTCGATCTTAATACCAAGATATTTAAACAAGTCCACTTGTTGAATTTTTTCATTTTGTAGCCTTATGTCAATTTCTGTGTTTGTTATTCCGGTAGTCATGACTTTTGTCTTCTGTACATTTACTTTTAGATTTCTTTTACTGAGTTCTCTTTCCCATGTTTGTAAGTTTTTTTGGAGGTCATCTTCGCTCGGTGCACAAATCATAACGTCATCTGCAAAAGCACATTCAGACAGGTTGATGGGTTTCAGTCTATTATAGCCTATGTGGATCTTTTTAGTATGTTTTTTCGTAGCCTTGATAATATCGTCCATTATTATAATAAAAAGTAAAGGACTTAACACTCCTCCTTGTCGAAGTCCGTCATTTACTCTAAATTTATCGGATTCTAAGTTATTTTTCCTGACATAGCTATAATTGTTTTCGTACATGCTTTTAATTCTTGTTGAAAGGCTCTTCGGAATCCCTCTTTTGTCTAAGCTATCCCATACTGTTTTTTGTGTGACACTGTCAAAAGCCTTTTCAAGGTCTAGAAAAGCAATATATTTATCTACAGTTTTTGTCTTTTCAAGCATTTGTTTTATTGAGAAAATATGGTCTTGTGTGCTATGACCTTTCCTGAAGCCGCTTTGTGATCCATCTAGTTGCCCTTCCGTTAAGATTCGCAATCTCTTTTCTAAGATAATTTCATATAGCTTGGAAACCACGCTTAGTAATGTTATGCCTCTATAGTTAGTGCATTCTGTTGGATCCCCTTTTTTATGTATGGGCAGTATTATTCCTATTTTCCAGTCCATAGGTACTTGAACACATTTCCAGGCTTCATTAAATACTATTAGAAGTAGTTGTCTTCCTTGTACTCCTAAGTTAATTATCATCTCTGGTGTTATTTTGTCGTGTCCTCCTGATTTTCCTCGTTTTATCTTTTTAATTGCCTCATCTAGTTCTTCGATTGATATAGTTCCCATCTGTTTATCGTTAACTTGAGTTACTTAATTTTGGTTTTTGGTAATAGCGTTAATTAATATAATTTGTGATAGATAAAAATGTTATCAAGCTCAAGTGAGAGTTTAGGAGACAAGCAAGAATTTTGTGTTCTATTTTCACTAGGTATATTATGCAATCTCGGAAATTTCGGTTCAAGGCAAACATTCATTTTATCACGAGATGTGAAACACGTTCCCAGGATAAATTGTTTCATTCTTGAAATTTACACCGCTGAATTTTAACGAAATTTTTTAAGAACATTAATTGTTATCAATGCAAATATAAAATAATGTTATGGGTCGTAAGTTTTTCACAGTATCCTAATCTAATGCTCAAAATGGAGTTCATTAAAATTTTAACAAATAAATTTGGATATAATGCACTATAACCAAAATTTCTTCCATTCCAACAAGTTTATTTGCATCTAACTGCACGTTTGTAGCGGTAAGATAAGAAAAAAAAAATAAGTATAGAAAATCTCAGTAATTATAGAATAGTTCAAGATCGTTTAAAATCTCACGACTTTATCGACAACTACTATTAATCCAATCCTGTGGAGAAACCATCTTTCAATTAACATTTAATTCCAAACAACTTTTGTTTACTTTCACCACATCTCTAAGCCAGTAAATTTATAAATAATACATTCAACATTTATGCGCCTTCTTGACCGGAGTAACATATTATTGTAAAAGAAATATAGAAATCCTATGGAAATTTTTTTCAGTGTTATTGGGGTATTATTTATTTGAGGTATTCATTAAAAAAAATATCCCTCGAATTGTGAGAAGAATTTAACAATGTTCTTATTATCTAAGTAGATCTTCAACTCTCATTTTCATGTTTTGCCACTATCTCGAAAACTTATCTTTGGAACAAAACATTGCTTTTAGTATAGCACTTCTTATAAGTTGTAAACTCTTTCGGTCACGCTATTCAACAAACGTTATTTTTGTAAGTCAAGAAATAACTTTTCAACGGCATTTATCCCGTGAATGACTACCAATAATAATCGATGCCGATAACACTGAGAAAATAATATTCGCTATAGCCAATCTCGCGGTCAATGACGATATAGGCACACATTAAAAATAAGGAAATCAAGATTACCATACTATTTAAAAACGTCCACTTCTGTATGAATGATACACTTTAATATACTGTCAATTATCTTGAATCATTTTAACCATTAAATTATATGGGGCAATGAAGGAATGTAGGAATGGTGAAATGATGGAATGGAGGAATGGAGGAATGGAGGAATGGAGGAATGGAGGAATGGAGGAATGGAGGAATGGAGGAATGGAGAAATGGAGGAATGGAGGAATGGAGGAATGGAGGAATGGAGGAATGGAGGAATGGAGGAATGGAGGAATGGAGGAATGGAGGAATGGAGGAATGGAGGAATGGAGGAATGGGGGAATGGAGGAATGGAGGAATGGGGGAATGGAGGATTGGAGGAATGGAGGAATTGATGAATCTGGATTTTTACTCCACGTTATCTTTTGCTTCTACCTTAAAGTCTTGACTATTACTTCACATTCAAATGTTAGTATTGGTCTTATAATTGCCTTGGTTAGTCTTAATTTCATTCCATGTGGAATTATTTTATCCCTAGAGATGACTACTGTATATACACAGCGATCTCCCATGATTATTCTTCCTGATACTCCCTTTTTATGTCTGGTTCCTTACTAAAACTGTAGGTAGATCATTAAAATGTTGTTACTTCTAAATATCCACCGGCTCTGTACTCTTAATCCATAACTTCAGTTTTTTTCTTATTTTTTGCAGATCAATTTTCTGTGCTACATTAATCAGTTGTTTCCACACTTCTTCCAATTCTATTTTACTTCTAGTCTCAATTACGACATCGTCTGCAAATGCCAAACACTCGTGCCCCTTGTGATAATCTGATTCAGTTCAAGTAAAAAGCAGAATAATAAGGGTAGCATGGGATCCCCCTGTCTCAAACCGTCCTAAACCCTGTCAGATTTTGTTGTACTTTTATAATTACTACGTTTTCATGGATTCAAAATGAATTCAATACCGATCTCTGTTTTCATGATAGGGATTCAATCACGATTCAATTACACTTCAAATCGTTTTGAGATTTGACATTTTATCTGTCAATAGTATCAAATGCCGTCGTGTTTTTGATTGATTTCTGGGATTTTTTTAGTAGTCATAATGATCAATAATCAAAACGTCAAAAAAGTTGCCCTTTTAACTGTAACTTTTGGTTTAATTGCCTCATTGGTGTCTTTCCACAAAATGTTACAAGAAAGCTAGAGTAAACTTTTAAGTTTTGAGTGGTTTTAAGGTTATATGGCTTACAGCTGGCATAACTTTGACAGCGAATGTCACAGAATGCGCATGTTTCAATACGATCTCGGTTTTCATGTCGTATTTCGATTTTCCGATCTCGATACGATCCCAAAAATAGTAATTATGCGCCAAGGTAGAAAAGTGAGTTATTATTGTCGAGGTCCATTAAAGACCGAGAAGCGAAGCTTCGAGGTCTTTAATGTATCCGAGACATTAATACACTTTTCTACCGTGGCTCATATAGCATTTATTTCACTACTTCACTACTGGCATTTTATTTTTTTAAATATTAGTTTGTCGACTCCCGTTTCACATGACATGACAGCTGTGAACAAGTTAACCTCACATTCTGTTGAATGGATTGATATTTAGTTATAATCAAGTAGGCTATGTATTTTTCTATCTTGGTTAATAATGAACAACTTTACTACCTCAACAAAAGTCAATAAAGTTAGGTTTAAAGGCTAGTAGTGGAAAAAAGCAGTATCGACCTTGAAACTCAATTCGATTCCAATACCTGTTTTCATGAGGATTTTAATGCGGAACGTGTATTCAATTCGAATTGAATTCTGCACGAAAACGTAGGAATAGTTTCTGGTCTCTATCAACGTTACCATCATGAGGTTAACTAACTTCCTACTTACACCCATACTATTAAATGCTTTGTACAGTTGTTGTCCATCAACATCTATTATATGCTCATTTTAAATAAATAAAGGCTACCATTGAATCTATTCATTACTTTCCGCATCAATTTCCCTTAGAATAAATACTTGGTTTATTACCACCCTAGAAGAACTGGGTTATATACCAGAAGCATGAAGAAGGGCAATAGTTATCTTCATTCCAAAAGCTGGAAAAAGGGACACATCAAACCCCAAATCCTTAAGACCAGTTAGCCTAACATCGTTTGTGCTCAAAACTATGGAAAAAGCTATTGACAGTTATATTTAAGCGGAAATCCTAGAGAGACTACCTCTCCACCCGCATCAGCATGCTTACCGGGCAGGCAGTTCTACGGAGACTGCACTGGTACAGCTGACGGAGGATATCCGAGGTGCTCTAGACAACCAAGAAGCCGTAGTATGCGCCTTTTTGGATATAGAAGGAGCGTTTGACAATACTCCTCATGAGGCTGTCAAAAGAGCATTAAATAGAAGAGGTGTAGACAGCACAACATCCAAATGGATGTCGGAATTGCTCACCACTAGAGTAGCAGAGACAAGGACGAGCAAAGACATTGTCTCCATCTGTACAACCAGAGGATGTCCACAGGGAGGAGTAGCATCCCCATTAATGTGGAGCCTGACGGTTGACGAACTCTTGTGTGGTTTGACTGACCTCGGAATATCCTGCCAAGGATATGCCGATGATATTGTCATAACAGCCAGGGGAAAATTTGAAAATATCCTTTGTGACATCGTACAAAAGGGTCAGAACTATACAAATAGCTGGTGTAGGCAAGTGGGACTTAGCATCAACCTCACCAAAACCATCTTAATAGCCTTCACTAAGAAAAGAAAGCTCAACCTCAACACCATTAAACTTGATGGGAGCAAGGTTGAATGGAGACAAGAAGTCAAGTATCTAAGTTTGACTCTAGACAGTAAACTCCTGTGGAACAAACACGAAAAGGAGCTTATATACAAAGCAAAAATGGCGCTAATGGTGTGCAGGAATCTGACAGGGAGAAATTGGGGCTGTAACCCAAAAATTCTGAGCTGGATGTACACTGCCATAGTGAGACCAATTATCACGTATGGAGCCATTGCGTGGAGTAGTAGAACAAGCCTATTGACAACGATAGAAATCTTCTCCAAAATTCTAAGACTAGCCTGTATGTGCATTACAGGAGCAATGAGAACATGCACAACGGCAGCCATGGAAGTTATTCTCAACCTCACACCACTACATATGGTGGTGGAAAGTGTTGCAGAGAGAACAATATACAAACTAAGTAGAGAGGGAATCATTTGAAAAAAACCACCTCCTCACTTCTTAGAAATCAGAAAACCTGGGACATGCCACAAGATGGTATGATGAAAAAGTATAATTTTTCAAAGAAATTCGTTACGGAAATAAGCAACAAGAAGGAATGGGATCCAAATATCATTACCAGACATGGAAAGAATGCCTTTCAATGGTACACAGACGGCTCAAAAGCAATAGAAGGAACTGGGATAGGAGTGTATGGGCCAGGAACCAAACACTCTGAAAGCTTGGGAAATACCCCGATTATCTTTCAAGCGGAAATTCACGCCATAAGAAAGTGTGCCCAGTTCAATATTGATAAAGGATATAGAAGGCAAAGGATTATCATAATGTCGGATAGTCAAGCAGCCATTAAAGCACTGAGCTCTTGTGTTATCAGTTCCAAAATGGTGTGGGAATGCCTAGGCAAACTAAATGAACTAGGCGAGAACAATATAGTCACCTTACTGTGGATTCCAGGACACACAGGGATAGAAGGAAATGAAATAGCAGATGAACTAGCAAAGAGAAGGAGTGGAACACCCTTTTGGGGGGCCGGAACCCTTTTGCGGTATCAGCTCCAATGTAATATTGGAAGAAATAGGCAAAGCCGAAGAAAAGAGAAGATCTGACCATTGGAAAGAAACTGCGCCAAGAGTTTTAACAGGCATCCTTACGGGACATTGTTGCCTGAATGGGCACCTGAAAAAGCTCAAAATAGTGGAGGAAGAAGTATGTAGATTCTGTGGCATGGAAGACATGGAAGAAGAAACCTCCATCCATATACATATTTAGAATCCTAGGGCACAACACCTTGTAGATTACTAGATAGAAGAGGGACATTTACCTAAGTTAAAGCCTGCAAATATCCTAAAATTCCTCCGGGAAATAGGACTAAAGGAGCTACTAGTCTCTGATATTTTCCTCAGGAACTAAGTAGAAGTAAGGGGGACAATAGATCTTTTAGGTCTCAGTGAATGTTACCCCAATTTACATACATACATACATACATTACCAACATTACCACCCTAAAATCTCATTGGTATTCTTAAATTACTGCTTCCCCTGTATTTTTCAGCCTATTCAATACATGTCGCCAATATTTTGTACGCCACATTTCATAAAGAAATACTCCTATAGTTTTCGCAATTTTGTCCATCTCCTTTCTTATGAATCGGATGTATTATGGCTTTTGTCCATTTTTTTGGTAATTTTACTTTTGTCCAGATTTTTTCTAATAATATATGCACATGTTGCGCCATACAAATAGAATGAAATATGCTATTAATGGTAACATAGAAGATGAATGTATCGATGAAAACAGATAACCTAACCTAGACAACGGCCAGGTATAAAGAATTGAGTTCGTTTAAATCTACCGTAAGCAGAGTAAAATGTTATAGAGCAATGGTGGATGTTTTTAAGGAATTAAGCAATAGAAGATGAAGTAATGTCAGGTCTGTTCACTCGTTGCACTACTATTCCATCAACCTTTTTTATCGAAACCGCTCTGCACATTTAACTGAAGTACAGTTTTTCTCTCGCTACAACTTTATGAAGAGACAGTATTAGCTGGATTTCTTCAGAACATTCGATCCTTACAACATGTTTTGCAATGAAGATTGATGGAATTGAAGTAATTCCGGAGAGATCTCTTGTTATTGGAACATATCAATAATAAATTTGATATGGAAAACAATTCGCAAACTAATCAATATTGTCTTTGGAAAGAACTTATGTATGCTGTATTTTTGAATAATTTTGATAAACATACTGAAGTACCTGAAAGTTCACTTATCACTTTTTTTATTCATCCACGGCATATTTATTCATTACGAAACCAGTTAGTTGTATTCAGTTTCAAATGCAAACATCTTTGTGACTGTATAAAAGTTACTCAGAAATTGTATTCGAAGTAACACAATGAAATACTTCAATTGGGGCAAATGATAGTCCAAATTTTCTTGTAGATTACAGACTACAGCGACGCTTCAAAATAATTCCAACGCTCCTTAACTCTATAACGCCTCTACGAATACATCTCTTAAAAATAATTCTGTTAACCATCAATCCTTGTGCATTTCTGCATCCCTCAATCCTCGAAGACTTACGTTAGAGTCTTTAGTATCGACGAGTCTCTTCAACGTGATAAAATAATCACATCAAAGTTTTGACATTCCTGCTTAAAATAGTACCCACTCCGTTAAAAAGTTAACTAAACAAGCTTAATATAATTTGCTTGAAGTTCAACATTCAATTATGTAAGTACGAGGGTTGTCTTTTATGTTTGCATATAACAACTTAGCCAATAAATATAAAGTGTCAAAATTACCTGTCATGTTAAAATAACTGTCATGTTTAGTTAACTTAACGCCAAATTTTCAGACCGCTTCGTTTGAAGCTGTACCTTAAACTGAATTTTTAATGTTGATGAGGCGATCGAAAAATGGAATTGAGCCAAGAAAATTCTCGCACAATGCCCTGCCTAGTAGGTTTCTGTTTTCGGCAATGACGCACCACATCAGTCGACAATTTTTCGTTGGTATGAGGAATTTGAAAGTGGACGGATTCATCTCAGCGGCGATCCAAAAACAGGTCCACCAACAACGGCAGTCACTCGGGAAAACGTCGATGCTGTATTTGAGCTGATCCAAGAAAATCGACATATCGTGAAATTGGAACATCATTGGGTATTTCAATGAGCACAATTTGAAAAATTTCACATTAACGATTATCTGTATAAAAATTAGTTTCCTGCTGGATACCGCACTTGTTGACGGAAGAACAGAAAGCAATTAGAGTTAACTGGTGTCAATACACTCCAAGCCGGTTCAACGCAGGAAACTCAAAAAGTATATACAGTATTGTCAGTGGTGGTGAATCCTGGATTTACCCTTAAAAACCCAAAAATAAACGTCAGTCGGCTGTTCGCTTGTTCCAAGATGAACCAAAACCGACGAAAGTTATCCTCGAAGTGATTCCGAAAAGGGTGGCGACATTTGTCTCAAAATCGGGTAATTTTACTGCTGAGTGGTACATATCGATTTGTTTGCCACCAGTAATTGCTGAGTTTCGAAAACCAGCCCCTCAACGACGAATGATCCTCCAAAAGACAATGCAAGTACCCACACAGCTCGAAAAACAATTGAGTTTTTGAAGTTGGAGAACATCTAATTGTTGAACCATCCTACCTACAGTCTCGACCTTAGTCCTAACGACTTTTCTACTTTTCTAAAAACTAGGATGCCGTCAACGCCTCCAAAAACTCTATTTTGAATGTACCAACAAGCGAGTGGAATAACTTCTTCCAGAACTGGATCCAAAGGATGCAAAAATGCATTCCTCTTACTGGAGAGTATTTTGAAAAACCATAGGGTTTGAAAGTTTTCTACTGTTTCGTTCTATCTCTAGGTATATGCAAAATAAAGACAACCTTCTTATTATTAGGTGATTTGGTTGAACTGTTGATGGTGAGCATTTAGGCGCACTAAGCTATTACTCCTCACCTTGAAATTATCGAAGTAGTATCCAACAGTTGAGAAAACATTGATTCATAATTATATGAAAATTTTTCACTTTGAATCCTGGTTAATACATATTATACACTCCTTAGAAGTTGAAGAGAGAGTTCCGAAAAAAATTCACTAATAAACGGATTCTTCAAATCTAATGCAATTAATATAGACATAAATATTTCTAGTTTGCGTTTAGGCATTAAGTACAAAGTTTTGTATATACAATTGAACTGAAGTGACATTATTGACATTTTGTAATTGGTAGGTTTATAACATCAACAACAATTCTCTCGTTTCTTGTGAGTATCTCGATTTTCCAAATTCTAATCAATTGGAGTTTGTATATAGTAAATATTTCCACCAAAGAGGGTGCTATATTCTTAAATAACTGAAATTTCACGTTGGTAACACAGACGAGTTACGTGCGAAATGCGGAGTTTTTGTTTGTGTTTGTATTCAGTTTATCCAATAAATATATAAAAACATTTGTGGTTTAATTTTCCAAAAAGTAAAAAGTTATCGGTACAACCACTTTCCGATCCCTAACAAAATTCACTTGTAATGAAATGTTTTCACCCCTAAAATGTCATTTTCTCATCATACAACTCTACTGCACCCCCTTGCCAGGGTTTCAGAAGAATTTCTCGACACTAACACCGGTGTGGTGGCATATTTGGAAACAGTTTCGCAGCAGCCGGTTGAGGATACGCAACAGCTTGAGACTTAAGGGAGTAGCGACAAGGTTAAAATGTCTTTACCTACTAAATTTTCTTGCTTGATACTAATAATGTTATTGTTGCAGCTTCGTGTCTGAGAATACACGTTATGGTAATATAAGACAGATCCGGGGCAAAATAAAACGGAATTGTGATTTATAAAAAGTATTCGAGGGTAGTCCTGAGTTTAACTGACGAAATATTTATTCAGTTGTGGAAGAATTCTTTCAATGCAAAGAAAAGAGCAAATTTAATTAAAAATGGAATTACGAAACTCACTTAGTTTGAAAATAAAACGTGGACTGAAAATAATTTTGGATTTTAAATATTTGAGTTTATTTCCGATTTCCGACATCTCAAAAAGAGGGTTCTCAATTCAATGTGTACTCAGGGTGTCCAAAACAAAGAAATGGATTACAAAATTTAGAGCTCATTTCACGTCGTGAATCACCTAACCCAAAAATAGACAAAATTACATACGTATGAACTGACAGGTATTTTTAATAATAATTGTGAATTTATTTATTATTCACAGTAATCTAATATAATTTAGAAATTCATTTGTTGTTAAATGGAAACGAATGCACAAACACATAGAAAGTTTCAATCGATATCTCTCGATAACAGTTCGTCATGGTGACTTCAAATAAAAACATATTTTTTTTTGTAAATTGACAAAATTCACCAAATATCACGTCATAATGGCGACACTCTAAAATACAAAATTATGAATAAAAATACCCAAAACCCCACCCAAACAAGCCGCTTCTGACTACAATAAAAAAATCTTATTCATGTTATTCAATTCGGCACAATCCAAGAATCATATTATTTAACAGGAATCCTTCTTAGAATTATTTGGAATAAATCTATGGTACATCGACTAAATGGGAGTCATACTTGGCCACAAGTTGACATGGTATCAATACCTACAAAAAATAATACAAAAAGGTACGATAGCCCTCAATCTGTGCAGAAGAATGTGCTACAACCAAAAATGATCATATGGCTATATACCAGAGTCATCAGACACATATGGATCGGTGGTATGGTGGCCAAAGTCTCGGCTGGCTGGGGCTATCCAAAAGCTAAGTGGCATCCAAAGGCTGGCTGCCATGGGAGCTATGACGACAACCCTAACAGCTGTTCTAGAAGTCTTACTGAACCTGCCGCCACTCCATGTCTACATAAAAGGCGAAGTAAGCACCCATTAGTAGACTACATGGTAAGGTGTATAACGAGCTATACAAAAAGTTGAAAATGGACCCCATAATAGAAGTGACAGCGGACGAGATGATTCCCAAGTTAGCTTCGGAAAAAACTTCAAAACCTCTAACCTCTAATTATTGCAGAAATGTCTTGCTACTCAGATAGCTCAAAAATCGAGTAAGATGTAAGAGCAATACAGCACTGTAGAGGAGAGCTATTAAGGCAAGAGTTTGAGTAAAAGGCCATTGCCATAGACTCCGACAGCCAAGCGGCTATAAAAGCAGTTCCAAGCAGATACATTCTAAACTTGTTTGGGACTGCTTGAAGACGCTACAAGAGCTGGGTAACAGGCCACTCAGATCACAAGGGCAATGGGGAGGCAGGCTCAATAGCCCGAGAAGGGGCATTATGTGCTCCCATTGGCCCAGAACCTCTTTGAGGCATAGCAAATACGCTGCAAAAAACAAATAGGAGTACTTGGATAAAAAAGCAGTCTCGAGAATGGTGGAACAATGCGCCAAGAATGAGGCAGGCCAAAGAGTTCATCAAAGAACCCCTGCCATAATTCACGGAGTACCTACTGAGTCAGGATAAGAGAACAATCAGGATCCTGGTTGGTTTCCTGACAGGGCATTGTAGACTTAACAAGCACATGAAGAACATCGGCTTGGCAGAGACAACCATATTTAGGTTTTGCCAAGAAGATGAAGAAACCTCATCACACATACTGTGCTACTGCGAAGGCCTGACTAGACCGATAGGAGAGGAAAAACCACAATCCTCCCAATATATGGAGGACCTGAGGTTTGGCATTTGGAGTCTAGTAATAAGGACAGGTCTGGACAAGGAACCTTACTGCAAAGGACGTATCGGAGAGGCTAGTAGAAGCACATTAACCCAATATTGATCTTATCTTATGGTAAAGCGCCATCTTTACATGAAATAAGCTCTAGATCTTGCAGTTTATTCCTTTGAAGAGCGTACCTAGACACTCTGTATATACATTTTCCAGGTATGTTTGGTCATAACTTCTTTGTTTATGTACTGATTTTTATTATTCTCTTTGCGTTGGGCTCAGTACATCTCCAGAATGGTCCCATTTCCATTTAAATAATATTGGTCCTTGCACTTTGAAGATACAATAATGACTTCAAGAAACACAGTTAACTGGAAAGCCAAAAACGAATGTTTTATTGGTAGCTCACAGGTGGGTGTGGCCTTAAACACATGGTTGAAAATAGAATACGTTATTGAAATGTCAGTCACACACGATAATAGTATTGTGAATAAATAAAATGCAATTATACATTATTTGGGACTGGTTATTTAATGCCAAATAGACCGTAGTCCAAATCATATGCTTGCTACAATAATAGCGAACTTTTAATAACAACTTCACATTTAAAATTTACAAGTGTCGATCGTCATTGGTGTCGATGAATTGTGCGACGGACCATATTAAGCAAACTATACTATTTTTTTTTCAGTGACCCTATATTTGTTATGTTTTTGAATCATTATAAAATCACTCACCTTCTGGGCTTGTGCTGAAGGAGCAGATGAATATTTTGTTTGTGGTTGAGAATAACTTATAGCCTGTGGTTGGGGAGCTTCAGATTGGTAGTACTGTTGTGGTTGAGCTTGAGTTGCCACATATTCGGGTTGTGTTGCCTGTTGTGAATATGCCTGTTGTTGATAATATCCAGTATTGGGATCAACTGCTAATCGTTTTTCCTTGGGTTTTTCAGCTTGAGCCAAAACGGCAATGGAGATGATGGAAAACTGCAAACGTCAAAAACTTTACTAAATCCTACTTTGATTCGAATGATTAAAAGTGGGTATGGATTAAATATGTATCTGCCTTGCTTGCGGTTACATTGGATGCGTACTCTACGACCATCGAGTTGGAAGAACACGTGCGTAATCGGACGTGTGAAACAAACCTTCCTTGAACCAGTTAAACTCAATGAGGAATATTCGTCATAATATGAGCATGTTCGACCGATTTTAAAAATCGAACTTGTTTGTATTTAGTTGTACGTCGGCGGAAAAAAACACTGCATTCATTGATTTTTAATTATAAAGTGGACTTGGGAAAAAGGACTTTGGGTGTTTTAAAAAGGAAGGCATTATTGGACCAAACAGATGACGATGATTACAATCGAGATATGGTTCGTAAGATTTGGATATCACTAGAAGAGTAAATGAACGATAGCAGTATATACCTGTATGTACCATTTTTGATTAAATAAATGACTGAAAGTAGAGATTTGTAAATGTACTTATATGTAATATGGGAAGGGAACAGATCCTAACTCAAAAGTATTTAAAGTTTATTTGAAAAATAGGTTTTAGTTTTAATTCACGATTACCAACTTTCATTCAGATCTGTTACACAACTGTAGGCTTCTAATTTATTAAAGAGTTCATATGAAAATAGTTATTACTATTAGCATTAACCAAAAAAATAATAATATTAGTTCACCCTAACTGCTTGACATTCAAACAAACAAATAATTAGCGTTAAAAGATAAAATCTTTCGCAAAAGCTAGAATAGGATTCATTATTGTAAAAGTATAAAAATGTTATACAATCAGCTGTTCCGCAATTCACTGTTTGTGAGAATATAATAATTTGTAAACAATTCATTCTCATAATATAACGAAACTACATGTGTATCAGTACAATGTTTGTGTGTGTTAACTCAATTAATTATTGTTTACTCGCCGTAGGAAGAATTGCACTTTAATTTAAAAATTAATACTCAATTACTTAAGCAAATTGCATAGTAGAGCAGTAGTGGGCTTTTTGAGAAACTTTTTCAAATTGTGAAAGAAAATGTGATCATCGAGTATTTAATTGTGGCATTCGAAATAGATAGTATATGAAAATAATTGTCCTATATACATTTTTATTTGTTCGTATTTCATGCGCTGTCGTACCGTTCATCCGATTGCGATAAAACTTTGACAACTTATTCCTTGCGCTAACGGGAAGGTTATAATAGTATATTTTGCAACAAGGGGGAAAAGTTCAACTTTTCTCACGAGTGGAGAGGGCAAACACAGGAGTGAGAAAATTACTTTCCCCACATGTTGCACACTATACTTTTTCTACAACTGCGCAAATTTAAGGAATACAAGTAAACTAACTTAATATTTGTTTTTATTGTTAGAAAAGAAAAATAACAGTAAAGTATCCCAACTCTATACTGTTGAATAATTTTATTTAAAATTATAATTGATGGTGAAATTTGTACAATTTTGTATGGTCAAATCCGGAACGTCATTTCTTTTCACTAAATTCTCCGTTATATTAATTAATCTGATAGTTCTGTGACAACTAAATAGGTATTTAAAGATGACAGAAGCCTACTAAGTTTTTGTCGATTTTATTTGATTCTCCATATAAATGTATGTGGCGTGGGCAAAGTCCCTTGAGAAATACTATTTCTCACAGTATGAGCAATACTTGGTTTTGAAATTAGGTAAGGTATGAGAAATACGTACTTTTCATAGCAGTTGTAGAAAAAATAGTTTTTATCCCAGTGACGAACTGTACCTAATGGTTACAACAAATAACAATGTTTTTCATGGATAACTCCATTTTTATCTTAATTCCAAAAATAGATCACATGATTCCTCCATCCGAGACCGTTGTTGAATTATCAATTTCTTGGAAATGTGGCTATGTTACTTACTTGCTTTTTGGAAAAAAAGTCAAAAATAAAATATTGAATTCATCATTTTATATCGTTTTATGTTAAGTGAGCTGTCATTGTTATGTCATTGCTATTACTTACTTAACAATAATAAACAATTAGTAATATCACAATTCTTATTTATAGTTTCAATCCGTTTGTTTATCATTTTTATTTCGATTTTATTTTAATTCTTATGTGGATCTTCAGGCAATGTTAATTTTGATTTCAAGAAAAATGCCGCGAAGGAAATCTAACCTCAATAATGCATAAACAACTGTGCCTCAGCAGCGTGTGTGAAGTTTCTATGGTTTAACATTATTTTCTCTACAAAAGAAAGAATAATTCTATGATAATTGACAATTGCAGTAATTTCATGATAATTGGAATAGTAAATGGCAAACACACAAAGAAAATGAGATTATTAGCATGTATTCCACACAAAATGCATTCCATAAAAATAGGAGTTATCATTATCGATGCCAATCAAAGTAAGTTATGATATTCGTAACAATTTCCCAGTACAAACAGTAATTTCTCTATTTATTCAGTGAATCGAGAAAGTTGTTGATTAATTCCGTAAAGATTTATACAGGGTATACCGTAAATAAGTACCGTAAATAAGAGGCATAATAGATCATTAAAGAATATTTAAAATACCTTAATAAAACTTTTTTCTAACCTTCTTAGTTTGTGTTGAAGGATGCAGAAGAAATACACATTTTATTGCATATCTTCTCGGTGGACGGAAGTACAAATTTACAATTTTTTGTAGGTTATTGTCTCTTCAAAACACATCAACAGTATTAATTCTGTCAAATTCTAATGAGCCAGTGGCGTGGTACGAGAGGTTCGTAAACTTTTATTGTACCATATTTTTGAAACAACCCGTATTTAGAGCTGAAGACTTTGTCTGCATTTCTTTATTGAATTTCCTACATAAGAGATACTCTTTGTTGAACTCGATCCAATACTCGATTTTTAACTTTTTATTGCAGTTAAACACTTTCTTATGTTGTAAATTTTTTGAAACAATAAATTTGGTCTGACGAAAACCCGCACGCCGTTAAAGTTACAAATCATCAGCACAGGTTTAAAATTAACGTTTTGGGATGGAATAATTCGGGACCAGTTTATCGGGCCTTTTATTCCACCGGAATATTTAAATGGAGCTAGATATGTAAATTTTCTTAGGAATAATTTAATAGACCTTCTTGAAGATGTACCTTATCAACGTAGACTGTCAATGTGGTTTATGCACGATGGGGCCTCGCCACATTTCACACTGCGAGCTAGGGAAATGCTAAATGAAAACTTTACGGGTAATGGATAGGCCGTGGAGTAGATGCTCCGGTCAAATAGCCAGCACGGTCTCCTGAATGTGATCCAATGGATTTTGCCGTGTGGGGAATATTTAAAAACAAAAAGTATATACTTCATCAGTCAATATGGTGGGTGAACTCCGAGAAATAATAGAAACGGCTTGCAGTGAGTTGTCTCTTAGTAGATTTTTGCTGAGAAAGATAACTAACCAAATGAAAAAACGTATGCAAAAATAAAGAACGCCAATTTGAACATTTAATGAAATAGCAACGTTTGTTAATGTAGTTAACTACTACATACAACATAGTTTCAATAATATGTTTATTCATGAGGTTATTTCAAATTACTCTTTTTAATTGAAGAACTATGAATTACAAACCCAAAAAAGTAAGTTTGTGTTCAAATTATTTGGAAATGTAGGAACTTACTTCAAATTTATTAAAAAAAAATACAACTTAAAAAAATGTCTTACTGAAATAAAAAGTTAAAAATCTTGAAAATGGAGTGTTGTATCGAGTTCAACAAGGAGTACCTTTTATGTAGGAAATTTTATAAAGAATTGCAGAAAAAAGTATCAAGCTCTAAATACAGGGTGCAATATATGTTTACGAACCCCTCGTACCACGCCACTGGCTCATTAGAATTTGACAGAATTGATATTGTTGATGTGTTTTGAAAAGACAATAACCTACAAAAAATTACAAATTTATACTTTCATCTCCCGAGAAGATATGCAATAAAATGTGCATTTCTTCTGCTTCCTTCAACAGCCTGTATCTCACAAACTAAGAAGGTTAGAGAAAAGTTTTATTGGGGTATTTTCAATATTTTTCAACGATCTATCATGCTTCCAATTTACGGTACACCCTGTATACCACGAAGAAATTGTTACCTCAATAATGCATCATATATTATCGTCGCCTCGAAGTCAAAACCTCGTATCTCATAATTCGCAACTTTTCTCAGGAAACACAAAAAATGCAATATTATTTTCTGTTTTAATGATTTTGATACAGGGTATTGTCATACTGAAGGCCTGTTAGAAGTAAAATCCCGAATGAAGTAAATTCAAATTTTTTCTTAAATAAAAAAATACCCGTAACTCAAAGCGTACAAAATGTGAGATACTAGGTTTTGACTTGGAGGCGACGATATGGCATATACAACTGAGCCACAGCAACGCTTGGTGAGTTTAGCTAGTATTTTGAGAATTTCAAAAAAAAGTTTACTCGTTAGTGAAAAAGGTTGTTATATGATAAAATTCTAATGAATAAAAAGCTCTATAAACTTTTATGTCTATCCAAACACAGACTTATTAGAAAAGTTCTCATTTTCAAGTACTTATGCAGAGTTTTCGATTGATTACAATTCGTAAAATGATGTTCAAATTTTGGGCTCTTAACTTTCCACCAATTTTGCATTTCAGCAAATCCGTCATCCTACTCAGAATCGTTAATCTTTGTTCACATTACCTTACCGAGGCCATTTGTTTACCGAAGCTATGCCCAATCAACCCATCAGATCTCTACTTACTCTTACAACCTCAGAGCTTCGTGTGCCGCTAAGGAGCGCTCGATTGGGGTGTACGTGCTCTTGACACGTAACCAAAAGTGTCTAACGCCCCAAACCAAGACTCGGATGCACAAGTTTGAAGCATAAAATCTAAAAGTGTTCGTGTAAATGCAAATTCGCGAATTTTTAGAGACTGTTGCCGTGGCGCGCTGCTTTTTTGCCGAGCTAAAAGTTTTCTACGACACTCCTTCAGTAACCATAATAAAATAATTGATCATTGGCTTTTGGACAAACAGAAGTTTCATAAAAATCTTCAAACCTCCGATAGGCTGCATTTTTGGAATTTCCAGGTTTACATTCATTAGATTTCATTTTTCACAAACACGGATGTTCTACAAACCACAAGAGAGCAACTTCAAGGATAGTATATAAATTTTCAAGACAAAACTTGCAATCTAAACGTGTGATTCGGACTACATGCCGACTACCTAGACGCAAATATTGGTAAATGCATTTACACGGACACTTTTGGCATGTGAACTTGCAGCGTGCTCTCCAAAACTGATGGAAAAACTTTTGGTGTGGGAGCCGTGCGTCTGATCAACTTTTGCAACACTCTTGTTAACTAGATCAACTATTTAGAATTACAGAGAACTTTGGATACTCCGTGCAGGAATTGGAATATTTGTAGGTACTGTAGTATAAGACATAAAAGACAGTTGAATAAATAAAAATTAAATAATAGTTCAAATGAACTAAGATCTAAAAAAATACCACTTTCGCGTTATTCCCATCACTGATTGTAACGGTTCACTATTTTCTTACAAATGCTGGAGTTAACTTATTTTTAATGTGGAAAAACAGAGTAAATGTCAGAGATATTAAAACGTAAGATGTAGGAGGGCACCCACGACTTCATATCGTAAATATTGTATTTTTATTTTTTATCTACTAGCATAAGCGGCCACCGGTTGTTGTGGATCACTTAAGCTATTAAATTGATATAGGTACTACTGAATTATTGAACACAATTAAATTAATAATTATCAATAATGATAAAAACGTTTTTGGCAATCTAAAGATTGATTCTTAAACGTTAGGTCAATATTTGAAAGTGATTAGCGAAGAGTTCCTAAAGATTTTCAATCAAGCACAAACCAACATTTTCTTCGCGACATTCAACAAAAAATGAAGATGAATATACAAAAAAAATTAAAATGAAATGAAACTAAAATAATGATCCAAGTGCAACTATCATTAAAATAAAATTAAAATTATGATACGCTAAATCTGTGGAGCACCTATACCATGGAGTAAACTGTAGCACTAAGGGAAACGTTTGGAATTGAAAACCTGCTCCATATCACACCGCTATCAATTAAAATTTTAAGCAGCTTGAAATTATTAAATTTGGGATGAAAATTATTGAAAGTAACTTATCGAGATAAAAAATCATATCTCAGAAGTTGGAATACACATTTACAAAGTTCCATTAAAATTGGTTTAACAGTTTCGGATATTAGCGTGGTCGAAAACATTGACACGGGATTTTTATTTATGAAGTATGAAGATATATTTCTATCCGAAAATGTTAAACCTATTTTGATGTAAAACTATTCTTTATTAAAAAATTTTAATTTGTGAAAGCTTTTTATTAGCATTAATTAGAAAGTGTATATTTTTCACATTAATATTAAAACATTTCTCACAATAAATTATTTTTCAATATAAATTATAATTTTTTAGTTAGTGACTGGTGAATTTCGTATCAACTGTTATTTTTATTCTATTTAATGCTTTTGAAAGTAAGTGAGAGCGTTAAAGTCATTGGCATTGATTCTGTGAACAATCTGTTCAAGTTTAACTTCTGAAATAATTTGAAAACCTTCTAGCGTATTAAATTCTAAGACCACTCAAAAAAAGTTTTCATATGATAAAAAACAACACCAATTGAAAAATGTGAAATACAGGTACCAAACACATACATATATCCAATGCCGAGACACAACACAAAATAGCCAAAACAAAATCACACTACACTAAATAAGTAAAATAATAAGTTACTCACGCAAATGAATCTCATGATGGTATGTAAAAGTTTCAGAGAAAGAATATGCAGAGTTGAGGGGATTCCTCGGGTTTTATATGCCCGTCGATTGTTGTGATCTCCTTTCTCTTACCATCGCTTTTTTTATAGAAGCACTCTTCTGACCTATGATGGACTAGACCGGACGTGATTTCGATCTTTGCTACATTTTTTTTTTCTACAATGAGAACATTGGATAATATCTTATTTGTCAACTTATTACATTCTGCAAAATGTATAATAAATCGTTAGTACACGCTAATGTCTCAATAATTTCATTTATTTACTAGTAAATAATTAGAATCTCGATAGTTACATTGATAGAATTACACACATCATGGTCTGACGATTTACAATTCAAATTATCAGCAGGAGGTATGAACATTTTTGGTGTCAAATCTTTTTACAATTTTGAATCGTCTGACGTGACTTGTGCAGGGGCTTTGAATCAAATCCTTGCAGATGGCACTTCTTGATGCCCCTCCGAACACTTAACAAAATTTCTGCTAGAGGCATTATACTATCGTAGTACCTTTGCGGCCGACATATTAATGTCTATAACACCTGACAACTATTTATGTAGTAATTTGGAATAAAGTTTTTTTAAACATATTATAATTATACATAAAGTTGACAAGTACATCAAGATACTCACCAATAATGATTTTATGACATTTGGAAACCCTAAGAAGGGAAGTACGTAGGCATTTCAATAAGGCAAAAATCAATCAAGACTGGGCCGAATATAAGGCTACGCTTACGCAGTACAACAAAGAGATTAGAAAGGCAAAAAGGCAATCGTGGAAGAAGTTCTGTGAGGAGGTTTAAGATACCTCCACATGTTCTAGAACCCACAAGGTGCTGGCAAAGTAAGGTACTGTGAATGAAGTAGGGTTCCCAAAAAACGACGACGATACCTACACAACAACATTTGAGGAAAGTATATCAATGCTAATCAAGGCACGAGTCAAGGCACACTTTCCGGCCGCAACAATTCTGAATGACCCTGTAGCGGTGGATAGTTCGCAAAGCAAGCCGAAAAGGCCAAATGCCTCGGACTGGAAACTGGCTACAGAGATAACAAGGCCAAAATGGAATAAGGTGGGCCATAAACAAGTTTCAACCATTTAAATCCCCCATCCTACTCCAAAAAAGACAGGAAATATTAATTCCACATCTAGAATATTCAAGGCTTGTATAGCTATCCAATACATACCTACGGAGTGGCGAAAGGGGAGAGTCATTTATATACCCAAGGTAGGAAGATTAAATGACATGACGCCCAAATCATACCGTCCAATCAGTCTAGTGTCCTTCCTACTTAAAACTATGGAGAAACTAATAGACAGATACATTAGAGATGAGGTTTTATCAACAATCCTCTCAACGAGCGACAATGCGCGTATCAGCCACGCAAGTCAACAGACTTAACACTGGATGATCTCAACAGGCTACTAACAAAATCCCTAGAGGACAAAGAGATAGCCATGACAACTTTTCTAGATATTGAGGGTGCTTTCAATAATGCATCTACACTGTCAATTACCAAAGCTCTAGAAAAAAAGGGGGTGCTCCTCCTGTGTCGGTGGATAGACGTCAGTTTGGAAAAAAGGGTAATCATATCTACCACCGTCACAGCTAGAGCAGGCAGGGGTTGCCCGCAAGCAGGGGTGTTATCACCACTTCTGTGGGCTATCCTAGTAGGCGAATTACTGAAGAGGCTGACATCCAAAGGCATGTACTGCTTAGGGTATGCCGATGATCTCGCGATTATTGAAAAAGGCAAATTCGCAGGTACAGTCTCGGAGCAGACACAAACTGCCCTAAACATAATCAACAAATGGTGCCAAGAGGAAGAACTAACTGTGAACCTTCTTAAAACCACGATAGTTGTTTTCACCAAGAAGAAAGTACTGAGAGGACTGAAGTCACCAGTTCTTAATAGGGTGGAAATTCCAATTGCCCAAGAGGCAAAATACTTGGGAGTCATATTTGACCACAAGTTGACATGGAATCAACAACTACAGAAAATAATACAAAAAGGTACGATAGCCCTCAATCTGTGCAGAGGAATGTGCGGAAAAAACTGGGGACTACGACCAAAAATGATCATATGGCTTTATACAAGAGTCATCAGACCCATGATAGCATATGGTTCGGTGGTATGGTGGCCAAAGACTTGGCAGGCTGGGGCGATCCAAAAGCTAAGTGGCATCCAAAGGCAAGCTTGCCTGGCTGCTACAGGAGCCATGAGGACAACCCCAACAGCCGCACTAGAAGTCTTGCTGAACCTGCCGCTACTCCAAGTCTACCTACAGGGTGAAGCCACGTCAATCACTAATAGACTGACAAGAGGGCAAGCACCCATTAGTAGGCTACACGGTAATGTGTATAACGAGCTATACAATGAGTTGGATATCGACCCCATAATGGGAATGCCATCGGACGAGATGATTCCCAAGTATAGCTTCGGAAAAAACTTCAAAACAGTCATAACAGGCAGAGAGGCATGGAAGGAAGGTCCTCCAAGTAATGCAGAAATGGCCTGCTACACAGATGGCTCAAAAACCGAGGAAGGTGTAGGAGAAGGAATATATATATATAGCCAAGTCAAAGATAAAAGTATCACTGAGCTTGGGTAAACATGTGACGATATTACAGGCAGAAGCTGCAGCAATACAGCACTGTGCATGAGAGCTATTAAGGCAAGAGTTTGAGGAAAATACCATTGCCATATACTCCGACAGGCAGGCGGCTATAAAAGCAATCAGCTCCATGCAGATAAATTCCAAACTGTCCGTAGCCTGGGAAAGCGCTGCAAAAAACAAATAGCAGCACATGGATAAAAAAATCAGTCTCGAGAATGGTGGAACAAGGCGCCAAAAATGAGGCAGGCCAAAGAGTTCATCAAGGAACCCTCGCCAAAATTCACGGAGTATCTACTGAGCCAGAATAGGAAAACAATCAGGATCCTGGTTTAGCTCCTTACAGGGCATTGTAGACGTAACAAACACATGAACTACATCGTATTGGCAGAAACAACCATATGTAGGTTTTGCCAAGAAGATGAGGAAACCCCAGTACACATACTGTGCTACTGCGAAGACCTGACTAGGCTGAGGTTTTCAACGACAGGGGAGGAAAAACCACAACCCTCCCAATATATGGAGGTCCTGAGGTATGCCATCCGTCTAGTAATAAGGACGGGTCTTGACAAGGAACTCTAGAATAACAGAAGTGCATACACAATAGATCTGCAAAGGTTGTAGTGGAGAGGCTCTTAGAAGCACTTAAGCCCCACATTTATCTCATCTTATGATATTCTCTTGCTCAGTGTCATAATATCCAAACTCATTTGAAATCTGGGTTCATCTAGTATTGTCCCAGTTGTAACGGTGTGTTCATTTCGAACATTGTTCAGAGACCATATGTCTTCCGATTGCAGCCTAAGAATTGCCATCATCGCATCCGCCCTTACAAAAAGTTCCAAAGGAGCAAGGCCAATTAGGGCTTCCACTGATGCCGTCCTCATGCTGTTCATTGTCTTTGAACTTATTACATGGCGACCGTGACAGGACATTATGATTTGAAGAAGCAAACACAGGCGAATTAAACTCATTAATTCCATTGATGACTTTTCCTGCCGGGTAAGCAGCACATCATACAAATGATGGGGATTCTAGGGATAGATTATGAACTTATAGATATCGAAGAATAAATGTATTGTTCAAACGCTTTACAACAATGTTTTGAAAAATATTTTTCAAAAACAGTGACCGTTCAACTAAGAAGCAGCAACTACTTTGCGGGCTATATGCCCCGACAGACATTGAATGTCACTTCTAAGTCAAACGGGGTCACACTAAAATCACAATCAATACATGTCTTCCAGTATCGGAAATGTTAAAATTGTGACGATAGCGACATCTTCACCTGTAACCACTACATGTTGCCCCTTCTAATTACAATCGAATTACAAACCAGAATGGTTGGTTAAATGTCATACCGACCCCATTTTTACTTAGAAGAGTAATTCAATGTTTGTCGGAGCATAAAGCCCGGGAAGTAGTTGTTGCTTCTTATTTGAACGATCACTGTTTTTGAAAAACCTTTTTCAAAACATTGTTGTAATGTGTTAGAATAATATATTTATTTATTCTTCGATATCTATCGGTAACACGCTTTACTAAATACGACAATTTTACAGGAGACTAAAAATACTTGATAATGTACTTAATGATAAAATGTATATTTTGTAAGTGAGTTTTTCCTGTGACCCAACGATTTATTGATTAGCAGTGCATAGAATTTTGTTCTGGAGCGTTTTTGTATGTGTTTGTACAACGTCAAGTATTTTGGGTAATTTAAGTAAATCGGTGCTCGATTTCTATACATTCTTGTGCAGCCATGCAACTACGATTATTAATAAAGGGTGAAAAGCATCAACAATACGAGCACAATGCTATTGTGTTGGTCTTGCTCGCAAATTATTAAATATTTTGCAATCTCACTATAAAGAAAGTTGTCAATGATTCATTTGTATGATAAGGTTTCTTGTAAAGTACAAAGATGGAGGAGAAATATAAGGTGAGTTGAGAACAACTATTTTTAAGGATCCAGTATTTTAACAAATCCTTATGTTAAAACTCATTTTTGAAAGAAAATATGGTACGGATATTTCTTGCAAGTGAAAGTAAGTCTTTGAAAATAAATTTTCGTGAGATGAGCCTACATTCAGCGCAACCCGAATCCACCATTGTTTGACTTACAGTTCGAAAATGTTCAACTACTCTATACATTAGACAAACCTTTTCCTCTCTCGCCCACTTTTTTCATTATTAATAGAGGGTGAAAGGCACCAACAATACGAAAACAATGCTATTGTTTGTCTTGTCTTGCAAATTATTAAATATTTTGCAATCTCACTATAAAGGAAGTTGTCAATGATTTATTTGTATGATAGGTAGGTTTTCTGTGAAGGGCAGAAATGGATAAGTTATTTGTACGAGTAAAGGTGTATGAGAAATATAAGGTGAGCAGAGAACAAATATTTTTAAGGATCCAGCATTTTAACAAATCCTTATGTAAAAACTCATTTTTGAAAGAAAATATGGTACGGACATATCTTGCAAGTGAAAGTAAGTCTTTAAAAAGATATTTTCGTGAGATGAACCTACATTTAGCGCAACCATAATCCACCATTGTTTGACGTACAGTTCGAAAATGTTCAACTACTCTATAAATTAGACAAATCTTTTCCTCTCTCACCCCCCTTTTTTTGTTCGAGCATGATTTTACTGTTTAGGTTTAATTTAACCAAATTGAAAAGCAAATTTTATTTCCCTACCCTGTTTTAAGATTAAGTCCTCTTCAGAGTTTGATCTGAAAAACCTATAACATGGCCATTCGGTTAATTGGCATAATATATAACAGTTCCGATTATTGCTCCAATCTCACCCATTGATTCCTCAATATCCATCGATTTCAATATGTCAATTCAGCATTTAGACGCAAAAATAAATGTTGTCCTATATCAATTTCTGAATGGGAGTCATTTTACGACCGCTTAACTACAATTAAGGTTAAATTTGATATCAGTTTCTTTGGCGTTGGAAATGAGTTTCTGGATTCACCCATAACACTTTCAGAACTTGATCAATCCCTGTTTTTGTATAAAGAGGGATGGCATAACTTAGGAGTTTCTAAAACACTTACCACAAAATTGGCGCTTGCACATGTGTCACTTATATATTAAAATTGTGTTACACTGATATTATAGAGCGTGTACGGGTGAACTTTTTTAAAAAACTCCTAAGTCTGTCAAAGAATACACCAGATTACATTGTACGCTTGGAAACATGTTCTGATCATTTGTCAACGGTTGTTTTCAAACATGCTTTACTTGGGTTAAACAAACTCAAAGGAATGGACTCTCCAAGACTATCAAAAATGTGTTTCAATCGACTAGTTAATCTAGTATCTGATAATGATTCAAGGTATAATTGGATGACGCAAGTTAAAGAATGGTTTATTTATACGCAATGTGAGTGTCTATGGGAAAATTATTCGAGTACAAATGGTTGCAGTTTAGATAGACTTATTTTAGACAAATTTCAAAAACGACTGCATGATAGGGACATAAACAGTAATGTTGTTTCTAGTTAATATTTACTATACTTACACTCACTAGTTGGTGAAAATAACAATTATTTGCAAATTCCTGCACACATCTATATAACCAGAATATTAGCGCAACTTAGAACTTGTAGCACAATATTTTTTAAATTGTCTTCCAAAGGAAATTTTTATATTACTAACAGCACTGAAAATTGCTCTGTCTGTAACATTACATCAGATCCTTTTTGAATGTCCCATTCACTGTCCTCCAAGAAAAAATAGTTTTCTTCAGAATGTTCATAATATTGATGATCTGGCACACTACCTTAATATTAATAATACACAAAATGGATTCTCCGAACTAACTAAATTAGCTCATAGTATTATTAGTATATTAAAGCTACGAGCATTTGCACACGGTGAATGACCGGCTTCACCAGAAAGTACACACATATTGTATACTTTAGTTTTTATCTTAAGTATTTCATTCATTAACAAAAATATCTGTGATCATAATTAGCTGTATGTCATAATTTATTTCAATTATGTTAATTCTTTTGTTAACATTTTGTACCGAACCCTTGTGAGAAGATTTATCTTATGGACAATAAACTATCTATCTATCTATAATATTTTTAACAAGCAACGGCTCATCTTGCTGAAATCAGTTCTGCAAGAATTTTTTACATTATTGAAATTAGAAAAAAAAGCTATTCAAACAAAAAATAACCGAAATGAGTAAAATTAAAACATTTGTCTACGTTTTATTCTTATAGTCTTTCTCTACATAAAAATGCAAAAAAATTCTTGCGGAAATACGTCATTTTCACTTCACAATAAAGAATTGCAAACTATAGAATAGCCGATACCAGTTCTAGATTAGATTTGATTAGTTGGCTAATTGGCATATTCCATTCCGGCTTTTCAGAACTATTGTGGTGCTCTAAATTTAGATTACATTCTCCAGCCCGTCACATTTTATGTCTCCTTCCTTTCTTTTTTCAGTTTAAAAAAGAATTTCATATCCTTTCTAAATATAAATATTAAAAATTTGCGGAAACACATTATTTCTGTTTTTTGATGAACTTTTTTAGACTTGCCATAGCCGAGATCAACTAAGTATATAAAGAAACTTTTTAGTATTGCTTGTGAAAAAATAAGAAGTTGATAGAAATTAGAATAAATATTAGTCATTGATCTGTGTCAAATGTTGAAGGAGGAGATTATAACGCGCTGCTTGATTATTTTTTAATTTGTTCTATGAATATTCATCAATAGTACAAAGTACAAATTATTTATGTTTTCATGTTTCAAAAACGTTAAATGTAAAAAGCAAGCATTTCTATTTAAATCACTTAGTTATTCTGGAGTGCGAAAAAGGACGCAGGTATTATGTAATCGATTTTGGTTTTTTTTGAAGTCGAGAAAATGAAAAAGATGCATTTTTGCACTATAGGTACATTTTGTGCCCTGATTAGCAAAATTCTTCGCTCGCAGTTCATCGCGAGCAGTTTACCGCCAGAGCAATGATCAATGACCTAAACAATTCATAGTCTACAGTTGATCGCCAGTATAGTGTTCGCCACACTTTCTCTATATTTTTAAATTAGTCTTATGGAACTTGGAACATTTTTCAGAGATTATCTTTTTTCTTATAATGTAAAACAAAATAGATAGATCAAATGAACCTTTTATCAGTATACATACAAAATTGAAGAATAGAACACAGTACATTGATGCATAATATCATCAATCAGAACAGAAATAATTATTATATTATGTCGCAGTGCATAATTGTGTCCAGTCCCATTTTGACATACTTGATATCTTCAATAGCAATCTGAATATTATAAACTACACCTCTTGAATAGTCAATGCTATCACACCCTTGATCGTATTTTATAACAATTCTTTCAATACTTTCATCACAATCACGAAACTTTTTTGACTTTCGGTTCACTTTCACTTGAATATAATTCATTACACATTTCATTTATGCTCTGTTTTTTTTTCAATTCAATTGATAAAATGTTGGAAGGATGTTTAACGCTTTGTTCATCTGCGCCAACCCTCAACAGAATTATGTAAACTGCGGTGGACATCGAAGATGGATAAGAGCAGCCAAGGAGAATGGGATAGTAGTATCGTCTCTGGGACAAGCTACCATAATAGCAGGAACAGGTGAGGTGGGGCATCCTGTAGTCACTACTTTGGGTGACATCAGTGGATACAATTGTTGTCAGGAACATGTCTGTGTGTTAAGGTGGTCGTAAAAACCACTTCTACAGCGGCGATAAACTTTCTATTGAACTTGTCACCACTGCAAATTTTCATACAAAGTGAGGTCAGATATATCACGCATAGATTACTAAATAGTCAGCAATGCATAAGCCGGAAGCATAATGCTGATTATCGGAGGCTAATTGGGGAGCTAAAAGCGGATAAAATCATGGAGCATCCCATTTTCGCAACAGCAACAGCATATAGCTTGAAAAAGAAATACAGAAAATCTATATCAAAAAGGGATACTGGAGGGAAAGCGCGGAAGCATCCTGGTAAACAAACTGTTCTGTTCGTACCCAAAAAAGAAGCTACCCGCTCTCCCCGGTTTACGAAGGTTGGAATGAATCACACAAAACTGAATTGTGAAAATATATTTTGAAAATCGAATTATATTTATAACTTCTGTCTAGTCTGACAGTTCTATGACAACTATTAAAATTGAGTCTTTTGGTCTCCGACATATTCCCACCTGAAAAATGTCAATGAACAAAAACACATTTTTCACTTAAGAGAGACCAAAATTTTTAAAATACATAACATTTTCTTTCAGAAAAGTAGAACCCACCGTTTCACTTATAGAAAACGAGGAGGCATTCGAGAGAGACGTCCGCTACGCGTAATTCTCGTTTTCGTCACTCCCGAACATTATCTTCTGGATCAACAACTGTGTCTGGTTCGTGTGACTTCTGACAACCACTTATTTCTCCATTGCCGCTTGGCGAAGAATTTTCCTCTTGAAGACGTCTTCTGTTGAACCAACTTATAAACGAATTTTTCAGCATTTTCTATTTCTTGAACTGCTAACTCTCCTCTCAGTTTTTCCTTAACAGTTGTAAATGTATCTGAAAATCCAAGCGATCATTCGTATGGTCATGGTATATTTGGAAAAATTATCAAGATGCCAGTCGATCAAGTTTTCTATATTTAGAAGAGTACTTGTTAATTTCTTTTTCCCCTCCTGTCCAATGTCTTCTTCATTGTAATTAATAATCATACATGGCCACTCTTGTTGTTCATCATACATCCATGTTGGTCCCTCCCACCATTTAGAATCAAACAATTGTTTTGGAGAACACCCTCGCGATGGAAGGTCTGCTGGGTTATGTATACCTGGTAGGTGGCGCCATTTTTCAGTATCGGTAAAATTACGTATCTCTGTCACCCGGTTCCAGTCAAAAACTCCCCACTATTCTTTCCTTTGAATCCACGATATGACAGTAGAGGAGTCGCTCCAGAAAAAAGTCTCAACTTTTCTCGTCAAATTTTCTACGACATGCGCATATACCCTAGCTCCCATGGTGGCCGACAACAATTCCAGTCGTGGAATGGTCATTATGATATTTGATCTTTTTAAGGGTGCTACTCGAGCTTTAGCGGCCAACAAAAAGACTGCAACCTTTCCATTTATAACAGCTCTCAAAAATATGGCGCATGCGTACGCATTGTTACTAGCATCACAAAATGTGTGGACACTTAGATCTTGCGAATCAGAATTTGTAATCCACACCCATCTAGGTATTTCAATTTTCTTCAGGTAGGGTAAATCTCTGATCCATGTCTTGAAAGACTGTGCAGTTTCGTCATCTACTGTCTGGTCCCAAGTAAGTCGTTCCTTCCACAGGCCTTGTAAAAAAAGTTTGGGTAACAAAACTGAAGGGCACGTGAATCCGATAGGGTCGAAAACTTTATGCGAAATGGACAAGATTACTCGTTTCGATACTACCAATAGTTCTTGGTTCATGTAAGACAAAATTAATTCTGGATTCAAAGATAAAACGTCTCTCTGCGGATCCCAGACTAAACCTATGAGGGGACAGGTATCACAGGTAGAAGAGCTGGTGTACTCCCACCCTCTTAATTCGAACTGACCTTCGGCCATAACAGCAGTTGCTTCCTTAATAAATTCAAACAGGGATCTTTCATCACGCAGGCTAGCGACACAATTGTCCACGTAGAAACTCCTGCTCAACCGTTCAAGGGTTTCTCGAGAATACTTTCCTGAATTGGGACTCCTTTCGAGATACGTAGATAAATGATATTCCATCGTTGCTCCTAAAAGAAAAGGGTTACTGTTGACTCCAAAAACCACACGTTTGTGTCGCAAAACAATTTCTTGACATTGAGAATCGAACCATAAAAATCTAAGGAAATCACGATCATTTTCACAGAGACCTATTTGAAGAAAAGCTTCACGGATATCTGCCGTCACTCCCATTTTATTTTCTCTAAATCTGAGCAACATCGACGGAATCAACTCTATCAAATAAGGCCATTTTTCTAAACAGTGGTTCAATGCTGGTTCCCCTGTCTCATGTGCCGATGCGTCAAATACTAGTCTAATCTTGGTGGTGGCGGCTCTGTTTTCTTTTATAACTGGTCGGTGTGGCAGATAATGACCTTTAGTTAAGTCCACTTCTTGAGATGATCCAACTATTTCGATGACCTCCTCTCTTTCACATTCTGCAAAAACATCATATAGCTCAAAAACCCCTCGTTTCTCAACTTGCTGACAGTATTGATTAATCTCTTTCGAGCCATTTTGTAATTTGTTGGAATTGGGGGGTGTCCATCAATCCATGGAAGTTGAACCACGTAATGTCCATTTTTGTCTACTTTCACTGTCTGTAGAAATAACTTCCTAGCCTCTATGGCATTTTCTTCTTTGTTAGGCTTGTCTGAAGGATTTTTAATACCAATAGTCTCAAGTTCCCACATATCCCTAATTGACATATCTTTGACAAACAAATTCAGAGTTGTCGTCACCACATCAGATCGACTGTTTGTGGTTGGTATTTTTCCCATAAGCGTCCAACCAAAATGAGTCTCAATTGCGAATAGGCCACATTTTAATTCTCGGCGTATCCCAGTATACAAACTTCCCGCGACATCTGCTCCTAATAATAGCTCGATCGGACCGGGATTTCCAGCGTCAGAAATCTCAGCATCGAAGTATTTCATTTCCTCTGTCCACTGACCTTGAAGAACTGAAACAATGTCACCACAAATAGTCGTCTCATCGAGGGCTTCGAACATGTAGCTATAGTCATTGTATAAAGATAGGGATAGTAAAACAGTAGCAATGTTAAAACCATTTGAGGCAATTTTGCACGCCATCTAGTTACTTTTACGCTCGTTCTTCATAAAAATGACCCGTAACTTACTGCCCTCTGAAATAAACTGCACTATTTTCAATAACTAAATTATTTTAGAAAAGTGAAGTTTTCTTTATCGTCGAATTCCGAACAATTAATGATGACCAAAGGCCGACGATTCATTGTTGCCGATTTTACTTTTTATTACGAAAGTGACATAAATCACCAACTTGATGGGATTCTATAATAGATATATAGCGCGTATTTTCGTATTTGGAAATACATGTTCATAATAATGTTATAGCATTGTATACATATACAATGGTTATAGCAGGTATTCATCTTGATCCGAAAATAAACATTAATCTGTTTATCACTTTAAAAAGATGGGATAAAAAGAAGAATCATCGTACAAAGGTAGATAAAATATAATACTTTCATTGGGTGACTGAAATAATGTAAAAATTTGCGATTTCTGAACTTCGTTCGTGAATGTAAATTAATTAAAAGAATATTTTTGTAAACATTCGTATTTTGATGATCTCTTAAGGAGACGAAAAAATAAGTCTCGGCTATTTTGTATGCTTTTTTAAGCTTTCAGTTGAAAATTTATTCATTTTGCTTTCCATTCTGGTGAAAATATTTTTGATTTTGTTCCGCTTTCTTACTGTATTGATATGTAGGGACTCAAGAAATATATAAAATCAAAAACAATAACTTCAAAAAAGTGCTAACTATACTAATTCATTAAATATGATGAGATGAAATATACTTATATCGTGCTAATAATAAAATTAATGACATTGTAGAATAATGAAATTGTGCAATAGGTCCTTTCATGAAGAAATGCCCTCGTCGATCTATTTGCGGCTTATTATTCTAAAGGTAGATGCTAATTTTTTGGCATTGAAGGTTTTAACAGGTCGGTGGTCGGTAGTGTGAATCACATATTTTTGCTCTGAATAGAAAAATCTTGCTAGGGTCGAATTCCGCAAAACTACCTGAAACTACCCGAAAGAGGGATTATCGTGGGACCATATAATTTAGTGATTTCCAAAAATAGAGTATTCAGGTACACAGAAGCTCTCGTAATTTATCGAGAAGGGCAAGAATAATAATTGAAGAATGTATACAGTGTGTTGAAAAAATGGCCGCGTAAGTTGAAAAAGCTCTCGTAATTTATCGAGAAGGACAAGAAAAATTATTGAAGAGAGTATACAGTGTTAAAAAACGGGCATTTAGTTGTTAGCCATATTCTAATCCTCCCGCGAACTTTTGAGGAACTCGACCTAGGATTAAAGACGCAGGTAGGTTTTTGCGGAATTCGGCAAATCCCAAAAATCTTATATGGTCAACATTTTTTTGTGTTTTATATTCAGTGATCAGTCTACACTACATTGGTGGCTAATAGTTTCTTTGCAATAAGTTAACCATTATTAAAATTTTGACTGTTGACGTAAGCCCAACTTATTTTTGGTCAGTGGTTGCCGTCGCTAGACGCATGGAAAGTATCTTCATAGGTACTTACCTCCCAAGAGAGGTCATCGCATTCGACATATTAGATAACAAAATAAAACATCTAAAGTTTTGGTAAATGAATTTATTAGAAAATATCGAACAGAAATATTAAATTAGGTAAATAATAACTATACTTTTCATAAAATTGTTGATTCAAAAATTATAATAATTATAAACCGAAAGTGTCCAGCGCGTTTAAAAAAATGATCAGAAACTACAAGTAGAACGGTCCTGTATATATACTTGGTGCACTTTACAGCTACGACAACATACACAAATCCAAGTAGTAACAATTCAATCGCTTAAAAATTATTGATTTTCATAATTTATCACTTGAAGATGATAAGATATCTTTCTTTAGTTACTTAATACACAAAAACATAAAAACAAGTACAAATTGTTAGTGGGAAATTCGAATGGCCAACAAATTAAGATAACTATTGTAGTTTTAAAACTTTTTCAAATTCGTAAAATGTTTTTTGCAAACTTTGATATACAGGGCGCTGCTTCGGAACGCATCACATTATTCACGTTCTAATTTTCTTTGGTTTTTCGTAAATTATTTTTTTATAACCAGTACCCGACTCGTTTGGGCTATGATAGGAACTTTGTGTTATCAAGAAAATATACAGAGTAGCTCATTAGTTTTGACCTTAGGAAGAAATGGGCAAAATCCACTAAACAACCTGTATCTCGATTACAAAGACCGCAAAACCCAAAAAATGTAGTACCTATATGTAGAATCTACTCGCGGTGACCTCTTTCTTCGGTCAAGTATTCACATTTACTATTGAAATACCTACTCAAAATAAAAATGTTGATTCATTATTCTTTTTGTTATTTATTATTTATTATGGGAAATCAAACCACAATCTACAAAAAATATTTCATCATCCTTAAAAAATTTACAATTTTTTGCAGTCTTCAACTTTGTAATATTATTGATAGTCTAGTTTTCGAATTTTTTCATTAATGTCATCTAGGGACCAACAATTTTATAAAACTTAATGATTCTTGATAACGGGTAGATGGTTGCTACCGGGTAGCTGATTGCTACCGAAACGTTGTAAGAAAAACATAAAAGAGATTGTGGTTTAATTTCCAAAAATAAATAGCAAAAAGAATAATGAATATACCACAAGGAACATACAAAATATATTGGTTATTCAGTTATGCTGAATGATTGATAGTTTATTATTTTTCTTTGCCTGTCTAGTTTTTAAGGAACTTGAAAAAGTCTTACAATATTTGAAAGTCTGAGTCCGCAACAATAAATTGAAAATATATTACCTATGACTACCACAGATTGCATTTGTTGCATACCACTCGGAAAGAAATGTTTCTATTTTTCTAACAATTTTCTTTCTCAAATTTAATATTATTTTATTATTTTAAATTTTGCCGATATTTTCGTCGAAACTATTAAGTACTATCATGGTGAAATTTTTCAACAATGATGTTGGAGTTTTCAAAGCACACTTATCATTTCGTCGAACATTAGAATACACTTCTTCTCGTAAGTCAGCATCGTATCCGCCTTTAAAGTAAGATTCATAAAAAAAATTTATTGAATCCGGGTTTGCATCGGAAATTGGCAACCCATGATTTCACTGTTGATATTGGTGGCGAGGTATATCCTTTTTGTCGCAAATATCTATATGTCTCAGGTCCTTAATAAAGTAATGATAGGGCAGTTTTTTTTCAGATGATAACCATGGGGATTTCATCTTATGTCGTAATTGCATATTTACAAGAGATTTTGTAAAATCCGTTAAAGTTGCTTCTCCATACAAAACGTTCGCAGAGAGTTGAATTTTCATAATCCTTTTTTTGTAGCTCTCAATAGAGTATTCGAGCTGTTGACTTTTTTCCTAACACTGGTTAGTTCTTTTCTCAACATTTTCTTCTTGCAATGATTGCTTCCTATCTCCACTTCCCGTAGAACAAGATGGAAGGTTCTGTAACTCTTTCAACCACTGTTCATCTTCATGGTTACTGACAGAACCATCAGAAAAAGTCATGTCAATGTTTCTGGAAGAAATCGGGGCAATAACATCCCTTCTCGAATATGTTTGTGGAAGTGAGGAAACATTCAATTGCATTATTTGTTCATCCAAACTTTCCTTAACCGATTCACTTTTTGAACCCTCATCACTTATGTAGCGGAATGGCACAGCAGTAATAGGCAATCTTTTAGATTGACTAATATTTTCACTGAAATGTTTGCTACAAATCAGCTTATTTCTTAGCGATTTCTGGCTTAGCTCTGCCAAAACAGCATTACCTGAAATTAGGAACATGAACGTAAACAAACATATTATTTATTGTAATGGTTATGGTAAAGTAAGTATTTTTTTGTGTTTAAAAACTTGAATTTCTGTAACGAGCATAACTAAAAACAACTACAGTAAAACCCTTGTTTGGAATTTCCCGAATTGTACTGAGATAATCCCATACCTGTGCATCATTCCCAAAAACAACTACTCATCATTGAAATTTCTTGGTAGGTACACAACAATGGCAAAAACACTTTGATACTTATCTTTAATAAGGGTTTTTAAAATCAAACAAAAGACCATTCACAAGAATCGTAACAAAACCGGAAATAAAAAAAAAAACAAATATATACGTACAAAAGATATTTGAATAATCTGAATTTAATATAAATATTATATTTATTTGCCTGGTGTTGAAAGTAACCGGTCAACGTGAAAATTTGGATAAGCCCAGTAAACAAAAATTTCTTTATATCAAATAAAAAAATTTATTCTATGAACTACTACGCAAAATACCTACCCGACGTCCTTTTGACAGCTTTATCACTTACTGATAAGGATACACAACTAACCCAATACTAAGGACCGGTCTTAAATGTTTCACAATAGACTGCCGAAAATTATAATCATTGAAAATATTATTTATTGTGTAATATTTATGAGTAATTCTGTTCTAACTATGATTTTTCTTATTAATAATTTTTGTTCTTTGAAATTAATTTTTTTTTATTTGTTTATGCATATTATTACTCTACTTTATTGTAAAAATAAAAGTCTGTAAGGATTTTGCTACAACTTCAAAGCATCGAGAATGATAATCAAAATTCAAATTGTCCGTTCCACGGTAGGTACTGAGACTCACATATCCACGGTACAGACATAAAGTAAATTTAGTAGACATTCTTTGGAAAAATCGTTTAATTTATTGTTTTGTTCACATTTATATACATTTTAATTTATGAGATAATTAGTTTGAATCATTTATTGCTACAAAAAAAATTAGAAATTTATCGAAAAATTCTAGATATATGCACATGACACGGTATACTGACATTTAAGAGATTTACTGTAAGTTGCAAGTAATACTATACAAAAAAAGTGATGAAATATGATCATGAATATCTAATTAACACAGAAATTCCATTAATAGATTGTTGATTAAGGGCCAGTGAGAACAAATAGTGAAGGAAATAAAAAATCACAGTTAGAACAGAATCACCCTTATACTTATTGGATTGAGAACACAATAATAATATATTATGATAGAAAACTTAAAACTGTGCTCATTGTTGAATTAAATATATTTATTTTACTGCTGCTACTAATTTAACAAAATGATTTTATTCACACATTTGGTGATAAATCAAGCATGAGTCTTATATATTTTCGAAATCATCACCTATAAAATGGAAATAAAAAAAATATACCATTAAAAAAGGCATAATAGGCGTTTAATAAAGTCATAACGTTATAAACACACAAACTACTACAGTTGAAAATAAAAATTGATCTTCTCGAGGATTTTTTTCAATGTTTCATTTTTTAAAAATAATTAATTTATTCTATAGTTTTATATGGGCTGTTTCTATTATCATAATATGGTAACATTACTATATTCTAAACTGTAATAGTTACTAAGACAATTAAATGGACAAAACGGTAACTGTATTATGGAGGGACATTATATTTGTTAAAAAAAGTCTTATTTTATATCGAAACATTAGGTAAGGTCCAAAGTAAGGCTCTCGGTACATTTTTTTGGCAAAATCAAAACAAGTTTACAAAATAACTACGACAGGAACGTATTTAAGAATTGTTCTCATTAATGATATTACTTATTTGAGATAAAACGTCATAAAAATCTGGAGTGTGATATATCGCTTAATTTGAATATTTAACATTGTCTAATAATTACAATAAATAGGCATATC
The DNA here is from genome assembly GCA_947563755.1 of Lochmaea crataegi. Lineage (NCBI taxonomy): Eukaryota > Metazoa > Arthropoda > Insecta > Coleoptera > Chrysomelidae > Lochmaea > Lochmaea crataegi. The sequence goes on from OX387426.1 coordinate 20,983,350, forward strand.
CCTATTTTAAAAAAATATGTTAGCCTCGTGAAGACACGAAACGTCGTATCGAAGCTATGTTGGTACATGTATATAGTAAATTCGTGTTCAAATAAAACTTTGCTGTTCTTTGATATTTTTTTATTTAAAAATTCTATTCTGAAAAAACCAAAAGCTGCCTGTTTAGTTCTCCCAGTATTATTCGAGAATGGAGGAAATCTTGGTAAATTTTTCTACAGATTATAATGTTCTCCATAATAGTTACAGTTTGTCAATCTATTACGGCCTATAATATAGTATTATAGCCATATATGATAAAAGAAACAGTCTGTATACATTTATTGAACAGGTAAAATTTTTATCTTATTGACGGAGTAACTCGCAATTATAAACACAGAGATCCACTATACCTTATTATTACGTGCTTAGTTCATAAACATAAAATAAATAAAAAAAAATACTATTTCCAATTATTTCAATTTTCGTGGAATATTAATGTCCAACCCTTATTCGGTTAGTTGTGTTCACCTATAAGTTTGAAATATTTTCAATAATTTTTTATTCTGTTACCTACTTTACCATAGAGGTGGATGTAAAATTTAAATTTAGGCAGGATTCAAGTACTTTTGATAAATTTAAGATTTATCGGATATGGAATTTCTACTAGTTAAATACTTGTACTCGTATGATATGCAATGTAATCATAAAACAAATAAGCTCATTATCAGAGAAAATTATTGGACGAATTGTCTTTTATTTGACGATAATCAAATACTTATGTTTAGTTTTGAAAATTTGCATACACACTTATTTATTCACATTCACTATTTTTTACTCCTCTATGAAAAATAATCGTCGGAAGGATAACTCACCCGAGTGTATGATCCATTTCTGACATCTGGTAGGGTCATTCACAGGAAATCGGTACATTTTAATTGTAGGATCTGATCTCTTACTTAGTCCACACTTGATATAAACAAATTTATTTCCAGCCATTTCTGAAATATCGAAAAGAAGATTTAAATTATAATCAGGTAAAAATGTCGACATTCATATTATAATAAAATTATGGAATTTATTCATTTTCTACTGACTGAGCACACAACGAGCTGATTGATAAAAGTGATTATTTGTTATATTAATACATTTTAGTAAGTAGGTCGCTAAATATACATATTTTTTTTGAAATTGTAAGCTGCAGCATTTATAGGTACACTTAATGCCCTGTTAATATAATTTAGATATATTAACCAAATTAGGTATTGATGTATAAACGCAACTGAGCTAAGAATACTTATAAAAATTAAGAATTAAAATTTGAATCCTAGAAACTATAATTTGTAACATTATTTATGGTGATTAACTATAAGCTCAACTTAATTAATAATTCATTGTTAAATGAATAATTTTTAAAAGCTGATTGGTCCATTTCAATAATGCAACCAATCAGTATCCAAAATTCTAAATATATTTGTCAATTCTTAGTTTGTAGATTTTGTGGTTTTACTAAAAGAAGAGGTAGGTATATTAATTGTAATAATGTCCACTTACCTTAAAAATGAAATATATATATCAACGTTCAGAGATTCTCAAATGAAACAATAATCCAAATGCACAGCCAACGAAACATAACAATGACACAACGAACACAATACAATATTAATAATATAATGAACTTCAAATTGCAACTTTGCCATAGGTACTTACCCAAAATAAGAAACTTTGCAACACAGCTCTTATGGATGTATATAACATTCTGAATAATTTTGGCGCCATCTGTTATTGGGGTAATTCGGCGACCAAAGCTAAGGAAATTCGTAATTCAAGCTACGACGTACAGTAAGAAAAGACGTGCCGTGGACGCAAACTCCCCACTGCCATCTATTGGTGGCGTCCACCTCGTCAAATGATATCCTCGTAAGATTAACCTACTATCCCTATCTTTATACAATGCTATAGTCTCCGTTAGAAATTGTAATGTCATAGCAGTTGTGGGTATTTAAAACCTGTCTCCCACCAAATAGAGTGTGAACGATTTTCTCGCAACGTTTAGGTTTATATTCAAACTGTCTAGCAGTGATTTTCAAAATGTACGACCTCTGCGATCCACTATCAATCAAGGCTCGTACCCTACAAAATTTTTCAGGATAATTCGAATCGTCTGCAAAAATATCTGGGTGCTTGTATAATTGGATAGGGTCTGATTTCTTTGAACATCTCTCGTAACAGCAGCTTCTACACTGGTGGTAGGCTTATTTTCTATAACGTCTATAACGTCAGGACACATTAGAACGACATGAGAACGCTTACATAAAATACATCTTAGACGACTTCTACACCTTTTCCCACCTTTAGACAGTGATAACAGGCCTTTTTTTGTGCGAGTACTTCCTTTCGTTGCTCGTAAGACATCTTCTGCGCCTTGAAACAGCTCGAACTATCATGAGACCCTATACAAAAAATACATGTGGTAACTTCGCAATTCATAAGTCCCGCCGCAGTAGGGATTTCACTGTTACGCCTCAATTTCTTATCTATAGCGGAACTCGGCTTATAGTGTTTATCAGGCGATGATGACTCTAATTCCGAAACCTTCGGCAGCTAAGTCGATTCTTTGTTCGTTCTCCACCTCCTGTCTAAGAAATGACATAAGATTTTTCTCTAAAGAGGAAATAGTGGTTGCGTCGCCGGAGTGTGTACTCGTAGTCTCTGGGAACGAAAAATCATTGAAAAACGATGAACGTTGCCAAACCCTAATTAATTCATGTGGTAAACAGGATTCTATTAGCGGGTACAGCATAGCAGAACACTTGTTGTAGGATATGCCTAATGTTTCGAGTGCTCGCAACTGTGTCTCAATTTGATCGTACAGAACAGCAATTTCAAATTTTTGTTTGGAGACAGAATTGCTAAGGATTAGTTTTAGAAGTTCTCGAATATACACTTCGATCTGCAAATCCTCCCTGCCAAACCTACTTTGCATGCTTTCAATGATTTTTTCATAATTTTCCCCCATAGCTGGATAACTTTCTACTAATCGCCTAGCTCGGCTACAGTAGCTTGAATCAGGTATTCAATTTTGTCACTATTGTCAATAGAATTGTCATTGTGAATTTTCTTAAACTGCGCCCAAAAGGATAACCACTCTTCTATACTGCCGTCGTAACGTTTAAATTCTACTTTTGGCAACTTAACTTATGCATACTTGTTGTTTCCAAGAAATTTTGGTTGGTAACATTGTAGATGTGGGCATTCTTTACCACTGTAGTTAAATCACCTTTTATTTTCTCAAGCTTTGTTCTTGTTTTGGTATACTTCTTATTGTAATCCTCACAGCTTTCAATTTCACTATTAGATTGAAGCATTATACTCGATGCAATACTATGCAACCCACATCACGTTGAAACGGTAAACTGGATGATGGCGCCTCGGTTGAGAAGGAGGTGAACCAGTGAGACAGAATTTGTCAAAACGTATATAAGATTCTTTTGTAGTTGTACGAAAGGTTGATTAAATATAACTCGTAAATCCTTACTACTTTATTATTTAATAACCACAAAACCATAGGTTATGGGCCCAGTTATAATATAGTAGTATTGGTGGGAAGCGAGGCTACAAAAATCAGTTACAAAAAGTTGTGTTGTTCCGCTTGTCGTATTCGAGTAAAGTGAAATGGCGGCATCTGGAAACATCGTGGCACATAATGTTACACCATTCAACGGCACAGGATTCTCAAATTGGGAGTTTCGCGTAAAACTTCTCATGGAACAAGGTGGTTGTTTAAATGTTTTAACAACTAATTGCCCTACTACAGCCGAAGAACAAGAGGATTGGAAAAAGAGAGATGTTAAAGCTCGAAATATTATCGTTCAGTGTCTGGCCGATAATATGTTGGAAATAATAAAATGCAAGGAAACAGCCAAAGACATTCTTGAAGCTTTAAGTAAGACATATACCAAGAAAGGCATATCAAATCAGGTAATGCTGCAGAAGAAATTAAGAAGCATGAAATTTTCTGGTGGGTCACCATTAACAAATTTTTTAACAGAATATGAGCAAACTGTCTGCGAACTTAAAGCAGCTGGTGGGAAGCTTGAAAACAATGAGATTATTTCTCAGCTGTTATCCTCCATGCCTGATTCGTATGATGCTGTAGTCACAGCCATTGATGTTCTTTTTTGCAATGATGAAGATAAAGTCACTCTGGATTTTGTTAAAAATAAATTGCTACTTGAGGAGTCCAGAAAAAACAGTAAACTTTGTGAAGATGAAGACAGTAATGCAGCAGTGTTCACAGGCAAGTCAAAAAGTCTTTTTAAGAAAACGAATACCACTAAGCGAAAACCTTTTCCATTCAAATGTCATTACTGTCAAAATAAAGGTCATATGAAGTTTGAGTGCCCAATTCTGAAAATCAATAAAGAAAGAAACAAGGCAAGTATCGCTTAAACGAACGATGAAGAGAGCGAAGAAGATATTGCCTTTATAACATCAGCCAATCTGGAACCCCCAACTATGTTAGTAGCCCAGACGAATAAAAATGAAATCAGATTCATCATCGACAGTGGTGCAACCAACCACTTAGTGAATGAAGATGTTGGGAGACACTTATATGACGTGAAAGACGTGTCAGTCTCTATAAACATAGCCAAACAGGGAGAAACAATAAAAGCAACTAAACAAGGGAACTTACATTTGAGAAGCGATGACAATAAAACTGTATTGTTGAAAGATGTTTGGGTTTGTGATAATCTTTTTTATAATCTGCTCAGTGTAAGAAAATTGGAACAGAACAATTTCCAAGTTATCTTTGGAGATGAACAAGTAAAAATTATGAGAGATGGAAAAACTGTCCTACAAGGAAAACTAAATGGAAACTTGTATAGTATAGAACTAAAATTGAAAGAAAACTTACAGGCCAATCTAACAGAAATTGACAGCATGTTGCAGCATAGACGAATGGGTCATTCATGCAAATATCCGGCTCCAGGCATTTGTGAAGTTTGTCTACAAGGAAAGCAGACAAGACAACCTTTCAAATCAATTTCTGAAGAAAGAAAACCAAAACGTATCTTGGAGGTGGTATCAACAGACGTGTGTGGACCTATAGTGCCAGCAACTTTTAATGGGATGCGATACTATGTAAGTTTTATTGACCATTTTTCACATTTTGCTATCTGCTATTTGATTTCACAGAAAAGTGAAGTAATAAATAAACTAAAAGAGTATGTAGCTCATGTCGAAGCAAAATTTAATACGAAAATTGGACGTTTAAGGTGCGACAACGGAGGGGAATATGTGTCCGCTGATTTTAAGAATTTCTGTTTAAAGAAAGGTATAAAAATTCAATATACCATCCCTCGCAATCCCGAACAGAACGCAGTCGCAGAACGCTATAATCGTACAGCAATGGAAAAAGCACGATGCCTCATTTTTGATGCAAAAATGGACAAAAGAATGTGGGGCGAAGCACTGCGAACTGGTGTTTACTTGATAAACAGAACTGTCACTTCCACACTAAACAACGAAAAATGTCCAGCTGAAGTTTGGTTTGGAGAAAAGCCCAACCTGAACAAAATCAAACTTTTCGGTGCAACAGCCTACAACCACATACCAAAAGAGGATCGTAAATCAAAGCTTGATTCCCGAAGTCAAAAATTAATAATGGTCGGCTATACAGACAATGGATACAGGTTGTGGGATGAGTCCAATGGAAAAATTATTGTAGGCCGAAACGTTATTTTTGACGAACTGAAAGGTAACCCAATAATGATAGATGTAAATGACAGCGAAAATTTCAAAGAAACAACAGAAAAAGAAAAACAAACTGAAAACACAAACAAAAATCTTGAAACAGATGAAATTGAAACCGAGACAGAAGAAAACCGAAATAAAAGACCTACTTCTACACGAAAAAAACAATTACCTAAACACTTTAATGACTATGAGCTAGATCTTGAAGAAAACTTGTTAGCAGCTTTATCTGTGGGAAATTTTATGTCTGAAGTTCCGCAGACATATGAAGAAGCAGTCCAAGACAATGAATGGAAAGCTGCAATACAGGATGAACTCGATTCTCTCAAAGAAAACGGTACTTGGGAGCTCGTACCTTACCCCGAAGAAGGAGAAATTATTGACTCCAAATGGGTGTTTCGAGAGAAAACACTTCAAGGAAAACAAATCAAAAAAGCAAGACTCTGTGCGCGTGGTTTTAAGCAGTGGTCATTTAACGATGACATCTATGCACCGGTCGCGAAAATGTTGTCTATTCGAGTGTTATTGTGTCTCTATCTTGAGTTAGATTTAAAAGTGTTACAATTAGATGTAAGTTCTGCATTTTTGTATGGCACGTTAGATAAGGCAGTATACATGGAACAACCTAAAGGGCTTCGCGCTGAGAAAAATCTTGTGTGCAAACTAGTAAAATCATTATATGGTCTCAAGCAAGCCCCGAAATGTTGGAATATGTTACTGCATAAAAACCTTACTGATTTAGGTCTTGAACGTTCTCAGAAAGATCCATGTCTGTACTTCAACATGGACACATTCCTATTAATTTATGTTGATGACCTAATTTGTTTTTCTAAAAGCACTAAGACTTTAAATTTCATTAAAGAAGCACTTTCTAGAAATTTCAAAATGAAAGAATATAAAAATTCAAAACTCATTTTTCTAGGACTTGAAATAGAAAAAAATGGAAATACATTGCATATCAGTCAAAAAGATTTAATCAATAGAATTCTAAATCGTTTTAACATGCAAGACAGTAAATTCTCCAATATTCCAATGCAACCAAAGTTACAGTTATCAACAAAAATTAGTAATTCTGAAAATTTATGTAATGAAAAACTACCTTACCGAGAGCTTATAGGTTGCTTAATGTATGTGATGCTCGGATCTAGACCTGATTTATGTTTTTCTGTAACCTATTACAGCCAATTTCAAAACTGTTTTTCACATGAACATTGGATTCATTTGAAAGGTGTACTTAGATATTTAAATCAAACAAAAAATGTTGGTTTAAAATTTGTCAAAAGTGGAAATCCTACTATTTGTTTATTATCATTCGTTGACGCAGATTTTGCAAACAGCATTAACGACAGGAAAAGCATTTCTGGATATTTGATAAAACTTAACAATAATTTAGTATTCTGGAAAACTAAGAAGCAAAATCTTGTGACACTATCTAGTGCTGAATCTGAATATGTCGCTCTTTCCACATGTATAACAGAAAACCTGTTTCTGGGGCAGATGATATCTGAAATTTTAAATACAGATGTTTTCCCTATAACAATCTTCGAAGACAATCAGTCTTGTATCAAAATGGCATCTACCCTTGAATCGAAACGTACAAAACACATTGATGTTAGACATCATTTTGTACGCAATTGCATTTCTGAAAATAAAATAAAATTATTGTATGTCGAAACTGCTAATCAGGAGGCAGACATTTTGACGAAACCTTTGTCAAATACAAAATTTGTTTATTTTAGAAATATCTTAAACATTGTACCTGTCTAAAGATAACTTCTCGATTATTAATTGATATATAGTTAAGTTTAGTTTGTAACTTTTTTTTTTATTTGAAGTTTAGACTTAATGTGAGGTTCTAAGTATTGAGGGGTAGTATTAGCGTATTCATTCAACGGTATTAGATTGAAGCATTATACTCGATGCAATACTATGCAACCCACATCACGTTGAAACGGTAAACTGGATGATGGCGCCTCGGTTGAGAAGGAGGTGAACCAGTGAGACAGAATTTGTCAAAACGTATATAAGATTCTTTTGTAGTTGTACGAAAGGTTGATTAAATATAACTCGTAAATCCTTACTACTTTATTATTTAATAACCACAAAACCATATTTACTAATCAATTCTTCTTCCGATGCACTGTCTAATACAAGCTCATAGATTTGATTGTTCAGTACTTTCAATTCATCAAATTTTGTCCTTAAGAGTTCGAATGTAATCCCTACCGACTGTGTATCCACGGGATCAGTACTAAATAATTCGTCGAGTTCATTCGCGTATTTTGTAAACATGCCTCGAATTGCTTTCCGGCTTTTCTTTAAATTTTTTCCGTTGGCCATATTTACTAACGAACTTTCGGTGAAACGATACGAAATACTTGTAGAACGCGGTAAAAGTTTGTGCAACAAACTCGGTCAAACCACCAAAACGTTCAAATTCACATTCTAGTATCGCGAATTTCTTCTTTTAAAACGTAATAAGTCCTGTCACGGTCGCCACTAAATGTTCTGTTCGTACCCAAAAAAGAAGCTACCCGCTTCCCCCGGTTTACGAAGGTTCGAATGAATCACACTAAACTGAATTGTGAAAATATATTTTGAAAAACGAATTATATTTATAACTTCTGTCTAGACTGACAGTTCTATGACAATTATTAAAATTTAGTCTTCTGGTCTCCGACACAGACGGCTAAAAATCGTTGGAGACAGAGTGGCGGAGTTTAAACGGGGGATATCTTTCGCAGTAATCCTATCGAAGAATGTCACAATTTTCCAGGCGAAAATTATGGCACTATACGAATGTGCAGTGAAAATTAACGGGCAGGTTAAAACATTACGTTCAATCGCTATTTTCACAGATAGTCAGGCAGTGCTAGAGGTTACTAGATTCAATAGAAGTCAGTTCCAAGTTACAATGGGATCGTGAACGAGCTCTAAATGTACTGAGATATTCCAGAACACGAGGGCAAGACAACGGAAAAGCAGATGAAATGGCCAGAGTAGGCACATCAATGCCATTCTCTGAACCAGAGCCCTTTTTCGCAGTTACAAAAACGACAACAAAAAGGGCGACAGCAATGTGGATGGCCCACAAATTCATGAAATGGTAGACACATTCACCAGGACAAAGACAAGCTGGAAACAAACTGAACTGGGCACTGTTCGCTCAATGGACATTTAAAGCTGATAGAATTGATAGACAAAGATTCTGTCAATTCTGTTATTTGGAGTAGGCGAGAAAAAGCCGCTGACGAAGAACTGTACCAAATATTCAGTCTCAAGATGGTGAAATTCATTGAGAGGAAAATTATCTAGACAAAGAGGGCCACAACAAATCTGAAAAATTTGCAGGTGAATAGGCCAGTAGCAGTCCCATAAGATATGATCTAACTTAATTCAATCTATTATCTAAATAACCTCTATATTTTATAGACATTATAAATATTGACATTGAAAAAGTAGAAAACTTGGTTATCGAAACACGCGTGAGATCGTGTAAAGTGTAGTGTTGGTGTAGTAGTAGTGTTAACTGTGTTCAGTATCAATTATCGTCACCATTCAAAAATTTTCAATTTAAGTTACCAGATACTCAGAAACTCATAAAGATGTGTTGCGTTATTATACTATTTATATAATTCATCTCAAATTTGGAAAATATTGGAATTAAAAAGACCCATTGAGTACCCCGTCACAAATAAATTCCGAAGTAGTTTACTAATTGACTGGCGATAGTTATGCGAGTGATCAATTTATTTGGAGCTACAAATTTTTTAAGTGATTATTTGCTGTGAACTCTCAGCGAAAAGATGCTAGCGGCAAATTGCCGGTGATAAATCGTGGGCGGTAAATTTCTCTATTAAATCTTCATTCACAAACTTATTTATCCAAACTCATTTTTATTTCAAATGTCAGGAAAAGCATCAATGGTTTAAAAATGATTATCAGGATGGCAATTATCTGATATTACTTTTTCTGTCATGGGCACTTTGAGTACTTTGGAAATAACAGAAAAACATGCAATTGATATTCGATATATAAGGAAAAAAACTGTACTGCAATTGAAATATTTTTACACAATTCAATATAGTGAAGGGGTCGCTCAAATGTAACAGAATAACAATCAGAACAAGGAAGTAATAGAATGAATAGAATATGGATACAACATTACGCTCAACATAATATACTCTATAATGTATTGAAGGGTATTCATACTTTGTTTATTGCTATTTATAATAAATCATAAACCTTGTGGTCATTAGTATGCAGTGGTACTATTACTGTGAATAAATAACATTATTTGAAGAGATTTCAGGTTTCGGTTCCTTTAACATTTTTATTGTATCTCAAGATAATATACAGAAACAATGTATCGGTCGAAATGTTACTAATAATAGCATCTCACAAACCGTCATCAGATTATATCAATAGTACACAAATTTCGCAAATTATATCGTTATAATAGGATAGGAAAATACAATTACTAATAAATTCAATACTATTTTTCATCCACTTATAAACGGTTTCATCTTCCAGTATTACGTGCAAACAATGCAAACTAATTAACAGAAACTCTCAGTACATACAGATATATGCATTCAATGCAAATATTTCTATCGCTCATTCGAAACAATAGTGTCACAACTCAAAATATCTCATTTTTGTGGTATTTAGTCAATTAAGTTTGAAATATATTGGAGAATACCGTTGAGCAGGGATCTGTGCTTTATAACACCATAAATGATTATTTTTCAATAATTTTTTTGAGTAATAGTGACACAAGAGGGTGTATGGCCTAAAAAAGATCCTCTAATTTCAAAATATTATTGAATAATCAACTTGTAACATTGAGAGAACCCAGTTACTTTCTATTTATTCTAAAATTTGAGCGAAAAGCAATTGACATTCTATGTAATAAAAAAGCGGATAAACATTTTGAAATGTGTTTCCTGAAAAATATACTTTTTGAGTTATGTCACTGTTGTTTCGAATGAGCGCTATATGAAATTTTAAATCGAGGGACAGTTTGAATCATATACGTGCACTGGTGTTTCCTTTTTGCAGTCAGGATATTGTTTCCTATGTTCCGGTACACATCGTAATAGAAATTGTTTTTATTCCTCGTCTACAGTTATCAAACCATAAAAGTCTTGCATCAAGTTAACAGCCTTAAGTGATTACATGGTCTTTTGAGAATCCAAAAATGAGGCGTTGTACTTCCAAAACTGGCATAAATGTTTAGGCGAGTGAAGAAATCTCTACTATAATCGAAATTAAATCTTCAATATTTTTTTCTGATATAAAAGAAAAAATAGACGTAGTTTATTAAATCATACGATACAGTATATTTTTGGCATGTGTTTATTTATTAACAATAATGAAATTGATTGTTGTAAATAATAAAATACCATTTTGTACGGGATGTAAAGTAGTGTAAAGAAAATGTAATTTTTAGTTAAACTTACCGTATGAAGAATTTGATAGTTCTTCTTTGGAAGGAACATATCTTTTTCCAGAGTTCGATACATTTTCCTTGGTTAAATTCTATACCATATATTTTTTCGTCTCGTCGTCGACCTCATCATCAAAAAGGGACAATATAGCTACTTCTTCGATAAGTACCATAAGTGCTGGCAAAACTTATTCAAAGTCGCTTTAGAGATTATCCGATCCATATTTTCGTATGCTTTCATTGATTTTAAGAAGCCTAAATCTTGTTATATTTCTTCTTTATACTTCCCTTGTTACCCCAACTGGACCTGGTAGCTACTTACTTTAATGCTTTTCGGAGAGTGGTGTGGGTTTATCAAAAATCTCTAGTTCAATGCCAAGTATGTATTTAATCATAGTGCTCGTTCATATTGATGTATACAGTTGAAAAAATAAAGTGATGAGTATACACTGACCAAGAATAGTGCTGAGCAATACAATATAATTCCCAAGTAGTACTATTTGGTTTACAATTTTTTTAGATTAAGCGAACTAAAAAATCTGGTTGAAATTGATAAAACTAGTACTTCTACTATCTTAGCTAAGCAACTTTATGATAAAACAACTAAACCATAAGTGATTCCTTAATATTTAAATCCAGTGATTAAAAAGTGATCAAAAGTAGCTTGAGCTAGAGTTACGAAACCAAAGGGGCACAGTCTAGGAAGCGCACCAAACTAGGCAGGACGATTCAATATTACCAGAAAGTAAAGATTAAATCTTACTTGTTTAATGAATATAGCTTCCAAGTGTAGGTGTTCTTCTCCGCAATAATAATCAGGTACGAGCCAAAGCCTCTCGCAGCTTATGCCAAAGTATGTATCTGCCTGAAGCCCATCTAGGAGGTCATGCATAGGTTATGCATGGATGTGCGGCCTGGAAAGTTTGCTGGGTAGCAGTGAAGGAGAACAAAAGAAGGCCCGAAAACCCATGGTTGGTTATAACTATGCAGAAGGAAAGATTGTAGTTGACGATGATGACTTACCGTAGTTGAAATTTGGCCTTTCAGGTAGGTAGCAAAGTATACAAATCCACTAATGTGGAAATCAACCTTTGATATATTGTACAAAATACTTTGTCTACTTTTCCAGTTTTGGCTTTAAAAATCCGATTTCAATCGAAATTCACAGGACCACATGGCCCAAGGAAAACCAGCCTTTTTGAACGATCAAAGCAAAAAAACCAAGGAACAGCAAACGGAAACTGTCAGTTCTTTTAACTAGGGAATTAGTGGTGATCAATTGATCAATTAAACCATAACCAAGGTAGGCACAATTATGTTAATTTAAAGATTTTGGAACAGAAGAAGATCCTTTCTCAAGGTCAACCTCTATTGTACTTGACAATGTAAACATTGTGAAAGGTTAATGAATAATTGAAAACAGTTTTAGTGGCTTGATTGATAGCAGCGGTGAGTGTTTACCCCCTTAATCTAATCTGACATAAGGGAAAATAATTTATGCAACTTTATAAGTTTCTTCAAACCGTAACAATCTTTTTAGGGTTCTTTTACTGCTGAACTGCATTCAAGACAGGGTTTGACATAGGTTGCACCAATAAACAATTCTAAACGAAGAAGAAATATTTTAGCGAATAATTTCCACCGTGCTTGATGTATGGAACCCAGAGGTCTGATTTCGAAATTACGGTCGGGATCACCACCCAAAAATATTACAGATAGCTCAATAAGTTCTCGGTAATCGTCTCTTACTATTGTTTTTTTTAGTTCTCTGAAGTAAAATTTTATCAACGTGTCAATTTCCGATCGATTAAAATGCCCTTCAACAATGTATTTGCATGGCTGTAATTTGTTGGGATCAATTTTGTTCCAATTATCCTCTAACTTTTTAAAGAGAGGGATGTCAGGACTTACTGTTACTTGATGAATTTCAGTTTCAAATACACTCGTAGACGTGATGTCGACAAGCGAAAAGTAACAACTGCATATCCATTTTTTGTTCCAAGGGGACGCATGCACCGATAATACGACCTGTGTAGGATGCTGTTGTGTCACAAAAGAGAATCTGCATTCTACCTGCCAGACTCCAATGAACTATTTCATTCCAAACAGCCTGTGCCTGCCCTTTCCTAGTAGAATTACTAAGTTTCGGTACAGCGATAAGTTGTCTTTATCTACAAATGTGATTACTATAAGTAAGGAAGTCGCTCTTCCTTGGAGTTTCTCGCATTTAGCGCAGGCAATAATTTTCCATCCCAGTGAACTGTTACAACTTCTCCTACCTCATTTTGAAAAACAATTTTTATTTGTTCTGCTCGTTTTTTCCTTGTTTCTTACGGATTCGTTGTATTGAAGACTTATTTATTGGAAAATCGTCAACACTATGCCCGAGTGCCTCAACTGTAGCCTGGAGAACAAAAACAGAGTATCTTATACTCAATCAACATCTATCTAATTCTGCTACTAGTTATAAAACCTTTCTTTCCTCATTTCACGGTAGCCTCGGTTCGTATGACTTCTTCGGTAGGAACTACTTGGCGCGCGTGATTACTTTCAAATAAACTGGGGGATGTCTCGTCCTCTAATTTACCACATAATTCATATGCCATCGAAGAAGTCGATGCTGATGCGACAGCCACATATTTGTTTCGCCTCTGCTCTGCGTCTTCAGCTTTTTTTCTAGATCTTTTTTCTTTTTCAGTAAGTTTCCCAAAATTGTATCTTCTTCTATTTTCATTATTTGAAGTGCATCAGCGTGTGCAGTATTAAACAAATGATCAAGTTTACTATTAAATTCTTTTTCACGTTGTTTAAACACACCTTGAACTTTCTTTTCATTTTTTTATAAGTCTCTCCAAACATGATACAAGTCCACGAGCTTTTTTACACAGTTCGGTGCGGATTTGGTGGGTATTCGTGCCTTTTCCCAAAATAGTACGCACTTTCATTAACGTTTAACTCAACTTCACGTATGTTATAAAATAAGAGTGTAAGAACTTGCCGATTCGATGGAAGTTTTGCTCCCGTTATTTGATGTCTTACGTCTCCCATCAAAAGTATACTTGTTTTAGAACTGCGTGGTTTTACGGATATTCCACCAAATACAATAAACACGTCTTGCATCATTAAAAGCCGATAAACAAATACCAATTAACCCGAAGTGCGCGGCCTCCCCATTGCAGCACGTGGAAACCCTTACATACATGTTTAGACGTAAATAAGGGACACCCTAACGTGCACTAATATACCAATGAATCAAAACCAATTCTCTTAGAAGAAGAATTGAGACAAATTTTTGTTAGATCTGCCAAATTATATACACTGTACATATAAACTACTTGATTAAAAATTATATATACTCTGACAACAATGGGCCTTTCCAGTAGATGCCTAAATCTCAAAACAAATATGTTTATTTGAAAGCTCAATGATATTGTTCCACCTTCTGCACCTTTGTTCCGAATATAAATGTTTAATGAAAAGGTTAAACAAATATTATGATAATTTTAACACTCGTCTCACCTTGGGGAAAGTGACGTCATGTAACCTGGAATTATGTTGCAGCATTTGTGAAAATTGCATCAAAATCAAAGCGAACAAGCCTGTGCTGGCCAAATGTTGTTGGGCGAGGCAAAGAAATCCTACTTACCGGTACTAAGAAGGGGTGCGTGACGTCCCGTTCAAAACGCGGGCTTGGTTGCAGCACATAGAATAGCACAACCCCAGTTCATACTAGTTCTGAATAATGTAGTGTTGCGAGGTCACCAACTCAAAGCCGGTCCTGTGCCTCGACCGTAAATTTTGGTGGCTGCGCTCCTTTCGAGAACATTCGCTTTGTTTGTGCATAGGACTAGCGAGCGAAGGTACTGTAATTTTCTAGAGTTGAGAAGGACTATTATATACGCGGGTTTTTGAGTGCGTAACAACAATTAGTGAAACTGGCAGTAAAGAGTTAGTTCACAGAAGTTCTTAGTAATCGGACAGTGAATTAAATAGTGCAGATAAATAGTGTAATATTTAAGGTGTAAAAATAAATTAGAACTAATATACCGAGTGTAAATAAATTAGTAGACATTGAGCAAATGTGTATATAAATTAAGCTTAATGCAGCGTGTGTTTCTTTAAATTAATCAATAGTAATGTGTATAATTTTATCCCACTGGTAAAACCTATTTAAATAAATAACAAAAACATTACAGTAGGATATTTTTTCTCACCAATCAGCTACTTCTAATAATGATATCTTGAGTGGAACTACCTATTTCTCATATTATATTTTCTTTTGTTTTGGGAAATAAGAGCATTACAACAACTTAAACACTCCCTTCTGCTTTCAAATAGCACCTTCGACCTCAGTAGCAAAAAGTATGCAATGATGTAATTCGTTGGGCCAGATCCACACATAGCGCCAGCGTTCATGCTCTGGTGTTTCCATGTTCATTGTGGCGTCTACACATTGGGAAAGAATTCACGCAATTTCAATTTGCTTCTGTCAGAGCCACTTCAACATTGTTGTAGGTGCGACTGTCGTGACATATAATATGTACCTACGATTGATTATACTCTGCTACAAAAAAGGCAAAAGTGACCTCGTCGAACAAGGTGGTAGATGACAACAAACTTTCATTATGCTAGGAAGACATTGTAATCATCCGCACACCTTGAAAATAGACTGGAAACTCAACCCAATTCCATTTTAGGTGTGTCGCAAAAACCGACGCTAATTTGTCAATACACACATTGGTCAAACGTTGTTGGCGACACCGTTGGTTCCCATGCCTCAAAAGGGCTTTGTTTTAACACTGAAAAAACTTCAGTTTTATCTTACAAAGGAGTATTGCAACCTCTCAAACTCAAAAATGACTTAATAAGATCTTCAAATTCGCTTAAGTTTCTTGGTCTCCATATTGACGGTGCCCTTAAATGGTCTGTACATGTCGACACGTCGACATGTCGACACGAAAAAATTATCCTCTACTTGTTTTGCCAATAAATCTATGTCTAAACAGCTTAATTCTTCTACTTCTTCAACAACTTACTACTCTTTTTTCGAATCACACCTTCGCTATGGTTTGCCTTTCTGGGGATCTTGTAGTTTGTAGCATTGCGAATTCTGTTTCAAAAAATACAAAATTTTAACTCTTCCTGCTCTATTCATTTTGGAATCCGTATGCTTGGTTCGAAAACACTTTCACAATTTAACTGAGAGATTGATTGATTAGTTCGGCTCTACCAGTCAGAGGCTTAGAGACCTGGGCACCTCAGCCTTTTGGCTTTCTGTGCTCTTGGTTATACCGTTTATGTGAAGAAACCAGTAGCCCTTATCAGGCTCAAGGGAGAAATCCTCCCTTGGATACTCTAGTCCTAGGAGTCTATATCTCCAATGAGACAGTGCTTCACATTCGAAAATATTGTGAGGGGCTGTTTCCTCCTCTCCATGGACAACCGACAGATAAGTCCCTCCCTTTATATGCCAATTGTATGCATATGCTCCCTTAGGGTACAGTATCCGGTGAATAATCCCGTCATTTTCATATCTGGCCCCTGCTGAGGTTTAATATTTCGTTAGTCAGCAACTCCGAGGGTTTTTTGGCCAAGAGTTTGCTGCGTTCCTGTTTTGGCAGGTGCCTCCAGTACGTCTGATGTTTAGTTTGAATCCACCGAGATGTATAGACACGTGCAGCAGATTTTGATATTCAGGACCAGTGAATGCAGTTTCTGATCCTAACTTTGCTAGGGTGTCTGCCTTTGCATTGCCAACAATACCCTTCTGCCCCGGGACAGTCGACCTAATTTTCTTAGATTTGAATGTACGTTATAGAGTTTATTTATTTAGGAAGAAAAAAATATGTTTACGCGATTTGCTTCAACAATTGAGGGGATTAGCAAATATGCAAGAATTGGTACGATAATTACAATTTAAATGGGTACTATATACAATACGTGAATGAGATTACAGGGGGCTCCAAGCAATTCTATAATTACAGACTTATCGCCATATTTATGGTACTCAATGTTTGACACTTGACTTGACACACAGGACATATTCGGGCGTCTTCTTGTTTCAACAGATATTGATGTATGTCCTATCCTAAGACGTGATACTATTACTTGGTGTTTACGCGTAATATGAGGTTCTTCTATGGAAAAATAACTGGTTTTATGTGTTTCAACTTTGCTTCAGATCTGTTCCACAATTTTTGCCACAAATTTCTTGTTGATTTCTTAAACTAGCTTTTAGATCACTGTGACTAGTCAGTTGTTTATTCACTATTGTGGGATTATTAAGGTGAGCTTATTTGGATACTTAGTCGACTGTTTCATTACCACTAGAGGGTAACCACTTAAATTTGATATTGCCATTTTATTGAATGAATACTCTTCAATGTTCGTTACAAGCGCTGAATCTGGGTAGATTTGAGTTGTGCACTCAACGAATATGTTGTGCAAAATTCTGTTTCCTCAAAAATCTTCTCTGCATATACGCTCCATGTATGCGGTAAAACAAAATAATTTGCCTCGTGTGCAGTAACCAAAGCAGTCGAGGGGTATCTTGAGATTTAGAGGCATCCGTGAAAATATGTGTGAAGTCTTCATAATTATAATATAAGCTGGTTAGATATTAGTTATTTATGCAACTAGTGCATAAAGTGGTGCTTTTTTCCACTCAATTCCATGAGTGAAAAAAAGACACTTTATGCACTTGTTGCATACAATATTTTTTCTACGTGCATGCAAAAACCAAAAATATGTCTTATTTAGGTTGCTCTAAATGAACTAAAAATGGCGTTGATTTGAATGTTCATGTCTGTCATGTTGACAAAACTCTGTAGTAAAATGACAGATGAGTGCAATAAAAACTTTATTGCACTAGTGCAATAAAGAATCAGTTTTTTCACTTAATATAGTTCAATAAAGTTTTGTTTTTTGAATGAACGTGGAAAAAACCATTTTATTAAACTTTTTTTTCCTTGTGCTAATTTACTTCAAATATTACACATCACGACATCGCTCATCACTCGTTGCAATACTTCATAGGTATTTCAAGACAATTGCATTCTCCATCCTAGGCTCATATTCCATTCTGCTTAAAGTAATTTATTCCACTGTATTGAATAAAAATAATAAATCACGTTACCTCGACGCTAGCAAATAATTCTGTTTTATTCTCGAACTACGAATCTGATAAATATTACACCCAAGTCTTTAAATATATTTAGTTATAAATTACTTAAAACAGTTACGATGAAGAGTTTATCTTAAAGTTATTGGTCTAGTCTAGAAAGTGTGAAGCTTCTTAAATTTTCCCATAATTCATAATGGAAAAGTAGAGTGCTTCCTAGGTTTTTGAAGTGGAGAGAAAAAATGATATATTATAATCGACTGGCTAACGCATCACATAAACTCACATGGTCATTTTAGGTGTGGTGGTCCGAATCACACTCAAGTTATTTTTTATTCTTTTCGGTGAATTATTCAGTTAGAGATATTTTTATTTTGTATAATTACGTATAATTACCAAATATATTATGAGACAAAAATAAGTAAGCTCTGATGTGCACTTTCGGAAGGCTAAATGTGCGGTTTGTTGCAAACTACTATTACTTTCAAATGAATAATATCTTTACCTCTCTGTACACTATGGTTTCCAGTATCTTTGATACTCGCTCCTTACTAATACTTCAGACTCTGACCCATTGAACAATTTTTCCAATTTTTTTATCTCTTCATACCATTTGATAGTTGAAGATGGCACATTACCATACAAAATGTGAACCAGATTTTTTAATTTTGAATGAATTCAAGATTTTCGGTACCGTAACTGTATAATTTTGCAAGTTTCACCTCTAAATACGGTGCTGCACGAGCAATTATTTTTTCCATCTACATCTCAACATTTTGTTCCTTCAGTCCTTCGATTATTATTTGTGCGCTTCTGTTAAAACGTGAGATCTTTATTACCTAATGATTTCATGATTAGACTGTCTTACGAAAGAATAAGTTGCCAATATATTTCATGTCTCTTTATGTTTATCGTACAGCATGTCAAGTATGAGACTTCAATTTGTTAGATCTAAGATGGGAACATATATTGACCGCGAACCTAAAGAAGAAAAAGAAGAAGAAGTATTCAGGTTTCCAAAAGCTCTCTAAATAGTCCCAGAGAAGAGATATGTTGATAAAATTCACACCAATAAAATCGCACAGTTGGAACTAATAATTGTAATAAGATTGTAGTGCCCCTCGTATAATTTAATTAAATGTTGGTCATTGACAAAATAGAGTCAGCAGTTACTCAATTAACTTTTTTATAATATTGGATAGATAGGTATGTTCATTAACAATGATACAAATATTAATAAGCATAAATATATATAGTTTTGATATTGATGACAATTACAATTAGAATGAAGAGACAATGAACTAGAACTCCACTAAGGTGAGATGCCTGGCCGGAGTTTAAATATACATATATGTGAATTTGTATGAAAATGTTATGAAGAGGTAATATACAAGTTAATTTCAAGAAGAGTTTTCATGAACAACAGCCAGACCTTTTACATGGTGATCCTAATCCTGGGACTACAAGATGTTTTTTCAATTTAAATTTTTTGGTTTATAATTTTTTCGAATTTATAGTTTTTTTTCGAGGATGTTTTGTGTTGAAGTGAAATTTCATAAATGGTTCTCTTTTTAATTCAACTTATTGAGGGTATGTGTTTTTTAACATACATTCTTAAAAGACCTGTATAATTATGGTTTGCCTTTACTTCGACAGTACTTTTGTGTGACTTGTTACTTATCAATAGAAAAAAATGGAAGTTAGGAAATTGTCCTTATATAGGGATGTACTTACAAAACCCAAAAAGTTCCCAAGCAACGAGTGGGAGCATCATCCTCTAATCCCACTCCCAGCTTGCAATTTGGCAATTTTTCGCTTTATTTTTCTAGTTGTTCTCGAAAACTGTTTTACCAAAAATGTGATTACAAAAAATCATAGTTTGGTTTTATGAAACCACGTTGCAAGTGAAATTTTTTTTTCGGATTTATTGACCCTAATATGATGGGTATTTATCGCATAAAGTTAATATTCTAGGAATTGAATAATTACTATACTTCTCATTCCAGAGATATAATAACTACTGTTTAAAATAAGGATAGGTACAATAGAACACATATAAAAGTAAAAGAACCACTT
The DNA here is from genome assembly GCA_947563755.1 of Lochmaea crataegi. Classification (NCBI taxonomy): domain Eukaryota; kingdom Metazoa; phylum Arthropoda; class Insecta; order Coleoptera; family Chrysomelidae; genus Lochmaea; species Lochmaea crataegi. Next base: position 21,003,728 of record OX387426.1, read on the forward strand.
TTTGCTTAGCTCCTTTACAAAACTGATAAGCAATATACATTGTTAAATTAAATATAAACTGATTAAACAGATGATAGACACGCATGTTAAAAAGTGATAATAATATTTATTGAAATCATTGAATCATTTTGAACTTCAATTATTTTATCAATAAATTTATCTTCGCCTTGAGTCTCAGTCTATTATTGAACTAATATTTTATGGTAACTAAAATGAGTAAACAATGACCTACATCTTATTTTTTCAATGTTTTTCGAAAAAACCGTATCGATCGTAGTACCATATGTTTTGTGGTTGGTATATTTCTATCATTTTTCATTTCAAGATTGAATACTTCTTTCAAGTGTTCAGTGAGTGGAGCATATAATAATTTTCCGAAAATTTTCAGCTAATTGCCTACAATCCGAAAAGAAGTTTCACTTGCATCGTGGTTCCATACAACCGCACAATTATTTTTATATATATTTTAACACTTTTGACGAATTAAAAATATTTTATCTATATAATGCAGTGAAAGCTATTCTAATCAATGATTACAATATTTCCAATCAAATCCGTATCGTACATAGCAAAACAACATCGTTTTTTTGTCATAGTTTTCTAACAACGTGCATTTTTACCAGCCTCCGTACCAAACACTACATCTATAAATCAACAAGCTGTGACCGTTTTTCAGCAAGATTTAATCAACCCTACATGAAACTGCCGACGACGAGTGAACCTACTATTCAGTCATTGCCTATGTACGATGTCCTTGCGCCTTTCGCTTCACCACTACTCCGCGACCGGCTGTAACGCGACATGCGATAAATGGACGGAAACTTTTGAGGCGATGTAAAAGTTTCACTTTTATTGTCTAAGCAGCTTGGATAAGTTTTTCAAGAAACCATCTATTAAAGTTAGGGGTATATCAGCAAGGATTAACGAACACGAATTTTAGGTATTACTCCTAATCTCTACACCGTATACCTACTATTGTAATTTTGATAATATATTATTCTCCTAATTTATGTTACTTTGATCAAGCTTTGATTATAGTGAGAACGGGCTTTATATGAAAGTTTCAAAGATTACACAGGAGAACTCGTTTCCTCACCAACTCTGAGGTCACTTTTTCCAAAGTGGTTTCTCCTGGAAAATTTATGGAAAATATTGGCACAGCTCTGACTAAGACAGCTTCTGCACAAAGCTGAACAGCGTGAGCCGGATTCAGTACAGCTGCATCTCGTTCCGTTAATTTCCATTTATTGTGTCGGGTCCAATATGTATCTTTGCTGCTTAAACATAATATATTTCACGTAGACCTGTGAACCTGTGAAGGAATAAGTAATATGAAAATCAGATCAAAAATCAAAAGAGCCATATTTTTCTGATACAAGTGAGAAGACTTAGTGTATTTTGAAAAAAAATATACCTACTAGTACAATGTTTGATTACTTTTTTAAATTAAACTAACTGTTTATAATCCATTCCAATATTTAATGAAAAAAATCATATACACAACTCTTTATTTTGGTTAAGTGTAGCTAATATTTTTATTCCTTTATTTGGGTTTTGCTCAACAGTCCAGATTTTTCCTCTATACAGGCCACTAGTTTAAGGTGGAAGTAAGTTGGTCATGGTCGCAATTTTATGTACCATGGTAGTAAGTAATAAATGCAAGTGAACCGGCGTTCGTTATTTTACTTCACACCTAAGTACACCATCCTTAATCACATTATCAAGGGATATAACACTCTCCAAAGTGCTTTTATCTGAGTTCTAGTAAGTTTTCACAGAAGCAGAGTATGTGACCTGTGATCAGGTCGGTAACTGTCTTTAAATGTCTCTTACTCAGTTTCAATAACCAGATTGAGTTCGTTGTCTACCCTGTCCAGTAAACCGTCGGTCAACCTTCATTTGAAATGGTGTTTTTTGTCTAGCCAGTTCCCGAACCCTCTTAGTGTGTCTGATCTGTTGATACTGTGAATATTTCTCCTTTGGATATAGAAAATAAGGAGATCCATTTTTTTTTCGGGCCGAGATGGGAAACTCATGTTCGAATGGGTCCAGGACCCAAACTGTGTTGGACTCATCCCCAAGGAGATGCTTACCAACCAAACCCACCGTTACCCCTGCCTCGGAATCACTACCCTAGCATACTTCGAGACGGGCGGCGGTCCCTCGCACACTCTCCGCTCAGTCCGTCATCTTCTCCCTCCTATCACTCCTGCCTCTCATGCCATATCGAGTCCTTCTCCCCCCCTGCTCTCTACTACTCCACTCACCACCATCCATTCCTCCTCTCCCCTCGACATTATCTCCACCATGTTTTCCCAGTACACCGTCTCCACTAGTTTCCTCTCCAACTTCTTCAGCACTTCCTCGTTCCTCCAGCATCTAAACACATGCCCCACATCATCCTCCACTTCACACCTCTCGCACACACCAGTCTCTCTTTTCCCAATCTTGTGGAGGTACCCTACTCTCAACCCATGTCCAGTGAGCACCTGTGTCGAGAAGTAGTTCACCTCCCCGAATTTCCAGTCCATCCAATCTCTCCTATTCCCAATCGCTCCTTTTAGCGCGCCCTCATACTCCTTCCACCTTCTCTCCATTTCCTCCTCCATCCATTCCCGTACCTCCTCTCTGGTCGCACCCCTCCAGCGTTTGTTCGTAGCTCTAGCCATCACGTCCAATGGGTAGGACCTTGCCAGCACCGCTGCCGCCAGTCCACCCACTGTCCTGTACCCCTGCACCACCCCCCTCAGCAGTATCCCTCTCTGCACCCGCAGATGTGGCCTAACCCTCGCATTCACCTCCGCTCTTTCACCCCACACCTCCGCACCGTACAGCATACTCTGCTCTTCCCTCCTCTTCCACTCTCCCGGCCCTTTCACATTACACATCAGTCTCTTCAGCCATGCTGCCCTCACTTCACCCTTCTCTGCCGCCTTTACCATATGAGTTTTGAAGAATAATTGGCTATCCAACCACACCCCTAGGTATTTCACAGACTTCTCCATACGAACTCTCATTCCCTTAACCATCACCCCCACTTCCCTTGTCCTCCGTCCCTTCACTAGCAACCCCACCGTCTTATCTTCCGCCACTTCCAGTACGCACCGCTCTATCTTCTCCACAATCTTCCTGCACATTATCTCCGCCTTTCTTTCTATCTCCGTCTCTCCCTTTGCCGTACATACCAGACACACATCGTCCACATACACCGTAATCTCACATCCCTCTTCACATAATATCCCACAAACCTCATCAAACACACCAGAGCGTCGGTCCAAGAGCCGAGCCTCCATCTCATATCTCCTTCCTCCGGAGTCTACAATCACACGCCCCGTCAGGTAGTCCTCCACCAGGTTAACCAACCCCTGCTCCACTCCAAGCCTCAGCAACGCGCTCAACACTGCCCGTTTGCTGACACTGTTGAACGAGTTCCTGTCGTCGAAGAACACGAGTAGGGCCAATTTCTTCTTCCTCCATCTTCCCTCCCTAGCTCTTTCCACCAAACCCATCACCTTGCTCAGTGCCGAGATGCAAGATTTCCCCTTCGTGAACCCGTGCTGGTTTACCCTAAAACCCCCATTCCTACCAACTTCCGCCTCAATCCTATCCTTTATTATTCCCTCCATCAATTTACCCATACCACACAGCAGGCTGATAGGCCTATAGTCACCCGCCCGCTTACCCTCTCTACCCACCTTCTTCATTAGTATCACCCTGGCCACTTTCCATCCTTCCGGGAACTCCTCCGCCCTCAGCACCCTGTTGAATAGTTCCCAGAATTACTTCCTATTGTCATTCAACAGCCTCTTCACCATATCACCCCTCAGGCCTTCTATCCCTGGGGCTTTTCTCACTTTAATGTTTCTCCCCCAATCCTCTACCTCCCACTTCTCTACCGGCCTTATCCCCCTCATTTTTACTACCCCCCTAGTATCCTGGATTTCCTGAATTCTGCCACCCACTCCTCCTTCTCCTCCTGTGAACAATTTCTCTATAATCTCCTTCTCCCAATCCTCCTCTAAAACCTCGTTCCTATTTCCACCCATCCTCTTCACCGCTATCTCATACGCCTTTCCCCATGGATTATTTTCCAGTAACTCTTCCCACTTCCCTCTTTTTTCCCTCTCCACTCTTCGCTCCAGTTCCTTTTTCTTCTCTTTATATCCCCCTCTTCCCTCTATTCTTCCTCTTCCCCTCAGCATCCGCCTTCTTTCTTACACTCCCTCCACAGCTCCTCTATTTCCTCATTCCACCAGTAATAGCCCTCCGCTCACGCCTATTGCCCCTCTTTTCCTCTCTTTTACAGCACTGTATCACATTGTACAATTCATCTGCATCATGTCCAAGTCCCTTTCCTATCTCTTCTCTTACTTTCTTCCTCATACTCTCAGCCTCGGCCTTCGTCCACTTCCATCCCCACTCTTCCAATAAATCCTTTCTCCCTTTCCTTATATCCGTCTCCACATACCTATGTAAGCTCAAGCTTTCCTCATCCTCCAGCACCCCCCAACTAAACACTCTTTCCCACAGCCACAGTCTAACCAGTTCCCGAACCCTCTTAGTGTGTCTAATCTGTTGATGCTGTCAATATTTCTCCTTTGAATATAGATAATAAGAACATCCATGGATGGTTTTTCTTCACAAGGCATTAATCACTCATCGTGTACGTTTGGTTTAAGTTGGTATTGTGTAGGTGATTGTTATTGGCTGATTATGTGTTTATGGTGTATGTGAAAAAGATGTATGTTATGAAGTGGAACAGTGTATTGACTTTATAGTATGTGAAGCGTGTGAATAATGAATATAGTTCCTTCAAAAGTTCAAATCGGTTACGATAGAAAGTATTTCCGGCTATTGATGTTCTTGATCTTCTTTAGTAAATGGTGAAGAAATATGTTGGATGAATTGGATTCTAGAATTATATGAGTATCGTTGATGTGTAAAAAGAGTGTGCCCAGTCTATTTATTCATTTATTATTATAAACATACAAAGCACCAATACTTGAATGATCACTGTTACTTTTTTCATTTTCTTCCGCTTTGATTGGTGTCACATGATAAACCACCATAAATATACAAATAAAATACATTCTTTACCAGCACATGCGTTTCTTGAATAAAATAATTGAAACTGTTACTAATTTTTTTCACAAATCATATACTTGATCAAGTTAACAAGCCATTGAACACCATCATCATCAACTTTGGTAGACTTATTAATGTAAGAATAATCCAATTCAGATGATTAGGTAGTTTATTAAAATAAGCATGAGTGATCATAAACCTACTTCCTGCCATATAAGTGAGCGTTTCTAAAGTTACCATTACCTACCAAATTATCAAACTAATGATTACATTTTATTAATCAGAATTTAGAAATTTCAACAGGTGATCAAAATTTTTATGGATTTTTTTAAAAACGTATTCTCACTTTTTACAAAGTATTAATAAATTTGACACAACAAAAAAAAATAAATTATAATAATTTAAAAATTCATACATTCTCTTTCTCTTTTAAGATGCAGTCATTCCATGGACGTACATGTTGCTTTGTAGTGGCAATAAAATATAATAATGAACGATATCTGTATATATTCCATATCAATAAATTTCATTTTACGTCGACCATGCATATATGAGCTACATTGATGTATACAAAATCATTAATCAATGACCTCTATTAATGAATGTGAGAAATCGCTTTTGGAATAGGCAACGGAACACACACTATCCATGAATAGTGTAGAAAGCCTACACGTTTCGAAACTCCTTGGCACAACAATCTTACAGAGGAAGACATCAACCTAACGAAAGAGGGAAATACCCAAACCGACAATCAACAGGATGGCAGGGATTAAAGCTCAGGTTAATGCTCACCATGCCAAAGAAGCTTTGGCGGTGATCGCAAGATCGTTTGCTAATGACCAATGGGGGATGATCCTGATCCAAGAACTATGGGTCAATTATTACCAGGTAAGTGGCTTAGCAATGTAAAGATGCTAAAATAGTATATCACATGGGTGGTGATATACCAAGAACTTGTATTATGATAAGGAACGATATTAACTATTTTTGTCTTCCAGAATACATGACTCGATACCTAGTTCCAGTTCGAGCACACTTAGAATACGAGAAGGAGGGCAAGGAGATAGTAATAGCATCATGCTACTTTGCGGGAGACGGGTAAGGACCACCCTCAGAGGTACAAAGGCTGGTGAAGTACTGTGAAGAGAAGAGACTACCTCTACTCCTAGCATGTGATGCCAATGCACACAATACTGTTTGGGGCAGTAGCAATACCAACCAGAGAGGTGAGCAACTTTTATAATATATCCTTAATAAAAACCCCTCATATTCACAATATAGGGAATACCCCTACATTTGTAACAAAGGTAAGGCAAGAAATTTTAAATTCCACACTGGGAACAAAAAATCTAAAAGATTGGAGAGTATCGTGCGAACCATCTCTCTCCGATCATAGTATTATAACATTTAAGCTAGAACTAGGCAAACCTGAGGTGAGCTTCAGAAGAAAACCAACGAAAACAAATTGGGATCATTATAATACCTGTCTGAATGGAAACGTAGCACATATCCAGAGGAGAAGAAGGGCTAAACACCTTTCAAACATCCTGAACTGGAAAATGAGCTTGAGGACCTGAACAGTGCAATAATCGATTCATTTGTTACGAGCTGCCCTCTTCAAGTACAACGAAGCACTAAATATGCACCCTAAGGAAAGTAACATCTGACAGAATTGAGAGCTCAAACCCGGGACCTCTTCAATAGAACAAAACTCACCGGAGACTGGCAGAGATACTACAAGGAAATGAAAAAAGCTGGAAGGAATAGCTTCAGGAAATTCTGTGAAGATACACAGTACACCCGCTGCGGCAAGGCCTTACAAAGTCATGGTGAAAAGTGGGGTCAACACATACATGTATGTAGTATGTATACTGGTATGACTTTCACTAAGACCTAAAAGATCTATTGTGCCCCTTTCAATCTTCTTTAAAGAATGCTCGGAAGACGGAAAACAACGATATTTTATTTTTTATGTGAAATAAAAAATAGCGAATGAATGAAAAATAAGATATATTTGTATGCATACATGTTATGTATTTGTTGTATAGACATGGATTTTAGAAATAAGTTCTGTGTAATAAAAAATAAGAAAAAGTATATGATCTATCATTTAAGACCAGCAATGGAGTGACGTCAATTATTTGGAATGAGATAAGGATAAGATCAAGAAGTTTACAATATCAAAGCATTTCAAATTTTCGAACAAACCAATGGAATATTGAAATTTTTAAGGCAGGTTCTTCTGGAAGGAAAAAAAGAGGGGGTTGCAATATTATTAAATTAAGAGATAATAATTCAAATTAACGTTATGGAATGCAGCAAATGCGATATATATAGGGTGGTCTGTAAGTAATGATCCAAACTGAAATGGAAGATGCTCAGCCTCAAAATATCACTATCTGACGCAACTTGAGTTAATAAAAAAAGTGGTTGTACTAATTGAAAAGGAAGTCTTTGGCATTGAAGAGCCAAAACTCACGGTCAGATACTATCTGATTCCGTCAATTTTTAACAGACATTTTCAGATAGATAAATAGGACAATGAGAGTGTACCAAATTTTAGATTCAAACCAAGCAATTTTTTGCCAAATTGAAATAAAACAATGCATGCTGTTATGATTCGATTTTGCTCAAAATTTGAATATAAAATAAACAGCAAATAGTGTAACAAATACTAGAAAAAATAGGCAAACAGTATTGATCAACTGCATCTACCAAGGAATTTCATCCTTTCAAATCGTGAAAAACATTAAATTAAATTAATTATATTCAATTAGTCGTGAACTACCAGTGTGCAATTATGACTATGAAACTTAAGGCAATCTAATTTACAACACGCACCGGAGAATGTTCCAACAGAAACTAAGTATTTGACCTTTAATTTTGGCTTCTATGTTCCTCACTAGTCCCTCGAAGATATATTATCCACGACCTTTTTTCCTATTCACAAATGATTCGTGTCCGTTTTCTTATTTTCATTTCTTCTTCTCCTTCCAAATATTCGTGAAAATTAATTTAACCAATATTGTAAGTATAATGTAAATAAAACATTGAATAGATGAGACTTTTACTTGATGAGATAAAACAATATAATTTGTTTAAAACTTCATTATATTTGAACTAACGTTAACACAGTAGCTTTATCAAACGAGTGAAGGTATAATGAAAAATTTCTAATTTTTACAGTGCATTAATACGGAATTTTGAGGATATTGACAAAAGTATTATAATATGTATATGGAAATAACGAACAAAAAGTGCCTAAATATTTATTTTATTTTATTCTTATTATACATTTATTTATTTATTTGTCATGGCGTTTAATTCTGTTCAGTTTTTTTATTTATCCGTCATAGAGACGCAGTTATCAGTTCAGTTGTTAATAATAAGAAGATGACATGTTTTGTAATTCTTACTCTAAAATAAATAATTTCAAATGAATATAAAGTTTAATATTCATCATTAAACATATTTACCTAGAAGATAGTTTAGTTGTGATTGTTGTGAATAAATTTCCAGGTCAACTATGATATGGAGAATTGTACGCATAAGGTTCGAATCCTGGTCGCGGTAAAAATTTTTAAATTGTAACATTTGTAAATAAATAACCTTCAATATAGGTCCTATTTATCCGTGTCATGTGACCTGTTCATTATCCACACCTATTATTTACTGGTGAATAATGTACTTCAATATACTTTAAGGAGCACACGTAAAATATAAACATGGTCAAATAGTCGTGGACAAAATAGTTATTCATGTACCAAGGACGTGAAACGGTCTATTGCAGTCGAGCATGCAAATCAGGCGAGACACTAGACAATTCTTCGCTGAGGTGCATATAACATTTTTTCGTCGACCTTTACAAAAAATTACTAATTTCCGAATGAAAAATCGTCTATTTTTGAAAGCAAGTAGGTAGTAGGTTTCGGAAATTTGGATATGCTACGTTTTAGCGAACGAAAAGGGTTCGCGGACGAAAAGTATCTGCGGACGTAAAATACTTGCTCATCCGGAAATTAGTACGTAAAATGTCATTTTTTATATTGGTCGACGAAAACCTTTTTATTTTATTAAAATCCCAACAACTTATTTATGTTACTATTAAATTTTAATGAATGTTTTCTTGAATGCATTTCTGATATATGAGTGGTCATTGATTATCAAATTACTATCGCTTATAATCTTGCAGAATTGCAACTTGTGCTGTTTAGTCATTCACTTCAACTGTTCATATTTTATAGAAGCTTATCGCCAAATGCTTACTTTCTTCGCCTTTTCTTTTGAAGTATAAATCGACAATCTATTTCACATTCTGTTATAGTTGCAACATGAGTAAATATTAAGATGACGCATTTCTAATATCGAGATTAAATGTAGAAAGTTTACCTATGCTATAACTAGTGTTGCTTCATACACACCTTTAGTTATGCCCTAAAATTTCAACATCGAAGCAGATTTTCTCTAACCGTATTAACATGTACGCATAATATAAGAGAATCTCTAATTTGCATAAAAAATCATATTTTTTACGTAACTAGTTTAATGATAGATGGCTTTGATTTTGTAATTAATAAAAGTGTAATGATAGTCCAACACAATAAATAATTTCCTCATCTTTGAAAACTGTAGATCCATATTATATCCACAAGTAGAATAAATGATAACAGATTGGTTTGCACGAAAAGGTTATGTATTGTCATGATATATATTATCCATAACAAAGATATAAAATAGAATGTCTGATTCACTCTATATTGTTTGTGAAATGTTAGAGAGCGTGAAGAAATTTTATTTGAATATTCACTTATAATATCACAAGAGCTTAAATTATTTCCGAAAATTTCCAGGAATAATTTAAGCTTGCGTGGTAGTCGGTAAGAAAATTTCACACCATAATTTGGAAATAATCAAAATCAAGTGTATGGAAACAGTTTGTTGAATTTTGTAACGAGAAGTTGTAAAATTCTTTTATAAATTTTGCATTATTCACAGATATATGTACATTATTTAATGGTTGTAGATCATATGTTTACCTTTTCTACTGTCAAAAAATTTCCACTTAAATATCGTGGCGCCTCGAAAAAATTTCCGGAAATTTTCTTAGTTGCCATGGTAACTAATGGTAATTAAGGCATCTTATTGGTTAAAAAGTAGAGGTGTGAAATTTTCTCTTAGATTGGTTTGAAATACTTCAAATGATTTTCATATAATATACAATGCAATGAAGTTTCTGAATAGTATTTAATAATATTTAGAATATTTCAGAAAATTTATATATTTCTGTAGTTGATATCAATGAAAGTACATAATTGTAGATGAATACTTTCGGTTTAGTAAGTTTGAAAAATATTTTAAAATAGTCAATACGGCTTAATTATTATTAATAAAGTTCTATTTCAAAATTCAACATCAACAAGGCCCAAACTGGATAATCGACAGTGGATTTTGAAAATCTTAGAATTTTCACGGAAGTAGAACAATTAACTAATGGATGCCGAGTACTTGGATGCATTCCTTGGGTAGGTACTACTTTAACATAAAAAAACTCTTTTTCTTCTTCTCTTCTCCTTCTACCTTTTCAGGTGTCGGACGAGGATTCCGGTTCCTCTTGTACCCAATGCTTCCACTCATTCCTGTATCTTGCTTATCTTTTCATTTCATCTAGAGTTTTTCCTTTCTTATTCCCCATCTCCTTTATTTGGTCTATCCACTTTCTTCTCGGTCTACCCCTTCTTCTGTGAATAGTACTTCCAGTTTCCATCACTTTTCTTGTAATTCTATCTGTTTTCATTCTGACAATATGTCCATACCAATTTAATTGTTTTCTCTCTATTTTTATTATTATTGATTCTTGTTTTGTTATTTTTCTTCTCTTCATTTCTACATGCCACTTTGTTTTCCCTGCTATTCTTCTTAGATGCTTCATCTCAATTGTGTTCATCTTGGCTTCATCCTTTTTTCTCAGTGTCCAATTTTCACTTGCATATGTTATTATTGGTATTATTATTGTATTGTGGATCTTCATTTTCACTTCCATATCAATATCTCTATCTCCCAGTATTGTCTAATTCAATGTGTATTACAGTCTCGTTGATGTACCTATTCTTCCTATTTGTTATTTTTGCTTCTATCTTCCCATCTTCTATCAATATAGTTCCCAGATATTCATACGCCGTTACTCTTTCCAATGTCTCGTCTTTACATTTTATTTCATTAGTAATTTGATCCTGTTGTTTACAATTTATGATCATCATTTTAGTTTTATTTGTATTTACTTCCATTTTCATGGAAGACTTTTAGAACTAGTAAGAATTTAAATTTTAAATTTTATATTTTGATAGTAAAACGTCAAAAAGTGATTTGTGTCTTCAAAATATTTATAAATAAAAAATTAATGTATTCAACTGAAATATATAAAATTTGAAAATTTAAATATTAGTAATCAGAATTAAAATAAACAACATCATACAGTTAAAAAAATAAAAATTGTATAACGAATTTTCAATTGATTATCATATAAATATATAAATTTCATTCATCCATAAATATAAACTATTCATTTTAAATTAAATCTAATTACATACAAGGTTTTCCATTATAAGTAATTTCAAATTAAATTTCCATTGAAATATAGGGTTTTTCACAATTATTAAATTTAAATTGAATTATCCTATACATACAGGTTTATTCATAAAATTTCAGTTACAAATACTGATTCATCTATCAATTTATACTTTCAAATTTAAAAATTCAAAATTTTTAATTAATAATATAATCACATAAAAAATATATCAGTGTTTTTCCACTGATCCTGCTTCTGTAGTACAATTTTTAAATTTTATAATAAAAGAAAGTAAAAAAAAATATAAGTATTTTTATTTATACGAGGCGGTAAAATATTAATAATATTTATAAAAATCATTACAGTATCTAAGTATGTATCTACAATAAATCAGTCGTTCTATATAACTTTTTTTGGTTAATGTACTGTCTCCTCTTACTACATAATTTAGTATTTAAGGAAGACAAAAGAAATGCTTCTGTATTAAACATATAAAACTTTCGAGAGTGAAAAAGTTCTGAAAGACAACAGAGAGTTTGAATATTATTGTTCAGCAAAACTCAACCTCATAAGAAAGTTTTGATGTTGAATAAAATAAGAGGAAAATGTTTTTAATTTTCCCCCCGTTTATAACGTAATCGGAGCATTGAAAAAATACTCAGGACTAGTACTGGGACAATACAGTTCCACTTTTAATGGGATTTGAAGGAAAAAAAGCAGAACATAATTTTATTACTACCTTTTACGGGTGCTATCCCTCAAAATTCCATACAGGCAATGATCTCCAAATTTTTTTTGCATCAATTTACAAGCACCCAGTATATTTTGTTTTCATACCTTCGTTATCAGTTGCGAAGTAAGCCCAATTTATTTGTATGTTTCAAATTTTAAATCAACTTCCATAACGTGAAGTGCGTTCGGAATTAGTATTATTTATTCATTAAAGATCACAATATCTATAGGTATCTTCTACCTTCAACTCACTCGTTACAATTATAATAACTAGATATTGTAATGTGTAGGTAATGCTGCGCTTCAATGAACGTGAAAGTATTCTTAATATCTTCTTGTTGCGAAGGACTTACAGTCTACTTTTTTTATCTATTTCAAATAGTACAGATGTAACTGACATTGAAAGAACTCTCACTCGTTAGATTCTACATATTATAAGGTTTCCAGGGCAAACGCTACTTAGGGGTTTAATAATTATATATTATCATTTCAGTTATCAGATGCTGTTATATTCATGCTTAATCATAAATCCCATTCTAATTAAATTTTAAATAGTTTATTCAGAATAATTGGAAAAGTATTAACTATATGACAATTATTACAAATTATTCGTCATGGAAACATTTTAAAAAGTGATCAGGATAGGATTTATGAATGGGTAGGAATATTACATTTTCTTCTTCATCATGAATACTTAAAGTAAGCAAGTAATTGAAATAAAACACGCTTAATCTCACCACAGGCTTTGGTAGCCTGGAGGATCTCCTTAGCATAGTATTAGATTATATTTGATGAGGAAGCTAATCGGCCTATTCCACTGCGACCTTTTCAAATCCATTGTAGTCCTCTGTATCCAGATTACATTCTGCATTCCGACAAAGATTACAAAATATATATAAGATAGTTCACTTCAAGGCGGTCTGATTCTTCTTAGTGTTTTAAACGATTGCCACACTCATAAATAATATTTACGGCTCCCTTTTGTCGTAAATAACGACACCGCTAGGTACCAGGCAATTAGAAGAGTATATTTTATTCCAAGCTATACAGGGGTAACTTGAGAAATATATATTCAAAGTAATGGGATGATTTATTAAAGGTTTTTTTTATATAATTTTTTTAAATGTTAATTATTTCGAAAAATGTTCAGGATATTAATTTGAAAAGGAAAGTTTAGGTATACGTAAAAAAAACATTAAAATTTTTAAAATGAATAAATTGACAGTTTTTATTTAAAATTTTAGTAATTTTATGATACTTATTGATGATCTAGCGGTTATTTATACAGATTATCACAAATTCAATTAAATATACTTATTGGCCACAAGAATAATAGGAGTATTTATGCCCTTCAGTGAAGTTTAACATGCACTTCCATTTTTCGCATCTAAAAAGAAAACGTAGATATGTGAATTTTCAAATTTCTATGAATACCCAGTACTTATCAGTACTATAACTAGTTTATTATTATCAAATATCTTTGTTACAATAGTTTTAAAACATTAATTCCATCTACTAAATAGGATTAAAAAAAATTGAATTCCGTATTTGATAATAACTAATTTAATACCCACCTCTCAACGTCTTTTGGAAGACTGCCAACAAGAAATTTTACTTTCAGAACGTTTCTCGAAAGACTAAATGAAATACTTATACAAAATTCCTAGAGATTGTAGGCACATTTCGGGTATATACCTTTTGGTCGCCGCGGTCAGTTTTACCCAAATTTAATCCTTTCACTATTCGAAAGGTGACCACTTGGTCGCCAAAGCTGGATTAAGGGTTCCTAGAAACGATTTATTATGTATAGAGAGAAGAATATTAATATTATATTTTTCCCTATTCCAATAATTAATTAATAAATTTAAAATATCTATACAACATAAACTTGAAACATGAACAGCGAATTCTAAAATACTAGCGCTCTACGGGCGACGACCCGTATAATATGCGAAATTAAATGCAAGTAAGGATTAAGCGACATACTGTAGCATGGCGCCAACCGCTAAGTCACCAGACAGTAACCAGCGGTATGAATCCTTTGATCGATAGAATTCGTACGAGTGAACAATCTATTTTATTTTGTAATCTTTGATTCCGACTCTTTCTATGTAGCAAATCAGCCCCGAGATTGAACCTTTAATGTAATTTTTTTGTCGGTGGCTTCCCATCGCCTAGTACAAGAAACCGCACATTTGCCAGGCAGTCACACTGGCATAGGATGTGCTCTGCAGTTTCCTTCTCTAGGTAACATAATCTTCACATGGTTTCGTCTGTCAACACAATTAGCTTTGCGTGTCTGTTAAGCTTACAGTGCCCTGTTAACATATCTACTATGGCTTTGACAGTTTTTCTATCATTAACCCTTAACATGGAAACTAATGTTGGTTCTATTTAGGTTGAAACCCTTGTAATATGAATTGGATCACTTTGTATAGATTTTACGATGGTGATAAGTGATAAGTGTTTATAAAGGTTCAGTTTTAATTACCCTCAATCGTAACGGCGGGTGTGAAACTTTGGCTTAGAACTAACAAAATTTCATTGATGGTGTGTATCTTCCGGATTGTGTATTTCCACCAATATCCCGTCTCCAAACTCTCTCATCATCTAATTGTTCTAAATGTATGCTAACCTAGTTTTTCAGTTTCTCTTCCAAATTGCCTGGTTAGATTCTAGTAGTCGCGAATGGCAACTCTTAAAATTTGATAGCAAAATAAAGAAAATCCTCGATCTATTAGATCCTACATGAAATAATAAAGGGGCTACTAAGTTGGGAATTCTGGAACCGTTGGAGATACTCGACACTGAACACTGTTCACACCACTACACTAACACTTCACACTATCCTACTCGTGCTTCGATAACCAACTTATCTTCTTCAGAGACTGAAGGCAAATTCCACTGACGTTTTTTTTCGGGTCGAGATGGAAACTCATGTTCGAATGGGTCTAGGACCCAAACAGTGTTGGACTCATCCCCAAGGGGATGCCTGCCAACCAAACCCACCTCAAACTCGCCGTTACCCCCGCCTTGGAATCACTACCCTAGCATACTTCGAGACGGGCGGCGGTCCCCCGCACACTCTCCGCTCACACCGTCGTCTTCTCTTTAACTAGCACTCCTACCTCTCATGCCATATCGAATCCTTCTCTCCCACTAACCACTCTCTACTACGCCACTCACCTCCATCCATTCCTCCTCCCCCCTCAACCTTATTTCCACCATATTCTCCCAATACACCGCCCCCCTAGTTTCCTCTTCAACTTCTTCAGCACTTTTTAGTTCCTCCAGCATCTAAACACATGCCCCACATCATCCTCCACTTCACACATTTCGCACACTCCAGACTCTCTTTTATTGATCTTGTGGAGGTACCCATGTCCAGTGAACTCATGTGTCAAGAAGTAGTTCACCTCCCCGAATTTCCGATCCATCCAATCTCTCCTATTCCCAATCGCTCCTTTTCGCGCGCCCTCATACTCCTCCCACCTTCTCTCCATTTCCTTCTCCATCCATTCCTGTACTTCCTCTCTGGTCGCACCCATCCAGCGTTTATTTCTGGCTCTAGCCATCACGTCCAATGGGTAGGTCCTTGCCAGCACCGGTGCTGCCAGTCCACCCACTGTCCTATACCCCTGCACTACCCTTAGCAATATACCTCTCTGCACCCGCAAGACTGGCGTAACCCTCGCATTCACTCCCGCTCTTTCACCCCACACCTCCGCACCGTACAGCATACTCTGCTCTACCGTCCTACCAATGATCCTCCTCTTCCACTCTCCCGGCCCCTTCACATTACTCATCAATCTCCCCAGCCATGCTGCCCTCACTTTCCCCTTCTCTGCCGCCTTCAACATGTGTGTTCGGAAGGATAACTGACTATCCAACCACACCCCTAGGTATTTCACACACTCCTCCATGCGAATTCTCCTTCCCTTCACCATCACCCCAACTTCCCTCGTCTTGCTCCGTCCCTTCACTAGCAACCCCACCGTCTTATCTTCCGCCACTTCTAGTCCGCACCGCTCTATCTTCTCCACAATCTTTCTACACATTCTCTCCGCCTTTCTTTCTATCTCCGCCTCTCCTTTTGCCGTACATACCAGACACACATCGTCCGCGTACACCGTAATCTCACATTACTCTTCACATACTATCCCACAAACCTCATCAAACACACACTTCCATAGCGTCGGTCCAAGAACCGAGCCCTGGGGCACTACAGCCTCCGTATCATACCCTCTAGTGTCTACTATCACACGTCCCGTCAGGTAGTCTTCCACTAGGTTAACCAAACCCTCCCCCACTCTTAGCCTCAGCAACGCGCTCAACACCGCCCGTTTGCTGACACTGTTGAACGCGTTCCCGACGTCGAAGAACACGAGTAGGGCCAATTTCTTGTTCCTCCAGCTGCCCTCCCTAGCCCTTTCCACCAAGCCCATCACCCTGCCCAGCGCCGAGATGCATAATTTTCCCTTCGCAAACCCGTGCTGGTTTTCCCCAAAACCCCCATTCCTACCAACTTCCTCCTCAATCCTATCCTTTATTATCCCCTCCATCAATTCACCCATACCACACAGCAGACTGATGGGCCTGTAGTCCCCCGCCCGCTTCCTCTCTCTACCCGCCATCTTGAGTAGTATTTCTTGTTCCTCCAGCTGGTGGAATAAACATCTGTCAGAATTAGGATCTCAAACCCGGGACCTTTTTGATAGAGCAAAACTCACCGGAGACTGGCAGAGATACACCGAGCTGAGAAACATCTACTTTAAGGAAATTAGAAAACCTAAAAGAAATAGCTTCAGAAAATTATGTGAAGATATAAACACAACACCTGCTGCGGCAAGACTCTACAAAGTCATGGCAAGAAGTAGGGTCAACACAGATATGGCTTTGAGAAAGCCAGACGGTAAATATACCGAAAATGGGGAGGAAAGAGTGAAACTCTTACTAGAAACTCATTTTCCTGGGAGTAGCCCAAATAGGGGAGATTAGTCCTCTCGATGATCATAACAGACCTTCGAGAGAAAGTACTACAATGGCTAAGCACATTTGTAGTAACGAAAGGTTAAAATGGGCTATGAACACATTTTCACCATTCAAAGCACCGGGAGCCGATGGAATTTTCCCAGCATTGCTCCAGCAAGGACAAGACGAAATTCTACCACATTTGGTTAGGATCTGTCGAAGCAGCTCAGAACTGGGATATAAACCAGAAGCCTGGAGAAGGGTAATAGTAATCTTTATACCAAAAGCTGAAAAAAGGGACACAACAAACCCCAAATCCTTCAGACCAATTAGCCTAACATCGTTTGTGCTCAAAACGATGGAAAAAGCTATTGTCAATTATATTAGAGCGGAAATCCTAGAGAGACTGCCTCTCCACCCGTATCAGCATGCTTACCGGGTAGGCAGATCTACGGAGACTGCACTGGTACAACTGACGGAGGATATCCGAGGTGCTCTAGACAACCAAGAAGCCGTAGTATGAGCCTTTTTGGATATAGAAGGAACTTTTGACAATACTCCTCATGAGGCTGTCAAAAGAGCATTAAATAAAAGAGGTGTTGACAGCACAACATCCAAATGGTTGTCGGAACTCCTCACCACTAGAGTAGCAGAGACGAGGACGAGCAAAGACATTGTCTCCATCTGTACAACCAGAAGATGTCCACAGGGAGGAGTAGCATCCCCATTAATGTGGAGCCTGACGGTTGACGAACTCCAGTGTGGTTTGACTGTCCTCGGAATATCCTGCCAAGGATATGCTGATGATATTGTCATAACAACCAGAGGAAAATACCCTTTGTGACATCGTACAAAAGGGTCTGAACTATACAAATAGCTGGTGTAGGCAAGTGGGACTTAACATAAACCCCACCAAAACCATATTAATAGCCTTCACTAAGAAAGGAAAGCTCAACCTTGAAACCATTAAACTTGATGAGAGCGAGGTTGAATGGAGTCAAGAAGTCAAGTATCTAGGTTTGACTCTAGACAGTAAACTCCTGTGGAACAAACACGAAAAGGAGATTATATACAAAGCAAAAATGGCTCTAATGGTCTGCAGGAATCTGGCAGGGAGAAATTGGGGTTGCAACCCAAACATCCTGAGCTGGATGTACACTGCCATAGTGAGACCAATTATCACCTATAGAGCTATCTCTCCAAAATTCAAATACTAGCCTGTATGTGCATTAGATGAGCAATGAGAACATGCGCAACGGCAGCCATGCAAGTTATTCTCAACCTCACACCACTACATATGGTGGTGGAAAGTTTTGCAGAAAGCACAAGATACAGACTAAGTAGAGAGGGAATCATTAAAAAAATACCACCTCCTTACTTCTTAGAAATCAAAAAACCTCGGACATGCCACAAGATGGTATGATGAAAAAGTGAATCTTTTCAAAGAAATTCGTTACGGAATTAAGCAACAAGAAGGAATGGGATCCAAATACCATTACCAGACTTGGAAAGAATGCCATTCAATGGTACACAGGCGGCTCAAAAGCAATAGAAGTAACTGGGATAGGAGTGTAAGGGGCGGGAACCAAACACTCTGAAAGCTTGGAAAAAACCCCGAGTATCTTTCAAGCGAAAATTCACGCCATAAGAAAGTGTCCCCAGTTCAATATTGATAAAGGACATAGAAGGCAAAGGATTATCATAATGTCGGATAGTCAAGCAGCCATTGAAGCACTGAGCTCTTGTGTTATCAGTTCCAAAATGGTGTGGGAATGCCTAGGCAGACTAATGAACTAGGCGAGAACAATATAGTCACCTTACTGTGGATTCCAGGACACACAGGGATAGAAGGAAATGAAATAACAGATGAACTAGCAAAGGGGGGGACTGGAACACCCTATTGGGGGCCGGAACCCTTTTGCGGTATCAGATCCAATGTAAAATTGGAAGAAATAGGCAAAGCCGCAAAAAAGAGAAGATCTGACCACTGGAAAGATCTAGTAGGACTTAGACAATCAAAGATTCTTCTGGGTGAATACAACCTGTTGAGATCAAGTGAATGCATTGTAACGTGCTTACTTCCTTACACGTGGCTCCTGCCACACGAACACGTCACTATGGACACCCTTGATGCAAAATTCGGTTTAAATCTCGGGCGCCAGATTATTAACGTGGTTTGCTCCACGGCCCCTTGACCCTTATCGTCAAGAGTTCCAGATAGCCTCAGATGGAGGTTACGGAAAATTCCAGGGGTCTTGTTGAATTAACTTTATTTACTTAATTACAATCAAATATGGATCCTTCAATTTATAAAATACGGGTTAATGAAGGAAACAGGAATTCAGCAGAGTGGTCTACTACCTACGGTTTAGTGTATACCTACGATCACACATTAGGGCGGTATATCACAAAATAATAATAAGGAAACCTTTGGGTCTATTAATACTCTGTGGTCTATTTTATGAATAATTCTATAGTGACGATCAAAATAACAGGGAAAGAAAATGAGGTATGTATTACCTATACCTGGGATTTTAACGGACGTAACAGTCAAGGCTGGTCAGATTATTCAAATACCGCTCAAATCTGCCGGGTAACCGAACAAGTTGTGGCTAAGCCTCTTGCAAGTTCAAGAAACCCTTCGGATTCAATGGGGACACGGGAATTTACTATTTAGACAGGAAGAGAGTGTATTGATTCGTGAGCCGGTGAAAGAACTTCCTAAATCAGCCGGGTTCTCGAACGAGTTGTGGCTAAGCCTCTTCCAAGTTCAAGAAAGCCCTTAGGATTCAAAGGAAATACGGAAAACCAGTGTTTAAACAACAACAAAAAAATTATATATATATATTTTGCACACGAGACGGTGGAAAGAAAGAGGAAAAAAAATTAAATCGGCCGGGTAATCGAACAAGTTGTGGCGAAGCCTCTTGCAAGTTCGAGAAGCCCTTCGGATTCCCCATAAATACAAAGATTATTATTTAGACAATAAAAGAATTGAATTGGTCCTCGGGACGACGTAATAAGGGTTTAAATCTGCCGGTTAATCGAACAAGTTGTAGCTAAGCCTCTCCCAAGTTCGAGAAACTCTTTGGATTTAAAAGAAATACAACAAGAATATTATTTATAAAATAAAATAAATAAACTGGTTCACGGTACGATGTAAGAACTGTTTAAATCTGCCGGTTAATCGAACAAGTTGTAGCTAAGCCTCTCCCAAGTTCGAGAAACTCTTTGGATTTAAAAGAAATACAACAAGAATATTATTTATAAAATAAAATAAATAAACTGGTCCACGGTACGATATAAGAACGGTTTAAATCTGCCGGTTAATCGAACAAGTTGTGGCTAAGCCTCTTCCAAGTTCGAGAAACTTTTTGGATTTAAAAGAAATACGAAAAATACTATTTAAAAAAAAAATAAAAGAAATAAACTGGTCCACGGTACGATATAAGAACGGTTTAAATCTGCCGGTTACTCGAACGAGTTGTAGCTAAGCCTCTTCCAAGTTCGAGAAACCCTTTGGATTTAAAAGAAATACGGAAGAAAAATATTATAAACTACTATTCCCGAAATAAATTTCACGAGTTTAAAAGGTACCTAGTTATCGACACACAGAGTAAAAATATCAAGACCGGAATAAAGTTAAAATTTCACAATCCACACGAGTTTTAATTATATAGAAAGAACTTCAGCAACTAAAATCATAAAACCACTAGAGAACCGGATAATAATAATTCATATCGATTATGAATTAATATTTTAAACGATGTGATACAAAAAAAATTTAAGCCAACTATACTTCAACTACAACTTTTATTTTTGTAAAAGAACCAAACAACAAAAAAAACTTGACTTAATATCTAAAAGAAACTAGTCATGAAAATTTTCGTAGAGATATCTACAAAATTTTAATCTCAATCGGCAGTACGAAAAATTATCAAATATACAGTTATCGGAAACTTTATTTCATTCCAACTATAAATATTTTATTTTTGTAAAAGAAAGAATCAAAAAATATGTTTTAACTTAGTACATAAAAACTGGTCATGACTATTTTCAAAGAAATGTCTACAAAATTTTAATGTTAAACGGCGGTACGGAAAGTCTTCTAATATACTATTACTTTAAACTATTTACCTTCAAAACAAAAACTGCCGGAGTCCGGATTTCACAAAAATATTTTTACTGGTTCACTGGTTTTTTTTTTCTAAAATCGAAGCGCAGAGAAGAGCAGAAAATGAGAGCCATTCTTTCAATTGACTTCCAATTTATATTTTAATTCCCACTCTACATTTCGGCATTAGTGGTCGTTAAATTTATCTCTAGCCAAAAAATTCACATGTATACTAGGTGTCTTTCGAAATTAATTAGTTTGTATATTTACTGAATGTCTCCTCGGTTGAAATATTTAAATCAAAAATTTTATATAGTATACTTCGACTTTACATACTTCCGGACGGACGATAAAAATATAAGTATAAAGAAAATAAATACCTGGATACGGTAACGGAAAAGGTTGGAGAGTATGTAACAAAAAAAAATGTTACGAAAGGAAAAAAAAATAAATAAACCTCTGATCGGTGCCCAAAAAAAAACTCGTTACAGCATTAGTAAAAGTAAAACTGAACTAAGAGTTTTATTAGGTATCCTTACGGGACTCAAAATAGTGGAGGAAGAAGAATGTAGATTCTGTGGCATGGAAGAAGAAACCTCCAACCACATACTTGCGAACTGCACAGCAATTCAGAATCCTAGGGCACAACACCTTGGAGACTACTGGATAGAAGAGGGACATTTACCTAAGTTAAAGCCTGCAGATATCCTAAAATTTCTCCGGGAAATAGGACTAAAGGAGTTCTAGTCTCTGAGACTTTCCTCAGGAACTAAGTAGAAGTAAGGGGGCAAAATAGATATTTTAGGTCTCAGTGAATGTCACCCCAATTTACATACATACATACTGTGATGTTTTAAATAACCCCACAAAGAATAAACTTAATTCATGTAAGACTCAACGAGAAAAAAAGGTAGAAACTACTGAAGTTACAAAAATATATTGTGACAGTATATAAATACACTGTGTACGTTAACAAACAAACACTCTGTATGTTAACAAAGAAATTGAATTAAAATGATTGACATTAAACTTACCTTATTATCACTTTTACATAGTTATAAAACCCTAGAATATTTGATTTGATAACAATTCAAATGTAATAATGAGAATTTTGTCATTCGAATAACTATCTCAAAAAAGCTTAGGTCCAGACTATCCCACTGGAGAATAATATTGACAATTTGATGCAAGAATAAGCTCTAACAATCCTTTCTCTTTAATTATAAACAATAGAGTCAATCAAATAACAATTTATAATTCACCGGGAGTGAAATTAAAGAGATGTAGTCACAAGAAAATTTGACAGATATGAAATCAAATAAATAAAATTTTCTAATGATAATTTAGTTAATAATTCTATTAGTAAATGTTGATATTATCATTAAGGCAATGATAGAATGCTTAAAAAGGTTTATAAAGAACACAATTGTAATAAGAAGGCATAACCTTAACATTAATATTCAAAAATAGAAAAATATTGTAAATGAGCATAAGAAAGGTGAAAGAAGGTATGTGAAGATCATTCCACGAAAGAATACAGTGTTTTAAAATCATTTCGCGTGTGTTTAACTGAGTATAGTGCTTTTTACAACATTCAAGTGACAAATATTGAAATCTTTTAAATAAGCTATAAAACGCAAAAGGAACGCGAATGAGGGTTTATTTCAGTTATAGGATGTTATTAGCCTTATTTTACTATAGTTTTTGCATATCCTTGAGTCATATTAGGAAATTTTGGAAAATTTTGACCATAAAAGTAAGGTTAGAGAACCCAAATTTATCAGTTTAGAGTCATAAAAGTCGTCGTTCAGGGAGGATGTATTTGGCTTCTCTCTGTCACTCAATTGTTTCAAATTTTATCAACCTAAGAAAAAGATTAATTTTATAATCAAGTAGGAACATAACCTAACTTTGACACTTAGCAAAAATAGCCAAGAAGTGACAGCTCGATGTTTACAAAATGTTATAAACAAAGATTAACATTTTGAATCATGAGGGAAAGAATAATACTCACCGATTTTGCAAGATATTGAGGAAAATTAAACTATATTTCCAATTTGAATAATTTGGTAGAGATTCCAAAAATCTTAATAATATCTCCAGGTGTGTTTTTTGAGAAACCTGCCCCTTCATTCCTCCTTCTCCCCCTGTGGCTAATTCGCCTATAATCTCCTTCTCCCAATCTTCCTCTAGCACCTCGTTCCTATTTCCACCCATCCTCTTCACCGCTATCTCATACGCCTTTCCCCATGGATTGTTTTCCAATTGCCCCAGTAACTCTTGCCACTTCCCTCTCTTTTCCCTCTCCACCCATCGCTTCAGTTCCTTCTTCTTCTCTTTGTATCCCCCTTTTCCCTCTATCCTTCCTCTTCCCCCCAGCATCCGTCTTCGTTCTTTCTTACACTCCCTCCACAGCTCCTCTATTTCCTCATTCTACCAGTAATTAGCCCTCTGCTCATGCCTATTGCCCCTCTTTCCCTCTCTTTTGCGGCCCTGTATCACATTGTACAATTCATCTACATCATGTCCAAGTACCCTTCCTATCTCATCTCCACTGACGTTGACTATATTAATAAATAACTACCAGCTGAAATATTTTCCCATTCGTGACTACTTCCATATAACGTGGCAATTTTGAAGAGTAACTAAAAAACTAGGTTTCGTACATTATTTAGTACAATTAGGTGATAAAAGAGTTTGGAGACGTAATCTAAATCAAATACGGGATATTGACGGGATGTTAACGGTGGTCACTTTGGACGCATGATTAAATAGCATTTTTTCCTCGTTAACAGTTGTCTTTTTACTATTTGTGAATTTTTTATTTTTTAAAGAGTCTTTCTATCATAACACAATACGGGAGCATACGAAAAGTTAAAAAAGGGCCAATTTTAAACAACGATTAAATAACAATTGAAGGCTGGTATCAAAGGCAAAACAAAATGATTGAGTAGAGATTTACCAGACCTTTTAAATGAGGTGTGACTTGATACCTAATGCCATTTGAAAAAATGTAAGGGGTGTCTCCAGTAGGGAGGGGGTGAATCTGACGTTTATGACATTAGCGTCAAAAAGTGTCCCCCAAGTTAAAACTTGACGTGTTTCGGCATTTCCTTCTAATATGTCCCATTTTTGAAATATTAAGGGTGGGACCTTTTCAAATGAACACAGTATATATATATATATGTTTTTCTCTAGAAAGTTTTATTTATTGCACAGAAACTTTTACTACCGTATTCTGTTTTTCTTAGGAATTTTTTTTTGGCAGATAACAGCATCTAAGGGCTAGCTGATTTTCAGTTTTGATTTTTTTCTAATTTTTTTCAGGGAATAAAATTAGTGGCGCCCTTTAAAATTTTTTTTCTTTTCTAAAATAATATCTTTTTCTAATTTCCATCAGATAAAAAAGTCTTGAGAACTGGCTTTGTTATCTCCAAATACTGAATTAGTTTAGTAAGAACCTGCGCTATTTCATTCATTTTTTAATTTTTTTCATAACGCCGACGATAATAGTGTTTCAATATTTACCGACATTTGGCCGCTGGCAAAAAACAGGTCTGTGGCATATGCCGGAGGACATTTAAATTCCAAAATTTCAGGCGACTTAGCCCAGCTTGGTGAAGCACCAACTGTAAAGCACTATAGAAGTTTGAAGCAATATATACAATAAACATTGTATGAGAGTTTGTTATAATTCTCGTAGTTACGTGAATTTTTAATATTAATAGCAATAAATTGCAAAAAAAGTAATATGAGTAGATTTCACATAGTAAGGCTCCAAACAGTAAATTCAATAAATTTGATCCTATCAAATCTTTTTTTGATGATTTTGATGAAATTATTATGTTAAAATGTTAAGGTGAGTTTTTCATTCAAATATCCAAGAACAAATAAAATTGAAATTTCGAATTCTTATCCGATTTAAATACTCTTTTATATTTAACATTCCAGTTTCAAAAAGTATTGCACTGCACCAAGCTTTTAAGAGAGTTCAACATTTTTGAAATAAAATCGGATTCAGTTTTCAAACGTGTCAAAATAAAATGTAATTTAAATCAAAAGCATCAATGATTCGATGCAAATCACCCCCAAAATAACTTTCTACCCCTTTTTAACCCCATTAGGGGATGAGTCTCGCTTAAATACGAAACACCTCTTCCATCAATTTTGTTAAAGAATGTTTATGCAAAATTTGAAATAGAATGAACCGAGTAATCATGTTGTCCCTTACAAACTTTACCCTCGTTTTTCACCCCCTTAGGGTCAGAATTTCGGAAAATTCTTCCTTTTCGGATGCCCACGTCATACAAAGAACACACCCTTCAAATTTCAGGTCTCTACGATCAGCGGCTTAGGCTGTGCGTCGATACGTCAGTCAGTCATTCAAGACAAGGCATTTTATATGTATATGTTTAAACCATATTTTCGCGATCTAACGTCTTTAAGCGGATTAACAGTGTAGCTTAAGCGTGACGTCATAACGGTGACGTTACGCTTAACCTCGCAAAAATGGAAATATCTAGCGATATTCTGACATATGACAACGACATCTCTCTCACTACACATACATACTTTACTTTGTTAATTTTTTTCTTTTTGAATCTGTAGTAAGCCAAATAATATTAATATACCTAAATAAAATAATATTGCTTTTGTTAACATTTGTGATCTTAGAATTTAGAATGAAAAGGAGGAAAGTCTTAATGGTGCTGCTCAGTGAGGATACAGCTTTTTCGGTGGTCCTTTTAATGATAAATCAGCTCTCAAGAAGAATAAAAAGTTTGCAAATAATCAGGTCAATTTATGAGGAAGAATGGATAAACCGTTATCTAAATTATGACTATTTTAGTATATCGAATGTCTAAAGAAACATTTCATGAACTTTTGAAAGTAGATTGGTCCACTCTATCAATTTATTCTGTCAATGCTGTCAATTGAATGACACACAAAAGCTTTACCGCTTAAAAGTTTTCTGGCGCACTCCCGACCACTCCAGTTTCCGCATCAAGCGTTTTTAAGCGTGACGTCATTACTTATTCGTGAAAATGAATCGCTTTAATCCGCTTAAAGACGGTAGATCGCAAAAATGTGGCTTTAATCCATAACCAGAAACTGGACTAATTTTCGAACAAAAATAAAAATTACTATTAACGAAAACTTATGAGACACTCTATATGAAGATTAGAAATTGATTCTATACGCAAAATAAATATTGGACTATTAGTGAGGTAAATTATTAGCTATTGTTTGTACAGTGTTTTGAATAACTGACATTTTGTTAAACAAGTTTGAAAGAGGCAGGTTATTTGTTTCCAATTAGTCTATCCTGAACAGGGACTCAGTAATCTATTTGGAATACTCATGAAAACTGATATAAACTTGGTGGAATATTTTCACATAATGGGTCAAGTGATGGGATTTACCGTACCTTTTTCCAAGAAAAAAAATATTGTTAAATGGTATACATTTGTTTTAATTATATTCTACATTCATTTCACAACTTATTCCATGATGAATCGATATTATGGATTTTGGAAACAGTGCAGTTTAATACAAATAATATTGGATTTTATACAAGGAATGGGACAATCTATATTTTTAATAATTGGATTTGCTGAAGCGATAAAAAATTCTGAAAAATGGCATGCATTATTCAATATTCTGAAACAGTTCGATGACAATTTTTTCAAAGAAAAAGTGAAGAAGGAAGATTCCACAATTTGTATCATTGGTATGATACTATCTGTGTTATTTCTTTCGTGTATTCATTGTATGGAAATTCTCATATGGATATCAGATAACAATGAAAGTCAGGAATATGGCTATATTTTATTCAGAATTGGAACATTTTACAATATTTACGTGACATTTTTCACAATAATTCTATGTAAGGTAATCTATAACAGATTTAAAAGAGTAAGTCGGTTTCTAGAAGAGTTTAAGCACGATTTAAACTTGGGCAAGCCTTTTCCCACATTAATGATGAAACTAAATGATTTAAAAATGATGTGCTCATGTTTGGACACAGCAGTTTTAAATACTAATGAGATATTTGGCTGGTGGTGCTTTTTCCAAGCTCTTGGTAGCTTCCTGAATTGTATGGACTCCCTTCGATCTGTTATCGATTTTTCAAACTCTGATGATTTGAAATTTAATTTCACGTTCGATATGGTTTACGTTGAATTCGCTGTTATTTTTTCAGTAAGTACATATATACAGCTATCTTGTCAAATAGTATTGAAGAAAAATAATATATTTTTCAGTTAAAAACTGATTGCTCTATACTAATCCTCCCATAACCAATATTATTGGATTTACATGATATATTATATTTATTAAGTTCATAATAATCTTGACAAAGTTGGTAGTATATAAAACAACCTCTTCTTTCCTACTAGAACAATTATATATTTCGTCACTTGAGAAAAATTCCATTTTCGAGTTTTCGAAACTTATTTCCACACACATGATTTTATTTATTATTAAATAAGGGCGTCGACCCAGCAATGTAGTGGAACCCCTCTAATACGATAATTACGGAAAAATCAGTGTCTAACGCGGTTAGTACTTACACCAAAAAAATGGACCTGATGGGATTGGGACTGTAATACTCGTGAGTCTACTCACTATAGGTTTTATTTACATTATATACATTGGTATTTACCTATATTAACATGTGATTCCATATATAACTTTTGGATATCTTTTTAAAGTTATAATATATTTGACATGCCTGAATCCGTTGCCGTCGTCTTTCTGCCACTTGTCGTTGACTTGTCCAGTGTCAGTTGCCAAAAGAGTATGTTCCTTTGTGTAGCTCATACTACAGAGACCATTATCCCTTCAAGGTACGGAGATGCTAATGGTCATGGATGTTAAATTTCTCGTGGTAATTATTGACTTAATATTAACAACTGGAAAAGTAGCGACCAGATCGGAGACCACGTTAATGATGGCAAGGTGACCTTGTGGCAAAACATGCGGGTTAAGTCCGTGTATGATACACTGGATATACAGTGTAGTGGTTAAACCCATAATAGCCTATGCGTCATTGTATGATGGACAAAGACAACATAAAATAATGCAATGATGAGACTAGGCAAGGTGCAGAGTTTTGCTTGTCTCGGTATTGCAGGGTGCATGAGAAGCACGCCAACGAGAGCACTAGAAGCCTTATTTGGCCTTCCCCCACTACACCTTGTGATAATGGGAGCAGCAAAGATGGGTTTAATTAAGCTGCAAAACAGCTTGAGCAACAAAACGGTTTGATCAGGACACATATCCATGGAGGACATCGTAAGTGAAGCTATTTTAGATATGAAAACAGACTATATGACCACTAAACTTCTCCCCGGTCCTACATATGAGGTAGAGATACCTCAGAGAAAGAACTGACAAGACCCAAGCAGACTGAAGTTTCCGCGAGGTAAGACCTTGAATACAGATGGGTCAAAGACTGGTGAAGGGACAGGAGCAGGGGTGTATAGTGAAATGAGGAACACAATACAGGGTTTACAGAATTACAAGACATAACTTAATGAAAAGGATTCATACATGTTTAGAAGTCGATGGTGCTAATTTTGAACGCTTATTATAAAACTTAATTTGTTTAATGTTGTTTTAAGTTAAGTTTACCTAGGTTAGGTTGAATAGCCACGGCCAGGGGACGTCTGTCAGTTGCGAGTAAAATGGGTGAGTTTAGTTTGATTGTACTTTTAGAAAGTTAAATAAAGTATATTCTAATATTCTGGTGTCTGTAACACAACATGATGGCAGCGTAGTAAAAGTACCCACGTTATCTCGTAGAAAAGATATTATATTCAAACAAATAGTATAAAAATTTCTCAGCCAGACACATCTCAGCGAAATAATGCAACTTTTGCAAGTGGTCCTGCTCCTGAAAAGTTTAATTTCAGCAACCCAGCAGCCTGGCCTCAATGGGAAAGGCGCTTTATAAGAGGATGAGTAAATCAATATGTTGTTATATATAATAGAAGAGTGTGAAGAAATAGTTGTCCAATTTCCAAATGTTTCCAAATGTAGCTTTCACTAACTAGACGTCAAAAAATAATAGTTCAATACAATTAAACGCTTTACAAAATTAGAAAAATTAATTTCCAAAGAGCAGACCGTCCACTAAGAAGCAACAACTACTTCTCGGGCTATATGCCACAAGTGATATTATTCCTTCTAATCGCAAACCAGAATGGTTGGTTCTATCTTAACAGATATACCAATCCCGTTTACTTTAGAAGTGTAATTCAATGTCTGTCGGGGCACATAGCCCGAGAAGTAGTTGTTGCTTCTTAGTGGACGGTCTGCTCTTTGGAAATTAATTTTTCTAATTTTGTAAAGCGTTTAATAGTATTGAACTATTATTTTTTGACGTCTATAGATCACGCTTTACTAATATGACAATCATTTACAGGTAACTGAAATTAAGTAAATTTCACTAACTACTTTATTCCACGAAGAAATGTATTTTCGAAAGGTATCAATTTAATTCTAGAGTTAGAGAGTTATGTTCCGCGATGAAATAGCAATTTCTTTAAAATCCAATATTCACCCGTTTGATCAATCAGCTCCTCATCTTGCTCTATTACTCAAATTAGAAAAGGAACTCGATAGATTACAAAAGCTGGAGATAATTGAGCCAGTTGATTAATATACGGAGTGGGTTGCACCCATTGTATTTGTGCCTAAAGGTGATTCGGTTAGAATTTGTGGCGATTATACTCAACTCAACAAAACTGTACTGAAGTCCTACTTTCCCATTCCAAAGGTGGAACTATCTTTAGCCAAGTTGGTAGACTCTAAAATATTTTCTAAACTTGACACAAATTCAGGATTCTATCAAAAAAATCTCAAGTTTATACTACTTTTATTACTCCTTTTGGGAGGTTTTTATTTAAAAGATTACCTTTTGGTATATCGTGTGCCCCTGAATATTTTTCTCAAAAGTTTACAAAAATGTTTTCTCACATTAAAGGTTATTATCCACATGGATTATATATTGATTCACGCTTCTTCCATTGAAGAACATGATAAAATATTAGGCAAAGTCTTATTGGTTCTACAAAATGAATTGGATTACCCTAAATAAATCTAAGTGTTTGATTGGGGCACGCAATTACAGATAAAGGTATTGAAATCGATTCTTCAAGAGTTTCATCTATAATTAACTTTCCAGACCCTTCTTGTAAAAAAGATATTCAACAATTTCTTGGTATGGTAAATTCTGCATCTTGATTCATAGAAAATATATATATATATATATATATATATATATATATATATATATATATATATAATATATTAGCCTTTACATTTCTGTAGAAATGATTAGCGCTCCAATTAGGAGCTCTTGGATTCCTTTATTGCGGTGAATCACTCCGCCTTGTTATCTGAGATCTCTTTTTCTTCATAGTTTTTTGTGTTTTTTTTTGCCTTGTCTACAATTTCTCTCCACTTCTTCCTGTCCTGGCACAGTTTATTCCAGTTTCTAATGTCAAGAGTTTTAATGTCTTCGATTATTTGATTCCTCCATTTTTCTTTTGGTCTTCCCCTTGGTCTTGTTGTTTGTGGTGTCCATGCAGTGATTTTTCTTATTAGCTCCTCTGGTTGTCTGCGGTGATTGTGTCCCCACCACCGTAGTCTTTGGGCTTTAAGTACATTAACGATATCTTCTCCTTCTAGAATATCTTCAATCTCATCATTGTATGGGCTCCTTCACTGATCGTTGTCTATTCTTTTGGGCCCGTTAATTCTTCGTATGATTTTCCTTTCGAATATTTTTAGTTTTTCCATGTCCTTGGCTGTAAGGCACATGGCTTCCGCTGCATATGTTACAATTGGGCGTATTAGAAAATAATTCAAAAATATGTTTTACTCAGTTATTAAAAAACGATGTAGTATTCATTTGGGACCAAGCCCAAAAAAATTCGTTTGCTCAAATTAAAGATTTACTTGCTCAAGCTCCTTCTTCAGCATACTTTGATGCTTCAAGGCAAATTTTAATTAGTGCAAATGCTTCTTCTTTCGGGTTGGGGTCTGTTCTCATCCAGTTAGGCGACAATGATGAAAAGGAAATAGTGGCTTATGCATCGAGAATCCTTAGCTTAACGGAAATCAAATATGCCCAGATAGAAAAGGAGGCACTTGCGCTTACGTGGGCATGTGACAGAGTTAAGGAATATATTATCGGCATTCCGGTAATTCTGGAAACTGACCATAAGCCACTACTTCAGATACTCCAATCTAAAAATATTGATAAACTGACGCCGATACTGCAGAGATTTGGGTTAAGATTAATGAGATATGATTATCAAGTTATTTATACTCCTGAAAAAGAACTAGTGATGGCTGACGCTCTGTCAAGGAGTCCACTAGAACATCAAAATTTGACTGAGGAACTTTCATCTGAAGTGGAGGCTCATGTCAGTTTAATAATAAAAAATCTTCCAGTAAAAGAGCAGTCGGTAGACCCAATCTGTGTTAAATTAAAAGAATATACGTTGTCTGGGTGGCCAGAAAAAAGCAATATTTCTAGTGAAATAGTTCCCTACTTTCAATTTAGATTTTATTTTTCTATTGTGGATGATTTGTTGTTGAAATGTTCACGTATTGTAATTCCTCCTCCTTTACAGTTTCAAGTCTTAAACTTTATTCACTCCGGTTATCAGTGAATTGTGAAGTGTCGCGAAAGATCCAAACAATCCGTATGGTGGATTGGACTTTCGTCACAAATTGGAAATATAATTAGGGCATGTCCAAACTGTGTTGAAAGAATTCAAAGTGAGGAGACATTTCACAAACAGCCTATGCTATCGCGTCCATGGCAAATTATTGAGGTAGATTTGTTCAAATATAAAACTTGGTATCTGATCGTTACTGATCAATATTCTAGATTTTTTTAAATTTTACCTTTATCTAAATTCACAGAATTAGAAGTAATTTTAAAAATAAAAGAGCTATTCGCAAAGTATGGTATTCCGGATGTGGTTAGATCTGACAATGGGCCTCAGTTCCAGACAGAATTAAAAAAATTTTCGAGTAATTTTAATTTTGTACATACAACGAGTAGCCCTCACTTCCCCCAGTCCAATGGGGCTGTTGAAGCTGCGGTGAAAACGGCAAAATCGTTGTTAAAAAAGAACGAGAATATTCAACTGGCTTTGCTCGCGTATCGTTCTACACCTTTGGGTGTGTATTTAGTCCCTCTGAATTGTTCATGTCTAGAAAAATTAAATCCCTTGTTCCTATATTACCTAGTAAATAAGCAGAAGTTGTAGATACAAGGAGACAATTTATAGATAAAGAGAAAAAGTCAAAAAAACAAAGAAGAGAAAAATTATAATAATAGACATATAGCTAAATATTTAGAAATTTTACAAAAAAATGATTTTGTCTGGGTTACTGATCTCAGAAGGTATGGTATACATTCACACTAAATTATAATTTAACCTCAAACCGCATAATACAACACTATAAAACTCATAACAATTGCTTTTTTACACTTTTATATTATAGTAACTAATACACACTAGTACACAAATTCACCAAAATCAATTAACTTTTGTTCTCGATTTATATATAAATCAGTAAAAAATGTTATGTCCATCCATGTTTCTGAAGGTTGTCCGTGATCACCTGACAACATAGCGCGGGATGACGTCACTTGGAAACTCTCTATTATACTAGGTATGACGTAATGTTTAGGACCAATTTTTTTGTTTAATGTGAGTTGATCAAGGAAGGTTTTAAATTTCATCAAATACATCGAGAGACCACGACACTTCAAAGAGTTATCTAATATATAAAATTCTCGTGTCACGGTGTTTGTAGTTAAACTCCTCCGAAATGGCTTTACCGATTCTCATGAAATTTTGTGTGCATATCGGGTACGTCTGCGAATCGGACAACATTTTTCACCCCCCTAAATGTTAAGGGTGGTCCACCACTCAATTTTATTATTTATTTTTTTTTTTGGCAAAAATTTTTGTTTTTATATTTTTATGATACAGCATTCAAAAATACACACAACCCTAAATTTTCACCCCTCTACGATCAACCCCTATTTTTTATTTGTTAATTATCCGAAATGGTTCGACCGATTCTCATGAAATTTTGTGTGCATATCGGGTAGGTCTGCGAATCGGTCAACATCTATTTTTCATCCCCCTAAATGTTGTGAGTGGTCCACTCCTTAATTCTTTTTTTTATTTTTTAGACAAAATCTTTTGTTTTTATTTTTTTATGATACAGCATTCAAAAATATACACAACCCCAAATTTTCACCCTTCTATGATCAACCTCTATTTTTTATTTGTTAATTATTAACTTTAATTTTGTCATGACAGAATAGAAAATCTAATATTATTTTTTTTTTCACCTCTATACTCCATCGCGATTTTTATTTTTGCAATCTAATTGTTCTACGATATAAGAGCTAATGGAGATTATCTAATTGTAAGGATGGCATTTATACAAATTTGAAATAAACAAAAGCTACTCTGACACTCCACTCAGCGGGTAAATATTATTTAAAAAAATTCTACTTTGGACAAAAAAGGCGGTAAATCAAAATTTTTCTATAGCTTTCGTTACTTGGAGATCAGCGAATTGGAAGGATGGCATTTATAGAAAGAAATTTATGGCATTTATAGAAGTTTGAAATAAACAAAAGCTACTCTGTCACTCCACTCAACGGGCAGAGAACGACCGCTTGCATAATATCTTATTTAGTCGGGTTTGTTGGAACACTTTTAACTCGAGAATGGCTGGACCGATTTTCATGGTTTTTGATTTGTTATTGCACGGGAAAAATTATTTCAGAAAATTGTACTTTGGACAAAAAATGGTGGTAAATTAAAATTTAAAGTTTATGTATAGGTATCGTTAAGTTTGAAATAAACAAAAGCTACTCTGACACTCCACTCATCGGGCAGAAAACGACCGCTTGCATAATATCTTATTGACCAGACAATGTTAGGACAGGACAACGTCTGTCGGGGTCTTCTAGTCTATTCATATGAACTTGCTGTGAACGTTAAGAAATTGATTTTTGATGCCTGCATTTCCTC
Source organism: Lochmaea crataegi (assembly GCA_947563755.1). Lineage (NCBI taxonomy): Eukaryota > Metazoa > Arthropoda > Insecta > Coleoptera > Chrysomelidae > Lochmaea > Lochmaea crataegi. The sequence continues at coordinate 21,038,277 of OX387426.1, forward strand.
CGTTGCGAATGGATGATTACTTAGCAGGATTGAAAAGTGTTTGCTTACAGCAAATAATTTTATTTTTCCTTGTTTTATACGCCGTCTGCATTAATTTAGGCGATTTGCAATATCCAAGTATTCGGCGATGATTATACTAAAGGTTTTCTCGTAGGATTTTTTTGCACGGTGAAGCAAACTCTATTGTTTTGAAAATAATATCATAAATTGATTCCCATGTTTGACTTAAGCTAATAATTTATATCCTGGAAAACGTTCCGTGGTAAAAAATTTGATTAATATTTTATTGGGAACAAATGGAAGCACTAGACAGGAGTAAATACTCTCCTATTACTATATAAAAATGTTTGATCTACTAAATAATAAATTAAAAGTAGCTTATCGATTTTACTCTACTTTTTTATAACTCAAAAAGTTTTATTCCAGCAGTTCTCAACTTGTTTTACAATAACGGATGGAATAACTCAAGTTAGTATCAATTTTTCGAAGGAGTCACTAACTTTAGTGGTTAATATTAATGTAATATTCTGTTCACTGACAATATTAGTGCATACTCCAAATGTAGGTAGCCTTGAAATAAATAAGGGGCTAAGTGCTAAAAATTCACAAACTGGTTTTATTGCTTTAAAGTGGGCTATGTACCATCGCCTTTAACGTAAATAACTGGCTATGTAAAAATGTACCGGTAAATAATTAAATTTTCCACTGTTAGGCGATGCATGTGTCAACTTTGGAGTTCGTATTAGTAAATAACGGGGTAAGTGCCAGCTACTCTATATTCGTTAATTCGTGCTGGCGTGGACGTTTTGGCAGTAAAAAGTTGGCGGTTGAAAAATTATTGTCTTTTATTGCTGTTTAAAAATGGAAAATAATGTTTTACAGAAGCAAAGACGTGAAAAAAGTGAAGAAAGACAGATAAGAAGAAGTGGTGGTAAAAGCTACGTAAATACCAGAAATACTAAGGTGCAAGCTAAGGAAGAACCGAGTGGCGAGGTAAATTGGCCTAACTTTATGGTAATCATTTTGTATAGGAGAAATGCTTGTTAACTTTCAGGTTGTATGCAAATGCAAATTCGAATGTAAGAATATTCCTCATCAACAAAAAATAGCCGTATTGTTAAACAAAATTCGTATTTGATGGGACTTATTAGAGTTTCTGGGGTGAAGCGAAAGAGTCATGGGAACTATGACGATTCTGCCAATAGAAGAAGACGTGTACTTTACATTACCGTATGGGAAAGGAGATATTTTGCAGTTGTGTAAAAAAACGTTTCTCATTGTTTTTGGAATAACGAAGAGAAGAATTGAAACTATTGTCAAGGCGAAGAAAAGTGGTGAACTGACTTTTACCGAGAAAAGGGGCAATAAAAAATCACATAGAAAGTTCTCCAAAGATGATGAAAACTTAATCATTGACCGTGTTAATTCGTTTCCCAAAGAAAAAAGTCACTACACTAGAGCTAAAAGCGACAAAGAGTACTTGAGTCAGGATTTAAATATAAGCCGTTTGTTTCGAACATTTCAGGGGAAATATCCAGATTCGCTCATTTTTACGAAACTTTCAAGAGATGTTTGCCAAACATAAGCTCCCATCATCCACGTACTGATACATGTGGTACTTGTGATCTTCTGCAAAATCAAATACGATCTAATCGTAATAATACCGAAGCAAAAACTAAACTAGACCAACACCATCGCATCGCTGAAAAGGCAAGAACAGTAATGAAGATGGATCACCAGGGGTCACAAAATCCGACCAGTGAAATACCATTTCTATAGATCTTGAGCAAGTTCTTTCTCTTCCTGCCCTGACACATGGTGAGATGTTTTACTTAAGGCAACTCTCGTGTTACAATCTGGGTATCCACGTTGGAGACAACAATATGAAATAGCTTCATGTCTGTACAAGGCTGTTAGATGTCACATATTTCATAAAAAAAATTGACGATATGGAGCGACAACTGCATCGCACAAAACAAAAATAAAATGTTATTGTTTCTGTGCATTTATTTGGTGGCAAAAGGATATTTTGACGAGGTCCATCAGAAATACTTGGTTTTCGGCCATTCCTTTCTCAGCTGTGACAGAGATTTTGCCCAAATTGAGAAAAGGAAACGCTTGGAGAAATGCGAAGTTGATGGTAAAGCTGATGGTTAGTGCTACTCCAAAAAATCCATTCATGGTCACGGTTATGCAGACGGAAGATTTTTTTGGCTTCAAACAGGCGGCGGAAATGAGTCTGATTTCCAAAGATTTGCAAATTTCTGAAGCGAAATGGATCATTGTAGAAAAGGATTCATTGAGACTGGGACGCATTCAGACTCGTGAGACTTCGAACGATTTCGAAGCTTGGAAGTCCACGAGGGTTTTCAAAAAAAATGTTTCAGAAGAAACTTGAAAAAATGTATTCCTTATGTGAATGAAGAAAATCGAGGATTTTTTGAAGAAATTCTTCGTTAAGATAGATCAACCTGATTTTTTTTTCTATTTTTGTTTGTTCACACAAATAAAAAATTGAGAAAAAACGATGTTAATCTCATCTTGAACCTTTTCATGTTCTGGCACTTAGCTATTGGTAAAATAAACATTGGTGTGGTACTTAGCCCACTATAAGAAAAAAGTATAATGGCACTTGGAGCCTTCTAAGAATATCAAAGTTGTTTAAATTTTCTCTCTTAAACCAGAGCACCTGCATGAAAAATTAATTTGAATTCTTCTTTATACCATATATAGGATCATATAAAAAAATGGAAATATTTCTTAATGAAATGGGTCATGTTTTATGAAGTTTATATCGAATAACTCGAAAGAATTTTTTTGGCACTTAGCCCCTTATTTATTTCAAGGTTACAAATATGCTCAACTATTCTATTATATTTTTTCTATTCTACAGTTCATTTCAATGTCTTACAGTGCTTATAGTATATTGTGTCTCGAGGGCAGAAAATGAGCTTTAGCAGCCCAAGACTATTAGATGCACGAGCGATCGTAGCGAAGCGAGGGCAGCTGATAGTTAAGGGCTGCTAAGGCGTTCCCTGCATGTGTGACACACACCTTTTTTTGCCTACCGATTAAACCAATAAATAGGAAAATATAACAAAAAACTTTCACAAATACTGACGTTTAATTAAAAAAATCACGTGAAACGTCAAAGTAATAAAGTGACAGATGGTGGTTCACTTTGCTTTTGGTGAAATATCAAGAAAAGCATATCAATGTTGAATACTAGATCCCTTAGTTATACTCTATCAACAAAGTAACATTCCATATATTACATTAAATTAGATTTGATGAGATGGATAATCGGCCTATTCCAGTGCGACCTTTTCGAATCTATTGTGGTCCTCTGAATCTAGATTACTTTCTCCATCTTGACTCTTTTTAAATAGCCAATCAGCTATTTCTTGCTGGTGGATTCCCATCGCCTAGTACAAAAAACCGCACATTGCATACTGTAAAAAACTGAAAATGCAATACCCACAATTCTAAGCGAAACATTTTCGATCATAAAAGAGCAATCAATGAAATCATGAAATAACAAAATTTCGTGTTCAATATTGGGTGAATTCACAAGGCACCTCTCAGTACAGGCGTACTATTTTGTCAAAGGATTTTATACATCCTTCGAAGAATGTCTCCAAACAAATGTTAGACTATAGCAGGCATGACCTGCGTTGTCTAATAGGCCTTTTAACAGGCCACTGTCATCAGAATCATCATATGCTAAGACTTGGATTTTCGGAAGATTCGACTTGTCGCCTCTGTCTGGAAGATGATGAAACAGCAGAGCATATAATTTGTGTCTGCCCCGCCGCGGCTCGAATCAGGTATCTGATGTTTGGCAGGGTCTCTCTCTCGCCCTCGGACCTGAAATATCATTCACCAAACAAACTAATCGGCTTTGTTAAGAAGCTGAATTTGTTTGGTGAAATCTGAATAGGTGGAATCAGTGGAGGGCCTTATAGATCCACTCACCACAAACCTAACCTAACCTAACTATTTTGTCGATGTCATCATATTTAATATGAAACAAGCGTATATTAGTGAAAAAGTATAAAGGAATAAGCAATCGGTTTAATATTTTATTGATAATATTTAGCTATTTAGTTAACATAATTTTTTTTCGATCTGCGATAAGTATATGAAAATATTGTAAATATTCCTGAAAATTTTGAGAAAGACTGCATTATCATTAAGTGCATCATAAATCAGTTTCCTATGAGAGTAACCATTAGTTCCACAACAAAAATATAAAAGGTAAAATAACCATCAGTCTTTGTATAAATCTACAACGTAATATGCAACCTGATACTTCAGTATTGAAAGTATATCATATATTGGGATACTTTTTGGGTTTCTCAAGTTATTCAAATATGAAAAATCATAGAATTTCCATAATATCCAAAATATATATAGTTCTGTTAGTAGTTTTATCAGTTGGGCTCACTATCTTCTCAATTCTGAATAGGTGTTTTGGATTTTGGGTAAGGTGTACAATTGGATATACAATCATTTATTCTCTTCAGTGCTTTTTTGTGGAAGTATTCACCCTATTTATGCTAGTAGATGCTTTTAAGTCTAGCAAATATTGGAATAATTTATTTGAAGCGATAAAAAATATTGATCAAGTCACAGGGAGAACTGTTGTTTCAAATACTAAGTGGTATTGTATTAAAGTATTTTTTTCATTTTTGTATCTGATTATTATTGAATTTTTGGAATTGTCTATGTGGTTAGAAACAACCACACTGCCTGCGGAATATGGTTATATTATGTATAGAATCATCAACATTTACAAATTGTATGTAGTAAACAGTATATATTGCATACTTCAAATAGTGTACAGAAGATTCGACTGGATTTCGAGCTTGCTAATAAGTTCTCTTGAGAAAAGTTTCATAATCCATCAAAACCTCAATAAACTGCGATATGCTTATAATGAGTTATCACTTTGTATACAATGCTTCAATAAGATTTTCGGTCGTATGATTTTGGGCTGCGTATTGTTAGACTTTCTACAAATACTAATGTATTTCCACATTAGCATCGAATTTTCACGTACCAACGTCAATAGTTTGGGACGAAGAATTATTATATTTTCAATTGCCTATACCGCTCTATATACGGTAAGTAACGTTCAATTTATCTTTTTTAAGCAGCATATCTCTTGGACATGAGAACCACCATCTAATAATACCAATGAAAACCTTCCACTACAATCCATTCAAAAATATATTACGAGGGTTGTCTTTGATATTTTGCATATAGAGCTAGAAAAAAACAGTCTATTGTTTTTCAAATTATTCTCCACGAAGAGATCAGATCCTTTGGAACCAATTCCGGAAGCAGTTGTTCCACTTGCTTGTTGGTACATTCAAAATTGAATTTTTGAAAGCGTTGACTGCATCTTCTGGAGACTGGAACCTTTGACCACGCAGTTCATTCTAAATTTTTGGAAAAGTAAAGAAGTCGTTGTGCCTTAGGTCAGGACTGTATGGAGGATGGTCCAACAATTCGATGATATTTGCTTTGAAAACTCAATTGTTTTTCGATCTATGTGGGAACTTGCATTGCCTTTAATGAGGATCATTTATCATTAGGGGTGGGCTTTTCGAAACTGAGCAATTACTTCCAGCAAACAAATCTTTATGTACCAATAAGCAGTAACAATTCTTTGATATTGTTAAGGAATTGTTGCTACATGACCCGTTTTTAAAACAAATGCTGCCTTCATCTTTTGGAAACACTTCGAGAACGGATAACTTTCGTCGGTTTTGGTTCATCTTGGAACACCCAAACAGCCGACTGACGTTTATTTTCGGGTTCAAAAGAGGAAATCCAGGATTCATGACCACTAACAATACTGTATACAGCGTTGCTGAAAAGTATCGCACCAGGGGATTATATGTGAAAGGAAAAGTTATAAAATTCTAGGACTAGGAAATAGACTTTATTCTGCATATTTTAGAGCAATTCTCAAATGCTTTTGATGTCAGCGTTTAGCGTATGGCCGCCATCTTGAACTTTTCTAAATATCAACCTAGGTCGAGTGACGCATCACAAAGAAGCGTATTTTTTACTGAAGAATAATAGTGATGTTGTAATGTATAACTTCAATACAAAATGTCTTATGAAATATCAGTTTCATTTTTCTAAATTAAATTGTACTGTACTAATGCTATGACCTTGTAGGTTTTTAAAATTAAACAAAAACAATAGTAGGCATTGAAAGCGTCAACTGCATCATTATTTATGCACAAATTGTCAAAACTGATGAACAAAGCAGCTCATTTTTTAAAGATTTAAATCCTGAATGCCTTCCTATAAGTAGATCCACAGTGACGATATTGATAAGCAAATTTAATGAAACTGGTAGTATAAAGGATATTCCAAGGTCTGGCAGACCGAATAGTGCTAGTAATGAAGATAAAACTTTAGATGTTCTAGTAGATGTTGAAGGAAACCCTAACACATCTTCAAGGGTAAAGGCAAGAAATCATGGTATTTGTAGACAGTCCTATTCTGCATAAAAATAACTTTTATTCGTATAAAGTTCGAAATTTCCATTGGCTGAGGATGATTTTAATATACGATTACAATTGTGTGATACAGTTACAGAGAAAATTAGGATGCAACACAATTTCTTAGTTTTTTGGTATTCAGTGATGAAGCCACATTTTATTAATGTTATAAATGAAACTAACTGTTTCTAATTAAATCCACTATTTAATAAAAAAATTATGAACATTGTGAAAGGATATTGATAATTAAGCCTTTATTTAAAAATTTTATTTCACTATTTGTAAATTTAGTGTCTGAAAGGTTTTCGAATCGTGGTGCAAATTGTATTGGTATGTAAGTACTTACACTTTCATGATGCTTAGAGTATTGAGTGCTATGTTGTATGTATTCAAGTTGTTTAAGTTTTTGTTCTGAAATTTTCTCTGATTTTGTCATCTAAACAGACAAATTGTACATCCAGTCATTAATTCCCTTTTTCGACTGACTCAGAAACTTTAAAAACTCAGTTTAGGTATAGTTTGGCAAGTCTATCTGAAGCTACGCGGCATCGGTAAGGGGAGAGGAAACATGGCCGATATCTGTCATAAACGCACCAATGGCGTACGGTACCTATTTTATAAAAGTATTAAAAATAATAATTATAATTATATAATAATTATATATAGAAACTGATTTATGCTTTGCTTTAAAGGTAAGATATTTTTCAAAACACGGTTGTTAAAAACAAATAATGTTAAAAATCGTACTTGAATTCAATATGGATACGAAAATACATATAAAAAATATATCCACTATCAAAATCTAAGAAATACTCTGAAAGATGAACAGTGGATCAATATTTATGACTCGGAAAATGTCGATTTCATTATGGAAAACTTTATAGAAAACCTAACTAAATATATCCAGTTACACACAAATACTATCAAAGTAAATACGAAAAAAACTAAAAAATCATGGATTACCCCAGAAATACTAAATATAATAAATGAAAAAAATAAAATGTATAGAGAACTAAAGGTACATCCTGAAATTTTAATACTAAAACAAAATTATAGGTGCTTAAAGAACACAGTTAGACAGAAAATTAGTAAATCTAAAAAAGAATATGCGAATAGAATCATAGAGAACAGTCCAAATTCTTCTAGCGGTTTATGGAACGCAGTTAATAGTATTTGTCCAAATCGAAAACAATAGAGACGCAACAATAGAGACATTAGAGGTGAATAATGAACTCATAACATCAAAGAATGGAATTGTAAAAATATTTAATAATTATTATAGCGACTTAGGTGAAAGATATGCAAATAAAATAAATGATGTGAAAAATTTTTCAGAAAATATAACCAATATAAATAATACTGTGTTTCTCAATTCAGTATCTGGAACAGAAACTATAAATGTCATAAATAACTTGAAACCAAAAAAATCCCCAGGATGGAATAATATCGGATCAGAAACTCTAAAAGAAATAAATATTGAAATTGTCAAGCCTTTAACTAATATTTTCAATAAATGTTTCCAGGAAGGTAAATTCCCAAATTGTTTAAAAATCATTAAACCACTCTACAAACACGGTAACAAACAAAAAGTCGAAAATTACCGCCCTTTCTCATTGTTATCGGTGTTTTCGAAAATACTGGAAAAACTTATAAAGAATAGATTGTATGAATTTCTTGAAAAGATTCATGTACTCTTTAATAACCAGTTCGGTTTTAGAGAAGGACATTCTACTGAGGATGCCACATTGCAGCTAACATCGCAATTATATAAGGCGTTAGATAAAAAAGTCCCACTTATATGCATATTTGTGGATTTATCAAAAGCCTTTGATACTGTTTGTCATAAACGTTTATTAGAGAAACTGGAATGTTACGGTATAAGAGGTCAAGCTTATTTTCTATTAAAAGACTATTTATCACAGCGTAAACAAATAGTAAGTATAGACGGAGTTTCAAGCCGTTCCAGGACAGAAACCTGTGGTGTTGCACAGGGAACAGTCCTGGGAACTTCATTATCCACGATCTATACAAATAGTTTATTGCATTACCAAACATCAGGAAAAATAGCCAGTTTTGCAGATGATATGGCCATAATATATGAGGGTGAAAGCTGGAAAGACCTCAAAGCAGAACAGGATTTAAGACAAATATGCAACTGGTTTAAATATAACAAATTGACTCTAAACAGCCAAAAAACAAATTACTCACCGTTCACATCCTACTCCAATCACCTTCCTGATCTGGGACCAATAATAATTGATGACCAAACACAAATTTTTGAAAAAGATCGAATCAAATACTTAGGAATCGTAATAGATAGACATTTAAGGTGGGACTTACAAGTTAACAACGTCAAGAATAAATTAAGAGGTCTGCTGACTAAATTCAGATTCTTAGTTGATTTCTTGACATTGAAAAACCTTAAAATTTTGCATTTCTCGTTGGTGCAATCTCAGTTGCAATATGGTGTCCTAGGTTAGGGAGGTGTAACAGAAAGCAATTTGCAGCGTCTTAATGTATTACAAAAATGGATACTGAGAATCATTTATAAAAAAATATATGAGGTTTTCTAGTGATAAACTTTTTTCACAAAATGAAATATTTGATGTGAGACAAATTTTCTGTGAAAAGATATTCACAAATATACATAGAAATAAAATAAAAGTACAACCAGTCCAACATTGTCACAACACGAGAGCAAAAGAAAACTTCAATATTTCAATATGTGAGAAAACAATCGGTCAACGCTCAGTGGAATTTCTGTCAGCAAAAATTTATAATATTTTACATCTCAACTTGAGAAACATTAATAATCATAGAACATTTAAACGCTCTGTAAAGGAATGGATGTACAATACTGACAGAAAAATATTCAATAATCTAGTCGACCTTAAATTTTGTATTGGATGTTATGAATGTAATTGATCCTGCACTTTGAATTATAAATTAAATATTTCCCGATTATGTCAATTCACCCTATTGTGACTACTTCACCGATTTTTGATTATTACCTAATTCAGACAATTGAATTTCCAATAATTATATATGCTGAAATTATAAGTACATGTTTTTTATATCGTTTTAGTAAAATAGTTATATTTCGATATTATATTTATTATATTTTATGGTGCTATAAATGAATTTTTAATTATGTGAAAATATCACGTACAAGCGTCTTTGGCGCTTCAGTGATTTTATGTTTATCCATGTATTTTTAACAATAATTACTTTTTAAATTATTTATTATATTGTATTATATTCCTTGAATAAATATTATTTTTCACTACTAGCCTCTAAACCTAACTTTATTGACTTTTGTTGAGGTAGTAAAGTTGTTCATTATTAACCAAGGTAGAAAAATACAGAGCCTACTTGATTATAAGTAAATCTCAATCCATTTTACAGAATGTGAGGTTAACTTGTGCACAGCTGTCATGTCATGTGAAACGGGAGTCGACAAACTAATATTTAAAAAAATAAAATGCCAGTAGTGAAGTAGTGAAAAAAATGCTATATGAGCCACGGTAGAAAAGTGTATTAATGTCTCGGATCCATTAAAAACCGAGAAGCTTCGCTTCTCGGTCTTTAATGGACCTCGACAATAATACCTCACTTTTCTACCTTGGCGCATAATTACTATTATTATTAATAAGATACCAAGTAAAACTGAAAATACGGAGGTACATACTGACATTATAAACGCCACTGGATAATCAATGTCAATTAATTGTCGAAGTGAGAGAGAAGAACACACGCACGCGCTTGCCAATAGGAAGTCAGGTGGTTACCTAGCAACGGAGGTTAGATAAATATTCACCAATTGAGTTAGTAGAAGGGCGTAGTAATTATGATTTTCGCACGACGTTTCAGGCTTGAAGGAAACCCATAACATATTTGGAGAAGTATTCGTCTTTTAATATTCAGAAATTGAAAAAATAATGTAAATAGACAAAATCCAATGAAACAAGGACATTAAAGAACTAACTTTTAATCATTATTGACATATTGTTTATAATAAAAAGTCCATTTTCTAATTAATATTACTACATACTTAGCACTTTAGCTTTTTCATAGCTACACGTGGCAGTCTAAAACTTTTGCGTTAAGTGAACTAAACATGACAGTTAATTTTGACATTTAATATTTGTTGACAGTTACTTAAAAGACAACCCTCGTATTGTTGCCCAGAGACCACTCAGACTATAAAAAGCTTTGGGACGTCACCACCTTTTAGACATCGCCAAACTTTAAATAAAAACAATAACTGAAGAGAGAATGGTAAAAACACCTCGTAGAATCTTAATATTAATGTTATAAATGAAACTAACTGTTTCTAATTAAATCCACTATTTAATGGAAAAATTATGAACATTGTGAACGGATATTGATAATTAAGCCTTTATTTAAAAATTCTATTTCACTATTTGTAAATTTAGGGCCGGTTGTACAGTCTCGGTTCAAGCAGAGCTCAAGGTTGAACCTGGTTCAAATTTCAAAGTTCAGTTGTACAAAGCTAGTTCAAGGCAAAGCTTGGTTCACTGGCTGTCATTTTGTAAGGTTCAACTGAGCTGCCGAATTTGGACGCTTAAACCAAGTTCTATCATAACATAACCTAAACTTTTGTACTATTTTTGTCCGAATTATTTAACGATTGCATTTGTGTGCTAAATAATAATAATGGCTCACCAACTACCTGAAAATCTTGTGGAACTAACAGATGATGAAGACTTTGTCGAAGCAGTAGAAGTATTAATAAACGCTAGAAGACGTCCAAAGAAATATAGAAATAGAATGGATCATTTTCTAGAATGGAATGATGAAGAATTTGTGCAAAGATTTCGGCTTTCCAAACAGGGTGTTCGCTTTGTTATAAACCAGGTTGAAGCACAAATATCGTCTCTTACAGATTGGTGAGTGCTTTTAGTTCCTTTTGTTATCTATTTGTAACTGTTTTCTTTTTAGGAATCATGCTGTAACTACTGAACAAATGGTGCTAGTAACTTTGAGATATTTTGCAACTGGAAACTTTCTCCAGACAGTTGGGGATTTTGTTGGTATAGAGAAAGGAACAGCAAGTCGTATTGTTTGGAAGGTAACCAGAGCTTTGGCAGGACTTTATCACCAGTACGTTCGAATGCCTGAAACACAACCTGAACTTAGAAGTACCTCTCAAAAGTTTTATAGTGTGGCACGATTTCCCAAGTGTATTGGAGCTATCGACTGCACACATGTCAAAATTATATCACCTGGAGGAAATAATGCAGAAATATTCAGGAATAGAAAAGGATTCTTTTCCTTAAATGTTCAAGCCATATGTGACTCAAACTGCATGTTTCAGGATGTGGTGTGCCGTTGGCCTGGCTCAACCCATGACTCTCAAATATTTGCCAATTCAAACATCAGAGCTAGATTTGAACGAGGAGACTTCGGGGAATACACTGTAGTTGGTGATAGTGGCTATGCAATTAAAAATTACCTGATAACACCCCTTGCTAATCCTGTGACAAGGCAAGAACAACTTTTCAATGAATCTCAGATCAGAACTAGGAATTGCATAGAAAGAAAATTTGGACAATGGAAAAGAAGGTTTCCTATACTAGCTTTTGGCATTAGACTGAAAAGGGAAAAAGCTGAGGCTGTTGTGATTGCCACAGTAGTTTTGGAGAATATTGCTAAACTCTTGAATGATCCAGATCCTCCAAACAATGAAGAAGAAGAAGCAGCAGTTAACTTTGTTGACAATGTAAATATTCTACCATATGTGCATTTTCACAACATACCCAATATCAATTATGCTGTGAGACATCAGTTAATAAATTACTTTAATGAACTCTAAAGACGAATTTTCATCTTCAATATTAATCATCAGTTTTATATATTCAGTACTGTATTTGTTATTATTATTATTTGTCTAAATTTTTTATACCTAAAATAATTAAAACACAGTAAAAAATATAATTTTTTATTAGAAAGAATCCTTATATCTACAACTAGTCTTAGAAATCTTTTTATATATAAAAATATAAATATTAATTATCAAGTTTTGTTATGCTTTTTAGTTTCTGCAACATAACATGTTTCTCTAATAATAAAATTTCTTTTTTCAATTTATTACGTTCTATTATACCCTCGATTGTTACTTCTGCCTCTCGTTCTAGTTTTCGCATTCTATAGTACACTTCCTCTCCAGCATTGCAATTTTTGTTTTTTGCTCTTCCTCGGCAAATCGAATTTTCTCCGATTCCAAATCAGCTTTCGAGGCAGCCCATTGGCTAACCTTACTACACATAGCATCATATTCGTGTCTTTTTCTTTTGGATCCTTCGCCTTAAAATTAAAAAAAAAATGCTTTGAAGAAGAATAATAATAAATGGGATATATTATAAAAGTAGGTGATGGTATACCCATAGAAATCTACAATTCATCCAAATAACAAAATAATGACTTGATCTCAGCAAAAATTTCAAGTAAAAATTTCTCAGCTACAAATACTCGTATTTTTATATATTTTTTTTCTCTGCCCTTATCGCCAACATCTCACCTTTCCAAACTTTTTCCTAGTTATGGCCTTGACAATAGGTAATAACACTATCCACAATTAACTAAATTTACATTTTTCATTTTCTTACCAGTATTGAGAATCTTAGACTTTGGTGTTTTTAAATTTTCCACAGAATTCATAGTCCAGTTTGGTTTGTTTTCCGTGAACTCTATAAAAAGAAACATTTTGGTTCAGTTCTCTTTTAATTAAATTTACTGGGTATGCTTCAAATATAAATCAATATTTATAAAGAGGTGTCAGAGAAACCTCTTTTTAGACTTGTAAACATCATGTTATTCCATGCAAATAAGAACAATTCTAAAATTATTAGGTAGTAAATTGAAATAAAAACATTGATGTACATACATGGACAAAAAATCATACAGGGCAGGGGCAGTCAAAAGTATGTTACATGTATTTTATACGGTCTGTGGATTTAAGACTGAATTACCTACCTGTACAATTTTTTTGTCCATACCTGTACATTTCTGGAATACTTTATTCCCAAGCACCCTAGGTAGCTTTGAAACAATTGTTGGAGTTCTATAATTTATGAAATTTACTGTGGGTGATTTATTATCAAGGTTATAATTAAAATATTCTATCTAAACCTTCCACCCATCTAGTGAAAAATACATACTGGCTTTTTCGTTATTAAAGATATCATTTCTTTCTTCCTGCCTTTCATCCATAAATGTTTTGTCCATATTATCATCAGGCATGTTTATGATCGTAATTATCTCTGAAAATAATGTATAATGTAACAGACTAAAAATAAGTAAGAACTAACAAACGTTAATAATAAAAATTTATTGCTAACCTGCATCACCCCCAAATTCGCTTGGAAAACCATCAATTCGCTCTGCCAAAATTTCTTTAATTTCCATATCAATATCGGTAATTTCTGAGGGATTCTTTGAAGGTCCACCTCCAGTTCCTAGTGCATAGCACTTTTCATCGGCAAATTTCTTTTTTGTTCTCTTCTTCAGGTTTTCATATTTCTTCCTCAAGATCAAAGTATCTCGAAAGATATGTCCACTGTCATTGTTGAATTCAGTTTCAATTTGTCTCCAGCATTCTAGCTTATTTTTGTTCATTTTACTATCAGTCTTTTTATTTTCCAGTATATCTTTATACTTTTTTACCAAGCAAAGTAGTATTGTTTCTTCTGTGGAAGAAAAATTAGCTGATCTTTTAGCCTCAGCCATATCCTCCTAAAAAGTTGTTAAACTTTAATTTATTGGCTATTTGTTAAACTTACAGTATATTCTTACGTCTTCTTGTGTAGGTATTTTATGTTGAAAGAAATCTTGGATCAATGTTTTTTATTCGGCCGTCTTCACACTTATTAACTCTTGAGCCCACAACAAACGCTTTCACAACAGAAAATGAAGTCTCAAATTCTTAAAATATGATTTTTGACAGAAAGAACCGACTGCGCATGTGCAAACGATACCAACATAACATATCTTTCCTTGAACTAAGTTTTGTAGAGCTCGGCTCAAATATGACCTGTACAACGGAAATATATTTTTGAACCTGGTTCATCCCAGAACTCAGTTCAGTAGAACCAAGCCTTGAACCGTAACTGTACAACTGGGCCTTAGTGTCTGAAGACGTCACTACCTTTTAGACATCGCCGAACTTTAAATGAAAACAATAACTGAAGAGAGAATGGTAAAAACACCTCGTAGAATCTCCTACCTCGTAGTTCACAGCTTTAAACTTTATGCATTAATGTGCGCATGCGTGGTCATTTTTATTCTTCATTTCCATGATTAAGATCAGCGTAGCCTGAAAATATTTGAGTTTTATGATAATTTTAAACGTAAACCACGTTATATTGAAATTTTATTATTTTTGTTAATTGAAAAAAATGGAGGAGCTGCTTATTGAGAAAATTGAGAGCTTTCCATGTATTTGGAATACGAAAAATAAATACCATAAAGATATTTTAAAAATGGAAAGTGCATGGAAATCCATAGCACATGTAGTGGAAGGAAGTGGTAAGTGTAAAAAAAATATTTGAAAAACAAACATTGATTCATTTGCATAAATATAGGTAAAAAACATACTATTTTTAAAAATGACGCATTACACCGTTTTTCTGTTCATTATGTTACGCATTACGAATTAGGCACAAAAATTATAAATTAGCCTTTAATCTGCGCAAAATCACGGGAGCGTAGCTCGAGTGGTTTTTTAAGGATTACGTCGAGTTTCGAGTGAAAGATAATCGATTATTTTCTATTGCTCGAGTGGTATTCGACACGATTATATAATGAATGGACCGATAATAATAAATCATTTATTTTGTATTAATATTGAACGTACAATTATTGTAACTAATTTGTATAACATTGTTATCTATCTGTAAATGAGCTTGAGGTAGCTATACAGGGTGGCGCATTAGAAACAGTCCACCTCAAATATTGTTGGCGGGGGAGGTTTTTGCGGCAAACCCCGAGACAAATCGATTTCGTTTTCGAGGGGGACAACTTTTGATAGTTAACTTATGGTTGTACGGTCATCCCCCTAAAAGGGGTGACTACCCCTTCAAGAATCTTTAATGGCATGGGGGGTCGAGTGACACATAATTTGGAAGGTATTTCGATTCTCTTTAAAGACATGCTAACATTTTTGTGTTAAGTGTTGAAATTAATGACAAAAACTAGCTGGAAGTGTGAGTGAAAGTTATTTAAAAAAGTTGTCAGAAAAGTTTTAATCAAAGTAAGTGTTCAAATTGTGATCCGTTTACTTCCAAACAGTAATACAACCTCTGTTCAGCACTGTTCCGAACATTTTGTAGCATAAACGGAGTTATTTCACCACATGTCACAGTTATCCGGTGGCGAAGATCTTCTAAAGAGATCATTTGCATTTTGTAAACAACACTTTTTAAATAACCCCATAAGAAAAAGTCCAACGGTGATAGATCAGGCGATCTTGGGAGCCATTCAATGGAACCTCTTCTACCAATCCAATGTGCGGGAAAATGTTGATCTAAAAAGTCACGTACAGAGGCTGCATAGTGTGGTGGAGCGCCATCCTGTTGAAAAAAAAAATCATTTTCTGGGATCTGATCATCGTTTACCATTACCTCCACAATTTGAGGGTAGATGAGGTCTTCGAGCAAATTAAGATAAGATTCACCCGTCAAGTTATGAGGTAGGAAAAACGGACCAACAATATTATTTCCAAAAACCCCAGCCCACACATTCAATTTTTGTGGAGCCTGTGTATGTTGTTCTCTCATAATTGCAGGATTTGCATCACTCCAGTATCTGCAATTATGTTTGTTCACGTGACCATTAAGAAAGAACGTGCATTCGTCAAAAAAGCATATCAAATATAAAAAGTGGGGATTGTCCACCTGTCTTCTAGTCATCTCCTCACAAAATTGGATACGGGGATCTGGATCGTCTTAGTTGAGCTCTTGCACGAGATGAATCTTATAGGGATGGAATTTATGATGTTTCAAGACCCTCTGAATGCTTCTACGTGTAATTCCTGTAGTTACTGCTATTTGTCCTGTGCTTGAAGTGGGATCCAATGCAACATGTCCCAAAAGTGAAACCTGTGTAGCCTCGTTAGTAACAGGATGTTGTCTTTCATATTTTCTGTTAGAAACGTTTCCGGTCTCCATGAACTTAGATATTAAATTTATCTCGTAGGGATGTCTTACATTCTTACCGGGATGACGTTCATTAAAAACTCTTGCAGCTGCCCGTGCAGACTCGTTATTTCTAAAATAGTTTGCAACAATTCCAGTTTTCTCTGCAGTGGTGTAAACCATGATAATTAGGTTCATTTACTCTTAACTAGAGAATGAAGGAATTTCACTAAAATAAAACTAGGTACCCGTAAAATTCTACTAAAAACCATTATCTTGTCACGTCAATAGCTGACAAAAATCTTTTTTGCTATTTCCGTAATAAATGAGAATAGGTTTATAATTTAAAAGGTATAAGAGGTTTAATTTTATTTGTAGTATTTAGATTTTCATGAATTTATATTTTTTACTCCTTTTTTTATTTGTCTTTCTTTTTTTATGAAAATAATAACATTTTATTGGAATGTTATTACCTAATTATTAATCTAGCTTTTTATTCCGATTTCTTCAACGGAGATTTCAATCTGGTTTTTGTCATTAATTTTAACACAAAAATGTTAGCATGTCTTTAAAGAGAATCGAAATACCTTTCAAATTATGTGCCACTCGACCCCCCATGCCATTAAAGATTCTAGAAGGGGTAGTCACCCCTTTTAGAGGGATGACCGTACAACCATAAGTTAACTATCAAAAGTTGTCCCCATCGAAAACAAAATCGACGTGTCTCGGGGTTTGCCGCAAAAACCTCCCCCGCCAACAATATTTGAGGTGGACTGTTTCTAATGCGCCACCCGTATTTATATACTTACGAGCTTTTGCCCGCGACTTCGTCCGCGTGAAAGTCGAAAATGGTGTTAATAGGAATTTCAATTAGTTTTTTAGGTTATTAATTTTTTTATAACATATAAGTTATCATGTTAAAATGTTAAGGTGAGTTTTTCATTCAAATAATATCCAAGAACAAATAAAATTGAAATTTCGAATTCTAATCCGATATAAATATTCTTTTATATTTGACATTCCAATTTTAAAGAGTATTGCATAGCACTAAGCTTTTAGGTAAGTTCAACGGTTTTTGAATGAAATCGATTTGAGTTTTCAAACGTGTCAAAATAAAATGTTATATAAATCAAAAGCATTAAGGAGTTTGATATCAACTTCGATGCAAATCACTCCCCGGTCAATTTGTACATTAGAAATGACAAAAGCTCTTGGAAAGCTGAAATTTCATGGAGAGCTTGTGTTTACTGGAACTGTCATGGATTCATCAAAAATAATATCGGAACCCGAAGATGTTTTTGTAGTTCGATGACGTTGTTCTGCAGCTTTAATGTTTTTTGTCGGGTCACTATAGCCATCAAATACTACGGTCACTGTATGACCAATGACCATGATGACCAGATGTTATTCAAGGCCGTGCAGGTAGGGGGGATTCAGTTGGGGACTGACTGTCTTTTGAGTGCATATTTTCAGAATTGTATAGTTTATAGTATAGTATACATAAAAGAAACACGAATAGACATTTTTACTTGTGTTAAGTGAGTGACAATGTACATACGTGGCATATTGTGCATAACATGTATAACGCGTCTCTTGCAATCGCGATATCTCAGAAATGGTGACTCTTAGAAACAAAATTATGGAGACCATTTTTGTAGATAATTTCGAGGTTTACAACTTTGGTGTGGAGTACTTTTTCGAAAAAACTTACCGTTTTTGAAGAAAATCCTAACCTCATGTTTTGACCTTTGACCCCGAATAACTTTTGTAGCGCACATGGGATTATTGGGGACTTTTAAAACTTCCTTTCTTATGGTGAACCCAATCTCTCCACAAAATTTCAGCTTTCCGGGAGCTTTTGTTAGTTTACCACTATCTTCATGTCTAGATTGACCGGACGTGATTCATTGCGATTTTAAGACGTTTTCTGACTTTTTGAGAAACTTCAAAAGGTGGTTACTATCGCAACACACATTGTTGGGCTTACCGCAAAACCGAAGTGATTAAACCACGTCTTCAAGCGTATAATCGGTTATCTATACGCCGTAACTATGATCAATTCGTAATTTCTATTGGCTAATTTTATCATGAATTATATAATCGCTGAAATAACCTTGCAAAATGATGAAATTAAACAATTTAATTTGTTTAAATCTCCATTTTATTTTGAACTGACGTTCAATTCAAAATTAGTGACGCGTTTCGCTACACAGTAGCTTTTTCAAACTAGTGAAGATACAATGAAAAACTT
This sequence comes from Lochmaea crataegi, assembly GCA_947563755.1. Classification (NCBI taxonomy): domain Eukaryota; kingdom Metazoa; phylum Arthropoda; class Insecta; order Coleoptera; family Chrysomelidae; genus Lochmaea; species Lochmaea crataegi. The sequence goes on from OX387426.1 coordinate 21,057,203, forward strand.
TTATTTTATATAATGCCCTAATACGGAATTCTAAGATACTGACAAGAGTATTATAATATGTTTAAATGGAAATAAAGTACAAAAAGTGCCTAAATACGGAATTCTTCGAATATTACAAAGGTATTGAAAAAGTTACCCGGAAAATTTATCCACAACCATCACATCTTCTAGGTAAAAATGTTTAATAAGGGAAAATGATTGATATCTGTTTGGTCGTTAAGCAGATTACCTGAATATTTGTTTTTGTTAATCTCGAGGGCTTCTAAAAGATTTAATTTAAAGGATTTGGGTTCTACATGCAAAATTCCAAAATTTGAGTCGAAAGTGTGTTGGTTAGTTAATAGATGATTTGAATAGTTGGAATCTAATTTGTTGTTGTCATAGCTACGTTTGTATTCTGATATTCTAGTTTACAGAGTACTTTGAATTAATTTAAATAAACAATATAAAATTGTTTTGTTATCAATAACGATATCCCGAAATTATGCTAGATTACTCTACTCCGCCAACAGATCATCTGTGCAAAACTGAGTAGAAAAAGGGGACAAAATAGTTCTTTCTGGTCTCCCCAGTATACATACACCTAAATTAAAACCTGCGGCTAGTCATAAATTCCTAGCATAAATTCAAGCTGAATATTATGCAGGTCGGTTTTCGTTTAAATTTGAAAAACAATAGTAGAATTGCTTCGCAACTGATAAAATGTTTTTTCTAATTTTCAGATTTCAACCATTTCATTAGTGCTATCATGCGACAAAATAGAGAAACTTGGCAAAAAAATGGTTATATCATGTTATTTAATGGAGGATGTATTGGAAAAGAAGCCAATTATAAACGAATTGATATTTTTTGCAGAGCAGCTTGAGCAGCTAGCTCCCAAATTTTCAGCAGCAGGCTTTTTTCAAATTAACAGAAAAGTGTTGTCAGTATTGTTTTCGTCACTAGTATCGTATTTCGTTATAATTATTCAGTTCAATTCAGCATTCTAATTAATACATATATTTTGAAGTCAAGTTTACACTGTTAATTACGAATTAACATACCTAACTTTAATTCATATGAAGTAGAGTTATGACCATTGCATTTTTAGAAACCAATCAACTGTTAACTTTTCAGATTAGTGTATGCAACATTTCGTTTGTTTTTTATTTGTAAGTGATACAAAAAATATTTGAAACAAATTTGATGCGTTTTTTCTTTCTACACTATACCTATCAAAACTCACTGATGAAGTCGCATACGGAGTGTTTTATAATGAAGGTGATATTAATGGATTTAGTTGGGTAGTTGAACGAATGCAGAGTATTAAATCCCCATTCTTGTAGGTATTTCGCCAGTTGCATAGAATTCAAGATATTTAAGTGAGAAATACCCACACTTCCTGTTAAGTAACATGAGAGTGTATCAAATAGCTGAAGAGTATTTTCCATAAAACGTTTTTCACCCGTGTAAATTATTTATAACTGACTGAGCATTTTTGTTTGTTCGAGCATGATTCGAATTGAATTTGAATTTATCCTTCATTGAATTGCAAAATTTTGTTTCTACCCTGTTATAGGATTAAGTTCTTTTCAGGATTTTCTTGGAAAATAAAAAGTGAATTTAGTAAACCTACGGTCGCGGTAGGGACAGCTGTGGACAACTTGGCTTTACATCCAGTAGCTTCTTAGAGGAGGCCAGTACAGTTGGGATTTGCTTTTAGGAAGGAGATTTGGCCTCTTAGAATTTTATTTCTGTTCCGAAGGATGAAAAGTTCCTTCTGAGAGTAGAATTTGGATGGAAGTTTACGTAGATTGAGAGTTTACAGTGCAGTAGATGATGATGATGGGTTGTGGTAGGGTGGTTTGGATCCAGTAGCTTCTTAGAGGAGGCCAGTACAGTTGGGATTTGCTTTTAGGAAGGAGATTTGGCCTCTTAGAATTTTATTTCTGTTCCGAAGGATGAAAAGTTCCTTCTAAGAGCAGAATTTGGATGGAAGTTTACGTAGATTGAGAGTTTGCAGTGCAGTAGATGATGATGATGGGTTGTGGTAGGGTGGTTTGGATGAAGAAGTCCGAACTGAGGCTTCTTCGTTGATTTGGCTGGGGAGGGATACTCCATGGACTGAGGAGGCCTGTGAACAGCGTGAAGAATGTGTAGAAGAGGCTGGCGTTTTTGGTGCCTGGGCGTAGGAATGTCTACTCATGAATTCGGGGTCATTTGCGAACTTTTTAAGGACGTCTTCTTTGATAGTTTGGGAGAGTTTATCAGATTTCTTTGAAGAGAGATTTTTGAAGAAATTGGGGTGGATCAAGGAATTCAAGAGAAGGTGGTGGAACAGGAGAATCCATCAGCGGTCGTGGTCTGCTTTGTTTTTTGGATGAGCTGGAGGGCGTCACAAAGTTTTTCTGATTGGAAGATTTTGAGGTTGTAGCTTTTGCAGGTGGAAGTTTTCGAGAATCGTATATGTCATTGTCTCTTTTCTTCCGTGTGGCACCGGTATAAGTACTTTAGAGCGGTTTCTGAGAAGAAACCAACTCTAGGTCTAGGTCTGATTTTCATTGGTTTGTGAGTTTTGTTGGTCTAGGCCTGGCCTATTTTTCAGATCGCAGCAAGTGAAGGTGGGTACAGACGTAAAACAAAACTTCGTACAGTAACGCCGTCTCGTAACAAGTCTGAACGGCACTGCGTAACATAGTAACATCGAGAAGACCCATCGGTTGTCGGTTTTTTCGCGCCGCATCAAAGAAATGATACGCATTGATGTTGCACCACTTGTTATTCATCTTGTTATTCATTTATGGATGAGTATGGACAAGACGATGTATTGTACTACTATATTTGTTTACACGCCGTATCTTCAATGCGTAACAAACAATTGTTACGCGACGGCGTTACGGTACGAAGTTTTGTAAAGGTGGGTACGTACGTATAACAAAACTTCGTACCGTAACGCCGTCGCGTCACAATTGTTTGTTACTCATCAAAGATACGGCGTGTCAACAAATATACATCGTTTTGGATGAGTGGTGCAACATCAATGCGTATCATTTCTTTGATGCGGCGCGAAAATACCGACAACCGATGGAACGCCTTGATGTTACTATGTTAGAGTGTTGCGCTGTTACGCGACGGCGTTACGATTCGAAGTTATGTTGTATGTCTGTTCCTTCCTTTATATGTCTGAACCCGCCTTAAAGGTGCGTACCAGTGACCATTTATTTTGCCACGTGTCTGCTCGACGTGAAACCGGTACTGTTACTGAGCTGCCATATTGTATCTTAATATTATAGGGAAGATTTCCATGTTATCAACACAATAGTTTCTAGTGGAAATATTGAATCACTGAATGCGTAGTAACGCCAAACTGTGAGCATTTAAAATATGTATTTATATTAAAGATAAAATATGATTAACAAGAAATTTAATTTAATTATCAAACTGCACTAAATTTTATTGTTAGCTAATCTAGTCCACATCCTAAATGTAGTAATGTTTTGGACAAACTTCATCTATACAGCCGGTGGAAGCAAGATGTTGATAGTAAGCAGCCGATTTCCTGGCTGTTCTTGTTTTTTCTGGACAATCGAATTCTACATCGTATAAACCATATTTAACTCTGAAACAGAACACATCCATTAAGCTACGATTGACAAGTTGATGACTGAAAATTATTTAAATTGCTGAATTGAGCTCAAGCTGATTTACATCATTAAACAAGACTCAGCTCGTGTTTTTTGTTTATGCATTTATCAACAAATGAGAAATATTGGTGCTTATTATTTACAGAACTACTCACGAATATCCGTTAAGCCATTCGAATCCATCAATATAAGCGTAATATGAATATCCGTAAACTCTTGCATCATCTTCTATCACAGCAGCTCTGATATTGCGAACAATAGCCTGTTAACAACAAAAATATTAAATGTAACTTTTCTGAGGTCCACACTCATTGTACTATTTTCGTGGGTTACTTATCTATTAGCTGAACATCAATTTCGTGCATTTACCTTTATCCAATCAATACGGTCGTCATCATTTAAGTCTCTAGAGCAAGTGCCATATCCGTTACTGGTGATGAATATTGACGGATTGTAGTAGTTTTTCTGTATCCATCTAATCAAGCTTCTAATTCCCATTGTACAGTATTCCTGGTGAAAAAAATATAATTTAAGTAACGATTTCGTCGTGTTTTTTGGAAAGTAATTACTGGAACAAATCGCGTTACTTTGCTTAGTCCAAATTTCAACTCACCCCTTCCCATGCTGTCAGTTCTACACCAATATCGGCTTCATAACACGGTGATGGGTAGTATCCGTCTCTAGCCATAGTGGTATAGTATGAAGTATCGTAATTAAGTGCAAAGAAATCATGAGTATCTTTGACGAATTCGATCTCTGAGTGACTGAACAACGGTAATCTGCATTCGTAATCATATGAGTCCTCCCAGTTATAGTCACCACGAATTCTTTCAATCATTCTAGATGGATAATCTCCGATATAAATGGGATGAGCCCACCATCCAAGCTAAAATATAAACAAAAATAGGTATATCAAAATAAATACATTTATTGAACAGTTTAGTTGAGGACGTTTCGAAAGCTATGAATTTTGAAGGTGCTTACTTGGAACTGCAGTTTAGTTTCCGATGCGTATCTATCAGTGTCACAGTCTGATAAGGGTTCATACCAGTCGGAAGCCAGAGCAATGGATATTTTTCCTGAAATCGAAAATATTTACATATTAATGATTCACTTCGTAATCAGACACTTTTGTAAACCAGATGCTCCCTATGGGCGAGATAAGTGTATGACTGTACCTTTTTGGCAAGATCTATAATCCTCGTCGTAAAGATGGTAAGCGGAAGCATGGGCCAATAGGAGATTGCGACCGCAAACATACTCGTTATTTCCAGGACCATCACTGATACCAGGGGCGAATGTACCATCTCCATATCCTCCTTTACAGATTCTAGTTGGGTCGTTAAATGTTATCCAGTACTTAACATCATCTCCAAAATTATCAAAAAGTACTCTAACGTATTCAGTGTACCACTCAGGGAATGAAGAACAGAGGAAGCCTCCTTGATCTTGAAGAGCTTGAGGAAGGTCGCTGTCGTAAATAGTTACAATTGGTTCAATTTGGTTGATTTTGAGAAGGTGGATAAGTCTCTTATAATGATCGATTCCTAACTGGTTGATTTGACCACATCCTAAAAAGAAATTAGTAGGTACGTACTTGTATTAGAAGAAATAGCATGATACATAACTTTCAGTTGAATAAATAAATATTATGTATTTACCATCGTTTATAACACTTGGCCAGGAAATTGAGAATTTGTAATGTCTAGCAGTAAGATTATTAAGAATTTCAACATCTTCTTTCAAGTGGTTATAAGCATCAGCAGTTATATCTCCATTCGAACCATCCTCTACTACACCAGGATATGTGTGGAGCCAACGATCCCAAATACTTTCGGATTTATAATCTTGAGTCCAAGCTCCCTCAATATTATAGGCTCCACTTGAAACTCCGAATGAAAAGCCTTTAGGGAATACATCAGGATTTTCAACAGGTGCGCGAGCAGGTACATCAAAGCGCGGTGAAACATGATAATCAGAATCAGAAATGTAAGGATAATAGGAATATTCAGGGTAGTATTGTGGGTACGGATAAGCTTCTGGATAGGGGTATCGGTCTGGAATCCAATCTGGAATCCATTCTGAAGCACGAGGTGCAAAATTATCTGGGATATATGAATTAACTTCTTCGCCTGAAGAGCTGCATTCTTCTGGATATGTCAGAGTGGTTATTGGAACTATGAATGTCTCTGGTACTAATTGTGTTTCTGGTACTAAATGTGTCTCTGGTACAAGATCTGTGTGTGGTACTAATTGTGTCTCTCGTATTATTTTGGTTTCTGGTACCATACGTGTCTGTGGTACTAGGCGTGTCTCTGGTACAAGTTGTGTTTCTGGTACCAATTGTGTCTCTCGTCTCACTTGTACCTCTGGAACTAAATGTGTCTCTGGAACCATTTGTGTTTCTGGTACCAAATGTGTCTCAGGTACTAAACGTGTCTCTTTTATCAAATGTGTCTCTTGAACTGGATGTTGGTAATGGGATGATGGTGTTTCCCAATCTGAGTCTGGTACTGGCCATGCATTCGGATACTGAGACAACGGGTTAATTTCCCAATCTGATTCTCTCTCTGACCATGAATTCGAATATTGAGGTAACGAGTTTATTTCCCAATCTAAATCTCCCTCTGGCCATTGATTCGAATATTGAGGTAACGGGTTTATTTCCCAATCTGAATCTCTCACTGGCCATGGGTTCGAATACTGAGGTACCGGATTTATTTCCCAATCTGATTCGTCCTCTGGCCACGGATTTGGATACTGAGAATATTGGTCTACATGACCATTATAATCATATTGCCAATCTTGGGAACTGAAACTATAAATAATTCATTTCCTACATATTTTTAATTATAATATTAGTTGAATCAATATCAGATTTTGTTCAATAATTATCACTAGACGATGGAATATTTTTAGATATGACACGTGGCAAAGTTGGTGCTCTATTTAAGCATTTTGAAAGTTGAAAAAATATTTCAAGAAATGTACAAATTAATTGTTTCAACCCTTACAACGTGAAATCTTTCCACAATTATCAAATAAATCAATAGTAACAGAAGTATTACATTGATCACTTTACCGGTATTGATCAAATAATGTCTGTGAATATTTGGGATAATCATTGTATTGTCTGATAGAGTGAAAATAAGATTTGAGCTTACCTGGAGTGGAGAGCTAATAACGTTACAAATAAGTGCAACGTCGATCTCATCGCGACTATTTTCACAAAACACACTTGGAAGGTTTTGTAATGTTTCTGGTTTTAAAGCAAATTTTTTCATGGTTATTGCAGAAATTCGTGTTTCTGCGGCTAAGTTTGTCACGTAGAAAGATTAATTTCGGAACAATCTAATAACCAACGCTCAATGAGAAAATAATAGATACTTAAATTACCAAAATTCAAATGTTGATGTAGGTGACGTTTGTCGCATATCGAAGTAATGTGTGTGTACTTTTTAGCTTTTCTTGGAGTTTTGCAATCTTGAGCACTGACAACGGAGATGAGGTTTTTTTTACTTCAGAATGGTTAAGACAGATTACAACTGAAAATGGTTTTTGTATTTATTACTACCACATGAATTAACTGATAAGAATGGTGAACAGGTTCCAGTAAAAGAATGACAGTTAATATATACTGAGACTTAAAAGACAACCTAGTAGCAATGCTGGTTCAACTTGTACCATTAAGTTAGGCAGCATTTGTGCAATTATATTACATTTATGACAAATCTGATTATAACTATCATAAAAAAGCATTTTTCCTTCCAAGCACCGATAATACACTGCATTTTTGTTAACCAAAAACTTGAGATAAAACACAAGATTAATTTAACAAAGTATGTTGTTGAATGTGAAGCTGCACCTAATGTACAAGTCCGATACTACTGGAAGAGCTAACCAATGTTGATGTTGTGGAAGAACAAATTCTGCTGAACGATAGAATCTTTTTCGATGCTCCAAATGTCGCTGGTATCTTGAGATAAGTTAAAAAAATAGCGCCTAGTATCCAAACGCTTCAGCTCAATTGATAAATTATATTCGTTCATTCATTTGAGGTTTCCAGTCCTTGACACATTATCCTTTAGGTTTTTTGTACTGTTACGGGTTCAAACTTATTTACTCTAAACTTAAAAGCAAACAGAGCATAATAAATTAAGAGGAGGCTAACACTTACCGCTTAATAATTATATTAAGAACAAATCAAACAAAACTTAATTAAAACTTCAACTTAAAAATAAAACTTAATCATAACATTGTTTATTCACATATTTACAATATAAGAAATTCTTATTTTATTGTTCATTCACTTTAAACGGTCTAAACAATTTCAAGGCTACCCCTATTCAAGTGTCAAGCTGACCAGGTGATGACCAGTAATCAAGGTTGGTACTTAGACTTACTTATCTGACACATTTAGTTGACATACTGTCGAAAGTCTATGTTCTCTCTCTCTCTTCCGTTTTGTTTCTGATGGCTTCAATTTTGACTACATGAGGTTGAACGAATTTTTTCGGATTTTTGAAGCCAGAAGCAAAAAGAAATCACTCTTGGACTACTTTCTTTCTAGACGTCAAAAAATAATAGTTCAATACCATTAAACGCTTTACAAAATTAGAAAAATAAATTTCCACTAAGAAGCAACAACTACTTCTCGGGCTATATGCCCCGACATACTTTGAATTACACTTCTAAAGTAAACGGGGATGGTATATCTGTTAAGATAGAACCAACCATTCTGGTTTGCGATTAAAAGGAATAACATCACTTGTAGACCGGTTTCGGCGTTTTTGCGCCTCATCAGCACAAGGTAGATGCTATTCGTCCAGAATGGTTGGTTCTTATATTTTCTTTCTTTTCATGTCTTGGAAAGCCCACAAGGGGATCTTTACGAATAGTCTACTTGAAAGCCACTCCACCTTCGGTAAGTCTTCCTAACCTAACCGAACCAATTTCAATTAGCCACCATCTAACTGCTCTTCCACTCTTTTAGGCTTTTTATGTTACACTCTGAAGAATTACTCTGATTGGTAACTGGCTGTAGTGCACCTGTTGCTGTGGATTTAGCTGAATTCCTGTGACTGCGACTGCGGGTTGCTAAGTAAGAGTATTCTTGTTTTTCTTGTATCTCATCGTTGACATAACACAAGGAAGGACAGCTTCGATTCTAACTACTACGCCACTCTGATAGCTTCATAAACTTATAATCGTTAAACATCCAGTATAATCAGTTAAATACTTACTTACCTTGTGAACTTATTAGTACTAATGGAGGGAATTTCGTATAGTGTTAAATAGGTAATTTTGTTTGAACTTTACTTTAGAACAACTTGTAACCCAAAACTTCAAAATCTTACTCAGAAATAAAAACACTTTATGATCTTAATTTCACTGTCTTAACATTACTACCAATAAATTTCGTGAAACTGGAAATTAAAATTATCCCTTAGGATGTTTACTTACCCACCATTTACTCCTCTGCAACTAACTGAGGATTTAAATAATTTATTTGATACCCACTGATACACAATTTATCATTTATCAGTGCCTTTTTTGGTTGTACCGTCTATATGAGACTAGTTGTCCTTATCAGGCTTAATTATTTTCTAGCTAGATCCTTGTTACAGGATTCCTCCCTTGAGCACTATAGATAGTGCTTCGCATTCAAGATAATATGTGAGGGCTGTTTCTACATCTCTCAACTACAATCGACCAATAGCAGCCTTCGTGTTTATATACTCAAGGAGTGCATGTCCTTTCTTCGGTGGCAGTAACCGGTGATTAATCCTGTCACTCTCTCAATTTGACTCCTACTTAGTTTTAGTATTGCTTGACCACGAGTTTGCTGAGTTTCTGCTTAGGCACGTCGTTACAGTACCTCTGATGTCTTTCAGCGAAATATACACTCCCGTACTGCAGTTTTCAATAAACCGAATACTATATTGTATATTTCACTGACTACTATTCCCAGTAAGCCCAGTAAGCGCTACCTTATTATAGTTTACCAGGGTTCAAAGTCTAAGTCTGAGCTGGGGCAAGCCAATGGTCTAGGTGTTACGTTTCTGTCAGAAAGTATAGGGTTCATGTGGCATCTGTATCTTCTTTGAATGTTTATTTGCAGACACGTGTTGATAGCGTGTGTTTCTTCCTGGATTAAAAAGGCGAGCTTCCCAAGAAATACTTTACCTGGGCTAAGCTCATCTGCCTCTGTCATTGTACCACTCCAGCGAGTAAAAGGTTAGTTTCGTCAACATCTGGAATTATCGTGTAGATATGTAGCTTTTCCGCCCATATTAACCCCCGTAAGTAATTTGGATATCCAATTTTAATCTATTTCAATTATGTAATTCAAAGAATGTTTGTTAAGCAACTTTTTTATCACTTAAGCTTTACCCTAGGTCATGTTTTTTTTTCAAATATTAAACTTTAAAAGTAAACATTGCACATGGTGCGGAATGGGGTGGGGTACAATGGGGTACCCCGTTCTGCCCCGTTAAATGTCGTACTTGATTTAGTATTTTTTCAGATGGTTAGAAATTATGTTCGGAAGACAAAGCGTCAGCAATGGAGTACCGAATCCATGAACCCAGTGCAGTTGATGCCGTTGTGCCCCAGATAACTTTAGAAAGTTATGTCACGAAAAAAAGGATCAACAAAATTTTGTTGTTGATATATCTACCGGGAAATTTCACTGCGTTTTTTCACAAGAACAGGAGATAGAACTTGTCGACTATTTAAAAGTAATGCAATCAAGGCTTTTTGGCTGGACCATGATTGACTTTAGACGTTTGGCTTATCAATTAACTATACGAAATCAGTGCCAACATTAATTTAATGATGCATCTGAAATGGCTGGGAAGGATTGAATGCAATGTTTTCTAAAACGCCACCCTACTTTGCTGCTACCACGGACATTACAAACAATACCCCTCCATCAGCCAATGATTCCTCTACTGCACCAAGAGCTGAGACGCCAACGGAACCTTCAATTTCAATAGCACTTCCTGCTGCAAAAAAAAGGATGTAGGAAAATCTACTAAATCTCCTCCAACTGCATCAGCAAGTGACATTTTAAATCCCCTACCAGGTTGCTCTTCATGGAAAGCGCAAAACGAATTTGCTTCCTCCGATGTCAACAAGAAGTATTCTTTTCCCTGCTTGTCACCAGAAGTTGTTTCACAGGAGAGGTAAAACAGCAATATTAACCGTAACACCATATAAGGAAGAACTAGAGGCAGCAGCAGCTGCAAAAAAGATTTCGCAAAACAAGAAAGAAGGCGTTAAAAGGAAAATTAATGGCAATGAGAATAAAGCAAGTAGCATTACGAAAAAGAAGCGAAACTCTTCCAGGAAAGTGTCGATTAAAAAGGTAGATTATAATTCATCTTCAGATGGAAATAGTGACGTAGAATATCTTTACTGTTGTGAATACTGGTCCAAGTCTGTTGAAGGATGGATTGCATGTTCAGCGTATCACAAATGGGCACACAATGCCTGTGCCGGTGTTGTTAGCGATGGCGACGAATTGCAGCTTGTTTGTGAGAAGTGCCAATCCTAAGTGGAATTTTGTCTAAAGGTTTTAGCTATTTAAATAAAACAAATAATAAAATTGTGTGTACTTGATATTTTTAGTACCATTTTCCACCATTCACTATATTTCAGGAAATCTAATCAGATATTAATGGGTTCTGGTAAAATTCATGAAAACCTTATCCTGCCCCGCCCATGGGGCGGAATGGGGCAATATGCACTTTTTTGGTTTTTCATAATTATTTTCTTTAAAATATTTATTCAACTGTTGAAAAAGAGGAGAATGCTCAATTTACATATTAAGTATGTAATACACCTATCTAATATCAGCACTCCTAGGGCTTTCTTGATGTTGGTGTATACATAAATTTAGCCAGCTAGCGCTACGTTCAATAAGGGCTATTTTATATCTTGTGTGATTATGTTAGCGGAGATATATTTTTTATTAAAGATACTAATATATCTTACGGTCACTTTAATATGTTGTTATTCAACAATTTCACACAATGATGTTGGTTAGATACCCCCATTGATAGGTACTGATTTCATCAACCCATTCGGTTTTTCAACAGATCTTTTTGCGGGAATTTTTTTACATGTTTTGTTTCTGGTGGGATTTATTTTATAGTAAATTTATCTTTGTTCGACTGGTTTTAAGTCGTTCATAAAAATACAGTATTAATTGGACCGAAAAATTACATTCACTACTGATCCTGAAAAAACATTTCTGTCAGTCATCAAGGAAACCAAACTGCATTCTCCAATTATGATTTTTTTAACTTGATAACAATTAACAAATTAAGTACGCGGTACGTGTGTTTTTCTCTTGATTAATTTAACGCTCCATACATTTATTGGATTTGGAAATTAGTTAGAACTGTTATACCGAAAACAGAAATCTTTAGTTTTTACACCATAGGACAATTAACTCACAAAAATGAAAACTCTAAGTAATACCACATAAAATCTTTTTTTTTTCATTGACACCAATAACTTTGTATTATCTACAATAATGTGTTCACATGAGAAGGAACACAATTACATATTTGAAATTTGGAATATAAATTGATAGGTACTTTTGAGAAACAGAAGTAGGTTTGCGATGTCGAACATATTCATATATTCAACAATTACTAATTTAGAGATGAATGCAGATGACAATATATTTCGAACCAAAATCAGATAGCATCAAATAAAATTCCTCAAGATTCAATTTTTGGAAAGTGCCTATAATCATCGTACCACTAGATCAAATTAAACATGTATTACTTCGAGGTTAGTATTGAAATATCACTCCATTTTTGATGCATCAATGCTGACAATATAGCAGAGGGGTTAGAAAACTCGTTAAAAAAAGAAATTCCTGACCTTGCACCTTTCACGATCAACTGTCGTATAAGGGCTGCAGATTTCTCACGGAACTACTTCAATATCCTGAAAAACAAGCAGCTCTAGCCCGCGATCGGTGGCGCCCTCTAAAATCACACTATCGGTGACGTGTTAGATGTTATCTAACCTGTCGGATTTTACGAAAATTCGCACAAATCATTGACTCTTATTGTAACAGTATTCTTGAAATTGAAGTAGTTACGATTCCAGATGGAATTTATTTATTTTTTGATGATATAAGTACGAAGTCATTCATGAATATTTATTAATGAAAGAAATTTTCTTTTATTTACAAAAAAGTCGCATATAGCGACATATAATATATTCGCGCACATAGGTATATAGATATATATATCGCCAAGTACTAGTTCTAGTTTGTCACTTAAGTTATTGACTCGTCTTGATTGTTCAAACTTTGGGCATTCGATTAGTAAATGTTTGTCAGTGAGCTGTGTGTTGCATACTTCGCACTGAGGGGGTTCACTTTTACTAAATAGATAGCTATGGGTAAGTCTAGTGTGTCATATTCGTAGCCTTGTTAAAATAACTTGTAGTGATCTGTTGTTTATTGATAGTAACCAGGGTTTTATTTCCGGTTTCACATCGCGTAGTTTCGATTGAGACATTTGCCACTCGTTTTGCCACAATTGTTGCACTTTTTCTTAAAGTAGCGGTTTTAAATCGTCGTTCACTACCGTTTGCACTTCACTCGCGGTTTCACTAATTATTGCTTGTCGCGCATTACGATCGGCCTCTTCATTTACTTTTATTCCGATATGAGAAGGAATCCAAAGTATTTCTTCGATGCTATTTGATTGTGATAGTTCGGCTTTAATTTGGATTGCTATTGGATGTGTGGGATAAAGTTGATTTATTGTGTGGATTGAGCTAAGCGAGTCTGTTAATATGAGAGATCTTGGAATATTTTTTATTTTTATATGGATAAGTGCTTGCAGAATGGCGTATAGTTCTCCAGTGTATACGCTGCTTGTTTCAGGTAACTTAAATTGTAGTGTGCTGTTTTGTATGTTTACTGCTGCACCTACTCCATCCGTGGTTTTTGATGCGTCTGTATATGCGAGGCAAAATTGTGGATATTTAGCAAGTTGAGAAGCAAATGCTTTTCTAAACAGGATATGGGGTGTTTCTAATTTGTTATATAGTTATATATGCACAGAGATGTGTCAGTGTAAGGAATCTTGATCGACCAAGGAGGAGGGCATTTAATTTTGTTGGAGAGGATGGGTAGTTTGATTTGGAGTTCAGAGAGAATTTGACTAGCTCTTACATAGAAAAGTGGATCTGCTTTCTTGTTTGTCGAATATGGGGTTTTGTAGCGAGTTGTGATCACTTTATTGTACGTTTGGATTCGGATTTGGCTTGATGGATAGTACGTAGGAGGCAGTAAGATAATGAAAGAAATGATAACACTCCTTGCAAATGTGTTTCTGACATGTAACACAAGAGTATTTTGTAAAACAGAAAGAGCATCGTGGTATCACATTTCCTTGTTGTGCTGTGGGTACATGCTGCTCATGTGCCTGTGGTACTGCATCTGGTGTCTGATTATTCAGCACATTTTTTATTTTATCTTGCAAAGGAACAGATACACTCCTGAAACTGGATGTACGCAAAATGTGTGGTTTTGTTAGTTGCTTTGCTAGCTCAGATAAATAAGATCTTCGAGCTATTTGGTCATTTGTGTTAGTGAAGTAAATGATTTGCGAATTTATGCCTGCGATATTGAGAAAGGAACAGAATAACGTTAGCGGCCAACGATTGCTCACTCGTGTAACACAGTACTCAGTCTTCATAAGGTCCACAACATCAACCGCTCCGTTGGTGAGGTTGTAGAATATGATAATCGATGGTTTCTTCTGATCTCCAGTCTCTAAGTCGATTTCGGCATCTTCATGAAATGTAGACAACATTAGGACATTCTTGTTCTTTTTAGGAATATACGAAGCAAGCATGCATTTCCTAGGTTCCACAGCCCACGCAAACATAGTGCTATGCTATGCTACCTGGCGAATTTTTGTGTTCAAAAAAATTGGGGGTATTTCACGTTTATTCTTCCTTAAAGTACCTACTAGAATGAGACGGTGATCTTTCAATAAATCGTTAGCGAGTGGTATGTAAGTGAAATAAGTGTCGGTAGTGATATTCCTACCTGTGCCACTGCAGTTTCTAAGAAGACGTTTGACAACACTATTCGCATCATTATCCAACATAAATGGACCTTCAGGTTGTTTGCCGGCATAAACTTCAAGATTGGGTGTATAAAACATTCGTGAGTCGACAGCTGCATACATTTTTATTCCATATTTTGCAGGTTTATTTGCAATGTATTGCCGGAACTTGCACTTTCCCCTGAACCCCTCGAGCATCTCATCTATGAACCAAGGCTATAGTGCTGTACACATTTTTCGGTGAACGTATCTAGCACATATCGCAGCTAGGTTGTCTGTTTTAGCTCTCTCCTCTCTTGTTTCTTTATCATCAAACCTGATGGCTCGCGGTAAAAAGTGAAAATGCTGCTGCGATAATGTAGCGGCAAAAAATTCTGGAGCTGTTCCATCTGTGTTCCACAATTCTGATGTAGTCAGGTATTGAGCTCGTTTTCGTTTCACACCGGCTAGGTAAGGAAGTCCTAATACTGCCTTCAATTCTTCAATCTATTACGGTTTTCGCATTTTTTGCAACACCTTCTACACCAGGCAACTGCTTTGTTATATTGTGACGTGCAGCTCTACCTGGTTGTTTCCTCACCTTATGAACTAACCACTTTGTTCCATCTTTACCAATGTATGAAGGATAGTTTTCAGCAGTACTTTGACAGATATCGAAAGTATCTTCTTCATCATTATCATCGGACTCTGATCATTGTTCAGTGGCTGTTTCATGTTCACTATGCTCAGACGCAGCTTCTCCATCATTTGAACTAAGAGGTGATAGATGAGATTCTCCATTATATCGTTCTTCTTCTTCTATAGATTCCCAAAGTGTGCATATTTTCGTCATTTGTAGTGAATATAAATGTACATATTTTTTCAATTTTTCTTGAATATAAATCCGCGCTTCAGTCATTACAGTACAACGAATTTTTATAGCACATTAGCTGAAACTCGGCCACGCGATGATGTGGTTCAATTATAGATTGTGTATTATTGAGGTGGACTTTCTTAGCCGCACATTTTTGGACAGAGTAGCTAACATGTTCGTAGATTCACTATATACATCGAGAAATTATCCTTATCTTGATATTAAAAAACATATATTAATAACTATCATAAACTTTCCCACCCAACTATTAATATTACCTATTCTGCAGATATCGAACTAATAATTAATATTAAAATTTTAAGTATAAAACACCGTGGGTTCACGATCGGCCAATATCGTTAATAACAAATATATTTTATAAACTATCAATTTCTAATTATTCAGGATTATCAATATTACTAATAGCCAGTAAAGCTTCACCACACCTTCATCTTTTAGAGAAGAAGACCCACGCCACACCTTGGAGAGAAAATATGTTCAATCTATTCTGGTGTAAGCAATGGTTTTCAGATCTAATTTTTCCATGTTTTGATTCATGTACGCTTGTTTTTCTTAATGGTACCAGTATTTTCCACTAAACCTGATAGTCAAAGTGAAAAAAATTTGTTACAAGTGACCTGATATAAGCAGCGGATGACTGCTACGCTTAAAGCAGAAAAGCCAATACGATAACACTGTTCTGTATTCTTAGTTGTCAACATTTTTCCGATAATGTTACCTACATGAAAGAATTGTGAATAAAAAATCAACTTGGGTTGAATAATATTCTCCTTCAGGGGATTTTTAGGAAACAATTTGTTTTAAATTTGTATTAGGTTAAACAAAAAAACGCTCATTGATTAGGAAAAATATATTTAAAACTAATTTCACTAAAAGAAGAAAAATTAAATTTGAATTTAAACGCATCTACTGCTACAAACGCTTCGGTAGTACTCAGCGGATTTTCTTTGTTTTCTTGGTTTGGATTTTGAATTGAAGTCTACATCGAAAAGCCCAAACTTGTAGCTAAAACAGAAAAAAGTGTAAAGTACCGAGCACATTCTTATCAATTCACACACATACATTAATTCCAAATTTCCTGCTATTTTCGGAGGTAATACCACGAGTGCTTGAAAATTGCCGATAATTTCCATGAAAGCTCGAAGAACGAGTGGAATTGGACAACAAGCTTAAATGGAAATTATCCGGTTAATTTTTAAGCACAAGCGGTATTTAGGGAGAATATTTCTCGAATAAAAATACAAATTACTGTATATCTCCACTACATTGAATTTGTACTTTTTTTCATCGCAAAATAACATAAATTGTCTCCATGCACTATTCTTACTCTTTTCCGTGTTTTTGGGTACACTTTTAATGACATTTTTGTCCATTTCTCGTTCTGTTATACCTCCGAATCGATTAATGACCTCTAAGAAACTCTTCTTTGACGTTTCACGTTTATGATTTTAACGTTGTCTGACAACGGTTGTCATGGCAACGTGTAATTTCCGGAAATTTTTAATTTCCATTTAATAATTTAGCATTCGTTGTATTGATACAACATGTATGAGTGAAATATTCAGGTAAATTCAAGTGAATTGCAATTCATGATTGAAACTATTGCTTATACGTTCAAGATATTGGAAAATTAATAAATATATGTAAATAGTGATTGGAAAATACATACTTGAGTCCGTCTATTCCTTCAAATCCATCAATGTAAGAATAATAGGTGTATCCAAAAATGTTGACTTTATCTTCAAACATAGCAAATCTAATTTGGGTTAAGACATTCTGTGAAAAAAATTCTGAATAAATACTAATAATTATTGTTTATTTTATTTATCAAAACATTTGATTCAAACAAAACATACGATAAAAATGAACTTTAATAAATAATAAAATCGTGATAAATGGAACTATCTGTATCTAGCCGACTCACACACTATGCATCTCGCAGTAAGACAAGTTGTACTACAGTCAGTCATAAAGATTTGTAAAACGTGCAGTATCAGCACAATGAGCATTAGACGCTTGGCTGTCCGTGAAATTTTTTATTGATTTATGTGTGAGATTGGTTTTCTCCAATCTCTCCACACATAAAGCAATGGCGTAAATTTCCGCCTGACATACGGTCGGGTAGGATCCTAGGTCTGCGCCCGTATTCACCCGCACCAGAGCCTGAGGGTTTTTTTGATCCATCTGTGAACCAACAGCTGTCTTCTCTTAATAAATAATCTTTACGGAGGACCCATTCGTCTCTATTTGGAATTAGGACGCTATAAGTCAGGTCGTAGTTGGAGACAGAGGTCACTCCTAGAATACTGTGACATTCACAGTCCACTAGCATTCTGCTTTGATCTGTATAAGCCTGTTTTGTGTATTTGGAAATATGCGCAATTCTATATGTTGTCCATCTAGCCTCCCTTTCCAGAAATATATGGAGAGGAGGTAGGTCTAGAAGGATTTCCATGGCTGCTGACGGTGTGGTACTGATGGCACCAGTAATAATAAAAGGAAATATAAAAGGAAAAATAACCTGCTGATCAGATTTTGATAGGTTCTGAATATCCTTGAAAAGCTTCCTCGTACATCAACAACTAAACCATGTGAAGATATCGATAAAACATTAACAAAATTACAAACAACAAAATCTTATCACTAATAAGGGTTTGAAATGTAACGAAAAACTTCACCAACCTTAATATACACAATCCTGTCTTCGTCGGTTAGGTTTCTAGAACCAGTTCCGAATCCGTTAGAAATTAATATATCAGGATTATTGTATTTCCAATTTATCCAGGCAAGTAGTTTCCCAATACCAGGAGTGTCATCCTGAAAAATACTTCCTTTAGAAATTATATGAGCAAAAGAAACACAAAACTACTTACAGCACTCCGGCTCACCACTACAACGCCAACATCATCACCCCACGATTCAAAATAATAAACAGTTTCTTCTAAAGGATAACTGTGGGCTTGTGTGAGATATGTAAGAGAGAGGAAATCAATGGTATTTTTTATAGAATCAATTTCTTTTGAAGTGAATTCTGGAAGTCTGGACTCAGATAGACCTTCTGCCTTTGATTTTACTGCGATTCTTGTTTTCATGATCTCTGGATAATCTCCAATATAGATGGGATTTGCCCACCAGCCAATCTACAATTAGGATTGCTTATTGAATGAATGAGAACTAAACTTCAAAAAAGGCATATCTGTAGAATTTACTGTTTGGACCCTTTTTTTGTGGAATCTACCCTAACTTCGGATCGTTTCCTAACTTCGGACAGCGAGTGTTTGCCACGACCGGACACGTGACCATATCAAACGTTTAACTCCGAGCGATTCCGGCTGCGTTCGTCATGATGACTTAATCATCTAATGGTTCAGTACCGTAGTTGTATCGTAGAGATACTACAGATAGAGGCAACAAGCCAGCTCGAAACCCGTCAGCATGTGAGAGAAAGATAAAAAGTCAGAGGTTCATGCTGTCTTTCTCTTATGGCGCGCTTGCTGTAGACACAGACAAAGACAGAAAAACCGCTGATCGTCTGTCTCTTCCTCTCTTATCGGGGTTCAGAAGGACATTCCCACTTACACAGCGGCCTATGGCTTGTTGCCTCTATCTGTAGTATCTCTATGAGTTGTATTCGTTGACGAAATAACAGTTGCTTCTAAAGTGTGGAGCGAAACGTGTATATTAGAATCCATAAGATTTATATTGTGTTAATACTTCTGTGGTAAGTACAAAATTCATATATAAAATCGGTATATTGGGACAAGAATGAGCTAGAGTTAGGTATCATTCTTATTTTTTCACTTTTACTCATAGCAGAAAAAAACTAGTGTTCATTGTAATGACGGATAAGTAAAAATAGTACAACTGTACCCTTACTTCGGACATCACAATTCCTAACTTCGGATGTTACAATTGCTAAAATTCCTAACTTCGGACAGATCAGCCCTGAATTCTAATAGCTACCTACATTATACTTTTTATTTACAGGTCCTGTATGGCCCCAGTTAAGAAAAAAGGAAAATTAAGTAAAAAAATACATTCCAAGCGGAAGGCAAAATACTATGGTTAGTCTGAGAACAATGTAGAAAAGGCACATCTGGAAGTAGTTAATCTGAGAGATGCCAAGTACCAAAATCAACTTTGTACGATAGGTATAAAGGAGTTCATACCCGCAGTAATGGGCGGCCAGCTGTATTTACCGAAGGCGAGGAAAATAATATAGTATCAGGTCTTTTGATTGCGGCAGAATGAGGCTATCCTTTGACGACACTGGACCTGAAAAACATCATTAAAGGATTCTTGGACCAGGTTGGAAGAGTTGAAACACGTTTTTCCAATAATACACCAGGTACCAAATGGATGCGTGGGTTTATGACACGCCATCGAGATAGACTTTCAGCCCGATTGAGTGAAAATATCAAACGGCAGAGAGCAGCAGTATCAAAAGAAGTCATCCAGCAGTATTTTTGAGACGACGATTTTAGACGAGGAGCACAACATACAGACAGGGTGTTGGACTCTTCTAAAAGCAGTACTTCCGTTATGTTTGCTGCTGCAGCATCAGGAGAGCGCCTACCTATTTACGTAGTGTATAAAGCCGTCCATCTCCACGATACATGGGTTCAAAATTAACCAAAAGGTACATTTTATAATCGAAGTACTAGTGGCTGGTTTGATGGATTTATTTTTGAAGACTGGTTCGAAAGAGTAGCATTACCCTACCTAAAAAAACAGAAAGGTATAAAAGTTTTGATGTGTGAAGAAAATAATATCAAATTTGTTTTTCTTCCTGCTAATTTAACACACTTATATCAACCACTCGACGTCGCATATTTTAGGCCTTTAAAACGGGCTTGGAGAAACACTCTTTTAGATTGGAAAAAAGGCATCGCGGGACAATTCCTAAAGACCATTTTCCTTCTATTTTAAAAAGTACATTGCAGTCCATTTCTGAAACTGAGCAAATAAATATAAAAACTGGATTTAGAGCCTGTGGAATAGAGTAGATGAACAACAGGTTTTGAAAAGACTCCCAGATGCTGTTGATGACACAGAAACTGACGACGGTCCGGAGTGAGGTGAGACATTTGCTGAATATCTTAAACAGACAAGAATGTCAGACACGATGCCTAAGAAACGAAGAAAAAAACTCTGTGTACCACCAGGTAAAGCAGTTATATCAACTGATATAACAAATGTCGACAATATAGAAGAGCAATCAGAAGCAGAAGTTATAGAACATAGATAGAAAATGAGCAAGCCGAAGACGTAGAAAATGAGCAAGCATTAACATGGAATATGTGTTTAAAAACCAATTTTTTGTTACCAAGTACGGACAAAGATTTTTTTTCTTACATAAAAATTTATTAACGAAAAATTTCGCCATACTAATAATGTATGTGAGTTTTTGTTGTGGGCAATTTAATTTTTTTCATAATTTATCATTGTTCGGTTTCGAAACTCGACATCATTTATTCAGTTACGGAGTTTTACGGCACTCATATTAATGTTATAAATTAAACTGACAGTTTCTAATTAATTTCACTATTTAATGAAAAAATAATTATGAAAATACTTATATTGATAATTATTTCGGTATGTCAATATCATACACAAAACAGACAATAGGTGAGTCTGTTTTTCGATATCATTATGTCAATATGCCAAGTGATGAATTCAAAATAATATGAAACATAAATTCACTCCATATGGTTATTTCTACTTCAAAATAATATCAGTTTCACTGAAGTCTGAATACCTACTCCATCCAATTGAAAAATATTTTGATTGAATATTTTTGTTTGTCTACTTGTACAATGTGCCTTATTTTTGTTTGGACTGGCCGTTGAAGAATTACTTGAGATTATAATGGACTGAGTTTTAATCTGTCCCGTGGTGCATTAGGAGTGCATATTTCACCACTTGATTCCAATGCATTCATTTGGAAATGCCCATCTTTACGAACGAAGACAAAAAAGTAAGTATAAGTGAAATGAGGAACACAAGATGTGCCTTCTCGCTAGGAGAACATACCTCTGCGTCCCAGGTGGAAATTTATGCTATCCTACAATGACCACAATGAACAAATTCATAGTAAAATCAGCAAATAGTTACAGATCACTTTAACAATATCGATTAGATTTGTTTATCAACAAACACATGTCAAAGTGATTCGTGATCAAAATAGAAGTATTCATCAAGAGGACGACAATTATTCAGTATTGTATTGGTATTAAATATGGATTGAAATATTATAAAGCCTTGAACAGTGTATAAATTTCCTATAAATTTATACATGGTTTAGCTCCCGCTTTTATCGATTGTCCGATCCATAACGATCCGGCCCGAACGTCGTACCTAAGAGGTCGATAAAGCGATATTCTCTCTCTCTGCTTTTACCCGTGGTAGCAAGAACACCTATGCTCGTTAGTGAAATTAACATGTCTATCCAACTTCCTTAATAATATATTTATAGTCTATTTCTAATACAATATTATAATTTAATAAAGTTATGAGTTAGAGTCAGTGATTGGTGTCCTGGTATACTGTAAGTACCTTTAAAATTAATCTAATCACAAGTATGTGAACAAGCACGTTTCCATTTTCACCGGTATTGTCGCGCTGTTGCCAAACGGGTGCCGGTTTCCTACAGTGGATGCATTTTTTAACATTAAGATTTGGAGCAAAGAAACCTAATATCCAAGTGTAAATAGTAACTGTATATAAGTATCAAGTAATTTCATTTATATTTTTCTGTATAAAGATCTATACCCTAACTCCTGAATTTTATTTATTTCTTCCTAACAATCATAGTCTCCAATAGTTGCTGGCGCTTTTGCCAGCTGGTCCTTCGAAGCTTCTTTTATAAAAACCACTGCCAATTGGACTTGGCCAGCTTAAGTTTGAAGCCGCTCAAAACATGTGCTAAAGGAAATCAACCAGCAATCGCTACGGCGAAATCCTTGAAAAATGCACAATCAGCATAATCATGACGTCGAAGTAATGGAGGGTTTGTATTGACATCGATGATATATAAAGAATGTTCCAACGGGAAACTGGAGAAAATTATTCCTAAATATGTTTTCACCTACATAATAAACGTGTTAAAGTATACTAGACCTGAAATTGAAGCATAGTCTCTGAGGCTTTTAAGTCAATTTCAAAATCAGATCCAGGTTCATACCAGTGGGACTCCAATCCGATGGATAATTTGCCTGAAAATACATAATAAATGATTATTTTATAGAGATAGTAATATATGTAATAAATTGAAAATATTAACGTTAACACATGCAAATGTATGGAGTGTTTCTACCAAAAAACAACATATACGTTAAGAGCTATTGAAATAGAATGAAGAAGAGCAAACAGCAGCCCTTGCAGTATTTCTAGACATCGAAGGTGCTTTTGACAACACATCGATGTCATCAATAAACAGATCCCTTAAAAAAAGGGATCAACACTACTACATGCAAATGGATAGGATCCACGCTCGAGCATAGGAGAATAACAGCACATGTGCATGATAAAACATACACCGTTAGGACAACTAAAGGATGTCCTCAAGCTGGAGTACTTTCACCACTTTTATGGAACCTAATTGTAGATGACTTGATCTGCAGGTTGAATGATCAAAGCATATGGACGCAGGGCTTTGCGGACGACATAGTGATTGTCACCAATCAGAAATTTCCAGAGGTGAGCATGGATGTCCTGCAAGAAGCACTACGAATTGCGGAGGAATGGTGCCCTAAAGAGGACCTTTCAGTTAGTCCAAAAAAAACAACTAGTTACTTTCACGAATAGAAAAGT
Source organism: Lochmaea crataegi (assembly GCA_947563755.1). Taxonomy (NCBI): domain Eukaryota; kingdom Metazoa; phylum Arthropoda; class Insecta; order Coleoptera; family Chrysomelidae; genus Lochmaea; species Lochmaea crataegi. The sequence continues at coordinate 21,080,620 of OX387426.1, forward strand.
TCTCCGGCGGGGTAGAGTACGGCTGTTAAATAAGTTAAATATCTGAGAGAGTGACCCTGGATTCCAAACTGAACTGAAAAACATTCCTGGGAAAAATACTACCAGGGCGACTAGGCTTCTTTGAGAATGTAGAAGAGTTATGGGCAAAACCTGGGGAATACGACCTGAGGTAGTTCACTGGCTTCACACAACTGTGATAAGACCAACGATCCCCTATGGAACAATAGTGTGGTGGTAGTAAATATTCACCCATATTTAGCCAGGCTCTGCTTAAAGATATCAGTAATCCAACAACTAGATCTAGACTGGTAAAAAACTGCAAAGGATACCTTAACAGGCTGAGACAACAAAGAGTCTCTAATATGGGTACCGGCACATGAGGGGATTGCAGGTAATGAAATGGCGGACCAGTTAACTGAAGAAGGTTCTAAAGGAGACTCTATAGGTCCGGAACCGTTTTGTGGAATCACAAAATATTGCATTAGAGGGGAAATCGGGAACTGGCTAGATAAGGAACGCTAACTCAAATGGAGGTTGACACAAGGGCACCTCCATACAAAGGTAGACAAGGAACTCTCAACCAGGCTATTGAAACTGGGTAAGAGACATTTGAAGACAGTTACCGACCTAGTGGCTGGACACTGCACCCTGAGGAATCATCTGCACAAAATGGACAAAGTTAGCGAATCTATGTGCAGAGAATGTGAACTCTATGATGACACACCTACTCACATACTCTGCTCCTGTGAGAACCTACAAGGACTCAGACGGAAGCACTTTGGAGATGAAATAATGCAACCATTACAACTACTGAAAATCCCTCCAGTCAAACTAGTGGCCTATATAGAAGACAAGAGGCTTCTGGAATGGAAGTAGATAACATGGGAAATGGTACAAAGATTCAGTTCAAGTGCCTGGGCAGCTGGGCACAACCCAAACGACTGAATGAACGAATAATTTCGATAACAAATAAGTTATTACCATCACTATATACCATCACTATATAGTATATGGAACTAGAGCAAAGCATTGTCTATGATATTAAAGTAGTAGAAGTGTAGAACAATTAATTTAAACAACCTCAACTACCCCAAGTCTTTAATGATACAGTTAATACAGTACCAAGTGAGATCTTGCTCCCGCTTAAATGAAAACGTGATCTAGAACCTTCCATAAAAGAGCGGATTCAAAGTACTTAATCACCAGCCGACTTCCTCCGTTCTCCGGAAACTTGTAAGTGGCATTGTTGTTATTCTGATTAGTCTTGTGTTATCTCTTCTCATGCATGTTTTCCAATTTTCCAAATAATCCTCCATGTATCGTGCTCGTGTATCAAACTAAATAAAGTTAAGACGCAGATTTAAAGTCTTAACACCATTTCCCACAGTTTCTGTCGATATTGCTTATTTTTACAATAACAAATATGTTGTTCAAAAAGTGATTAAAGAAGATATTATAATGCAAAACATTTACCGTGTTGACTGGATCTATAAAACCTATCGTAAAGATGATAAACAGCAGCGTGTGCCTTGAGAAGATTATGCCCACAAAGATATTTGTTGCGTTTAGAGACATCAGTATATCCTGGAGGATATGTTCCCTCTGAGTAGCCCCACTCACAGATTTTAGTGGGAGCATTGAAAGTTATCCAATATTTCACATCTGGTCCAAAATTATCAAACAGGACTCTAGCATATGCTAAGTACCAATCAACAAACGATGGGTTTAGAAAACCTCCTTGATCCTGGAGCACTTGGGGAAGATCTCCTTGGTATATGGTAACGTATGGTTCTATGTTATTAAACCTTAGTAACTTGATAAGTTGTTTGTAGTGTTCTATTCCAAGAGGGCACACGATCCCTGAACCTGAAAAATGTGATAATAGAACACACGGTTAACCAAAATCAATAAAGTTGTAAAGTTGTAATTTTAACCAATCACTTGTGGATGAAAGTATTCTCTTACCAGATGGAATAATTCTTGCCCAAGAAATGGAGAAAGTGTAATGACTGACATTCAAGTTGGCCAAAAGAGCGATGTCCTCCTCAACTTGATTATAGGCATCAGCAGCAACATCACCATTGGTCTCATCAATTACCCCTTCTGGGGTGGTATGTAACCAACGATCCCAAATAGATTCACCTTTCGAGTCTTGGTTCCAAGCTCCTAAGCAAATATACTATAATAAAGTCTTAGTTCAGTCCAAATTTAATAATACACATTCAATAATTTGGTTTTAAATTGGGTTTTAAGATCTCAATTCTTTCACCATACAATTTCAATTTTATTAACACTGATCGTAGGGTTTACATGACGCTGGCCGAGTCAGAAAAAAGCAGTCATGTTCATAACATCATCAGGACAAGCTGAGTTTCGTCGAAAACAAATAATTATAAAATAATTCTTCAAATCCTTATGGCATTGGTACCTGGGCGCTCAGCGGAGAGAAAAGGGTCTGTTGTTCATGCATAAACTGCAATATTCAATAATATTTTATTGTAAATGTGGTTTGAAATACCTACAACAAGGGTTAATAATTTGGAAAACAAAAAAATTATTTTTACCTTCTATGTGGTATGCTCCGCTTCCAAGCCCAAACGAAAATGTATCAGGGTACTGATTTGGATTTTTTTTTGCATAAGTCAGATGCACATATGAAGGTTTAGGTGGGGGGACCAAGGCTTGTCGTAAAGATTCTAGTGGTGAATATTGAGAAGTTGGTAGCTGATTCGGCCCAAAACCTGGATGATGCTGATTCCCAAAGCTGATAAATTAAATTGTTATTATGAATGTCTATTCTACATTTTAATTTAGCTGTAAGGAAATTACAATAATTCTTTCAACATAACAATTCAGGAGCACGGAAAATCCAATTTTACTTGGACTACTAATAGGCATGATGACTGATTTTGAAAAACTGCTCCACGTTGTTCGCACGCATAAGCTTTATCCAGCTTTTTTGAAAAAAATAAAGGTGTTTTTAAAATACAATTCAAATTTCGCAACAAAAAGTTAGAATAATATTGGCGTCTAAATGACATCACACATCTGTAAATACTTCAAAAATATTTCACAGTTTGCAAATTAAAAATTTATTTGATTACTAATTTCAATCATGTTATGTGATAGTCATAATAATGTAAAAATAAGTGATTGCTTTAGAATCTTTGTAATCTATACCGGGTGGGCAAATAAGAACGACTGTCGGCCATATCTTAGGTTCGGATTGTAGTACAACTTTGGAAAAAAAAATTTATGACAAAAGTGGCCACGAGAAAAACCTGGAAATGATTTATAGAATTGTAGGTCCACCGCTAGAGGGCGTTACTGAATAAAAAAAATTTAAAAAGCCAAATTTTAGAAAATATGCCTATTTAAGAAGCATAACAAAAACAATCTTCGTATTCCTCAAAAAATTTTGCGTATATTTAATGATGCAAGTTTTAGTCTAACTATTCAAATAAGAGATAGGGGAGAGTGGGAACTTTGTTATGAAAAAACGACCATAACTCCGATTCTACTGAACCGATCTTTGCAAATTTTGTCTTGATGAAAAGAGCTCTTTTCCACCATTGTAAGAGTTATATTTTCAATTCCACTTAATAAGTGACGTGCCCGTTAGAGGGCGTTATTTAAAGTTTTTTAGAAATCTAGTTCTCTTTGTAAAATATTAAATAGAAGCATGCATTTTTAACTAAGGATTATAAAAGTAGACAAAATTAGCAACATAATGGCGAAAACCGCACGTCGATATATTTTTCCTATCCCGAGATATCTTAAAAAACGCGTAAATGTTAGGAATTTCTTGTCAACCTTCAATTAGACTAGTTAGCCTCAACGGAAATAAACAAATTAAGTCCTGTTAGAAAGGTTTTACACTGGCCTATCTGCAGTAATTAAAAATATTGTCAAATTAATGAAATAGATGTAGGTAAATTAGAATACACAAAAACTTCTATCTATCTATCAGTAAAAATCGCTATTTGATAACTTTTATCAAACAGACAGTAGATTAGTACATATTAGTAAACCAATTTGAAAACAACTTAACAAACCTAACAATCAACAAAACAAATTAAACAAATAGCAACAAAGGGTGCGATTAGTGGCGTCCTAGATGTTCAAATTGTCGTCCATCATTTGCAATACAAGATTCCAATCTGTGACGGGTAGATAAAACTGCATTTTCAATTTCTGCAACTGAAATAGTTTGTATTGCATTTCGTATTCTTAGGATCATGTCATCCCTTGTCGTGGGTCTGTTGGAAAAAACTAGATCTTTTATTCGTCCCCACAAGTAAAAATCTAAACACGTCAGGTCTGGGGACTTGGCTGGCCAGTGAAATAAACTTCCACGTCCTATCCACCTGTCAGGATATGTTTGGTTTAAGAAATTCTGAAAATTCCTAGAGTAATGTGCCGGGCGCCCATCATGTTGAAAAAACATATCACGACGAATTGCCAGGGGTACATCTTCTAAAAGGAGTGGCAATTCGTTTATTAAAAAATCTAAATATCTTTCTCCGTTAGGATTTTCATTAAAAAAATAAGGTCCAATTATTTGTCCACCTAGAATACCGCAACACACATTTACGGACTAACGACCCTGATGTTGAAACTCCTGCATCCAGTGGGGATTTGTTTGAGACCAATAATGCATGTTATGGCGATTTACACTACCATCACTCTGAAATGTTGCTTCATCTGACCACATAATGTGTGAAAGTATTTCAGGATCGTCTTCTATCATACTCAATAGCCAGTTATAATAATTCAGTCTGTTATCGAAATCTCCAGCATTTAAACCTTCGTGCAGGACTATGTGATATGGGTGCAATCTAAAAATAGTAAAATTATAAAACATTTAAAGCAGTAAGAGACACCTTGAAGTCATTCGTTGTGCCCGGCACATTACTCTAGGAATGTTCAGAATTTCTTAAACCAAACATATCCTGACCGGTGGATAGGACGTGGAAGTTTATTTCATTGGCCAGCCAAGTCCCCAGACCTGACGTGTTCAGATTTTTACTTGTGGGGACGAATAAAAGATCTAGTTTTTTCCAACAGACCCACGACAAGGGATGACATGATCCTAAGAATACGAAATGCAATACAAACTATTTCAGTTGCAGAAATTGAAAATGCAGTTTTATCTACCCGTCACAGATTGGAATCTTGTATTGCAAATGATGGACGACAATTTGAACATCTAGGACGCCACTAATCGCACCCTTTGTTGCTATTTGTTTAATTTGTTTTGTTGATTGTTAGGTTTGTTAAGTTGTTTTCAAATTGGTTTACTAATATGTACTAATCTACTGTCTGTTTGATAAAAGTTATCAAATAGCGATTTTTACTGATAGATAGATAGAAATTTTTGTGTAGTCTAATTTACTTACATCTATTTCATTAATTTGACAATATTTTTAATTACTGCAGATAGGCCAGTGTAAAACCTTTCTAACAGGACTTAATTTGTTTATTTCCGTTGAGGCTAACTAGTCTAATTGAAGGTTGACAAGAAATTCCCAACATTTACGCGTTTTTTAAGATATCTCGGGATAGGAAAAAGATATCGACGTGCGGTTCTCGCCATTATGTTGCTGATTTTGTCTACTTTTATAATCCTTAGTTAAAAATGCATGCTTCCATTTAATATTTTACAAAGAGAACAAGATTTCTAAAAAACTTTAAATAACGCCCTCTAACGGGCACGTCACTTATTGAGTGGAATTGAGAATATAACTTTTACAATGGTGGAAAAGAGCTCCATTCATCAAGACAAAATTTGCAAAGATCGGTTAAGTAGAATCGGAGTTATGGTCGTTTTTCATAACAAAGTTCCCACTCTCCCCTATCTCTTATTTGAATAGTTAAACTAAAATTTGCATTATTAAATATACGCAAAATTTTTTGAGGAATACGAACATTGTTTTTGTTATGCTTCTTAATTAGGCATATTTTCTAAAATTTGGCTTTTTAAATTTTTTTTATTAAATAACGCCCTCTAGCGGTGGACCTACAAATCTATAAATCATTTCCAGGTTTTTCTCGTGGCCACTTTTGTTATAAATTTTTTTTTTCCAAAGTTGTACTACAATCCGAACCTAAGATATGGCCGACAGTCGTTCTTATTTGCCCACCCGTACAATGATTTCAAATCATTATTTCAGTTATTCTTAGTGACTGTCATCATCCCTATTAGGCATCAATAATTATCCAAAAATATATTCCAAAGGTGAATTACCATGAAAAAATATATTATTTTCAGTTATTTCCTTGTACAAGTTTATAATGAAATCAATATTTTGTTATTATACATAGTAAAATATTGAAAACGCAGTTTCCTTTGCCTGCCATGTCACGTTTATCCTGGTAACTTGATATTTTCTCAACCCATGCTCAAATTTTTACAAATAACCATAGCTTTTTCCATCTAAAGAACATTTCAAAGTTCAGAAAAGTTGTCCAAAAACATGAGATTACTGATGACTGAATAGTTAATAAAATCCATTGATGTTTTAAAGAAATATTTCTTTCCACGACCATATAAAAATGTACCAAAAAACTTACTCTTGGAGAAAATCACCTTTGAAATATAAGAAATTTTGAAATATCAATTAAATAAAATGATTGAAACGTTTCATTTCAAAAAAAAAATCCACCTTTTTTTTTCAAGAATGGGATATGAAAAGAAGCATCATACTTTTCTTCATAAAACATCTGAAATTTAAAAAAAGATGTGGCTAATACCCTTATTGCATTAAAAATAGATATAAGTGGTAAATATCTTATAAATCACTTTACACGTAGCCATTTTCTCTCACATTATCGTAGGGGCTATAATCTTTATAAGTATCGGAGCCTCCCAATAAGGCAACTACTTACTCACTTACTTACTACTTCTCCAAAATGCAAAGACTAGCCTGTATGTGCATTACAGGAGCAATGAGAACATGCCCAACGGCAGCCATAGAAGTTATTCTCAACCTCACACCACTACATATGGTGGTGGAAAGTGTTGCAGAAAGAACAAGATACAGACTAAGTAGAGAGGGAATCATTAAAAAAAACCCTCTCCTTACTTCTTAGAAATTAGAAAACTTGGGACATGCCACAAGATGGTATGATGAAAAAGTATAACTTTTCAACGAAATTCGTTACGGAGTTGAGCAACAAGAAGAAAAGGGATCAAAATACCATTACCAGACTTGGAAAGAATGCCATTCAATGGTACACAGGCGGCTCAAAAGCAATAGAAGGACCTGTGATAGGAGTGTACAGGTGTACCAAACACTCTGAAAGCTTGGGAAAAACCCCGAGCATATTTCAAGCGGAAATTCACGCCATAAGAAAGTGTGCCCAGTTCAATATTGATAAAGGATATGGAAGGCAAAGGATTATCATAATGTCGGATAGTCAAGCAGCCATTAAAGCAGTGAGCTCATGTGTTATCAGTTCCAAAATGGTGTGGGAATGCCTAGGCAAACTAAATGAACTAGGCGAGAACAATATAGTCACCTTACTGTGGATTCCAGGACACACTGGGATACAAGAAAATGAAATAGCAAATGAACTAGCAAAGAGGGGGACAGAAACACCCTTTTTGGGGACAGAACCTTTTTGTGGTATCAGCTCCAATGTAATATTGGAAGAAATAGGCAAAGCCGAAGAAAAGTGAAGATCTGACCATTGAAAAGATCTAGTAGGACTTATACAATCAAAGATTCTTCTGGGTGATTACAGCCTGCTGAGATCAAATGAATGCATAAGTCAAAGTAAAACTGCACTAAGAGTTTTAACAGGCATCCTTACAGGACATTCTCGCCTGGATGGGCACCTGAAAAAGCTCAAAATAGTGGAAGAAGAAGAATGTAGATTCTGTGGCATGGAAGAAGAAACCTCCATCCACATACTTGCGAACTGCACAGCAATTCAGAATCCTAGGGCACAACACCTTGGAGATTACTGGATAGAAGAGGGACATTTACCTGAGTTAAAGCCTGCAGATATCCTAAAATTCCTCCGGGAAATAGGACTGCTACTAGTCTCTGAGACTTTCCTCAGGAACTAAGTAGAAGTAAGGGGGCACAATAGATATTTTAGCTCTCAGTGAATGTTACCCCAATTTACATACATACACACATAAGGTAGCATCGAGGGATATGACGCGGTGGGGAATATGACGCGACTGACCCATCTCCGTTATATAATTATCTATGGTCTTCATGATCTTTATGATCATCCTTTATTTCCATTGCCGGTAACCACTTAGACAGCAAGGACACAGTATACCAAAACAATCAGTAGTGCATCTCATCTTCGCGCATCGGTTGTGCGCAAAAAATTTATTTGACCTTGAGACTGCCATTTGGATTTAGATACCAGGTCCGTATTAAGTAACAGTTCTACTTTTTGGACAGGGAAGGATTAGTATAATGTAAAGGTGTTAAATTTATATTTCGAAGAAAATTTCATTGAGTGGATTAGTATATAATTTGAACATGTTACAAAAAAAAAACTCTTTGAGAATTTAAAATCGTCAACAAAGAGAATATAATAGCAAATCAAATTTTAATAAAACAGAGAGGATATACTTATTGATTTTCATTAAATACCTAGTTAAATTCCATAATCCAATAATATATAGTTGCAAATTAAGATTCGAAGTGATCACTACAGAGCCTATAACTTTTATTCAAATATCGTCATATCGTTGATTGATAAACTTATCAATAAACTGTCATATTCAAAGGGCGCTAGCTTTCTTAGGAGGAACTTTTGGATAAAGTTAAATTAGGTTAGATGGACATAAAATCACATCTATGAATAGTATCTGTAGTTTCCGTATGACAGGAGAGTTTCTGGACACCCTGTATTTGCTCATATTATCTTAAGTGTAAATGTTTTTCGTGAGTCAGCTCAACGAAGATATCTTCTCAGAGGAGAAATGCAAGCTCATAAGCCAAAGGAAAAACCAAATATATTTAAGAAAATGTGTGAGACTAGATGGGTGGAAAGACATTAAGCAATTTCTGGATCTCTGTCCATGTCTACCCGGAATTTCATAAAAAATGGATGATCCAGGTAGCACAAGTGCTATACATACATTTTCGTTTCTCCAATCTATGATGTCGCCGGAATTTCTTAAAAGCTTGGTAATCCTAACTAAACTGGTATTTTAGTAATCACGCTTCCCGTATGCCGAATCGTTACAAACCATTGGTTAATGAGGTTCAGATTCCCGTGTTCATTGAGTTTTCGAGGACTTGCTACGGCTTGTCCAAGATTTCAACTCTCTGTGCATTGCCCTGCGACATAGGAGGGTGATGGGTTGAGCTACCTATCGGGAGCGTCCCCAGGTTGCGGATAGGGAAGGCCAGGGACGTCATGCAAATGAAAGAACTGGTCTATTGGTGAATAAGGAAGGATGAGGGCTATAAACGCCCAACATTGCCAACCGAATACCCAATCGCCGACAAGCTCGTGACGCATACCGCAAACTACATAGCAGAGCAACTACCCCCTTACTAGGGTAAGGCCTGTGAGAGGCATGCCGAACTATGTGGATCGGGAGGCTTGGCTTGATTGCCTGGCCTGCGTGGATGAGGACCACTATAACAACCTCCCAAATCTTAAAGTTAAGTGGTCGCTGAAGGGATGGATGGCCGTGGGTTATTCGGCCATGAGACCACTAACCTCGGGGCACCTGGCGCATCCCGCCTGCATTTAGCCTTGTCCCTGTATAAGGAGCTCTGCAGGTACTGACCTCCTTTCTCCTATACTCGTGTGAACAAATATGGACCAAGATAAACCAATACCTATTACGGAGCCTATAGAGACTCCTAGTAAAAGGGATTTGGAAGATCCGGCAGCAATGGAGACAGAAGTGTCTCCAACGCAGCTAGATACTTCTGGAGCCCAAGAGCAAACCATGCCACCAGGATACGTTATAGCGAATCCTGTGGCAAGAAAAGCTTCGTTCGGGAAACTTTCAGGTGCCCAGCGTAATAGGCTGAAAAAAATGAGGGAACGAGGAATTGACACCAAAAATGTGGTGTTGCCGTCTACCTCAACATCAAAACAGGGTGTAAACCAGCAGACAAAGGGCGTTAAGCGAACTGTGTCAGCCAGGAGCACTCCTGAGGTAAATAAAGATAAGAGGGCCAAACGTACCACTGGTACCGGTATTAAAACTGGTATTACATACTTCGTGGCCCTCAAAGGGATCAAGGCAGCTGTGGTCCCAAAAAACTTCCCAGGGACAGTTGTCTCTGAAGATCAGGTGGGGTCTATCAAAGAGAACCTAACTGACATGATCGACAAGGTGCAGAAGGAGCCTAGGTTTGAAGCCAGTCGATACATGGACGGCTACTACGGGCTAATCTGTGACAATGAGGAGTCCTTCATTATAACGAGGGACTATTTGTCACAAAAAACCAACTGAAAGCTCATCAAGCTCATCAAGAGTGATGAACTTCCAAAGCAGCAACGAGTTCTCGCCCTACTTCCCGAGACTAAAAAAGAGGATCTGAAAGTGGGGTTGAGGAGGCTCGAGAAACAGAATCCAGGGCTGAAGGTTGATCGCTGGATGATCCTCGGCTCCAAGTCATCCGACAGGGGACTGCATGTGAGTCTCCGGATTGACGAGGAATCCATGAAAGGACTGGTGCGGGCTCAATGGAGACCGTACTATCTATTCCAGCGGGCCAGTTTTAAAACCCTGGAAAACTCGACCGAGGAGGAAAAAGGGACTGATCGAGAACCTGTACCATCAACCTCTAAGGACCTTCAAGATGCTACAAGTTAACTTGCAGCACAAAAAGACAGCCACCGCTGTCCTACAACAAAGAGTGGTGGGTGAAAACATAGACATCGTTCTAATTCAAGAACCTTGGATAAACAAAGGTAAGATACTGGGGCTTAATATTAGGGGAATGGGACTGATAATGGGAACTGATCGTACTACAATAAGAACTTCTATTTGCTATAGATCCGAATACAACTTGATGCCGATTATTGAACTATGCACGGGTGACATGGTGGCAGCAAATATTATACTCGAAAAAGATGGGGTAGTACTAGATACAATAATAGTGTCTCTGTATCTTCCCATCGATTCAGAAGAACCACTACCGGGGACTAACATGGAGAACCTGATGGAATACTCAAGGAGACATAATCTGGATGTCATTGTAGGGGCTGATACCAACGCACACCATAGCAGTTGGAGCAGCAAAGACAACAACACCAGAGGTAAGAAACAATTTGACTATCTTTGTACTACTGAACTTGATATTGCGAATGTGGGTAATACGCCTACATTTAGAACATCGAGGGGGGAGTCATTGATAGATGTAACTCTTTACACTTTACGTGCCAGGGGAATGATTCGCAAGTGGCATGTATCGGATGAACCATCTTTATCCGATCATGCCCAAATTTACTATGAAATTAACGTAGAAAAATCGGTTATTAGAACATACAGGGATCCTGACTGGGTATCTTATAAAGAGGACCTGCTTTCTAAAATCCGTTCACACTCAGGCAGACCAAAAACTGCTGAGGATTTAGAGGGAGCAGCCGTATGGCTGCAACAGTGTACACTGACCTCTTTTCATAACAACTGTCCGATAAAGGAGAGTCGCTCTTCTAGACAAGCCATCTGGTGGAATAAAGAGCTGACATCGCTAAGAAAAGGAACAAGACGCTTTTTCAACAAAGCGAAAAAAACGGGTAACTGGGAAGCGTATAAGGCTAAACTAGGTACATACAATACAAAAATAAAAGAATCCAAGGAGAAGTCCTGGAGAGAATTCTGTGAGGACATGCAAGGTGTCCCTGACAAAGTCAGAATCAACAAGATTCTCAAAAGGGATACTTCTAACAAACTTGGCTCTATTCAGCTGCCGAGCGGAAAGTTTTCAAATACTGAGGCAGAGACTCTAGAGCATCACCTCAGTGTGCACTTTCCAGGTTCGGTAAAATAAAGTCAAGCTATGACAACAGGCCGGTTGCCAAAACAAAGGCAACCAAAGAGGACTGGGAACTCACGAATAAGATATTCAGACCCCATCTTATCAGATGGGCCGTAGAGGGACTAGACATCATAATGGGTCCTTTAGTTCTGATACTTCGAAGCAGCCATGCTCTAGGGTATATACCAATTGCATGGAGAGAGTCAAAGGTGGTGTTTATTCCTAAACCAGGAAAAGAAACGTACACCCAGGCTAAATCCTACCGACCAATCAGTCTGACATCATTCATGGTGAAAAGCGTGGAAAAAGTCTTGCAAATGTATTTACAAGAAGAAGCGCTTAAGAGCATCTCTCTACATAGACTACAATGGGCTTATCAAGCAGGGAAATCAGGAAAAGCTGCCCTGCATAATTTGGTCTCAGGTCTCGAGAGGAGCCTGAATCATAAGGAAGTAGCCCTTGCAGCATTTCTAGACATCGAAGGTGCTTTTGACAACACATCGATGTCATCAATTAACAGATCCCTTAAAAACCGAGGGATCAACAGTACCAAATGCAAATGGATAGGATCCATGCTTGAGCAAAGGAGAATAACAGCACATGTGCATGATAAAACATACACCGTTGGGACAACTAAAGGATGTCCTCAAGGTGGAGTACTTTCACCACTTTTGTGGAACCTAGTTGTGGATGACTTGATCTGTAGGTCGAATGACCAAGGCTTATGGACGGAGAGCTTTGCGGACGAATGGGAAATTCGCGGAGGAGGTTATGAATGTCCTACAGGAAGCACTGCGAATTGTGGAGGAATGGTGCCTTATAGAGGACCTTCCAGTTAATCCAAAAAAAACCAAACTAGTTGCTTTTACGAATAGAAGAGTCCTCCCGCAGGGTAAAGTACTGTTGTTCGGAGAAGAACTAGAAACATCCAAAGAAGTCAAATATCTGAGAGTGGCCCTTGATTCCAAACTGAATTGGAAGGCACACCTAGAAAAAAATTACTACTAGGATGACTAGGCTTATCTGGCAATGCAGAAGAGTTATGGGCAAAACCTGGGGAATTCGACCGGAGGTGGTTCACTGGCTCTACACAACTGTGATAAGGCCAACGATCACCTATGGAACAATAGTCTGGTGGAGGAGGACAGAAGTATCCTCTGCAGTTAATATGTTAACTGCAATCCAAAGACAAGCTCTTCTTGGTATTGCCGGGGCAATGAACAGCACGGGGACGGCATCAATGGAAGCCCTTATTGGACTTTCTCCTCTACAACTTTTTATAAGGGCGGAGGCAATGATGGCAATTCTTAGGCTGAAATCGGGAGACTTATGGTCCCCGAACAATGTTCGAGAAGGACACACTGATACAACTGGGACATTACTAGATGAACCCATATTTCACATGAGTTTTGATAGCATGACACCAGAGAATATATTCACTGAGCGAGTGAATATCATCATCCCATCTAGGGAACAGGTGATGCACCCAGGTTATTCTGGAGAAATCATCTGGTTCACCGATGGCTCTAAAACAAACCATGGCACTGGGGCTGGTATAAACGGACCTAGAAAGAGAATGTCCTTTAGCCTTGGTCGATATACGACTGTGTTTCAAGCAGAGACGATTGCCGCTATAGCCTGTATTAATGAAAACATCAGAAGAGGATATACCGGACAAAAAATTTAAATATTCACTGACAGCCAGGCTCTGCTTAAGGCTATCAGTAATCCTACAACTAGGTCTAGACTAGTGAAAAACTGCAAAGAATCCCTCAACTAGACTAGTGAAAAACTGCAAAGAATCCCTCAACAGGCTGGCAAGAGACAACAAATTGTCTCTAATATGGGTGCCGGCACATGAGGGGATTGCAGGTAATGAAATGGCGAACCAGTTAGCTAAAGAAGGCTCTAAAGGAGACTTCATAGGTCCGGAACCGTTGTGTGGATTCACAAAAGATTGCATAAGAGGGGAAATCGGGAACTGGCTAGATAGGGAACACCAATTCAAATGGAGGGTGACACAAGGACACCTTCATACAAAGAGTTTACTAAACAAGGTAGACAAGGAACTCTCAACCAGGCTACTGAAACTGGGTAAGAGACATTTGAAGACAGTTACCGACCTGGTGACTGGACATTGCACCTTGAGGAAACATCTGTACAATATGGGCAAAGTTAGTGAACCTATGTGCAGAAAATGTGAACTTGATGATGAAACACCTACTCACATACTCTGCTTCTGCGAGGACTTACAAGGACTCAGACGGAAGCACTTTGGAGATGAAATAATACAACCATTACAACTACTGAAAATCCCTCCAGTCAAACTAGTGACCTTTATAGTAGACACGAAGCTTCTGGAATGGAAGTAGATAACATGGGAAATGGTACAAAGATTCAGTTCAAGTGCCTGGGCTGATGAGCACAACCTAAATTTATGAATGAATGAATGAATGAGGTTCAGATTGCATTTTCAATAAACAAGTACTTAGTATGTCTATTTCTTGATATAAAGGGAGCTTATGACTCTGTGGATTTCAACATTCTTCAACAAAATATGATAAACGTAGGTAGGCTTTAGTAAAAGAACTTCTCAAAGCCTTTTACAATTATACTTTGGACGAACAGTCTTTATTAGATTTCACAATAATATCTTACACGGACCTCGAACTTTTTATCGCGGACTACCTCAGGGATCAGTATTAAGTCCAATTTTATTCAATCTATATTCTGGCAATATACATACACAGATTAATAACATTGCTAACTGTATTCAGTATGCAGATGATTTCTGTATATACTCCATCCAGAACTCATAGGATGATTGCATACGTGCTCTCGAAAAAATAATGCTGAAAAATAGTGTTAAGATGGACAGAAGAAACTGGTATGACCTTATCTACAGAAAAATGCTTCCTTATATTTTTTACCAGACATAGACTGCGAACACCGGAGAGCCTAACTCTACGTGGGCGCACTATGGCTGTAGTAAATAAATATGAATATTTAGGTATTATACCAGACACAAAACTACTGTGGACCAAACATGTACTCCATAATAATAATAAATGTGAAAAAGGTTACAACCTAATTAAATGTGCAACTAAACGTAATTGGGGTTCACCACCGAGTACTGCAATTTTATTTTACAGAGCTTATGTGAGATCAATAATTGATTATGGATGTTGTCTATATGGATCCACTTCTAATTCAAAGAAAATTGATCGCATACAGTATAAATGTTTACGATCGTGTGTTGGTGGTAAGAAGTCCACACCTGTTTATGCTATATTGGCAGAATGTAATGAGCCTCGTCTGGAATTAAGACGGGAGTATCTGTCTTAAAAATATTTAATAAAACTCAGTTTTTGTGAATAGCCCTTGATCAACAAGTTGAGTGAGATCGCGGTAGAAGATTTAACAAATCGATATTGGAAGCAGAAAAATACACCTCCTCTTGCAAAGGCTTTTACTGAAACTATAAATTACACTAACATCTACAAAAAAGACAAAATCATCCCAGAATTTCGGGTGCAGTTTAGAGCTTTTATTACGAGCCACAGAGTTATAACTCCCAAATATTAACCTTCCAATAAAATCAATATTGTCAAACGTTGTTAATAAAATATTCATATATACAGATGGATCTAAAACGAAAGATGGGGTAGGTTGTGGGATTTTTATTCGTACTTTGAACTTATCATATGGTTACAAATTACCCGATATATAAAAGCCTCAATTGGTTGATTAGGTACAAACCAATTAAGTAATGTTGTAATTCTTCCTGATTCTGAATCTGCTATCGATTCAATAAAATCTACTCATATCAGAGGTATTGGATGTCCTGTACTATGTAGTATCAAATCTATGCTTTTGGAGTTAAATGTTACGTTCATTTGGGTTAAGGGTCATAGCAATATAACTGGGAACGGAAGGGCCGACCTGTTAGCGAAGGATGCAGTTATAAATGGACAATTCTGCAATATTTTCACATCAGCAGATATAAACAGCACAATAAGTAAAAGACTTGCTAATAAATGGAAACAGGAGTGGACAAATATATCTAGATCCTATACAAACCAGTACTTTCAAATTCATTCTATACTACCCCTTCCTCCCGAATATATATTCAATTATACAACACCCAAATTTTATTCATCAACTATATTTAGACATAAAACCAATCACGGCAGATTTCCTGCACACCTTGCAAAACCTGGTTCTATTAGATCATCATCCTGTAGTTGTAACGAATATTCTTATTGAGATTTGAATCAAATCTTTTTTGGCTGCTCTAATAACGTCGTGAGATCCAAATGTTTAGTTTAGTCGCTTATGAAGTTGAATTATAACCTTCCGCTAAATATTAGCCACATCCTGAATAATGCTAATAGCATGATTTATTAATAAATTTCTTGAAGGGGTCCAACGCTACTATCTAAATTGAACAAAGCAATTTCCAAAATTCTGTGGCAAATGGAGTAATTTCCGTGCCATTTTTCTCTCACACACACACATTGGAATTACTATACTTCTCCTATTGAACTCCAACACGCAATTGCAGACTAGCGCTACTCACTCGCATCTATACATAATTTTTTAGATCATTTGGCAGGCAGAAAGTCCCACCAAAATGATCTGTCATTTTTATAACCTTATTTTTTTATTATAAATAATACCCTATTAAAATTTCAAGTTGCCTCAAATACATTTTTTATATTTATTTGCAAAATATTTTTGCACGCGTCTGGCAAGGTTAAAAGCCCGACTAAATCGTCTGGCTAATTTTTTTTCTCAACTCTTTGAACATTAAACTACAACATATGAAAATTTCAAATTGCCTCAAATATATTTTTACCGAAAAAAAATATGATTTTTAAAAATTTAGGGGTTTATTTAGCCCCTCTACCCAGCCAGGTCTGCAATTCCGTGTTGGTGTATAATAGGAGAGGTATAGGACAAGTTCTCAGCTTGCCTCAAATACCTACCCAAAAGTTGGTGCCAGCTCTCCTACTATTATTTTTCACCAGCATGTGGCACGCCCAAAATCACTGAGTTATACAAGCAAATGGATTCATGTCTTTCGATAAAACGAAATTCCTTTTTTGTTTGATAAATCAAAGTGTTAAAGCGAAGGAGAAAAAGTACACCTTGGGCTATATTATGCGACCAGCATTAATTCATTCTTCAACATTAAAGTGAACATAAACCATTTCTTTGTCTCTACATTTCTATTAAAATTATAGGCGAACATAGTTTCTCGTGTAAACACATGTTTTGACAACTATTGTGCTTGGAATTCTTACCTTAGAAAATAATAGCAGATTATATGGAAATTCAACTTACGTCAAATGTACCCCAAAAAGTGTAACCAGCAACTGCAATGTAAAAGCCATTCTAATAGTTGCAATCAAACGAATTTTTTATAATAATTCACTTTGAATAAAAATAGCTCGAATGCAAATTCTCTTGAAATATTCGTGTTATAATTAAAACTATTTAACACGTACAACTACTAAATTTGATAAAATAGTCATGGCACGGCTCATTGTATTGACATTACCCGAGTATAATTAATTTCATCATGCATTTTTTTAAAACACCGGCTTCACGTTGGCGGTGCTTGTTGCGGCATTATTATGATAAATATATATTTTTCTACAGTCGCGCGTAAAATGACTAATTACTATATTCAAATGAAATCGTAGAGTCGACAAATGCCGAGGATTGTTACTTTACACTCTAGCGCAAAAAGGAATCTTTTTCGCTCGCTTATTTAATCAAACCACGCCCTCCGAATTAACTCAATTGGTGAATAATTAACAATTTATCAGATTAAAAATGAAATAAAATTATATGAAAATTATCAAAAATTTTGAAATATGGTCAAACATGGTCAATAATTGTCAAAAATGGTCAATAGTTGTCAATAATTGTCAATTGTTGTCAAAAATTTTCAATTATTGTCAAAAACTGTTAAAAACGGTCAATTTTTGTCAAAAATGGTCAGTAATTGTCAAAAATGGTCGATAATTGTCAAAAATTTTTAAATATTGTCAAAAATGGTCAAATCTGTCAAAAATGGACAATTACTGTCGAAATTGGTCAATAATTGTCAAAAAAATTTTAAAATTTTGAAAAATGGTCGATAATTGTCAAAAACTATCAAAAATGGTCGAAAATTTTGAAAAATTGTTATAATTTTTGAAAAATTATCAAAAATTTTGGAAAATTTTGAAAAATTGTCAAAAATGATCAAAAACTATCAAAAATGGTTAAAAATTGTCAATTACTGTTAAAAACTGTTAAAAATGGACAATTATTGCCAAAAACTGTCAAAAATGGTGAAATATGATCAAAAATTTGGAAAAATGATCACTAATTTGAAAATCAGTCAAAATGGTCAGTAATTGTAAAAAATGGTCAATAATTGTTAAAATTTTGAAAAATGGTCACTAATTTGAAAAACAGTCAAAATGGTCAGTCATTGTCAAAAATGGTCAATAATTGTTAAAATTTTGAAAAATGGTCAATTATTGTTAAAATTTTGAAAAATGGTCAATAATTGTCAAAATTTTGAGAAATTGTCAATAAAAATAATACGAGCCGTTTCCGAAAATCGATTTAAGCACGGAATTTATAAAATCGATTTACTAAAAATCGATTAATATTACTATAAAAATCGATTATTTTTTAACACCCCTAGTCAGTAGATCTTTTCAAGGTTAATCATGATGAATAGCGAAAATGACGATTATTCTAGCACTCCTATCATAACCTAAGATAATATAAAAAACAGTAGAGTGTCACACATGCAGGAAACGGTTTAGCAGCCCTTAACTGTCAGCTATCCTCGCTTCGCTAGGCTCGCTTGTGCATCTAATAGTCTCGGGCTTCTAAAGCTCATTTTCTGCCCTTATGACACAATATACTATATTTACATATTACATTTTGTAAGCCGATACTGTAAACCCCACTTTTTAAATCAAACATATTTACTTTAACTTGAGATAGTGCTGTCTATAAGTGTCAAATATTTGCTCTGGATCTTATGATGATTGAAGTAACTATATCTGACAGCCCTACGTATAAACATAAGACATAGATTTAATGTCATAATTCTCGGATATTTTAATTCACATACCAGATTCCATGCGAATTTAAACTTCGCGCCTATTCTCACTTCTTTTACAACTCAATGATCTAGGCGAGAACAACATCGTCACCTTACTGTTGATTCCAGGAAAATCTGGAATAGAAAGAAATGAAATAGCAGATGAACTAGCAAATAGAGGGGCATTAGAAAGATTCAGTGGGACATCAAAGATACACCTGGGAGACTACAACCATTAATGCCTAAGCCAGAGCGTTTTAACAGGGGTCTTGACAGGACACTGTCGCCTGAATGGTCACCTTAAAAAGCTCAAATAGTGGAGAGCCAAGAAGAAAGGAGGAAGATTATAATAATTTTATCAAACAGAAAAAGAAGGCTCATAATCAGTTATATACCTCGAATAGTGTAACAAGCGAAAACCTATTTGGAACATTGCCAATGCTACATTAGGAAGGAAACCAAAACTAAATGATATACAATTATTAGTAAGCAATAACCAAAAAGTAAAGGATATAAACTAGATGACCAAGTTATTTGCTGACTATCTTAACAAAACAAATTTTCATTTAAGTAGTATAGTTCTTCATAGTGTAGACTGTACATAAACGGATACCTGGTTAGTAAATAGTTTTGCATATATCCCTGTCTCTGCTATGGATATAAGTATGATTTTGAGCCTTAAAAATAATAACTCGGAATAAGTTGAAATTCATGGAGTTAACATAAGGATTTAAAATTTATTATATGCTATTGCCTATCCACTGTCATTTATAATCAAACTGGAATTTCATATTGGCGTTTTTCCTCAGACTTTTAAACCAGACAAAGTAGTTCCTATATAAAAAATGGGACCCAGCCTCTGTAGAAAACCACAAACCCATTACTATTATAAATGTTATTTCAAAAGTATTTGAACGTTCATATCGTCCCTTTCAATACTACAACTAGATAACTTGAATTTTTGACATTTTCAGATATTTACATGTATCCACACAACTTTAGACACTTTTTCTGATGCTACAACTAGATA
This sequence comes from Lochmaea crataegi, assembly GCA_947563755.1. Lineage (NCBI taxonomy): Eukaryota > Metazoa > Arthropoda > Insecta > Coleoptera > Chrysomelidae > Lochmaea > Lochmaea crataegi. Next base: position 21,100,742 of record OX387426.1, read on the forward strand.
AGTTCTATTGGAATTATAAAGAAGTCAAATCATGTGAGACGTTACAGATAAGTCCCAAGTCGGAAAGAAATATGATGCAATAACTATTCAAGTTGAGTTATTTAGTTTTATCTCTGGTAAATCCTATAAAAATTTAGTGCTACAAGTGTTCAACTTGAGATGCTTAATTGTACGTCTGACTAAGTCAACTTATTGGCTACCACGTCTTAGTCAGTTGTGAGATATCTAATTGTGGAATTGTTTACATCGTATAGTTTGTGTGTCTTTTTTGTTGAAGATTTACTGTTTTTGTCTTAAATAAATAACAAAAATGTCTGCAAGAGGGAAAACAATTGTAGATTTAGCACGTGCTCAAGCAACAGAAGCAATAGTAAGTCTATTTAAACGTGTTATTAGAAAATATTTAAAAAATTTAAAGTAGGCATTGAAATATTATAGGTTATTTATTAAATTGATGTGATCTACATAACATTTACCAGGAAAAATTATTTGTACTTTGTTAAAAACAATAATATTTTTACTTCCAGAAAGTTCCACTAGTACAGCTCTCCAGGAAATTCAAGTTGAATCTAATCAAACTAATCCACAAAAATCTACTTTCAAGGATAATGTATTTTAAGGTAAACATGCTGCATTTGCTATGTCTATGTTGTTGTACATGTTGTTGAACGGGTTTTTGTTACAATGACTTTGAAAATTATGAGGATATTTTTCAAAATTATTTTTTCTATTTCTTGTTAATCTAGTTTTTTTCACTTGATTACAGTTAACTGTAAATAATTGTCCTATTAGTAAAGCGTGATATATAGACGTCAAAAAATAATAGTTCAATACTATTAAACGCTTTACAAAATTAGAAAAATTAATTTCCAAAGAATCAGACCGTCCACTAATTTGCAACAACTACTTCCCGGGCTAAATGCCCCGACAGACATTGAATTACACTTCTAAAGTAAACGGGGTTGGTATATCTGTTAAGATAGAACCAACCATTCTGGTTTGCGATTAGAAGGAATAACATCACTTGTGGACCGGTTTCGGCGTATTGCGCCTCATCAGCCCAAGGTAGATGATATTCGTCCAGAAGCTCTGAGAGCATAATCCTGGACTAGAGACTACGTTGATACCACACCAATACATTAGCCTCAGTTAAGGAAATGCTAAGAGTGCGATATCAGCGACATCTCTACATCTAATCACGGTCTGCTCTTTGGAAATTAATTTTCATAATTTTGTAAAGCGTTTAATAGTATTGAACTATTATTTTTTGACGTCTAGTTTTTTTCAGTCAATAATTCATTTTGTTGAGAATATTGCAAAAAAAATTTGGACTTGGTTCATTTTTCTTCTTTTTTTTGTAGATCAAAATACTTTTACCCAAGATGAAAGTAAACTTAACATGCCGGAAGCCAGTCCAGGTTGCAGGATTTAGATTCTGATGCTGAACCTGTTTCTTCAGAATGTGACATATTAATATTTATATTTTTAATATGTTATAATTATTATGATGTTAACGAGCCGCCTATGGCCTGATTATAAAAAGTAACATTGGACTTGACTGAAATTAGAAATAAAGTTTAGTTCTCGATCACATGGCAAGTGTTTGATTTCACACATAAAATATATGATACAGAATACTCTGAGTATATGCCACAGTCTGAAGGTTCTTCCGATAGTGACGTTGGTCCTCCGAATTCTACTTATAACAATAATAACAAGGATCTGCAAGACATGGAAGAATTACCTGCACGGACAAATAAATCAAGAAGAAGATAAAGAAATGAATCAGAATGGAAAAGAAATATAGCGAAGGTAAAACGCCAACGTGGTGAAGCTTACATTTCATCTAGAGGTAGGCACATACCAGGAACAGCAATGAACGATGCATGCCCAGCTACTTGTAGACGAAAATGTGGTGAAAAAATTTCTCACGATGAGAGATTGTCAATTTTCCGACGATATTACCAGTTAACTTCTTACGAAAGAAAACGTGACTTTATTCATGGTCATACTAATAAGACAAATAAAAAATGGCAAACCACGGAACGTTCCAGACGCCAGAACACCATTTCATTATTTCTTCCGAAAAACACGGAAAAGATTCAGGTATGTAAAACCATGTTCATCAATACTCTGGGAATTCGAAAAGGTGTTCTGGATATTGAAATGCAAAAGAGAACAAATTGGAAGACAAACGCGGAAAACATAAGAAAAAGGTCACGTCCCCTGAGATCCTTGCAAATGTAAGGAACCATATTGAAAGGATTCCCGTAGTTTCTTCTCATTACTGCCGTTCAAGGACTCAAAGAAAATATCTATCCTCGCCCTAATAGCACAAATATGTCCTTTGGACGTCCATCGGATTACATCCTCCAATCCATGATGATATCCAATGGACAACTGAAATATGTTCTGCTTTTGTACAATGGATATCCATAAGACAAAAATGGACATCCATACATTAGCCGTTTCAAGACATCCAACGGCTGTCTTGAGATATCCATTGGCTGTCCCGGGATATCCATACATTTCAGGATGGGCATATAGCTATGTCCATTGGATATCCATACGTTCCATAATGGACATATATCTTTGTCCATTGGATATCCGGACAGAAGTATCCAATGGATGTCCATAAGGAGGTCTCCAATGTATGTCCATAAATAGGTGACCTAGAGGTATCCAATGGATGTTCAGTATAAAAAATATGAAATGCTTCAGATAAGTCGTTCTTTTATTAAAATTAACGTTGTTACACTATAATTATAAAAGGTATTCTATTAATTTGTAGGCAAACAAATTTTTCGTACTTCTCGTTCCTGAGCCCTTCGTAAATATTTTCTAATCGCTTCCTCTATTTCTTTTTCTGTTGTGTTGACGATGCTTCCCTGTTCTGCACCCTCTAAAATAAAAAGTAAAATGACAATAGAGCATAACAGAGAGGAGAGTTCATAAAATGTTCTATGTCTTGGTAATTTCTATAAAATGGTATTTTGAGATACATTAAGTTTTGTCATGTGTACAAAAACAAATCTACGATTGCTACAACTATTTAAACACATCACTTTTTTGCATTACCACTGATCTGTATTGTTTGCGGTAAAATAATTTGTAAATTTTGTTAGTGCATGTCAGAGGTTGTATGCTTTTGTGTATCTTTAAGAAGATCTTATAAAAAACATGGTTCTTTTGTAAGTTATGAATGTGTTTATCTTATATGTGAGGCGAATTTATGTCCATTTTTACATAAAGTCATTGAAAAATTGCTGTAAATTCGGCGGACAGACTATAAATATATATGGCACTACTCAATAATTAATTAAATTGTTTTCCATAAATATGTTGCAAAACATGTACATATTCAAGGGCAAAGCTAAAATATTCTAGATTTTAAAAGTTTCTTTTTATTTTACTTTAAAACCTAACCGGTTTTACTGAAACCATACATATAATGTACGTTATACATATACATTCAATTAGTAGAATTTAAAAAAATAGCGCTCACAAAAAACGAATCGGCTGATAGTGTTCTATTTTCATACATTTAAATTTCAAAATGTACCAGAATTATAAAAACATATTGCACTTATCAAGAAAATGTAAAAACTTATTCATAATTATGGCAGCTAATTTAGTGTGTTGAAGAGCTTTTTTATTTTTGGTTCCCAGCCAAGTGTATTTTGTACACATTATATTTGTCATGAAATGTTGGAAAGTCAATTTGACAAAATCGTAACATGAATTTCCTCCTATTTTTGAAACATTTAACCTGAAAATAAATTTAAATAAAATGTTTTTACATAAGTCTACTTTATACCATTAAATGCTTGTAGATGATATCACATATATGCATCTGATGCTGTTCAATATCTGTAACATGTACCCTGTTGTTTAAAAGGGATTACAAAATACTAAGGGGCGAGAGAGTAGTTAATTTTATATTTTATGAACCGTTATATTAAAAATCCCACTAATGTGAAATTTTAAAATCTGAACAAATACTGAAGTTATTAGAACAGTAAATGCTTAGTAATTACTGCAAATTTGTTCTGTCTCAATATTACTTACAGTTGCATTAAAATTGCTTTCTTCCTCCAAAACTTTTCTGATTCGATAAACTTAACATCTGTACCAATTGGGAAATCAAAAGCTTTCAATGGATCTGGATTCCTTGTAATATCTTCGTCTAATGGTAAACGCCTATTTGTCAGTTTCTCCACATTTAGTGCAAGATCGGTCAATATATCATTCATTCATTTTCTCCATTAGTTGATGTACATTTTGATGCAGCAGATCATAATCTATAATATATAATTAGTACATTAAAATTTCTACAGTGAGTAAAATATATTAGTTTTAATGAAAAAGTTAAGAAGAAGAAGTAATGAATAAAAGTTAAGTACACAAACCTATTTCAAAGTCATACAAAATATTGCACAAAGTATGTACTTACTGAATTTGCCGTGTTGAATACTCTAAACAGTCTTGAGTCTATACAGCTACCCAAAAACTTTTAGATACAACAAACCACCAACAAGATGACAATTCTCGTTTCAGGGCGGCGGCCATTTAATGCCGCTATAAATTCGAAGTCATGCCAACCTACCATTTCATTTGTCCAACCGCATAGAGCAAAAACTCCCTATATTGCGTAATCAGCGTAATGCTTCATTCGATGGACAGCGGCTTTTAGATGTCCAAGGGATAAAGAACTTTAGATGCCGCATGGATATCCGCAACATGCGTAATGATAACAGTGGACATCCGATCGACAGCGGTTTTTATATAGCCAGTGGATAGATAACTTTAGATGTCGTATGGATGTCCAGCTTGTGTCCAGGGACATTCTGGACATAAATCGGACATAATGTGAATGTCCAATGGACATTTTGTGCTATTAGGGCAGACCTTAACAGAAACAAATAAAAATACCTACCGAGGCCACTTATTATAGAAAGGTGTTCTCAGAGGAATATAACCTTGGCTTTCATCGCCCATGAAAAGATCAATGTAAAGTTTGTATGGATTACAGTTGCCCTTCAAGCTATGGAAACTGACTATTTAGCTCACATAACAGCTAAGGATAGAGCCCGAGAAGAAAAACGGTTAAGTAAACAGCTGGCAGAAGGCTCTAATGGAGAAATAGTTAGTTGCAATTTCGATTTGCAACAAGTTGCAAATGATCCAACCAACAATGCTTTATTTTATAAACAGCGTTTTAAAGTAATCAACTTCACAATTTATAACACGGTTTCCAAACAAGGTGATTGCTTCATGTGGTTCAAGGAATTCCACATTTGGAAAGCATAGAACTTATGTTTTTAGTAGTGGGACATAGCGAAATGGAGTGCAACTCTATGCACTCAGCCATTTTTACTGAATTTGAAAGAGTGGGTAAAGCATATTCGCCCCAAGATTGAAGATGATTGCAAGGTGTGCAAGGCGAAAGGGCGATAATCCGTATATTGTTCATGACATAAATTATGAGCAAATACTAAATTGGAAAACTTACGCAAAAATTTTATTTTTAGAAACAAAGATGAAAACCGCAAATCATTAGCTTGGCAGAGAATGTGCTGTATGAGTTTCTTAATGTCAAAACCATTCATTTTGAGATTCAAGGAAACCTTTGATGAATATTTCATAATTCTAAACTGTAACAGAAAAACAAAATCGGCTTCAGTGGGAACAAGTGCGCTAAAGGGCTTGTATCATACTAGATAACCCATTAAAAAGGAAAAGTACAATGATCTCTTGTCCTTGTTTAAAAGCAATCCCCCTGCAATACCTATTGAAAACAAAGCCTATTTCGAGAACCTGCCATTTCAAGAAACTGGTTCTAAAGGAAATGTACCTTTATCCGAAATGAGTGAGAGCGAATAAGCAACACAAAATTATGTGACTTTTTATTTCTTGGTATTTTGTAAACCCATTTGAGAAATAAATACTAATTTTGTTATTTAAGATAAACTTATTTCATGTCAGTACAAAAACTGGATATACTTCTGTTCAAATTAAAATTTAATTGCTAAAAGTAGGTATCTTTTTTTTGAAAAAAAAAACACCCAAAAATATAGTTTTGAAATGTCTACAATAAGTCGGTCTTTGATTACCTTAATAAGTTGACACCTATCATAAAAAGAGTTACATTTGATATCGTTTGAATTTTTTCTTCAGTCTGCAAACTTAGAACTGCTCTTCTGAAAAACCAACAATTTCAAGTTACCCAGTTGTAGTATTATCAACTTATTCATTTTCTAGATACAGACCACCAGTATGGTTTTCGACCAGGAAGGTCTACAGAGGATGCGTCTTTGGTTTTTATGGAAACTGTATTCAGTAATTTAAATGAAGGGCTGCAAGTAGCTGGGTTATTTTTTGATCTGTCTAAAGCGTTTGGTAGTATTAATCTCAACTTTATTTAGAATAAAGTTTATAGCATTGATATAAGAGAAGACATGCTGAATTTGCTTGAGTCCTATCTGAGTGATAGAACTGTGTGTGTGCTGAGACCATTACTTTTTTTTTATTTCCATCAATGACTTACCAGAATATATACAAAATGGATGATTCCTCAGAGGTGGTTTCGGAAGTAACTGATGATGAACTTAGCATAAAAATTTGTTTTATGATTGAGTTATTTAACAGTTGCTGTAATGGAAATTGTTTGACATTGAATTTGGACAAAACCGTACCAGAACCAGTACCAGAATTTAAAAAACTTAATTGTTTTGATAACGGTAGCTTGAACGCTAGCGAAACGTTGAATTGAAAAATATAAAAAAGTTTGTGGTTTGATTTCCCAAACATACAGAAGAAATATCTTATATTTATTTTGTAATTTTTGCCTATGCGACTACTGAATGGATAATTACTCCTATCAACTTTTATAATGAATGTACATACGATTTCAAAAAGAATTATAGCAATTATATTGAATGTTCATCTTAATATTACAAAATTAGAGTTACCTAATTAAAAAAAAATTGGAAAAATTATCCAGCAAGTTGATAAATTCATAAACTAAAATTAAAATCCTATCAAGAGAAATCGAAAAAAATTTTATTGAGTTAGTTGTCACACAGAAAAAATTCACCAACTTTATTTGTACTATTTTTGTGGATTTGTTAAAGTTGCACAATTTCTGAGATACAGATATACAGACACCTTTAAAACTATTTTTAAAAATAAAAGTAAACAACCATTATTTTAAGCAATAAATACATTTTTATGTTCCCTGACACCTTATAATAATAATAATAGTAATGCTTTTTTTTCTTTCTGACAAACAACTCACAATGAAAAATTAATCCTAATCCTAATCTAAAATTGACATGCAAATTATAAATAAGCAATATCTGATAAAAATTTTATTCATAATACAAACAAATGAATAATTATTCTTACATTACAACATTTAAAAATTCTTGTGTGGAGTCATTCATTCATTCATTCATTCATAAATTTGGGTTGTGCTCATCAGCCCAGGCACTTGAACTGAATCTTTGTACCATTTCCCATGTTATCTACTTCCATTCCAGAAGCTTCGTGTCTACTATAAAGGTCACTAGTTTGACTGAAGGGATTTTCAGTAGTTGTGATGGTTGTATAACTTCCTCTCCAAAGTGCTTCCGTCTAAGTTCTTGTAAGTCCTCGCAGAAGCAGAGTATGTGAGTAGGTGTTTCATCATCAAGTTCACATTTTCTGCACATAGGTTCACTAACTTTGCCCATATTGTATAGATGTTTCCTCAAGGTGCAATGGCCAGTCACCAGGTCGGTAACTGTATTCAAATGTCTCTTACCTAGTTTCAGTAGCCTGGTTGAGAGTTCCTTGTCTACCTTGTTCAGTAAACTCTTTGTATGAAGGTGCCCTTGTGTCACCCTCCATTTGAATTGATGTTCCCTATCAAGCAAGTTCCCGATTATGATGTCTAGTCCCTCTTCCAGAAGCTTGGAGAATATACCATCTGGTCCTGGAGTTTTGTAGGGGTCAAATGAATTTACGGCCCATCTAATAAGATGGGGTCTGAATATCTTATTCGTGAGTTCCCAGTCTTCTTTGGTTGCCTTTGTTTTGGAAACCGGCCTGTTGTCATAGCTTGACTCTATATTTACCGAACCTGGAAAGTGCACACTGAGGAGATGCTCTAGAGCCTCTGCCTCAGTATTTGAAAACTTTCCGCTCGGCAACTGAATAGAGCCAAGTTTGTTAGAAGTATCCCTTTTGAGAATCCTGTTGATTCTGACGCTGTCAGGGACACCTTGCATGTCCTCACAGAATTCTCTCTGGGAATTCTCCTTGCATTCTTTTATTTTTCTATTGTATGTACCTAGTTTAGCCTTATACGCTTCCCAGTTACCCGTTTTTTTCGCTTTGTTGAAAAAGCGCCTTAGCGATGTCAGCTCTTGTGTGGAGTAAAAACAATGTAGTACAGTTTCTGATAGTTGAAGGAAATTTATTATAAAACCGTTGTCCTTGTATAGCCGGAGATTTAAAATGAATATTTCCCTTAGATAAAGGTACATGTAGATCATCACAATGTCTTGTATTAAATTTATGGACTTGTTCATTAGTCTTTAGATATTTTATTTCAGTATGAACAAAGACACACAACTCAAAAATATAAAACATGGCGATATTAAAATTTCTAACTTTTTAAAATATTCATGGCAGCTAGTGCGACGAGAAATACCAGCAATACAATGAATGATCTTCTTTTAGACTATAAAGACATCACTAAAGCTAGTAGTTACCCATTCCCCAAAAATATAAACTATACCGTAGGCGCGATTCCGCCTGAGAGTATCACAACATTATGAGCTTCTTAATTGTTAGAACCGATCGAAGGTTTCTAAACTGATAATTAATTGAATTCAATTTTGAGACCAATTTATCGCAGTGTTTTTTCCAATATCGGAATTCATCAATAAGAAAACCTGAGAAGCGTGTTCTATTTGTTCATTATTAGATTCTACATTTATTGTATGTATTTGCTTTTGCCTATAGTGAAAATGAACTATTTTAGTTTTTTCTGCATTGAGGAAATGAATTTTTAGAAAACCAACTGTATAGGCTGAAAAAACTATTATCATTACATTTACTTTCCAATAGGACATTGGATTTATCCAAAATAAGGACCGACGTATCATCTGCATACAATGTAAAGTGAGTGGTTGAACTAATATTTACAATATCATTTATAAATCAAAAACAAGATTGGTCCCAAAGCAGACTCCTGCGGAACACCAATATTATTGTACACATAACCTGATTCACTCTTATCAATGCAATTATCTGTTAAATTTGGGAGACTAGCATATTGTATGCGGTTACTTGAATAAGATTCTATCCATTTCAAAGGTATCCCTCTGATACTAATGATTTGTAGTTTTTTCAATAAATTGTTATGATCAACACAGTCGAATGCTCTACTGAGATCACGAAATATACCAACAGGACATTCGCCTGCGTCTAATAGATTAGGTTAAACACTCATATAATGAATGAATAGCGCTACCAGTTGACTTACATTCTTGCAAACCATGCTGGCTCCTGACAATAATTTTATGACACTGTATGTAGGTATTAAGTCTCTTCAGGTAGCTATACTCAAATATTTTTGAAAATATTGTAGGGACAGTAATTGGTCGATAGCTTGAAGTGGGTACTGCCCTTTTCACCTTTTTTATATATTGGAGTAATCTTTCCAGTTTCAATGTTATCCGGAAAATCACCATTTGAAAAGAAAAAATTGACTAAATATGTTAGAGGAGACATTATAAATGGCAGAACTTTTTTTAACAAAAATGCTGGTATATCATCAAATCTTTTATTTTCACCTTAATTATTAGAAGCTATTACTTTATTTATTCACCTTTTTTCACCCCTTTTAAAGTGTTTTCTTCGTAAAGGAAAATGAACATCGAAATGATAAATAAAAATATTCATAAAAGTATTAAATGCATAATTTGTGTTCAAATTGCTATATATTTGAGACCAGTCCTCAGTAACAAGACTATTAATGAAGTGATACCTAGCGTCCCTTTGGGGTTAAACTCTCAGTACATCCCAGGTCCAGCCTTGCTCCTTTAAAATTATTAGCGGTTTCTTAGTAATTGTAAATAGGTGATGAAAGTATAAATCAGTCGAAACATCTAAAACAAATTACCGTTTATTAAAAATATCCCATCAAATTATGTCTATTAGCATCACCAGTTCATAAAGAAAGACATTGTTAAGATTAATTGCCGAGCACACCCTGAAACCTTCTATAACTCGCCCAGTGTAAGTTGGCACTTGGACTTTGGAATTCTGAGATGCGCGGTAGAACATCCGATCGCTCGAGGCTAACTGAAATGGAGGACCCAGTCTCTGTTTTGACCACAAACGGTTAATATCGCAGTAATTCCAGTGGCGTAGTAGTATTATAGTAGTTTTTAGTTACGGTAATTATTATCAGTAGTTAGTTTATAGAAGGTGTGGTTTTAGCTTATAGTTTAGTTATAATTATTAGAATGGAGTTTAAATGTAAATTAAAAAATAAACCAATAAGTGGTCAATGCCGTAAACTAGTGTCCAATCTATTGAAGTTTATGAAGGCCAAGGTAATTATATGAAATTAACCATGTTTAATACAGAAAACATAAGCTTTTGTTTTATTTATAAATTGGTTTTGATCTTCGTCTTTAGTTAATATATTACTTTTTTTTTCATTGTTCCTCTTCGCTTTACCATTGACAACTTTGAAAAGGAATACATGGAAAAAGGACGTCTACTAGATCAAGTCATAGATGAGTTTATCATCGACATAGAAGATGATTCTAGTGAGGATGGTGACTCTGATTTTGATTTTTCTGAAGACAGTTATGCTGAAAATGGTAGTTTAACCAGAATTTTAAATTTTTAAGACATCGAAGGTACTTAACTAATTAGCTTAGTGAATAATCTTTTGTTTTTATCTTTTAGGGATTTTTGATTTTCATTTTACTTAGTAATTTATTGTAAGCGTTAATATCTTATTTAAAAATATTTAAGTCAAGTCCGTCCGGAAATATAAGATCCCAACTTAACTTTGTGATATTTAAATAAATAAATATTTGTAAACACCCTATTATTAAGTGATTATTCATGAACCGACAATTCAGGTAATATACCAATAATTATAACAAAGAATTAATATTTCTCATAGCTAAAAATAGATTTCTTGCAGTTACAGCATTAACACTTTTCAGTTATAAAATTAAAGTGTATTTTTTGAGACCCCAGCAGCCGGCATGTACCTACGACTATGTTGAAGCCAAGTGCGAGGGTTGTTCGAGAGTAGTCCGTTCAATATATCTATCTTTATTCGAGCAGTGTCTGTTACTTTTTGTTCGCGCATATCTCAAGTGCCAACTTACACTGGGCAAGTTATAACTCATAGGTACTGTTAGTTCATAGTCTTAATACGATAACAAGAATATGTTTTACTACGACCACATAGGAAAGTAACGTATTGTAATGTTTTTCTTATTTATTTAAATAGTTTTCAGCTTGTGGGATAAAATTATACACACTATGGCTAATTACTATCTATTTATTTAAAGAAACACATACTGTATTAAACTTAATTTATATATACACTTTACTTAATGTCTACTAATTTATTTACACTCGGTATATTAGTTCTAATTTATTTTCACCACTTGACTATTACACTATTTATCTCCACTATTTAATCACTGTCCGATTACTAAGATAACTAACTCTTTACTGTCCGTTTCACTAATTCTCTCGAACTAACTAACTGTCTACGCACTAAAAAATCCCGCGTATATATAGTCCGCATCAGTTCTGGAAAGTTCTAGTACATTACGCGCTCGTGCTATGCACAAACAAAACCTTATTCCAGAAAGTTCGAGACCATGCCGGCGCAGGGGGACAGTCGAGGGACAGGGCCGGCTTTGAGTTGGTGGCTTCGCAACAGTATAATGCACTGTACGTATAGTCCCACGGAAAGTGGCTTATATCAACAAGCGTGCAAAATAGTTTCCACACAGGAGCGGAAAGTAAATTTCCGCACGCATGCGGATAATCTGTCAAATGCATAATTTCTATTGAGATTGACCACTGTCAAGCTGTCAAATGTACAGGGTAATTGATTAGTGCAATAAAGTCCAGTATCTCCTATGTCCTTCTAGATATTAGACTAAAAATTTGATGTATCATAGTCACCATTAAGCGTTATGTTTTAAAGTTAGTTCCAATCTTACAGGGTGTTTCATAACGTCGTGTCAGACCAAAGTTATATTTTTCTAAATGGAACACCTTGTATTTTATTTTAAATTTGAAATCTGTTCCACTTCCCCATCACCACAATATAAGGTTAAATGTATTTTACTTGGTATTTAAAAAGTTATAACCACTTTTTATAAAAATCGTAAGAAGTTCAGCGCCATGTATGATTTAAAAGGAGCTTAAGAACAATTATCAATTTCAGCAATTACTTTTTAATTATTGTCAAAAATTATAAAAAATATTGATTTTCTCAATATTTATGAAATTGTGTACAGGGTGAGTCAAAATGCAAATCCATTATTTTCTCTCTTTTTTCAAATGGAACTCCCTGTATTTTATATCACTATCGAAAAGAACTAATATTAGCTTTCTCTTTACCTTAATTTATTACTTTTTGAGATATTTTGATCAATATTTTTTATAATTCTTGACAATAATTGGAAAGTAACTGCTGCAATTGATAATAGTTCTTAAGCACCTCTTTAATTATACGTAGCGCTGCCTTCTTACGATTTTTATAAAAAAGGGGTTATAACTTTTTACATACCATGTATAACACATTACAACCTTTATTGTTGTAATAGGGAAGTGGAACATATTTCAAATTTGAAATAGAATACAGGGTGTTTCACTTAAAAAAAATATAACTTTGGTCTGGCACGACGATATGAAACATCCTGTAAGATTGAAATTAATTTTAAAATATAACGCTTAATGGTGACTATTATCCATCCAATTTTTATTCTAATATCTAGAAGGACATAGGAGATACTGGAGTTTATCGCACTTATCAATATATAAATTTGATGCGATCTATTTGAATAGTGTAAGTTTTTTCATTTAAAAAAGTTTAGGACGCGATCGACGATTCTAAACCGCGTACTCTTCGTCAGAAGTCAGACGCTGTACAAACTAATCCAATCAAACATTTTATAATAAACGGAAAAAAATTTAAACATCTTGATAGGTATTTATTGTATATAAAAAGGTGGCTTTGACAAATTGTGGGAAACGTCAAAAATTATTTAGAGATTATAGTGAATGTGAAGTGCATTAATTGAGAGGTCAGTTTATATATAGTTTGGAAAGTCTATCTGAAGCTACGCGGGATCGGTAAGGGGCGAGGAAACATGGCCGATATCTGTCATAAACGTACCAATGGCGTATGGTACCTATTTTATAAAATTATTAAAAATAATAATTATCATCATGTAATAATTATATCTATATAGAAACTGATTTATGCTTTGCTTTAAAGGTAAGGTATTTTTCAAAACACGGTATTTGTTAAAAACAAATAATGTTAAAAATCGTTGAATTCAATATGGATACGAAATAATAAGATACCAAGTAGAACTGAAAATAAAAAGGTAACTACTGACAATATAAACGCCACTGGATAACCAATGTCAGTGAATTGTCGAAGTGAGAGGGAAAAACACACGCACGCGCTTGCCAATAGGAAGTCAGGTGGTTACTTAGCAACGGAGGTTTGATAAATATTCACCAATTGAGTTAGTCGGAGGGCGTGGTACTTATGATTTTCGCACGACGTTGCCGGCTTGAAGAAAACCCATAACATATTTGGAAAAGTGTTCATCTTTTAATATTCAGACATTGAAAAAATAATGTAAATAGACAAAATCCAATGAAACAAGCACATTAAGGAACTAACGTTTAATCATTATTGACATACTGTTAATAATAAAAAGTCCAAAAGTACAAACTTAGCACTTTAGCTTTTTAATAATAAAAAGTGGCAATATCGAATGTTTTCGACCGCATTCCTTTAACAGCTTCAGTTATGTTTGCCAAACTATACCTACCTACCTGGAACTATATACAATAACAACGTATCCCAGACATGCACAACAATATCGCGGATACTGACAATATCATCAGTAGTGATTGTACCCCATCAGAAACCGTCGAGGCAGCAAAAATATCCTCCTTAAAAATCCTACCAACAAAATCAAGAGCCAGATACGATCGTGCATATGAAGAATTCCCTAATTGGAGAAAGGAATGAAATATGAAAATGTCCTTCTGCATACTTGGATGATTTAGCTAACTAAGTAAGACCAAATACATTGTTGTCACAATACTCTATGCTGCGCACTACTTTGGACGTAAATCACAATGTAGATGTTGCTAAATACGTTTTAAGCACCCACCAAATTAACGGATTCATAATAACTGCTCCTGACGATTAGTTTCTGTTAACTAAGGTGAGTTTGAAACAATTTCTTTTTTAGGTGTTTCACTAAGAGGCACTTGTCAATTTTTAGGATGTTCTAATTTTCGGAATTTCGGAAGCATGTCGCAAACAAGAATTAGTGAGAATTACTGAGGATGATATGAAAGATCTGGGCTATAATTCAGGTTAATAATACAAAAACAAGATTGACAAAAAGTTCAATATTACACATTTATGATTTATTTTATCACTAATACAAAGAATATGCAGAATTTAGACCTGCAACTCATGAAAAAAGATTTTTTCTCAACTACAACAATAAAAAATGCACCAAGCAAGTAGTAGGAATAAACAAAATAGGTTCTGTACCTAGCTCAATTGCAAATTTTTTGAAAACTTGATCATTCAGAAACATAGACTAGTCATTGTTTCCGAAGATTATCAGCTACAATTCTGGTAGATGCAGAATGAGATATAACCACTCTTAAGAGATACGGAGGATGGAAGTCATCTGATGTCGCTGAGGGATATATCAATGACTCAACCACAGGATGAATGCTGCATCTAAAATTGTATGTGCAGTGCATGCAACATCTGAAAAAACTATACAAGCAAAAGATTTTCTCATAACATCTAAGAAAAAAAGAATCTAATATTTCACACACACCACTACAATTCACAAATTGCAGCGATAACAAATTTACTTTCAATTTCTATAATAAAGCAACCAATTAATTATTGTAATAAGGTATAGGTACCTACTTGAATATTTGTTACTTTTTGAAATAAACTATGTTGACTTAAATGTAACGTTTTGTGTACTACCTAATATGTCAGATGTTGATTATTATTGGGTAAAATTATCACGTGGTCGTAGGAAAAATACTGTAATATACTACGAGCTTGCGGAAAAGTATACATTTTAGTTCAGAAACCACCAGAAACCACACGCTTTTACTTTACCGCATAACGTGCTGGATTTAACTTACTTGAAGAATCACTTTATGATTCAGACAACCAAAATCGTAGCAGCCAACTTGTAACGGCTTACGAGTTTGTACTAGGAACATAATAAATAATTGCTTGTTATCCCTGTTCCAGTTATACCATCTTAATTGTTGTACTTTCATGTGCAGCTGCTCACACTAAAAAATTATTAGTATTATCCTAATATTACTTTGTTATTCGTTACATTATCATCAATTTGTTGACCCACGCCTCACCCGTACATATCACAATAGTTTTGCTGTAATTTATATCATTTATTGTCATTTATATTTTTTCCAGTTTGATTGCTGTTAGTTTTAAATTCTTACATAAGCCATTGCTTAAAATTTTGATTAAAATTCATACATTCATAATGGATAAGTTTTGAGTAGTTTTGGTATATTCAGGTGTAAATTAAAAAATGTTTACCACATTACCTTTGTTTCAAGAATTTGTCCTGATGTTGCTGAATAAAATAACATAGTAAATGCTGCTGTAAGACATGCAATGGATGGATAAGCTTCAATCGATCTTGACACCTATAAGAAAATTTTATAAATGCAATGATAATAGGGAGATATTTCAGGTTACGTGAATTTGTTGGGAACTGGAAAAAGGTTGAGCAAATTTTTTCTTTCACTTATATGCGACTTGTGAAAAAATGTTGTATGTCTATAATATGAGAATATGCATTGACATTCTAATGGAAGCCAGTGTCTTTGAAATTCTCACATAGCAGCCAGCAATGTGGTAGCCAAAAAGCAGAGTTATATTTTTAAACGAATTCCTCAGCCATGGTTATTTATTTTTGTAAGAGTTTCTGTATTTTGCAAAACTATGATCATTGGTGATAAATCATTAAGAAAAAATTAACAAAACGTACAGTAACGTCGGTAGGACTTGAACCGACGACACTCACTGTGGAAGGAACGCTCTTAAACATCACACCAAGAAGTAAAATGATAACGGATGTCAAGCTATGCTATACTCTCTCATATAATCTCAAAATTTGTTCAAAAATAGCTAGTGCTAATGTTGGTTAATTGTTTCCGTACTTTTGACCAAGGTAGTAAGAAAAAATCATTGTGTGGTTTTATGAAACCACGATGCAAGTGGAACTTTTTTTCGGATTTGTAATATACAGGCCTATTCTGTATCTAAGTGGCAGTCAAGCAACTTTATAGCAACGGACTGACAAGCAACTCTAGATAGTAACTTTTTAACCACTTTCAATAAAATTGCTATTCTGGTGACTACTAGTGGTTAAGAAGAATGGTTAGTCACTTTTATAGTGTAAATCGACCCTACTTTTCCACTAACAAGTCTGACAACTGAGAAAAGTGAGGTTAGAAGAATATTTTGTTATCAGTGGAAGTGTTTTGTGTTGTTAATCAGGCTATAGGTGGCCGGAGGGTGTTATTTGTTTATACGTAAACATTTTATTACTTATTTCATAACATGGAGACCCTGGAAGTAGAAACCGTGGGGGTTCGGAACAAAAGAAGTTCAAAAATTACCCTGTCACAACAAAATGTCATGGTTGACTTTGTTAGCAAAAATTAAAAAATGCAGATTAGATATATACTCATTGTGTATTTCTTTAATTTCATGATCTAACAAAATGTTCATAATCCACGGATCTATCTTCCTACCACCACACTTCTACCTTTCTCTGACAGTTGCTAACGATAACAACCACAAGTATTGTGGTTGCTCAGAAACAACTATAAATTAACTTTCGTAACCACTGGTTGCCTCTACAGAATACTAATTGAAGATAAGTGGCAACCTAACCACTGACCTTGTTCTTCTAAACCACTTGCTCAGTAGCAACTTTGCGATACAGAAGAGGGCCGATATTGACCATAATATGATGGGTATATGTAAATAGGGAAAGGCGGGGCAGAACAGGGTACTTAACGTTTGATGGTTTACTGTCACTACAATAATAACCAAAAAAAATTCTTTTTGCTGTAGGTGTATTATTTAATATGTAAATTAAGCATTCTCCCCCTTTTCAACAGCTGAATAAATATTTAAAAAAAATACTTATGAGAAACCAAAAAAGTGCATTTTGCCCCATTCCGCCCCATAGGCGGGGCAGGATGGGGTTTTCATAAATTTTACCACAACTCATTAATATATGGTTAGATTTTCTGAAATCTAGTGTTAATGGTGAAAAATGGTATTAAAAATATATATATATACACAATTTTATTATTTGCTTTATTTAAATAGCTAAAACCTTTAGACAAAATCAGACAAAAATCCACTCAGGATTGGCACTTCTCACGAACAAGCTGAAATTCGTCATCATCGCTATCAATGCCGCCACAGGCATTGTGTGCCCATTTGTGACACGATATGAACAGGCAATCCATCCTTCAACAGACTTGGACCAGTATTCACAACAGTTTTTTTTTCCACCTCAAACTCGCCGTTACCCCCGCCTCAGAATCACTACCCTAGCATACTTCGAGACGGGCGGTGGTCCCTCGCACACTCTCCGCTCACACCGTCATCTTCTCCCTCCTATCACTCCTACCTCTCATGCCAGCCATATCGAGTCCTTCTCTCCCCCTATCCATGCTTTTTACTACTCTGCTCACCTCCATCCATTCCTCCTCCCCCCTCAACATTATCTCCACCATGTTCTCCCAGTACACCGCCTCCCCTAGTTTCATCTCCAACTTCTTCGGCACTTCCTCGTTCCTCCAGCATCTAAAAACATGCCCCACATCATCCTCCACTTCACACCTCTCGCACACAAAAGTCTCTATTTTCCCAATCTTGTGGAGGAACTCTACTCTCGACCCATATCCAATGATCACCTGTGTCAAGAAATAGTTCACCTCCCCGAATTTCCGGTCCATCCAATCTCTCCTATTCCCAATCGCCCCTTTTAGCGCCCCCTCATACACCTCCCACCTTTTCTCCATTTCCTCCTCCACCCATTCCCGTACCTCCTCTCTGGTCGCACCCCACCAGCGTTTGTTCCTACCTCTAGCCATCACGTCCAATGGGTAGGACCTTGCCAGCACCGCTGCTGCCAGTCCACCCACTGTCCTGTACCCCTGCACCATCCTCAGCAGTATCCCTCTCTGCACCCGCAGAAGTGGCCTAACCCTCGCATTCACCCCCGCTCTTTCACCCCACACCTCCGCACCGTACAGCATACTCTGCTCTACCGTCCTACCAATTTCCCTCCTCTTCCACACTCACGGCCCTTTCACATTACACATCAATCTCCCCAGCCATGCTGCCCTCACTTCACCTTTCTCTGCCTCAAGACTCCTCCATACGAATTCTCCTTCCCCTAACCATCACCCCCACTTCCCTTGTCTTGCTCCGTCCTTCACTAGCAACCCCACCGTCTTATCTTCCGCCACTTCCAGTCCGCACCGCTCTATCTTCTCCACAATCTTCCTGCACATTCTCTCCGTCTTTCTTTCTATCTCCGCCTCTCCCTTTGCCGTACATACCAGGCACACATCGTCCACATACACCGTGATCTCACATCCCTCTTCACATACTATCCCACAAACCTCATCAAACACACACTTCCAGAGCGTCGGTCCAAGAACCCTGCCCGTTTGCTGACACTGTTGAAAGCGTTCCCGACGTCGAAGAACACGAATAGGGCCAATTTCTCCTTTCTCCAGCTGCCCTCCCTAGCACTTTCCACCAAGCCCATCACCTTGCTCAGTGCCGAGATGCAAGATTTCCCCTTCGTGAACCCGTGCTGGTTTACCCTAAAACTCCCATTCCTACCAACTTCCTCCTCAATCCTATCCTTTATTATCCCCTCCATCAATTCCACACAGCAGGATGATAGGCCTATAATCCCCCGTATTCACAACAGTAAAGACATTCTACGTCACTATTTTCATCTGAAGATGAATTAGAATCTACCTTTTTAATCGACACTTTCCTGTAGGAGTTTCGCTTCTCTTTCGTAATGCTACTTGCTTTATTCTCATGGCCATCAATTTTTCTTTTAACGCCTTCTTTCTTCTTCTTGCGAAACCTTTTTTGCAGATGCTGCTGCCTCTAGTTCTTCCTTATACGGAGTTGCAGTTAATATTGCTGTTTTACCTCTCCTGCGATTAGCTCTCTTAACTGTTTGTTGAATTTTTGGATTAGGTACAGCAACTTCTGGCGACAAGCAGGGAAAAGAATTCTTCTTGTTGACATCGGAGGGAGCAAATTCGTTTTGCGCTTTCCATGAAGAGCAACCTGGTAGGGGATTTAAAATGTCACATTCTGATGCAGTTGGAGGAGATTTAGTAGATTTTCTTACATCCTTTTTTTGTAGAAGGAAGTGCTATTGAAATTGAAGGTTCCGTTAGCGTCTCAGCTCTTGGTGCAGTAGAGGGATCATTGGCTGATGAAGGTGTATTGTTTGTAATGTCCGTGGTAGCAACTGGTAACAAATCAACTTCAATAAAAACGTTTTCATTGGGAGGAAAAATCCCAGTTTTGCGAAATCCATTTATCGCTGTTTTCATAGTTGCTGCGTTCAAAAAGGCACTACCAAAAAGCGTGGAAATTTGAAATATGGTTATCACCTTTCCTGGATTGCAACGCAGCCTTGTCCGAGCTTCATGTTCATAAAATGTACTTAACGGTTTCATGAAGGAAACGTCCAACGGTTGCAGTCTTTGACTTGTGTGCAGTGGAAAGCATAATAATATTACACCATTCTCATGTGCATGCAAAATTAGGTCAAGATTTTTGTCATGAGTTGAATGCCCATCTAACAAAAGAAGCACTGGATTTTCTCAACTTAAGCCAATTAAAAAAGGTTCAGTGGTTTTCCATCCGGAATCACTAACTTCTACTACTGAACCAGGTGGCAAGCCTAACTCGAATGACTGTTTATTCTGTTTTCTTGGAAAAATTAGCATAGGTGGCATTTATGCTCCAGCACCAGAAAAACAGATTCAGCCGTTGTGGTTTCTCCTCGTTCGGCGGAAGTTAAGGTGCCTACCTGACGTTTTCCTTTTAAGGCTAAAATTTTGGTATGGCCCTTTGGGTTCACAGTCAACCCCGTTTCGTCACAGTTATATATGCGATCACCAACTAGCTTATATGTGTCTACCGTTTCCAAAAGAGGGCGGAACAATTGTGACACCGCAACCCTATTAAACCCCATAGCTCGAGCTCCCGAAATTGATTCTGTTTTCGTAGCGTCAAAGTAGTGTGGCGTTTTAGAAAACATTGCATCCAATCCTTCCCAGCCATTTCAGATGCAGCATTAAATTTATGTTGGCACTGATTTTGTATAGCTAATTGATAAGCCAAACGTCTAAAGTCAATCATGGTCAAGCCAAAAAGTCTTGATTGCATTACTTTTAAATAGTCGACAAGTTCTATCTCTTGTGAAAAAACGCAGTGAAATTTCCCGGCAGATTTATCAACAACAAAATTTTGCTGATCTTTTCTTTTTTCCGTAACATATCTTTCTGAAGTTGTTTGGGGCACACCATATGCTGTTCTGCGGCCCTCCTGTGCCCCATTTGTCGAGTAACAACGGCATCAACTGCTGCGTTCATGGATTCGGTACTCCATTCCTTACGCTTTGTCTTCCGAACATAATTTCTAAGCATCTGAAAAAATACTAAATCAAGTACGACATTTAAAAAGTACCCCATTGTACCCCACCCCATTCCACCCCATGTGCAACGTTTACTTTTAAAGTTAAATTTTTGACCTAGGGTAAAGCTAAAGTGATAAAACTAAATTACTTACGATGGTTAATATGGGCGGCAAAGTTACAAAAATCTACACGAAAATTCCAGATGTTAAAGAGACTAACATTTTACTCGACGTTTTTCAGACAACTGGCGTACCTACATGTAACCAATGCTTCTAGGTGACCTTCAGTGCAATTTCGGATATTTCCGTTCACACGTTCGGTTTTTTACTGGCGTACCCCGTTCTACCCCAAGGTCACTAAAGTACATAGGATGTCTATAAACTATTGAAGGTCATCCGACGTCGCTATATTGCGCGTCATCGTGCCTGCCGTATATATCAGTTTACCATTGTTCAGTGTTGTTTTCGTTTTGTTTTTGGTGCTTATTGTAGTTTTTCATCGAAGTTTCGTGTAATTTTATTTATAAAAGAAAGACAATTAATAGTGTGTATTGTGTTTTAAGTTATTAGATCTTCATCAACGTAAGTTAGGTAACAGCTATAACTTTAAATTAAAAGTCATGTAACATATGTGGTCTCTTATTAATTGTGGCTCAATGTGAAGCTTATATTTTTCTATCTACTTGTATTTTCTATTTTACCAGATGCCTGGAGAAAAAATATGTAGTGTTGCTATTTGCAAAAGCAATTCGAAGAAAGCCAAAGAAACTGGAGAAGACATCATGTTTTTTTCGTTCCCAAAGGACCCAGAAGTTAGAAAAGAATGGATACGGAAATGTTACAGAAAAGACAGCTTTTCTGTTGAAAATAAAAAAGTGTGCAGCAAACATTTTAAATCAGACGACTTTGAAGATGAGATAAAAGCCAGATTAATGGGCATTCAATCTGAAAAATTGGAAAAGACAGGTAATACTTGCAGATGAACCCCATTTAGGAATGATTTATGCATTTTTGTTTGCTTTTAGCGATTTCCTCATTATTACTGCTACCTCAGGTCAGCTGTCACACAAAACCTTTGTTGTCGAAACGATCTGCAAGAGCAGAAAAGAAGGAGAGACAAGCCTGGGTGGAAAGTTTTATTGCCGAAACAAGCAAAGTTGACGATCATGGTAAGAGCTGCAAGTTTTCAAATTGAATATTATATGTATTGATTTTAATTTTGTAGAGCTAGAGTTACTGGAACCAGAAGTACAACAGACACAAGAGAGGGGAGATGTCTGCACTGAGTCATCCTGCAGTAAAAACTCTGATGTACTGGAACAGCTACACATCCTACATCCAGAAAATCTTAAGTTAGGGGATAAAGTTCAGCAGCACGAAGAAAATGGTGAAGTGCTTAAAAATCACATTAAAGCATTGGAGAAACGTCTTAAAGAATCTGACTGCAGTTTTGAAGACAGAGCCAAAATAGCTTTTAAGAATTTCTTGACCCCAAATCAAATTGCAATTGCTTTGAAAAAAACTAGAGCTCGCTGGACTATAGAGGAATTTTCCGAAACTTTTACAATTCGATATTTGGGAAAACGAAGCTATATCTATTTAAGAGAAACTCTAAAATATCCTCTTCCTGGAATCTCCACACTACAAAAGTGGGCAACCAACATCAATTTAAGAAGTGGAGTGTTACATGATGTCCTTCGCATTATGGAAACCACAGGCAGAGATCGAAACACTTACCAAAAAACCACTGTTTTATCCTTTGATGAAGTGAAAGTTGCTTCATTGTATGAGTATGATCAAAAATATGATGAAGTTGTTGGACCTCATTCATACATGCAGGTCATTATGTCTAGAGGACTTTTTGAGAGTTGGAAGCAGCCAGTATATATTGGATTTGATGAAAAAATGACAAAAGAGTTGTTGGATTCGCTGGCCAATCTACTAAATCAAATTCATTACAATGTAGAGGCATGCGTGTCAGATTGTGGCGGAGGAAACCAAGGATTATGGAGTGCACTTGTTGTGGATATTAATAAAACTTTCTATCCACACCCTGCAACCCAGGAACCAATCTTCTTTTTTTGTCGATGCCCCACATCTTCTGAAATTGGCTAGAAATTGTTTTATTGATACTGGATTTGTTCTTGGAGATGGAAAACCAATAAACAAAGGACCTATTCAGAAATTATTAAAGGATACAAAGACTGAAGTCAGTTCATGCCACAAGTTGACAGATTTACATATTAATTGCGACATGACCCAAAGGCAGAGTATCAAACTTGCTGCGCAGTTGTTTTCCAACACCACTGCTACTGCATTGAAATTTTACAAACCTGATGGAGATGGATCAAATTTTGTACAGCTAATGAATAACTGGTTTGATGTGATGAACTCATACACACCCTCCCCAAAAGTGCCATCGAAGAGACCATATGGTTTTGACAGCAAGACAAAATTTTGGATGAAATGAAGTCTACTGCTGGCAATATGCTGTGTGTTGGGAAAACAAGTTTGCAAGCTTTTCAAAAGAGTAGGATGATCATGTCCATGGGATCATTGAAAGAACTATTCCTCCATCTCAAGGAGAAGTTACATATTGACCCACCGTCTAAATCAAGACTGGAAAACTTTTTCTCTCAGGTAATTATTTAATCGAATTTACTGTTTGGACCCTTACTTTGTGGAATCTACTTCAAGTTACTGTTATGAATGAAACTAACTAACCAAATGTTTCGATGATAGGTATCATCAAAACAATCGTCAATTTTGTAGAATTTTCACAATTTTTTCAATAAGATATAGTGGAATCATTTAAAAAGTGTTAGTTTCATTCATAACAGTAAAATTATTTAATTATCTGAAAATAAAAAATATACCTATACTTTATTCTAGTTGCGAACTCAAGATGGCCTACATGATCAACCATCTCCACTGAATTCCTTATATAGGATAAGAATGATTCTGCTAGGAAAAAATCTTGGAATGGTACACTCCCATACAAATGTTGAGGCAAATACAGATACTGGCCCTGAAGAATATTTGGTCACTACTGCTTAGAAACAAGCAAATATTACCAATATTTCAGTGAACCCAGTAGCTGCAGGAATTCAGACTTTTCCGAGTGCATTGGATGACAACGAGAGTAGTAGCAGTTCCACTAGTTCCCAGTCAAGAGCATCGACTCGACGAGGAGCATTGTAAAAAGATGGGCTGTTATATTTGGCCGGGTACATAGCGAAACAAAATTCAACAGCCTTTCCTCAACTCGGAGAGTACACACATAAGATGCAGACGAAAAACATGCATTCATATAGTATGCCTTCATGGATACAGAGTTTATCGTTTGGTGGCCTAATCCAACCATCAAGGGAATGGTCATTACAATTTGAAAAATTAGAAAAATATTTTCTTAAATTTCACAAAGAAATAATTAGAAGTGGGAAAAATGTTGTCTGGAGAACACTTCGATTCATTTTGAAGAAGGTCCCAGAGGTGGTTGTTAAGTCATTTTGACGGCTTCGACTAATTATTCGAATACGGTACATGAATAAGAAAAGGGAAGAATTGAAGTCCTGTAAAAGGAAGAGATCTCCTACAAGATCAGAGAGAAATATCTCAAAGAAAATGAAGAAAATTATAAATTAATAATAAAGTTGGATAAACTCAAGTACTATTAGTTTTTTTTCAGTAGGAAAAATCCTTTTAGCTAGGCAATCCAGGAGGCTCATTCTTGACACTTCACAACTTTACAAATACTTGTTAATATCGTTGTTGCCACAGTAAAACATGGAAGACTATATGCAGTTTGGTTAAATGTGATACGTTAAGTTGCGAAGGGTCAAAATAGGGATTGCAGTCCCGGAATGTTTTTGGTATTACGGGATCGAGATACTGAATCCCGATATATTTTACAAAATAAAATTCTTTTTTATCAAAAAAAAAACAAAAATAAAATATCAAACTGGTTTCTAAACTTATAGCAAAACAACAAAAAACATTTATATTAATACAACGTAAGTACGTATATAGTAATTAACGTCATAAGTCCGGTAAGTCAAGTGTATTACAGTACGAATGAGATGTTTAATGAATGAATATCGAAATGAGTACTGTAAGAGACTTACCGGATGTATCACGTAACGTATTTTTTGTACAACTGCCAGTAAAAGTGACATTTTTAATGCCTGTTAAACGTGTTAAAAGAAGACGTTTACAAAGTAGCGTGTTGAAAGTAAAATATTTTTAACACATAATCATTATGAGAATTATTGCTAAAACATCAAAAAAATAATTAACTGACAATAGACGTCAGAATGTGATTTTCTTGAAATACTTTTATTTCATTATCAACATAGGAGCTGTACAAAAAACTATGTATGATATTTGTGTTAAAAGTAAATTTAATTTTGTTCGTGAAATTGCTCCTCGTTTCGCTCGTTTCGCAAACTTTTTCACTCACAAAATAAAATGTTACTTTTAACACTGATATCATAAATAGCTATTATTTCATATTGTAAAAAACTGAATTTTTCACTCTTACGTCTCATTATTTCATTAAAGTCAATATTTGACATCATTAAGAGCATTTTTGTATTAAAATCACACTACCACTTCTACATAGCAAAACGATGTCAATAAATTAAAATTACTGTTTCCGGAAATTCGAAATGTACAATTAATATAAATACGTCTAATACATCGAACTCGGCGATTAAGTAGGTAGTTTTTGTTGTATTCTCTTGAGAAATTAAATTTTGTTAAAAAAATTCCATTTGAGGTTTTATTGTGTCAAAACTCAAAATTAACAATCCTGTAAGTGTTACAGTTACCGGCTCTAATACTGTAATAGCTCACTTACCGTAGGTACTCAAAATGGAGTCTGTAAACTAAATCTACCAGACAGTATCAAATAAATAATAGTATAATATAATAAACCCACTGCGTTTATTTTCGAAAGTAATGTCGCAAAAACATCAATTTGTCACTGAACACTGTTTACACTACCACTACACCAACGGGTATGGTAGGAAAATAGTAGATAAGTTAATTAATCGCCATAGGTTTAAGAAATCTCTCCATGATACCACTTTTTTTTTAAATGAAAATAGTAAAATAGAAAAATTTATTTCAGTTCCTTTTAACCCTTGTTATACACAAGGTTTAAAAAACATTTTTAATAAAGCAGGATTAAAATTAGTTTATAAATCAAATAATACTTTAAAACAGCTGTTAGGTAACCCAAAGGATACAATAATGGAATTGGAAAAGAGTGGTATTTATGAAATTAGTTTTAATGATTGTGATATATGAAATATGTTGGGCAGACTAAGAGGTCTGTAAAAGTTCGTTATAAAGTGCATATAGCTCATTTAAAATATAGGCGTACAGAGAAATCGAGTGTTGCTGAACATGTTTTAGATTACAATCATTCAATAAGTTTAGATAGTGTAAAATTGTTAAAAAATGTATCTAACAATAGAATGTTGGATGCATTTGAAAGCATAGAAATAGTTAAATGTAATATTAGTTTGAATAAAGACAAAGGACCTATACCTTATAGTCCGTTGTATAATTTATTAGGAAAAAAACAATTGTAAAATTTTTTTCGCGCCAGAATGGTTTTTTTCCCGCGGATTAACTAGTATGGCGCGATAAAAGATTAGTATATATGGATGACGAAGTACCCTAGTGTTAGTTTACCTTCAGTCTCTGAAGAAGATAACTTGGTTATCGAAACGCGCGTAAGATAGTGTTAGTGTTGGTGTAGTGGTAGTGTAAACAGTGTTCAGTGTCAAGTATAATAACGGTTCCAGAATTCCCAACTTAATTCAATCAATTTGTCAATTGTATGGTCTTCTAATTTGGATCTAATTTTCGAACAAATTAACCCAGCTGAGGAAAAACGGCTTTCAGATTCGACGCTTGTCCGCTGATTAGTTTTTATGTAGTCAAAGGCTAATTTAAAATGTATGCCAAGATTGCCATCTTTTCATTCAACTATTTCTTCAGAAATAGCATTAGAAAGTTTCTCTATTGGCACTGGCTTTTTGAAACGCTGTAACAGCAGTGTCTCGACCTGGCTTAAAGCTCCATTGAAGTTCCCAGCATTTTTTCAGGTAGTACAATTATTGAATTTATAGTGAGATTTCAATAACAAACCCACAGAGCAGTTTGAATTGGGCAGGCACGATGACGTATTCCCGCGCATTTTAATCGAGCTTCTGATTGGCCGAAAGTTAGTAGACAACCTATGTACTTTAGGGACCTTGGTTCTACCCGTTCTGACCCACCTTCCCCTACCTATCGGATAAAGTTAATATTCTAGTAATTAATTATTATAATAATTGTCAGATGTGTGATGCATTCAGTGTCATTTAATAATAGTAATAATTTATAATGTAAACAAATAAAAAGGATACACACCGAATATTAACACCAAATCTATGAACTCACTTTCATGATACATTTTTATAATGTTTTATCATTCGCCACCGTATATAATTTGAAATCACAGACACATACCTATATATATTTATAGAAGAATAATTTTTTTTACCTCCACAGAAATAAGACACGTGTTGTAAGATTATAAATATTTGAATATAGTTATCAGTTTTAACGGAAAGCTGACAATCAGTTGTCAGCCAACTTCAACCGACTTCATCGTGTCGGTGTGCGCGCGCATCGTTAAAAATCAACTTTCATAATGTTTTCCAGGTGCGCCAAAATAAGTATAACTTTCAAAATGGGGGAATATGAAGTGTTGAATAAATAAGCTACCAGAAAAATCATACTCACGAATATATATAAGAATGAAGTAGCCATAGGTATTGCTCCGAGAGCAAAAAATCCCAAAAAGCGCCATCTTATGAAATCAACATAAGAATGTATAGTCCTTGAAAAATAGTTAAATGAGAATTAAAAAACAGTTCTAAGAATATCATCAAAATATATGTATTGAAATTTCTGTATATTTCTTCAAAAAATAAACCTATAGAAAACAGAGCAAACACAGAATAATAAGCGCGCCAACAGGAATTAAAATGGTCATGCATTTTTATATTATTGGTAATTGGAAGGAAATTTTAAGGTGGATGAAGCGTAATATTTGTAATAAGCCAAACCCTTAAATTAGGTGGGTAACTAACCTTTTCAGTCTTGTATACTGAATACAAAAATAGACCATATCATCTTTTATTTTTTTTTGACTCAGTAGCTGTTCATTACCATCGTATTTCTTTTCCCATTCAATCAAAGCATCTATCTGTTCCAATAATCCGTCCAAAAAGTAATTAGAAAGTGCGAGGAAGTAAACGCAGATAAATAGATTTGTATAAAAGTTGATTACACTATGAAATAAGGCAATTCCAAAAATGAGTATCCGAAATATCAATGAGTCATTGAAAATAATGCGGATTAAAATAAATAACATATGTGTGTTTCGATCTCCAGTACAAACAAATAAAATATAACCTATTGCCACGAGAATTAAATTGACTGTCAAAAATCTTTTATGCCACAAGCTAGATGCTGAAACTTTTTTTTTCAATTGGTGGCTGCACGGTCTTGTGAATTCCTCGAATAGCTGCTTATTTCGCTGAACGATGCTATATAGTTTTGAAAATTTTTGCATCAGTATTCCATATGCAGTGGCCATCTAAAATAGAATTATTTTACTAGTAAGATGAGCACAAAATCAAAATTCAACCTTATTTAACACAAATTGTGCCATAATTGTTTTTAACGATTATCTACACTGTTATATTTAATAGTAATTTGTGTATTTACACACATAATTTTTTCTACAGTCACACTTTTAATAATTAACCTTAAAAAGATCTACTGACTAGGGATGTTAAAAAATAATCGATTTTTATATAAATCGACTATTATTTTCTTATAATTTATTTTTCATTAATCGCTTTTTATAGTAAATCAGTCTTATAAATTACGTGTTTAAATCGAATTTTGGAAACAGCTCGTATTATTTATTGAATATTTTTCAAAAGTTTGACAACTTTTGACTATAATTGACCATTTTTCAAAATTTTCACAATTATTGACCATTTTACAAAATCTTAACAATTATTTACCATTTTTGACAATTATTGACCATTTTGACTGTTTTTCAAAATTAGTGACCATTTTTCCAAATTTTTGATAATTTTTCACCATTTTCCAAAATGATGACAATTTAAACCATTTTTGACAGTTTTTGACAATATTTGACCATTTTTAACAGTTTTTAACAATAATTGATGATTTTTATTCATTTTGGATAGTTTTTGACAACTTTTGACAATTTTTCAGAATTTTAGACTATTTTTCAAAATTATTGACCATTTTTGATAATTATTGACAATTGTTGACAATTATGGACCATTTTTCCAAATTTTTTTACCATTTTTGACGTTTATTGACCATTTTTGACCGTATTTCAAAATTTTTGACAATTTTTCAAAAACTTCAATAGTTTTTGACAATTCACAACTATTTTTCAAAATTTTGACAATTTTTAACAATAATAGTCCATTTTTGACAGTTTTTGACAATTTTTGATAGTTTTTGACAATTATTGGCCATTTTTGTCAATTTTTTGACCATTTTTCAAAATTATTGACCGTTTTTGATAGTTTTTGACAATTATCGACCATTTTTCAAAATTTTAACAACTTTTGACAATTATTGACCAATTTTGACAATAATTGTACGTTTTTGAAAGTTTTTAAAAATAATTGACAATTTTTAACCATGTTTGATAGTTTTTGACCATTTTTGACAATTTTCCAAAATTTTAGATCATTTTTTTAAATTATTGACTATTTTTGATAATTATTGACCATTTTTGACAATATTTCGAAAACTTTAACAATTCACAACTATTTTCCAAAATTTTGACAATTTTTTACAATAATTGTCAATTTTTGACAGTTTTTGACAATTTTTGATAGTTTTTGACCATTATTGGCAATTTTTGTCAATTTTTTGACCATTTTTCAAAATTATTGACCGTTTTTGATAGTTTTTGACAATTATCGACCATTTTTCAAAATTTTAACAACTTTTGACAATTATTGGCCAATTTTGACAATAATTGTACATTTTTGAAAGTTTTTAAAAATAATTATTGACCATTTTTGACCATATTTCGAAAACTTTAACAATTTTTGACAATTATCAACTATTTTTTAAAATTTTGACAATTTTTAACAATAATTGTCCATTTTTGACAGTTTTTGACAATTTCTGACCATTTTTGACAATTTTTCAAAATTATTGACCATTTTTGATAGTTTTTGACAATTATCGACCATTTTTGACAATTTTTGAAAATGTTTGACCATTTTTCAAAAAAAATTTCAATATTTTTGACAATTATTGACCATTTTTGAATATTTTTGACCATTTTTCAAAATTTTAACAATTATTATCTGACAATTCTTGACAATTCTTGACAATTCTTGACAATTCTTGACAATTCTTGACAATTTTTGACAATTTTTGACAATTTTTGACAATTTTTGACAATTATTAACCATTTTTGACCATATTCCAAAATTTTTGACAATTTTCATATAATTTGATTTTGAATCTGATAAATTGTCTAATATTCACCAATTGAGTTAATTCGGAGGGCGGGGTTTGATTAAATAAGTGAGCGAAAAAGATGGCTTTTTTACGCTAGGGCGTAAAGTAACAATCCTCGGCATTTGTCGACTTTACGATTTCATTTGAATATAGTAATTAGTCATTTTACGCGCGACTGTAGAAAAAAGACTTTTCATTTGTGTTAAGGCGTTGATTGGCAACCGTGCAGAGTTAAATCATTGGGAATCTCTAATGAGCGTCCAAAGCAATGTTTCTTCAATATAATTTTGACAGCTTGGACTTAGACATATGAAAACGAGTATTCAATAGGTTTTGTTACCCGCTTACAATGAAATTAACTCAGTCGTTAACGATGAGGTATGTGAAACAAACAACTGATACTTGAGCCGAAACTTCCTTCCTTTTCTTATCCTTAAACAACTCCCACAACCCTTTTATAATAAATCCATATTATCCACTCCCGCTAACCATTCCCATATTATTCCGAAGTACTCTACGTAAGTCTTACCCCTTTGATTACCCAAGTACACCTGCCCGTGTTAACTAAACGGACGAATACAGCTACCGAACGCATGAAGATAGGTATCCTGTTGGCACATGTTAAAAATTTTGAAAGTAGCATAAAAGAGCATACAAAGGAGAATATTTCTAGTTCAAAATCCACTCAAAAACAGTTGTCTGGTGGTATTCGTACAAACATTTAACATTTTCCGATATTCCCACAATTTATAATATCACTCACAATTAATGCTATAGAGGTCATTGCTAAATTTTCTGCCAACAATATACCAGTTGACTTATTTAGAATTATATATGTGATACTGATCAATAATGAACAAGTCAAAAACCAAAAATCAAATATTGATATTGCTCTTTGAAGCGGACTACGGAATGGTCTTGTACCCCAATCAAACATCCATGTGTATGGGTCTTCTGTAAAAAATCAATAGGTTAAATTTGTATCAATAAAAAACTGAAGAGCATCACATTAAACCTTCCCACTGGAGCATAATTTGAAAAAAGATGTACTTTCATAACAGCAACATAATTTGTATTTCAAAAATAATTATAATCTAAAGATAAACTACCCACTATAGGTTCATTCAATAACACAAATATATATTTGTTGTAGACTGCATACTAACTGAATTACTGAAAAGCAATCATTAAACTTTCGTCATTTGGAAAAAAGTATACCATAGTAGTGTAGCATAATGTGAAACGTCATGAAAGCAATTTTGAAGTTTAAAGGCGTTGCCGGGATCTTGTAGGTCCTGAACTCTTTTCTGCAGATAAATTTCAGTGCTGGTGGGAAAAAAAATATGAACAAAACTAGTGATTTGAGGATATGAACAGATAATTATGATAAACCAGTACGTATCGAAGGTAATGCAACAAGTTTTGAAAACAGTGAAGAAATGGTGTAGGAAAGAATGTCTGAAGGTGTATTCTGCAAAAACTTCGTTCATTCTCTCTACAAGAAAGAGTAAGCTTCAGAGATTAAACTGCCAAGCCTCTTTGACGTGTAGCTGGGTCTAAGCCAAGAGGTCAAGAATCTGGAAACTATTCTGGATGCCAAACTAACCTGGATTTCTGGAGCGCTGGTTGTTGTGGTACACCGATGGATCCAAAACTGACAAAGAAACAGGAGCCGCGTTAATGGTGCTCAGCCTAGGTGTTACGCTTACGCCCCCTTGGGGAAGTTCGCGTCTGTATTACAGGAGGAAATCTGCACTATCGACACGTGTCTGCAAACGAACATTGATAGAGGGTATAAAGTCCAAAAGATCCTTATCCTCTTTGATAGTCAGTCAGCACAGGAATCTTTGGCATATCTTTAGATCAAATCCAGACTGGACTGGGACTGTCTACAAAAACTCTTAACCCTGAATAACCAAAAAAGGGTAACGGTGGGTTCCGGGGTATGTGGGTAGAGCAGGCAAAATGAAAGGTCAAATTCACTTTCAAGGAAGCGGTCTGAAATGAAATTCTTTGGTCCTAAACCAGTGTAATATTTGTAGGGGAGAAACTGACAGATAGCACTATAGGAAGATTACCTCACACTCCACCAAAACTACATTGGACAATTAATTTAAATTTTATTGTTAAAGTATTGGGTGTAAAAAGTATTACATATAAGATTACTCTTGTTTGTTTTATTTTATGAATGTTGTAAGCTTACCTTGGAATGTTTCAATTTTTCCAAATAATATCGTATTTATTCTGTTCATTTTCAACAAAAATTGTTTGTATGTGATTACGAAATAAGCTCAAGAGAAGTCTGCCGTCTTATGGGAATGGTAAATACCTAGAACCTGCTCATTTTATCTATCAACGAAATTATGATTACTGTAATTTAGGAAATAGTATTTGTGAATTCACTTTCGTCATTATTTAATTTCATGTACACCAACGTAATGGATATTTTATGGTTAGCGAAATAATTTTGAATTAAGCGCTTAGTAAACATTAGGGGATAATAAGTAATTCAATAAATTATTGAATGTTCCTTAATGTTTTTAAAATTGGAACAATTTCGTGTAAAATGCGATATTTACTACAACAAAAAAACCTTATGTTTTTCAAATCAATATCAGGAGTTTCTTCTCTTTCTGTGATCTGATCAATTGTGATCAATAAGCAATGTCAATCTAACTTGAATCACTAGTGCCCGATTGCACCATCTTGGCTTAACAAGTTATCCAGGCTTAAAAAATTAAGCTCGCTACTCCTTCATCTAGGCGAATATCGAAATTTTAAGCACAGCTTTGTCCATTCAAGTGAAGATATACGGTATTGTAAGTAAGCGTGGCTTTACTATGCAAGACATGGTGCAATAAGAGATTGAAGTTATCAGTAAGCTGCACTTTGTTAAGCTTTATATTGAGGCTAAACTGGTGCAATCCGGCATAGATGTTATTTCAAACTAAAAACCTCATTCAGTCGATCATTAAATTGTAGTATAAAATAACACTACACTATTGTGTGAAACCGCATTTCTGCTCTGTTTTATACTTAATTAACTATTCTTCTTTTCCTCGCGTCTTCTTCCCTGGTTGGTGTTGTCGAAGAGGAGCTGGAAGCCCTGAACATTCGCATTATTCTAGAGTAACTCACTTGGCAAACTTGCTATTGTCTTACTGACAGTGTCTACCTCCAAGTTTTATAAAAGTCAGTATGCTGTTAAGATCTTGCATGATAATTCTCCAAAAGGTAAGATTGGGGTTTTTTTCGGGTCGAGATGGGAAACTCATATTCGAATAGATCCAGGACCTAAACAGTGTTGGACTCATTCCCAAGGGGATGCCTACCAACCAAACCCACCTCAAAATCGCCGTTACTCTTGCCTCCGAATCACTACCCTAGCATACTTCGAGTCGGGTGGCGGTCCCCCGCACACTTTCCGCTCACACCGTCGTCTTCTCCATATCTCTCACTCCTACCTCTCATGCCATATCGAGTTCTTCTCTCCCCCTAATCATGCTCTCCACTACGCCACTCACCTCCATCCATTCCCCCTCCTCCCCCCTCAACATTATCTCTATCGTGCTCTCCCAATACAATGCCCCACCTAGTTTCCACTCCAACTTCTTCAGCACTTCCTCGTTCCTCCAGCATCTAAACACATGCCCCACATCATCCTCCACTTCATTAAGGCTTCCGCTTTTTCCCATTCCGCCCTCACCTCCGCCAGGGGTTAGGGTTGGGGTTAGGGTTAGGTAATTCACAGGTTCAAAAATTTTTAATGTGAATTCATTCGTATCAACTTAATAGTAGTTTTTTCCTGCAATAATACGTGATACTAATATGTTGTTTTTCAGAAAATGGAACAAATAAGGAAATGTGAAGACCAAAGGGTACTTTTGCAAATTAATAGAGCTGACTACCTACTAGCCTGATTGTATTCTCAGTTAATAAAATATTTAAAAACAAACCTGACGACTTCCATTCTGATCAATTAAAACCAATATCCTTTTCACTCGCTTCCTTAAATAAAAATGTGGGCCAATTTAAAACCGTAACAGATATTTGAATCTTGCCTCACTACATGGTTACCGTGGGAATATTTTTAATTTTACTTCAATGTTCAATATGAAATTAAAGACAATGTTCGGAAAATCAATATTTATAATAATTAATAGGCTCTCATATGACGTCTGAATGTGAAAATAGGGTATGGAATACTTTGTATTATTGGAAATCAAGAAAACTAATTTCTTCTCAAAATAAAGTGTATATTTATCTTGCTATTAGAAATAAATTATAAAGTAGGTAATGAAACAACATTTTTTTCGAGATATCTTAAAAATTTTACGTACTAATTTCCGAATGAAAAATCGACTATTTTTGAAGGCAAGTATTTTTCATCCGCAGACACTTTTCGTCTGCAAACTCTTTTCGTCCGCTAAAACGTTAACATATCCAAATTTCCAAAACGTATTGCATTTTTGAAAAAACAAAGCGTTGGATACAAAGCAAAAAAATCTAGAGTATTTACTCGGGGGTTATATAACAAGACCTCATTTATTCGATTTAATAAATGATGGTCGCGTTATATTTGATAAGATTATTTCCGAGGAGTTCAGTTTAATGTCACTGTGACCAACAAAAAGTGGTTTTTATGACAGGAATGACAGTTAATGTCCTAGAATTATTGGCAACCGATGCGTTGAGTATTCAGCAAATACGTCATTTTAAATTTTAAGATTTACGCTTCGGTGGTGTATTCATTGTTTTAATAAAGCAATGTAGATATTCACAATGATAAAAAATGCAAAAATCTTATGTTTTGAATGGTAGACATTAACTGTCATTCTTGTCATGAAAACACTTTTTGTTGGTCACACTGACCTTTCACTGAACTCCTCTATTACCAAGAAATAAACATTTTTGACTAATATATTTTTAATTATTGAAGGTACAATTATTAAAAACGCATTCTTTATATACAAAATTTCTAGGTGTTTTCCAGCATGTATAAAGTGTTGCCTATATTTAGGGGATGTCAGTCGAGACGATGTGATTTTATTCGCAAAGGAAGGAGGCTGAAATATCAGCAAATACAGTTTGACAGATGAGGGAAATAATCGAGATAAAATTTACAGATTTCTTCGTGATGTCCCAAATGAAACTTATCTTTTGCGCAGCAGACAAACAGAGTTTGAGGATGCAAAGTACTTGCCATCAAAAATAGTCGATTTTTCATTTGGATATTAGTAATTGTTTCTAAAGGTCGACGAAAAAATTTAATATGCACCTCGGCAAAGAACTGTCTCGCCGGCTTGCTAGCCTCGGCTATCAATTTGCAGACTCGAATATAATAGGTACATACATAACTATTATGTAACATAAAGTATTGAGGAAAACCAATAAAGAACATAAAAGTTCTCCTATTAAAGTGTAAAACAGAGCTTATAATAAAATTTTAGTAGTGGTTACATAATACTTAGAATTATTGACGTAGGACATCAAATGGCGTAACATCAGCGTATAGTACAACCACGGTACCATGCGGTGAATCAGTAAAAAACAAATAAAAGTGGAGCATTACTACGCATAAATGATTACGCTATCCAAATTAAATAAGTAAGTAGTGAATAAATGAGTGACAGAAAATGTGTATCTGATGTTATCTATTCAATATGGCGTATGTGGCGTATCTACGAGGGAATACCCAATTTTCAAATCAATAACTAGAAAAATAGCTGATATATCAACAACAATCTATTTTATTTTTTTCACTGTAACATCCCGTATCTCAATAAGGAGCAGACTAAGACTCATTGCTGTTAAGTAAAATATTACTATTTTTGTCATCTGCACGTGTAGTTACTATTTGGCCCATTACTTACGAATCACCCGTATAAGTAATAAATAAAAATAAAATAAAAGATGGATAGAAAGCAGAATCAGACAAATTAAATTCAACGATTCATATAGTTTCGCTAAAGAGTAAACATTTTCTCAGGATGGATGAAAAACTCAACAAAGGTTGGGGGTTTTAAGAATGAAAGTAATCAAACAAGACCTAAGAAACTGTGATGAACTGGCAAACTGAGGCACAGAACAGAATAATATAAAAATTTTGAGCTAGTAGAGTTTATAATTTTATTAATCTAATGCAACTCATATAAATAATAATATTCTCATTGCTTTCAAAATCACAGAATTTGTTACATTTTACAGAAAGTTCTTTATCATTCAATCCCATATGCGCTTATAATTACCAATATATCTGTTAATATTTATGTAATATTTTAATAACAACGCTTAAAATGCTAAAGGGCAAATTTAGGCAACGTTTAATAACTAATACTATCAATATTTAAAAATAATATCCGCCGTATCCACCGTATCCTCCAAATCCACCATATCCACCATATCCACCATATCCACCATATCCGTATCCATAATACGGATAAGATCCATAATATCTAGAATATCCATGATATCCAGAATAGGGATAATACCCACCATAATAGCCATAGTCTCCAAATCCACCGTAGTATCCGTAGCCTAGTCCTCTTAAACCGTAGCTACTGTAAATACCTCTTTTCGTCGTTTTCTTTGGTATTTCCTCTACAGCAGTTTCTTCATTTGAAACTGCATCTTCAGCAGTACTCATAAATACAGCAGCAAAAAACACTGCCTAAAATAAATAAAGCATTAATTATTACTTAAGAAAAAATAGTTGAAATATTTTATGTTTACTTTGTTCTGTAGCATGCTTTCAAAAAACTGAATGTATTGATGATTTTATTTTCTTCTAGAGGACAAATAATGGAATGGAATATTAAATCCAACACCAACCAAATTATTGAATTGAACATGCCTTTGGCATGCCTCACATTCCACATCAAAAATATTTAGATGAATGATACAATAGGGCTACAATGAAGACAATCATTGTACAGAAGACTGAGCGGTTTTTTCGGAATAATAATGGGATGGTATGCTTATATTTCATGAGTAACTTTTTTTATAAAAGAAAATTCTGGAAAGCCGTAGCAGAAATTTTCTAGAATTTATTAATCGTGTCGATTTGGTGGGCTTCCCAAAGTTTACGAGCATCAAATGGTTTTCAAGTTAAATTGCAAGATAATTAGATAAGAAACACTGAAAAATCTGATTGATTGATCGCCGAGTCCTCCACCCCCCAGCCTATAAAAATCAAATAGGGGTAGATTTTTATTGGTATCAAGCTGATTATCACACAGTTAGTTAATTACTATTTATAAAATCAATGGATCACGCTGACTTTCAAATTGGGTGGTACGCTTTTCAGGTCCCTCTTTCTAAAGTGGTCAAGTACACGTCAACCCTGCACTAATAAGCATATGTACGACAAGATTAAGTAGGGGATGATGGGTAAGTATATTTTATGATCGAATATCGACTTGTCTTACATATTACATATTGCAAGTCTCCAAAAAAAAACGTTGTGGTACGGTACCACGAACAATGTCAAATCGTATTATTCCAAATAATCATCAAATGACTGTTTTCTCTGGTTTCTTGATAGGTGTCCTTCAAAACTTGTTTTATTCTATAGAAAAATGTCTGAAAAGCAATTTATTCAATATTTCATAATATGCAGTTAATAAGCAACATAACTATCTGGAAACTTCGATGTTTTTTCAGTAAGTGCGCATACGCCGCTTCTTGCATTGATATCAACCATTATACTAATATATGGAAGTTCCATAATATACGCATAGGGGAAAGTGTCCTAAAATAACATAGCTGCTAAAATGCCACACTTGCTCTATATAGGAATCTAGAAGCGGCATCTCTTATTCGGTAACTGTACTAAGTAACAAACACTCTATTAAAATATACTATAAGTTTACAGATCTCTCCAGGTTTATTTAACGGTCTTATTGTGTAGGTTATGTTTCAGTGGCAAGAAAGTTATGTATGCGTGGATTTTACATTTGCTGTTTTTATATCATTCTTCGTGGTATTAAATATTGTGTTGGCAATAATTGTTATATGTGAACAGTGAACAATTGATTGGTAAGTAGGTTTTTTAATAGCAACTTTAACATTATCAATAATAATCTATATATTTAAAATGTAACATTGCGTTTAAAATGACATATTGTGGTTGTTGTTAAAATGAAATAGTATGTCATTTTATACGACGCACAGTACAATTTCTATTCTTTTTGGTACAATGATTTATATTAATTGTAATTCGATTTTCATTTTTTTTACAAATGACCATGGTTGGAACGTACGTCAGAAAGACTAATAGACAGTCCTGGGATGAAGCATATATGCAGCAAGCTATAAAAGATGTACAAGAAAAGATAATGGGATGGCTAAAAGTATCTAAAGTGTATAACATTCCCCAAGCAACTATTAAACGTAGAGCTGCTAATAAAAATAAAAGAGTTAAAGGTGTAGAGAAAAGTCTGGGCACATTTTCAATAACTTTTGATACCCAAACAGAGAAAAAGTTGGTGAAACACCTAAAATATCTTGAATCTAGACTGTTTGGTTCAACCACAGCCGAAGTGAGACAATTAGCTTATGAGTTTGCGGAAAAAAATAAACTGGATCATAGATTTAACCGTGGAAAAGAAATCGCAGGAAAAGAGTGGCTCAGAGGATTTCGCAAAATAAATACCGACATATTTCTACGACGGCCAGAACCCACTTCAGCAGCCAAGGCACGAGCTTTTAACAAGCCTCAAGTTTCCAAATTTTTTGAGGTTTTAGATTCTGTTCTACAAGAGAAATCTATCACTCTTGAGAAGATTTACAATATGGATAAGAGTGGACTGTCTACTGTCCAGAAACCTCCGAAAATATTGGCATCAACTGGGCGCAAACAAGTAGGATAACTGACAAGCGCAGAAAAAAACCAGCATGAAACTGTTGTTTGTTGCATGAGTGCAACAGGTAACTATATTCCTCCAGCCTTGATCTTTTCAAGAAAAAACAAAAAAGATGAACTTTTTGATAAAGCACCTCCTGGAAGTTTAGGTCTGTGCCAAGATTCTGGTTGGATGAACTCAGAACTCTTCGTTCAATGGCTGAAACATTTTTGCAAACATGCTAATCCCCCTCCGGAGAATAAAGTACTCCTTCTGCTTGATGGTCATGTAAGCCATACCTCCTTAGCAGCTGTGTCGTTTTGTAGATAGAATAACATAATTCTCATGTGCTTCCCAGCTCACTGCACCCACCGTATGCAGCCGCTTGATGTGAGTTTTTTTGGCCCCTAAAGGTGTATTACAATCAGGCTTGTACCACATGGATGAAAAATAATCCAGGTCATGTTTTTACAGCTTACCAAGTGAGTGAACTCTTTTCTGAAGCGTATGGTAAAGCAGCCACAATCCAAAATGCATTGAGCGGATTTGCTAAAACAGGAATCAGTCCATTTAATTCCCGATTACCTTTTTGCACCAGCGGACACAACTGATGTTGCATTAGAAGATACTCAGCCTGAAACACTAAATCCGTTGGGGAGCAGCTTCACGATGACAATCAAATAGAAAAAGAAAATCAACCAGATGTCGTTTCTGAACGTCCAATCAATAGTAATGATGAAGACAAGACAGTAGTCGCAAAGGTGCCATTTTTAGAAATATACCCACCTCCAAAAGCAATGTACCAATCAAGAAAAGGGAATGTTACAAAAAAGTACGCAAAGTACACAAAGTACACAAAGAGCAAGCAAAGAAAAAATCAAAAATTGGCGCACGGAAAATTAAAAACTAGATTTCCTGTGACAACTCTAAAGAACAAAACATGTCAGAAGCACATTCTTCTAAAATATATATGAATGTGCATGATCAAACTACAAAAAAGAGTCCCAAGGCAATAATTGGAGATGAGACAGATGAAGAAAGTGAACCCTTTCAGGAGACTGATGATGAAGATAATGCGTCTTGCATTTATTGCAATGGGTTATTTAGGGCATCAAAATCTAAGGAAATTTGGATCCAGTGTATGCTGTCAGTTGTGGGCTCATTTGGAGTGTACAGATTTAACTCCAAAATCAAAGGCATTTATTTGTGACTTGTGCAATTAATTTTTACTAATATTTTAATACTATGGCATTTTGGGCACCCCCAGTGTCTAAAATGACATAGTTCAACTAATAAAATTTTAGGTCTCTGTTCCATCTATTTTTCATTATATTACGTTTGTCTTCAGGACATTTAAGGATTATTTATGTTTATTTGCCCTTCTGTGAAAATATTTTCAAAATAAAGCAATACAAAAAAACTATGATTTTTTTATAAAAAGTATGTCATTATAGGACACATTCCCCTATATCCTCCACATTTTTTGTAGGACACCATTTCCAATTCGTTTTATACTTCATTTCTTAATAAAAAAGTCCAATTATCTTGATGCTTATTGGTATATTGTTCACCACTTAAGAGGATAGGACTGGAAAATAATTCTACTTAATTTGTATGACAGATACTCTTTGATTATGAATATGTATTAGGAAATTGAGTATAAATATAGTGGATTCCAGGACACACTGGAATAGAAGGAAATGAAATAGTAGATTAACTAGCAAAGAGGGGGACTGAAACACCCTTTTGGGGGCCGGCACCCTTTTGCGGTATCAGCTCCAATGTAATATTGGAAGAAAGAGGTAATGCCGAAAAAAGAGAACATCTAACAATTGGAAAGATCTAGTAGATCTTAGACAATCAAATACACTTCTAGGTGACTACAACCTGTTGAGATCAAATGAATGCCTGAGTCAAAGTAAAACTGCACTAAAAGTTTTAACACGGAACCTAACGGGACACTGTCGCCTGAATGGGCACCTGAAAAAGCTCAAAATAAGAAGAAAAATGCAGATTATGTGGCATGGAAAAAGAAACCTTTATCCACATACTGGCGAATTGCACAGCAATTCAGAATCTTGGGGCACAACACATAGGTGACTACTGGATAGAAGAGGGACCACCATGAACATTCATTGAGAAGTTGAGTAAAATTAAGCTTGATTTGACTTTGGGTAACTTGCCAAAATGGACATTAACACAAGACTTCCAAAAAATGTCTGTTCTTGTTTTCCATACTTTTTGTAAATAAAAAAGTTGTGCGTCTTGTCGAAACTAGGCTAACTGCCAAACTCTTACACACTCTTTCACCTAAAATAAGAGGTGTTGAGTGAAAATAATCCCTAAATAGAGATTGGAGGGCACACAAAAAATATTTGCGTCTTGTCGAAACTAGGCTAATTGCCAAACTCTTACACACTCTTTCACCTAAAATAAGAGGTGTTGAGTGAAAATAATCCCTAAATAGAGATTGGAGGGCACACAAAAAATATTTGCGTGGGAACCAAAAATGAATTGGTAACAATTGGTAACTAGGGATTCCATTCAATAAAATGGGTTTTATTATTTGAAAAATTATCCGCGGTAGGTTGGATTTTCGACATTATTCAAATTAAGGTTCCTGTGTTCAGTTTTGCTTCTATTCTTTTCCGTGTAAAATAAGAGATCATCATTATGGGTACCGTCTCATATGGGAATACAAGAAAATGAAGAAGTTGACCGCCTAGCTTCTGCATATCCATCTGCACGTATATTCGAACAAATTTTTATACATAAACAACAAATCTACGATCAAAATATCAATAGATCAAAAATGGAAGTCTGGCAAAAAAACAGAGAACAAATTAGAGGAAATTCAAGCTCAAATTACAACAGTCCTCTCTACCTCCTATAAAAAAAGAGATTTAGTTATATTGCAAAGATATTAAACACATCAGTAACTAATGAAAAAAGAACCAACACCATCTGCCAAACTTGTCACATTGTTATTGCAGTTAAACACATCCTACTAGAATGTTTAATGTACAAACTTAGACTCAACATAAGAAGTATACTTTTTAGAAATGAAAACGAAGTCTTCTGCTACATGAAATTTATACGGAGAATAATAAGACTATTGCAAAAAGATTAGCTTTCTGCTTAATATAATGTATTTATTTTCTATTCATTCTATTTGAGATCCCGAAATATAATTTGAAGACGATGAAATGTTACTTTAACGAAATGGAAAGTAAGAATGGAAAAATATTTCTGTATGCCATTTGATAGTTCAAAATTGTTTTGTAATTCTTTGGGAATAAGTACAATAATAAATTCGAATAGATTTTCCATCTGTCTGTTATATACTGCATGAATAAAAATTATCACAAACTATTTTGTTATTTTGGATAATATTCTACAAATATTTCAGTTACTCTCATCTTCACATAATAGTAAGACACTAATAATTATACATTTTGTACACTCACCACAAAAATTAAAAACTCCTTATTGAACATTTTAAATTTACTTATTAAAGAAACAACTTTTGTGTTCGATATTGACAATACTACTGATTGCAATGATATCCTGTGTTGTTTATTTATAGATGGGAGTTTGTATGCAAAAACAAAAGATGTACCTTCTCGGTTACCCTATCAAGGTTTAAAGAAATTACAACACGTATCACAATTATAGTCTAGGAAACCAAATCTTTGGATTTAAAGCAATTTGAAAAATAGTTATATGAGTAATAAAAAATCAAAGTACCTACGTTAAAACTTGTGTCTATGGCGTGCCGTTTTGGTATCTAATAACATCGTTAAGAAAAACTTAATGAAAATATCTCCCCTTTCAAAAACTTTAATTCTGTAATTATTCTGTTAATGAATTAAAATTATGTATTTCATAATTTTAATACATTACATTATGAAAAACATAATAGAAATTATAAAAAACATAATGGGAAATCAAGAATTAAAATTATGAAATGCATAATACAAATTCAATTCCTATTATCTTTTCATAATTTTAATTGATGAATTTCCATTATATTTTTCATAATTTTAATTCTTCAATTTCTATTATGTTGTTCATAATTTTAATACATGTATTTCCATAATGAAAAACATAATAGAAATTGCCGATTTAAAATTATGAAGAACATAATGGAAATTCAAGAATTAAAATTATGAAAAACATAATAGAAATCCAATTTCCATTATGTAATGAGGTTGCCTACAGTAATGCATGTATCCGAAGATGCAAAACTTGGTGTATAGTTGGCAACACCTCTAACCGTTGTCTTCTACACTTTCAAAGGGCTCGTGCAATTCAAGCTGGTGCCATATTTTCGAGATCAGTCGAACTTTTTCGTAGCGATTCAACTCGAATGAAAAAAATCGCAGACCATTCGAAGATCGTATTTTTGAACCATCTTCGAAAATGTATTAGTATGCGTTAAATATTTGCATGGGCAATATCGCAAATTCGACCATTCCATTTCTCCCTTACAAAAAGCAGAGATCTTTAATACCTTTGTTCGATATTTATCACTATCACCTATTATAACCCAAATTTTATAAAAAAAATAGATTTCTTATGTAAGGAAATTATGTTATATACTGCCTACATAAATGTTTATTTATAAGTATGGACAAAATTGTGTTATTGCTTTCCCCGTGAACGTCTGTTTTATTAGACTGATGTACATTTTTTATCATAAATG
The DNA here is from genome assembly GCA_947563755.1 of Lochmaea crataegi. Lineage (NCBI taxonomy): Eukaryota > Metazoa > Arthropoda > Insecta > Coleoptera > Chrysomelidae > Lochmaea > Lochmaea crataegi. Next base: position 21,144,939 of record OX387426.1, read on the forward strand.
TCCAACTTAAAATCCACTGATCCCATTGCAAGTGTTTAAACATACTTATTGACAATGTGTAATTCATAAATAAATAAAATACAAGGTAATCTTTCAAAAATTAGCTATGTTTATTCATTTCATATGTGATTCACAATATAACACACAACTTAGCAGACATAAGTTTATAATCGTATACGAAGTTTGACATTCGAATGGTGCATACCCAGTCGAGTCACCACATGCAAAACAAATAGTGCACGAAGCCTTCGAAAGTGATTCGAAAATACGGATAACCGATTTTCGTGCGAAATTCGTTCAATTTTGCACACGAATTGTACTCGAGTGATCTCGAAAATACAGCCCCTGTACTGACCAAGTAGGTTATTTGTGGTACTGACTTCCAGTGCTTTTAAAACAGCAATGAAGGGAACTTTTTAAAAATAGTAAACAATGAGGTGAACAAATGACGTTAGGTTAGTCTTACTTTCATTGAAATAATAGGACGGGGGTGTCTCTATAGCCGGAACCGGCTACTCAAAAACGAAAGGATGATAATAATAATATTAATAATTTATTCAATTATTTCAAAAAAAAGTGTATACACCATGATAACAGTAAATCACAAAATATAAGAGAGCATCGTATGACATGTAGCATAGTACATAAATGTACAGTAACTAAGCTAATTATGAATAAATTAACCCGAAGGTTCCGAGAGGTGTAATAAAACCTGTTTCGGCATAGTACTAAAACATATTAATAGAACGTTGTATATTATAAGACTAAACTAAAATTAAAATTAACTTAACACACAAAGCTTAAAATAATTCTGTTACCATGGACCAATACACCAATAGTAAATCTTTCAAATGATATCCGATTGAGTTTTTGTTATAAGGTTTATATAAACTCTAAGAATGTATATTTGGACATTTTTAATACTTGGTAGGAATAATATTATAGAGATCTCTTGCCCTTTCTAAGAGAAAAAAATTAACTTTCTTTTTGAATAAGTTAATATTAGGAATAGATTACAATTCTAGAGGAATGTAATTGTATATTCTCGGTGCTAAAAACATAAGGGAACTTTGACATAAAGAACTTGTCATTCTAGGATCAGTAAAATGATGTCTCCGTCTTGTTTCATATCTATGTTCAGGTAAGTCAATTTTATTTTTTGTGTTGTGATATTTTGTGCTTACACATAAGAAATATAGTTGATGGAGATCTAATATCTTGGCTTCTTCATGGAAAAGGTCGGATGAATAGGTGTAATGTTTATGTAGCATTAGTTTTTAAGGCACTATTCCAAACAAGTATGCCATACCGAAGGTGACTTTCTTGAGATTTAAACGGTACACATTTTTTTAAATACTTAAATTTAAAAAGAATAAATTGTAATTTTTTCACAATGTATTTAATGTGGTAGTCCCATTTTAAGTTTTTGTCCATAATTTCCCCTAAGTATTCAATGTTTGTTACACGATTTACGATGACGTTTTGGTTGTCTTGCTGTATGCTTGGTGCTGTTTGAATTTTGTTTAATTTGTTCTTCATAATATTTTTGTTTTGTTCGTTCTATTAATGAAATTAATTTGTTTCTATAGGTTCTGTACCGCAAGAGTAAGTCGCGATTATTAGGTAATAACTTTGTTTGACGGTATAGTCTATTTTTTTCATTAATTGATTGTATGCGTAATGAGCATGAGTAATCCAAGGTGGCAACTACCTGGTCACTGTCAATCATGTCAACTTTCTTTTGTACATTACAGTTCACAGTTTTGTACTGGTGGTTATAATTATTGTCTTAAAACTTCAATTATTTCCCTACCTTATATCCTTTTTACCGTTTTTACCTCTGAGGAACTTGTCAAAGCGCTTGCAGAAATTGTTACAGCTGAGCATGATTTCCTCATCAAACGTTGAAATTCCTTCTTTTAGAGTTCGGGTTAAAAAGTGAGAGGAAGTGATTTGTTTAATTAAAGTTTTTTTAATAGAATGTGAAAACCGTAATCAATCGTATTTTATTTAACTATACAAATTTCAGTTTTACTATTTACGTTATGGCATTTTTTCAAAAGTGAACTCGCCAAAAATAGTTACATGGATACACATATGTGTTTTCTAGAAATTTATTCATATGAGTTTTGCCGGTTACGGATACTGTAGTCAATACAGGCTATTATCCGACGCCAGCTACAGAGGCACCCCCTAGGACATCATGTTTAAACAGTGTTGCCGGTAATACATTTACTCCACGCAAAGGCTCCATAAGAGATGATTGGTCTCACTATGGCTGTGTGTGTACCTCTAGCTCAGGATCCTTGGGTTTCAACTGCAATTTTTTCCTGCCAGATTAGATTTAAATTAAATCGGTTTGCCATCGTCCATTTAACAAAAAAAATTATGTATCGATTATTCCATATTAGTTATTATTATCAACAATTTAAAAATATACGTATCGTATAACATCACCTCTTTATGCAACTTTTTGAGCAAATGAGGAGAAGAACAAAAAATCAACTAGAATTAGACCAAATTTGAAAGAATCTGAACTCAGGGAAAGCGGTCGGCCTAAACGGAATACCAGCTTAAGTACCGAGTGTTTGAATAATACATTATTTAGAAGTTCTTTGGGAAGTTCTTCAAGTTTGATGAGATGCTTTGCGATTGCAGAGTTTGATGTTCGCACTAAACAAAGCAGTTACGTCTGCAGAAGAATGGTGAGGAATAGAAAATAAGATTACCATTTTATTTGACCTTCGAAAAAGTCGATTGGAAAATTACGTCAAACCAATTACACAAAAACTGATAACTGAAATGTGCGTGATGGTTGTAATTTTCAACAGCCCCACTGTTATAATCTCTGCTGGATGTGGTATGTTATTCTATTACATATGATAGGTATATTTGACGGCTTTAACCCACATAGGCACTGCTCTTAACATTGGTTAACTACAACGTGATAAGTTCGCTTTGCTGGGTAAATGCTTTGATATGAAATACCTGGCCTAGAAATTTTACTAACAGAGATGTTTGTATGTGTCTACGTACAATGGTAACTTAATTTAAGGAACAATCATTAAATAAATGATGTTAACTGTAAGATCGTTAACTCATTAAATTATCTATCTATATATCTATCTATTATTTTCTTATTCACTTTTTCATTCTCTCTTTGTCCACGTTTAACTTCCAATAATTATTTTGTGTAATGACTGAAATGTTAATTAATCTGGGTGATTAGTTTCTTGAGCTGCTCTTCACCTTAATGTATATTTCCTTACTTTTTCCATTCTATTCGTCTGCTTTTCTATATATAGTTAAAGTTAAGCCCCAACCATTCGATGACCGCTTCGAAAACAGCCTAATTTACATAATATATTCTGAATATTTTCGATTCCATCCACACCTTTGCATTTAAATTTTCGCTGGGATAATTTTAAAATATATATGGGTGCGTAATTCAATGCTAGTCTTGCATTTTTTTACTTTCTTCATGATCTATGCATGGAGTATGAATTTTTTTCAAATGCATTGTTATATAACAGAACTACATGTATGTTTCTCCTATGACTAGAGTCCTAGATTGTACGATATTTGAAATAGAGAAAAAATTAAAATGGGCTAGTCGCATTTCCCATAATCTATCCGAATAGCCGTGAGAAATAAGATGAGGAAACTCGTTCTAGAATAAGACAAGTAGTGCAGGGTTTTTCAATGGATAACATTCCTCCAAAACGCTTGAGGTATTACTCAGGAAAAATTTCAAAAGCGGGACATATTCCAATTTTTTTTAAAGTACATTAGAAAGACTATTACACGATATGGGACTTGTATATGGCAGCAGGGTAGAAATTCAATGTTATTAGAAAAACAAGAAATAGCCACTTGGAGCCGCCAATTTCTTTGGGAATTTAATAAACTGAGGATCAAGGAGCCAATGTTGTTTATAAAGATAAAACAATAAAAAATCCAAGACAGGCTTATGTAACTGGACTTACCTCGGATTCAAGAACAACAAGTAAAAAAGGATCAGGATTTGTTTTAGTCCGTGCAGGAAAGAAAGATGGATTTGCTAAAGTTGCTGATATGACTTTTCCTGCTAAAAGCGGTGCTGAAGATTATTATAAAGAGATGGGCGGAGAGCTATTTGGAACATAGTTTGAAGACTCTTTGATTCCGACTATCCCAAAAAAAAAGGATATGATTGTGACGGACAATGCATCTTATCATTCTAGAAAACTAAGCTTCACCAAACAATATTGGGTGAGCTCTTAAATTCAAAAGTGGCTGTACGATTTATTTTGAAGAAGATCAATTGAAAAATACGATTCTGAACTGAACAAACTGTAGTTGTGGATAATTTTTATCTTATTCCTGGTCTATGGGGATAAACTTGAAAGGAAGTTGTAACTTATTTACATTGTTTTCTTGTAACCTACAGACACGCGAGTTGCGTGCAATGACATGTCTAATTACATGGAACTGATAGGATCTTTCTTAATTCTTTTCATTTTTCCTTTTAATAATTTTTAACAATTTCTCAAGTTACGTATTACCTTCCACACTTGAAATTAATGTTTCACAACGAAATGGTGTCCCCAAACCTATAATTTGATTTATGTTGTGTACTACTGTAATTATATAATTGCTTTGAACTTGACAGTGTTTGCAATTAAATTACGTAGAAACGTAACACCGGAACTAGTCAACAGTGTCAGTTCAATAATTTGAGAGTATTTGATTATATTAAATTATACAATATTACCAATATAACAGACTACTGATATTTTGCTCCATGTTAATAAATAATTATTTTAGATTATAATTTCTTTCATGATATTTTATGCTGAATATTGTTTTCAATTTCCAGAATTGATATTTTTTGTTTCCATTTCTCTTTTTATTATTCGACGAATTGATATTATTTCCATTATATTTAAAAATTACAAAGTGATAAGTCTCTTAAAAATATCTTCACGACTTCTTATTTTTTTATGTGTATCCTATTTTGTAAATTGTTAATCTTTTACTAAGCCAAGTACAAAGATTCATTAAAATAATAAATATTAATACACATTTTTACTTAAAATCAGAGGCAATATTTAAAACTGAACAATTCACAGAACCGATCACAATCAAATAAAGGAAATGTTAAAATTGTGATGACAGCGACATCTTCACTGATTATGAAGTGATTTCAGTCCGGGATTAAGCTCACAGAGCTCTCGGACGGAGAATATCTACCTTGTACTGATGAGGCGTAAATGCGCCGAAATTGTTCCCGCTTTTTGTAGATTTTTCAAGGACGTCATAATTTTTTTGACGCCCCAACATTTTTGTTGTAAGAAGCGTAATGAAAAATGGGACGAACGCCACCAGAATGCAACATTCATTATTAAAATTTTTTGTCTCTCAGTATTTGATTGTATTTTAAGTATTTGGTTTAGACGATATAGCCACTTGTTTAAATTATGACCTAAAAATATTAAACGTTACTTATACGTTTATAAAAATATCAAATTCTGGTTTATTTTTCAATCAAAACTGATAACTCTACATCAATACAACATCGAAATTTTCTGGAAAATGGGTTTTTTTTGAACATCTGACAATAATGTAAATACTACCATAAGATTGGCCGTATTGCGAAACCTCCGAAACTGAAAATTTTTAGAAATCGTGCCAGAATTGTCGAGATAATTAGGGCGTTCCGTACTCAAAACTCACATTGTGTATTTTTTTACATAAACCAAAAATTCATTCATAGTCACAGTTTTTTTGATAAAAATATTAAGGAACAGTAAAATTCAATTGTAAAAAAATTGTTTGCTCACTTTATTATTATTGTTTATTCACATTTCTAGGTTTGATAAATAATTATTACTTGATTTGTAATAGTCTATTTTCATTACAGTTAATGATCGATTTGTTTTTGTACCAACTGCTGCTCATTTTCATATTAATTATATTTGTTTCACCTATTTATAGCCAGGAAGTGTATTATCAAAAGTTCATACACAAAAAATGCAGTTTAAGTAACGAACAAGTTATACCTTTATATCACAAATAATAATTTAAATACCAGTCCAGCATAACAGTATTGTGCATAATATCCTGATTATGTACAATAAATTTTTTATTTGCATAATTACTTGGTACGAATTATATTCGATGACAATTTTGACTGTTTTTCAAAGATAAAGACTTAACCTATATAATTACAATTTACTACAATGAAAATATTTCTGTTCCAATATATTAAAAAACAATACTTTGGAAAGTAGTGAATATTGTAATCCGATAGAAATGCAAACACAAACAGTTTTGAACGGTGAACATTTGGGCTGGCTGCTTTGGTGCCTTTGTCGAGGCAATGGCTGTCTTCGTTTCCAAGGAACCAACTCTTCGTCGTTTTTGGAAAACCTGCTTTCCCAGCTATTTGCTTGCTGGTACCTTGACACCAGCTCCGTGCCGGTGATACACGCCCCTTATGTTTGTGGGGAGTTTTGGTACTTCTCACTACCACAGGAAGTTTTCCACTCGGCCCTGAACCATGGATTTCTTCTAGGCACTTAGTGTGACCCAGTTTTGGCGCCTGTCAAAGCCCAAGTGTGGTTTAAATTCCATCCTCTTCAGTGCAGCCATCGTCAATGACGAAGGTTCATGTTTGACCTGTAGTTTCCTTGTGTAAAATAGTCCACTCCAAGGTTACCAGAATGTGGTACATTTTCTCTATCCAGTTAGTTTACGACTGCCCTCGTTGGATATAAAGGCCACACAGATGTGAAACGTTGATTTATTTCCAAAAATCGTTATCCAATTAAATTTTCATGGGTGATCAATTCATTTGTAATAATTTCTATCCAAATAAACGAGCTGATTTCAGTTAGCCAAAAAAAAATGATTAATAATTAAATTCCCTTAACTATATCATTAGTCAATATCGACCAGACACCAAAATTCATTAGTTCTGTAAATTTATCTGATTTATGTATCTACATTATGTCCAAGACATTTTATGAATAAACTTTATCAAACAATAAAACTGCAGTATTATTTCTTGCATAAAAAATCCAAAAATGGAGTGAAGCAGAAGGCGGAGCTAATGCTGAGACAGAGTACATCTAGTAGACTCCGTTTCACATGAGAAGAAGCCACGTGAAGTTTGCCAACTGACTTGCGCAGAAACCAAAATCGGTCTTGTTTATCTATGTCGCCTCGTAATGACCGTTTCATGCCATTAGCCAAAAAATTTTCATGCCGACAGCCATTCATTCAATCATTCATATATTTGGGTTGTGCATATCAGCCCACGCACTTGAACTGAATCTTTGTACCATTTCCCATGTTATCTACTTTCATTCCAGAAGCTTCGTGTCTTCTATAAAGGCCACTAGTTTTACTGGAGGGATTTTCAGTAGTTGTGATCCTATCCAAAGTGCTTCCGTCTAAGTTCTCGCAGAAGCAGAGTATGTGAGCAGGTATTTCATCATCAAGTTCACATTTTCTGCACATAGGTTCACTAACTTTGCCCATTATGTACAAATGTTTCCTCAAGGTGCAGTGTCCAGTCACCAGGTCGGTAACTGTCTTCAAATGTCTCTTACCCAGTTTCAGTAGCCTGGTTGAGAGTTCTTCGTCTACCTTGTTCAGTAAACTCTTTGTATGAAGGTGCCCTTGTGTCACCCTACATTTGAATTGGTGTTCCCTATCTAGCGAGTTCCCGATTTCCCTTCTTATGCAATCTTTTGTGATTCCACAAAAAGGTTCCGGACCTATGAAGTCTCCTTTAGAGCCTTCTTTAGCTAACTGGTCCGCCATTTCATTGCCTGCAATCCCCTCATGTGCCGACACCCATATTAGAGACACTCTTTTGTTTCTTGCCAGCCTGTTGACGGATTCTCTGCAGTTTTTCACCAGTCTAGACCTAGTTGTTGGATTACAGAGCCTGGCTGTCAGTGAATATTTTAATTTTTTGTCCGGTACATCCTCTTCTGATGTTTTCACCGCTATAGCGGCAATCGTCTCTGCTTGAAACACAGTCGTATGTCGACTAAAGCTAAATAACATTCTCTTTCTAGGTCCTTTTATACCCTCCCCAGTGCCACGTTTTATTTTGAAGCCATCGGTGAACCAGATGATTTCTACAGAATTATCTGGGTGCATCATCTGTTCCCTAGATGGGATGATGATATTCACTCGCTCAGTGAATATATTCTCTGGTGTCATGCTATCAAAACTCATGTGACATATGGGTTCGTCTAGTGATGTCCCAGTTCAGTCCCAGTATCAGTGTGTCCCTCTCGAACATTGTTCGGGGACCATAAGTCTCCCGATTTCAGCCTGAGAATTGCCATCATTGCCTCCGCCCTTATAAAAAGTTCTAGAGGAGAAGGTCCAATAAGGGCTTCCATTGATGTCGTCCCAAAATTCTTACCTTCCACTTCTAGTGTTACCTTTAATGACCTTTCTTCCAAATTTTGTCTTGGCCTATAAAACCTAAATCTAATGAACTTTCTTCTTCTGACTCTTCTAACTGATTTTCTTCTTTTTTCCTCTTCCATTTGATGCACTGACCTTGGGTCACCTTTAGACTTCCTACAGACATTACTTGTGTGGCCCTTTTTGTGGCACTTAAAACATTCCCAGTTTTTTGCTGGACAGAATTCCGGATCATGTTTTCGCAGACATCTAAAACAATCTCTATAATCCTTTCAACTGCTGCCAAGTGGTGACTTACTGGAATAACTTAGACTACCGGACTTACTTTTAAATAATTTTGACACCGTAGATACCTCTGGACCCATTACTTTCAAATTTCCTTCGGTAACCTCAAAGCTGACTGCTAGCCGATGAGCATTTTTATAGGTTAATCTCTCCTCTGTTAACAGTTTTCTTTTTGCTGCCATGGAAACATTTTGATCTATTTCGATTTTGACATTTCAAGACTCCTTAGACTTCATTCCACACACGAAACTGTCTCTTAGAGCTTCATTAAGAAAATTACCGAACTCACTGTACTGTAACAAATTTTTTAACCTGGCCGCATAGTCTTTAACACCTTCATTTAGTTCTTGCTGCCAGTTATAAAATACATACCTTTCCGCTATCACAAGGCGTTTCGGGTTAAAATGTTGTGTAAGCACATCTCTTAGCTAGACATACGTTTTTGATGATGGTAATGCAGGTGCTACTAAGTTTTTTAAAACCTTGTATGCTTCTTGACCTATTAGGGTGATGAGCATTGGAACCTTTTTTCCATCTTCAAGTTCATTACACGAGAAAAGCTGTTCTAACCTCTCAAAGTATGAGAGCACATCTGACGACTTGGGATTAAAATTTTCTATAGATCCTATTAATGACATGATAATTCATCAAAAGACTTCTTCAAACCTTCAGGCAGAAACACTAAACTGACCGTTTTCGGCTTTTCATGTACTTCGGCCATGTGGGCTTGACGAGACTTCGATTTCTTAACTGTAGACTGTGGCTATGGGTTCATTCATCGTCACCAAGTGTATGTTGTGTATTATAGAAAAGATACGACTACAACCTTTCTGTAATTCTTTATTTTTCCAAAGACTTCAGTACAATAATCTTTGGTTGATACATGTGTTCACTGAAATACTGACAAGTGAATAAGGTAGGGTGATAGGACCAATGACGTCGCTGTCTTAAGCAGAAATGCCAACTAAAAATATACGGCACCAAGAAGGGCTTGTCTTTGGATTGCAGTTAATAGATTAACTGCAGAGGACACGTCTGTCCTCCTCCACCAGACTATTGTTCCATATGTGATCGTTGGCCTTATCACAGTTATGTGGACCCAGTGAACCACCTCAGGTCGTATTCCCCAGGTTTTGCCCATAACTCTTCTGCATTGCCAGAAAAGCCTAGTCCCCCTAGTAGTAATTTTTTCCAGGTGTGCCTTCCAATTCAGTTTGGAATAAAGGTTCACTTCCAGATATTTAACTTCTTTGGGTATTTCTAGTTCTTCTCCGAACAACAGTACTCTACCCTGCGGAAGAACTCTCCTATTCGTAAAAGCAGCTAGTTTTTTTTTATTAACTGAGAGGTCCTCTTTAAGGCACTACTCCTCCACAATTCGCAGTGCTTCCTGTAGGACATTCATAACCACCTCTGGGAATTTCCCATTGGTGACAATCACTATGTCGTCCGCAAAGCCCTGCGTCCATATGCCTTGATCATTCAGCCAACAGATCAAGTCATCCACAACTAGGTTCCACAAAAGTGGTGTAAGTACTCCACCTTGAGGAGTCCTAACGGTGTATGTTTTATCATGCATATGTGCTGATATTCTCCTATGCTCGAGCATGGATCCTATCCATTTGCATAGGGTACTGTTAATCCCTCTTTTTTTAGGGGATCTGATAATTGATGACATCGATGTGTTATCAAAAGCACCTTCGATGTCTAGAAATGCTGCAAGGGCTACTTCCTTATGATTCAGGCTCCTTTCGAGACCTGAGACCAAATTATGCAGGGCATCTTCACCTGATTTCCCTGCTTGATAAGCCCATTGTAGTCTATGTAGAGGGGTGCTCTGAGGCGCTCCTACTTGTAAGTACATTTGTAAGACTTTTTCCGTGGTTTTCACCATGAATGATGTCAGCCACTGATTGGTCGGTAGGATTTAGCCTGGGTGTACGTTTATTTTCCTGGTTTAGGACTCTCTCCATGCAATTGGTATATACCCTAGAGCATGGCTGCTTCGAAGTATCAGAGCTAAAGGACCCATTTTGATGTCTAGTCCCTCTAACAGAAGTTTGGAGAATATGCTATCTGGTCCTGGAGTTTTGTAGGGGTCAAATGAGATGGGGTCTGAATATCTTATTCGTGAGTTCCCAGTCCTCTTTGGTTGCCTTTGTTTTGGCAACCGGCCCGTTGTCATAGCTTGACTCTATATTTACCGAACCTGGAAAGTGCACACTGAGGAAATGCTCTAGAGTCTCTACCTCAGTATTTGAAAACTTTCCGCTCATGCCAACAGCCATTTTATTATTGACATTTGAGGTTGAGTTTGAAGCAATTATTTACTGACGAATATTTTTGAAATATTTTAAGACGTTCAGGTATAGTTTATCTGTGTTTTATTTGATCTAAAACCATGCCTACTGGAAAACTTGTTGGTGTTAAAGAAAAAATTATCCACAGTCGAGGCCGACAGATTCTTAAAAACGTTACAACTTTTATGGAGTCCGAAACTGAACATGGAATTCAAATTCCTTTAAAAAATCATCGGTAAGTCAAATAAAAAAGTATAATAATATAATACTCCTGGCATTCAGATTGTTATGAAATATATTATGGAAAAGTATATATAATATTATATTATTATAATAAATGTATTCTGCTAAGTAATTTATATGGGTCTGCTGCACTTAGCAGTCATTTATATGGTTCTAATAATAATGCCTATTTATAATTATCTCATACACAGAAAAACATTATGTTTTTATATATTCACAGCACGACTGAATTTTATATACCTAATATACATTTCTTTGATTTGTAAAATATATATCTTGATCTGGATTTCATTTGTTGGATAAGCCAAATAAATATATCAATTTCTTATTTTTACGGTGAAAATATGTATTGCTGATTTTTAATAATTATATTTTTAAATTGCAGAGAGCGAACTTTAAAAGCTACTGGGGTGAGTGAAAGTACTTACACCAGAATTAAAAATGAATCCTCAGCATCTACATCCTTTAGATCTCCTAAAAAAATGGATTTAGGAAATAAAAGGTACTGGAAGCACTGAAGTTTGGAGATTTGCGAAGGATTCGGGATATCATTTATAATTTTTACATACTGGAGAAAAGAGCTCCTACTTTAACATGTAAGTTTGATTGAAATATAATATAGATACTAAAATTAATTACAAGAAACTTTTGTCAGTTTACTTTTAGCAACTTCACGTGGGTTCTTCCTACGTGAAACGGAGTCTAAAGACGCTTTCTAGGTACTTGCAACTGGATATAGGAGTGGATTTTATACTACATCTATCAATTACTAGTAGAGAAAATATCACTGTTTACTATGATATATTATATTTTGATGTAGCTGGACATTAGTTTAGTTTTTGAATAATAATTGAGTAATTAACGCAATGTATGAAGTCAACCAAGGTCACGAAATATGCAAAAGTTTGTTTTACATTATCGGCCCAAACATTTTATATTTCTATCTCTTTCTACCTAATAGATTTAATGAGGGGACTATTGGTGTTTTCCACTTCGATCATTTTAGTATTGTGATCAATGCAATACCTAACTTACCTTTCGGAAAATAGGTTATAGGATAAAGTGTAATTTTACGCCATATAACAAACTCACACAAACACGTTTGGAATCTTTAAATATATACAAGCAAGTTTATTTATATCCTTGATTATTAAGAAGTTCAAAAATCTGATAAGTGGATCGGAGGAATTTTAACTGCCTGAAAAAAATATTAAAATATATTTAGAACCATATCGGATGAAGAAGATTTTATAAATAACATAATCACACCAAAAAATTAAAACAATTCAAGTTCACCAAATTCTAGTAGTTAAGTTATTAATTAACGTTATAATTAAGCAAAGGAATTACTACACTATCTTGACAGCAGCAGCAGCAAAAAATTCGTGACAATGACCCGACGAAACCTGCGTTTTGTAACATGCGCTCTGACCAGACATTGTCAACTAAACAAACATCATCATGGAATGAGGCTATCATCCTTATCTCGAAGCTGTGAACAGGAAGATGAGACGGTGGAGCATATTCTCTTTGATTGTTCGGCACCATCATCCATTCGTATATCCGTGTTTAGCGTGTTTTGGCTAACAACAGCCATGCTTCGGAGGGTTGGATGAGGGAGGCTGGAGTGATTCACCCCTAATCTCTCATACAAGTTTTCGGAGGTGGAGTTTTCCACCCGACACGGCGCGTCCCAATGGCTCATAGGGTGTCTATAGGGGGCGTGGTCAGTCAAGGGACTCGTGCTCTTCGAGCTGTAAGGGCCTCATGACCGACCAACCTGTTAACCTCCCGGAGTAACCAGGACATTCCATTCCCTAGCTACTCCTGGGATGGAATATGGATAAAGAAGAAAGAAAAATAGAACAGGAGGTTGTGGATGAAGGAAGACAAGGAAATGGAATTTTTGGTAAATCAATGAAGGTAAAACCAACGCCTGATAAGGCGGGGGATATGAGCAGGTGGAGTGATACTGGAGTGAAAAGAAAGGAGGTATCGCCTCTGGAAGACAAGGAACAAAAGAGGAAACTGAAGGACAAAGGAAAGAAGGAGGTGGAGAATGGGAAGGAAGAAGAGTGGGAGAGTGTAGAGAAATTGAAGGAGATGGTGAGACGGCTGGAGGAGAGGGTGGAACGACTGGAGGAGCAGAAGGCAGCGGCAGAGGGGCGGGTCAAGGAATTGGAGAGGTTGAGAAGAGAGGACGATAGGAAGGAGATAATGCAAACACGATGGAAGGGGGGGGGCAAAGAGACTAGGAAGGATGGAAGAAGGTTAGAGAAAGGGTCTGGGATGGTAAAAAGGGAGAGGGAATAGAGGTGAAGGTGGGAAATCCAATGATGGGAGATGAAGGAAGACAGTGGAATGGAGAAGGGGATACAGAGGATGTTTAGGAATAGGTACCCGATACTAGGAGAAAAAGGAGAGGAAATGGAAAGAGGGTCAAGGAGGTACGCATTACCGAAAGGAGAGGGGTAATAGTGAATGCGGAGGTGTTGATCTGTCGAATGGAGGGAGATTGTAGGGATGAGAGGAAGGTGTTCAAGATGATGAGCCGACTGTTAGGGGAAGTAGGGAGCGGGGACAGCGTTGGGCTCCACAGGCTTGAGCAGGTAGAGGTGGAGGTGCTGAGGAAGATGGTGGCGTGGGTGAGAGGTGACGGAGAGGTGGCGGAGGTGACAATTTATACAGATGGGGAAAAGGAAAAGGAGACCAGGAATGGAACGATAATCCTGAAGGATATCGGGGAAATAGATCAGGAGGGAATTAAGAGGATTAAGAAGGGGCTGGGGAGATGATATGGGAGTGGGTGGATAGACTCAGAGTCTCAAGGATTAGGAAATTGGTTATAGAAGCAAAGAAGGGGGTTGAGGGAATTGAAGGGAATTCTGGGGGAGGTGGAAAGGGTGACAAGAAGCGGGAAGCGGGGAGGGGAACAACAACCATAAAAATGGTCCTGGACCCATTCGAACATGAGTTTCCCATATCGGCCCGAAAAAAAAACCTACTGGGAGAATTTTTCCTTGGGGACTTCATCAACTATATTGAAACTATAGGCTGGTTGACGTACTGAGAAGGACTTCCTGGAGAAATCACAAAGGGCCTAATGAAGTCTAGGTGCTGTGGGGCTGCCCCACCTTTCCAACTTATCAGATCAGATTACTTCAATAGCTATAAATTGGGGCTTCATAAATCAGAAATATAGGTAGGTATATTATGATGTTAGGTCCATACATGAGTAAACTGGTAGAAAACGATCAAAGTGAACGACGATTGTTAAGTGATATTTGTTATCTACATGTGTTGGCGAAGGACCTAAGTAACCACGCAATTCACCTAAAGTCTTCGAAATACCAACCAGTTTTTTAGCAGTCAAATAATAATGTTTACCTACAATTCCAAAAGAAACGAGACCGACGGAAACTATAAAGTTGGAATGACTAAATCATGATATTGATAAAACAATGAAAAATCGACAGCATTTAACTAATAACAAATTGTCAACCCTTACTACTAATTAATTCACTAATACCTATTAGAATGATTGAACGTATAGATAATAACAAGATTATGTGAGCAGTATATACGTGTACGGGATAAAAAGTTATAACCAAAATAGAGTTTTAATTATAAAATATACCTAACAAAAAATTTCTACAAGAGCAAAGTTTATTTACATTGAAACCAGAAACTAATAAAAGTTGATGTTTTAACACTCATTTTTTCAGTTTTTTATTTCATAAAAACTTTAAATGGAACTTAAATAATAATTAAAATGTTTACCATCAGCTATGTATTATGTTATAAGTCAAAATTAGTCGTAAAAGCATTTTGAATAAAAACAGATTTTTTATTCCAATCAGATGATACGTGAATCTTGAAATTCGAGTTTACCTTTTTCGGTCCAGGTGAATTACCTATAATAAGAAATACGCTTTTTTCAGAGGAGCATATTCTTAAATGACTTAGGTGCATACCGATAGACTGATACGTGGTGTAGATGGAAAAACGTGACTTATAATACTCTTTCATTTATTTTAAAATGGACACTTTTTTAGTATATTTAGTATTTTTGGTGCTAGGAGTTCTCATACTGATAATTGTAGTAATTCCCAAAGCATTTAGTAAAAATTGTAAAAGTAAAGTGTGCTTAGTAGGAAAAACTGCTGTGGTAACGGGAGGTAGTTTTGGTAAGTACTGAAAATTGTTATGTTAGTGTCAAGTTCATTAAATATTTTCATCTAGATGTCGAATATTAAAAATTTCTTTATATTCTCAAAATTTGTCTAATCATCCACTCTTAACACAATCTCAATTTAAATTTCCTTACTGAATGTTTGAAACTTTTTTAAACATTCAACAATGTCAAAAAATGGACACGCTATCACGTTTTGATGGGAGGCTTCAGAACGGCGATTTTGAAAAAGAAACTATTAACAATTTTTTTATTGGATTTGTTGGCACTTTGTAAAGAGTATCCCTTGAAACACCTAAACGAGAATTTTGAGTAATGTAACTTCACCGGCGATGACTGAGATGTACATCGTCAAAAATTATTTTTTTTATTTTTGAACGTCTCTGTATACACGCTAATTGACGATTTATGAACTCCGATTTTTGGTGGTCAGTGAAAGATAATTAGTTAAGTGGTTGCCCTCACGAATATTGGGTTTGCATCAGTAGAAACGTCTTTAGAGGACTTTAAAAATCTGTGTTTTCAAATTAGTAATTGCAATATTTCCGTACTTGGATGTTTGACAAAATAAATTTCTTTTGGATTGAAAAATAAACAAAAATGTTTAAGAAATTTGCATAAACTGACATCCCCACAGGAACTAAAATCAAAGCCTGCTTTTTAATTTCGTTCAAATCACTGAATTTGAAATAAAGGGCGTAAAGGTAAAAGAATTTTGTTTTTATTAGGCAAATGTTATTTTTATTTTGTAAGAATTATTATTATTTCGTGAACAAAGTGACAACGTCGCTTTGGTTATTGCTTGAGTTTCCGCTAGGGCATCGCCGAAGGCGGGAGTTGTTGAATAGATGTTGAAAGAAAACGCATCGTTTCATTTCCTTGCTCTTTGAACTGAAGTTTTGGAAGTCAAATTCAACTACTCATTAGTACAAATAATATACATGGTTCTTTAAGTCAAATTGTAATTAGTTTTATGGTATTAGTGAATTTCGTAGCAGGAAACAAAGTATCCAACGGAATGGGCCAATCGAACCATCAAAGCGCCGACTTCAAGGTTGAGCACATAGGTGCTAAAAAGTGTGGAATACGAGTGACTAGCCTTTTTTTGTTTGTTTATCCTATTACCAATTCATTATCGCTTCGTTCTTTAAGCACTTATTCAATTTTGAACAACATTTTGTGTTAAGAAACACCAAAAAAACATTTTTATAAAGGTGAAAAGTAGTTCCGTTTGATATAATTTATACATATTATTCAGTCAATTCTTTTATTTTATGTGTATGCATATTCTTATTAAATAAAAAACAAGTAGTTAATAATGCAAGCAGTGGCGGATTTAGCACCAGGCTGAGTAGGCTGGAGCATAGGGCGGCAGATTTTAGGGGCGGCAAATTTGGAACCAACATTTTTTTTCTTTCTCAAAAATAAATAAAAAATCATATTTATATACTTAAATGCTTTTAGGTCCACACAAACAATTCAATATGTTGGGGAGCTACTCCTTTGCTACTCCCATGCTTTAATTCCATCATTATAAATGCAGGAACTGTACTCGTTTCCATTACGACATTCACCAATTTTGGTAAACCGTAATCTGGGTCATTGAAAAGATCTTCGTTCCTGCGGAAACAGAATTTGCAACATCTGTCTGTACTTCAGAGGCAAACTATGTTAAGTCCAAAACGAGCATTTTGAGAAAATTCAATTTAAAGATTTTTTTTTGATATATTACGTTTGTTTACACTGTTTTGGTTTACGTTTTTGTAAGCAAGGAAACCAGTGTCTTATTACTTAAACAAAAATGCTGAAGCACTAGGTATATTAACAAAAAATATGCTTGTTTTTTTCTAAGTGACTTAACATACTTTGGCTATAGAAAAAAAAACAATTTTCATTGGACTTAACCTATGTTAAGTCGCTCAGTCTGAATATTTTGATTAAACTAAACAAGTTTAAGTCCACGAATGTTTTATTATTAATATTACTTTACAACCGAATGCTTCACAAAAAATAAAAAACTCAAATAACAAAATCGTCTTCCTCGTCTCTTTCTTCGCCGTGAGGAAGATTAAGATAATAATTGTGAAATTATTGTTTGGTAATGAATTTTATAAGTTACTGAAGGTGCTGATATTTTTTTGTAGAAATTTTTCTTAGTCCGACTCTCATCTGTGGCGAAAAATTCTGGTAAGTTGTTACTTCTCCTTGTATTTCTAGTGGCAGTGCAGGAAGAGAAATCGTCACTAAACTTGGTTTTATAAAATAGAACTCCAGGTATGTCTTGCCTCACTTGCAACTGACAAACTTGTGATATTAAGAAGTTTCCTCCCGTGTCGTTTCTTTTTTCGAACGACAAATGGTGATGACTTACTTTCGTACATGCTTTTAAAGTTTAAAAAATCATTTGTATCCATTCCTGTTACATGAAAAGATTTATTTCTACCACATAATCTTACTACTTCTGCCAGTCCCAGGGCGTGACTATCTTTAGTTGAGATAGTTTCTTTTTTTCCCGTTCAATAAGGGAGTGATCTGCATCTGCTTCTAAATGCCCTTTAGCCAAAAACTTATGAGTGATAGTTTTAAAATTTGGTTTCGTTTTAAGAAGATGAAAATAATACATCACGATTTGACTGTTTCTATTTTGAGAAGGGCAACTGTCAGACCATATTTCCAAATCTTCAACATTTTGAGATATATCGCAAATTTCCGACCACTTCAGTATACAGGAGGCAACTTCATTTCCTCCTCGGCCAGCAATACTCTCGTCCCACATCAGACAATAGCTTCTTTCCTCAGTGGAGTCGCGAAGTATCAAATTATAAGACCATAAATTAAAACTATAGAAACTCTGTGAATTGTGAAGTTCGGGAGTTGGGAGACATTTCTGTAAGTCCATCATTAAAACCTTTGTTGACTGTAATTGCCTTGAGTTTTGTTTGTCTGACGCTTTGAGTTTATATCCGTCACCTGCGTCTTTTAAATAAGCGACGTACTATTCTTACAGTAAGCGTCTTATAACTGTTGTTTCAGCATCACGCACCTTTAACTGTAAAATATCAATCGTCGCATGTAACGTTGTCCGGACTTTTAAAGTTATAATTAAACTCATCATTGAAAACATCAGAGTAGACCCATTCCTTGGCAATATATTCCCCATGTATGATGTTCTCTTTGCAGTATTCGAGATAAAGTTGGTACATTCTTGAAATGTTTAAATTGTTTCCCAGGTACCTTTTTCTTGACATTTCTCGAGAATACTGGGATTCCTGTACGGGAAATTGCATTATATGACCTCTGACATTCTCACGAACCTCAACCGGTGTCTTGTTACTAGGTATGTGTCTTCCTCTTTTGTCTGGTGATACCATTCCTCCTTCCCCTTTTTTGCTGTAGCTGTATCTACAGATTGCTGAGATATAAAAAGAGTATTGAGGAAGAATTTCTTGCATACGGATAACGACTGACCATCGATTTCGCAGGAGTATTTGTAGGTGTGTAGCCTTTTGCCATTTCGCTGATGATTTCGTTCTCTTCTTCGTTGAACGTTAACTTGCTGCACATGTTGACATGTTGCACATCAACAGATAACAGATTTTTGGTCTGTCCAGTAGTGATTATATATTCTTTCTCTTACGTCTTCTGGTATTTTTTCTGAACACTTGAGTTTACAGATATTTGAACAAGATGGTTTAAGGCCTTTCTTCGGGATTATTCTATTACTTTTTGACACATATTCCGTCCCAGAGTGTCTATTGACCTTTTGAACGTTTCTTTTTTGGATAAGTAATCTGGATCCGCAATACTATCATCGCTATTATTGTTTTCTTCTAGATGGTTTTCGGCCGACACATGTCTTGTTATTAACAGTTTTCTTTTTACTTTTGAAACTCTCTCACCAGATATTCTTTGGAACGTAGAGCTTTTGCCATGAGATCTGTCGATATGCGAGGTAAAATGAATACTCGTAGCTAAGGGTTCCTCAGGTTCTACGAGTCCATCAGTTACTTTCATGTGGCTTACAGCATTCGAATGGGATTCCCCCAAATATTTCGGCGAATTCCTTGAAATAACGTCTGTTGGACCAACTGCTGCTACTTTTGGAAGTACAGAGTCATCAATTATGTTCAAGTGCCTTATCGCATTAGATTGGGCTTTCCCCAAATATTCCGGAGAATTGTTAGAAATATGAATTATTGGGCCAACTACTGCTACTTGTTGAGATACGACCCCTTCAGTTTTATCTACCGTATTTAAACAGGATTTTCCTAAATATTTTGGAGAATTGTTTGAAATAATTTTATTTGGCCCACTTCTGCTACGTTTTGAGGTATATTTTCTGAAAGAGAAAAAAATACTCTAGAATTTTGTCATAGTCTGTTAATTTATACACACAAAAATACAGACAAAATCTAAAGAAAATATATTTTCTAAAAATGTTGAGTCACACCTGACATTATAATAACTAGAACCCAAACTATGTTAAGTCCATATTTAATGACATAAATTCGATTTAAAAACCTATGGTTTCAGAATTCGGCAAAAATATACGTATGAATATCAAACATCCCATCTTCACGCAGAAACGCATAATTCATACACAAACTTTTCAGTAGAACAAATAATATGAAATCAAAACAAAATCGTTAACTAATTATTATTGAATTTAACTCACCTTCATTTTTAGACTTTTGATTTTTCTTTAGATTTGTAAGTATTTTATGCGTTCAAGAATGCATTATTTAACTATTGCACTATCACAGCATTCTCTTCAAGTATGGGAGGTAAAATAATAAATAAGGTTATGTTGCGACTTGACATACCTAATTTTTCAGTGTTGCCAGAAGCAAACTATGTCATGAGGACTTAACATTTTTTGGCTCCATGTTAAATAGGGACTTAACTTAGTTTATAAACTGCTGAAATCGTTATCGTGTAGGGTAGAGAGTAATTTCCAAGAGCATATGATAGAACATGCTTTATTGAGTGACTTAACATAGTTAACTCATTTTGGACTTAAAATAGTTTGCCTCTGGGGTACAGATGTTCACCAGTAACAGCAGTTGACAAAAGCTATCTTTGCTGGAAACGAGTGAGAAATTGTCTTAAGATCTACCATCAGCCAAGAAAACCAAAACGCTTTAGCTTTATTGTAGGAAAAATGTACAAAATGATATTGTGAAACTTTCATACCTGCTGTGATGGAATGTGATCGACATTATCAGCCGGATTCTTACTAGATAATCAAATATATTGCTTGTAAGCATTGTATATAGAGATCGGTAGGGGAGGCAGCATTTGAATAGCCTACTTGCGGCAAATGTGTAAATCCGCCACTGAATGGAAGCTCTGAAGAGTCAAAGAGGCGGTATAAAGGCCAGCTTAACAAATTTTATAAAATTAATTCAAGAAAATATTACGGAAACCGACATTGGTAACATAGGAATCGAGCTAGAAAATCGGTTAAATACAGTGGAAGTTACGGTGTTATACGAAAATTTATAGAAATACAGGACCGTATCGAAGTACTTTGCGATGAAAAGGAGTTAAAAAGGGAATATAACGAGAGAGCAGATATTGAAAACAAATATTACAATATCACATCTATTGCCAAAAAATACGTGAACGAATATTTGGAAGATAAAAACAGTAGAAATGGCTCTCCAGCATTCTAGGTCGCATAAAATTGAAAAATGTTAAATTTAGGGCTTCACACGAGAGCGAGATTTTTTTCGTCTCGTCTCGTTCTCGTCTCGAAAAAGCGAGACGGGAAATTTTTGAAAATATTATGAGACGTGACCACATACAGCGCAACCCGAGAGTCTCGCCGTTACCCCCGCCTCGGAATCACTACCCTAGCATACTTCGAGACGGGCGGCGGTCCCAGGCACACTCGCCGGTCACACCGTCGTCTTCTCCCTAACTTTCACTCCTACCTCTCATGCCATATCGAGTCGTTCTCCCCCCCCCCCTAACCACGCCACTTACCTCCATCCATTCCTCCTCCCCCCTCAACATTATCTCCAACCATATTCTCCCAATACACCGCCTTCCCTATTTTTCTCTCCAACTTCTTCAGCACTTCCTCGTTCCTCCAGCATCTAAACACATGCCCCACATCATCCTCCACTTCACACCTCTCGCACACTCCAGTCTCTATTTTTCCAATCTTGTGGAGGTACCCTACTCTCGACCCATGTCCAGTGAACACATGTGTCAAGAAGTAGTTCACCTCCCCGAATTTCCGGTCCATCCATTCTCTCCTATTCCCAATCGCTCCTTTTAGCGCGCCCTCATACTCCTCCCACCTTCTCTCTATTTCCTCCTCCATCCATGCCTGTACTTCCTCTCTGGTCGTACCCTTCCAGCGTTTATTTCTGGCTCTAGCCATCACGTCCAATGGGTAGGTCCTTGCCAGCACCGCTGCTGCCAGTCCACCCACTGTCCTGTACCCCTGCACCACCCTCAGCAATATCCCTCTCTGCACCCGCAGGAGTAGCCTAACCCTGGCATTTACTCCCGCTCTTTCACCCCACTTATAAGTGCGTATTTTGCAACAGCGAACATTATATACAGAGTTGCCCAACATTTCTTAAAATACCGGTCGTCAAACGGGCCGAAAGTATTATTTCGCTAAGGTTATTCTTAAATTGTTTGAGACCAGGTCATTTCAGCAAGGCTTGCAGTCGCTCTAAGTGCGAAAATGCCATGCTAAACACCATACTTTGTTACATAGAAACAAATCACCAAGTAGAGAAAATAATACAAATAAAAATGACAGTCTTGCAGCTCAAGAAAATGAAATGTCTTCGCCAGAAAATTCGAGGGTAACAAATAATAATTCAGCCGGTTGTGCAGTGAATGGAGTTTTGCTTTCCACTGCGCTTGCAACTCTGAAAGCAAAACTACACTTCGTGTCGTGAGGACGCGTGTAATAAATTGAAATTGGTCAAGGAAAATGTCAACATCTCGCTTAACGGTATAAATTGTTCTCAATCATAAATTACAAGTGCAGCACAAAAATTTATTCAAAAAAAAATACATACTCAGCCGGAATTTCGTGTTTCATTCTACCAAATATAACGGGTACTTTACCCATATCTGAAATAAATGTCAACACTTGGTCGATTCGTAATGATTACAAACTAGCGGATCCTTTGTTTTTTAAACCGCAACAGGTAGATATGCTGATTGGAGCTGATCTGTTTTGGAACAACGAAAGGGTTACTTTAGGCCGCAATAATCCCTTATTACAAAAAACAAAACTTGGGTGGGTTATTACCGGAGCATTGTGTGAAGATAAAGGAAATACTGGATTGAGCTGCAATCTGGATATAACGGTAGAGCAACAAAATCAAGGCGGTTCGAGAATAGGTGCACCGAATGCACCGAAATAAATAATTTAAATGTGTAGTGGCATGGACCCCAGTTTTTGTATTTGGACCAGTCAGAATTACCAAAGAATCCGGAACAAAAGGTTGCTATACCTTATCTTCGGAAAGTAAAAACGAGATGCAATAACTTTGGGAAAATCGCATCACTCACAGGTTTTCTACTTTTTTAAAGTTGAAAAGAATAGTCGCGTTATTACGTCGGTTTGTAAACAATTGTAAAAGGCCTACCGAACGCAAGACCGGCCCATTACTAAAAGATGAAATTGACCAATCGTTGAAATTAATAATAAAACATGTTCAGCAAGACGTTTTCAAAAATGAAATAAATCAAATACACAACAAAATACTTGAATCATGTAAAATTTTAGGCTCAAATCCATTAATTGACCAGTTTGGATTGTTACGAGCTGGTGGGAGATTATCAAATGCTAAATTCAAATTTGAAAAAAATACCCGTTGATTTTGCCATATAACCATCATCTCACTAAATTGATTTTGAGGCACGAACACATAAAGTTTGTAACCTTACAGGGCGCTAGAGTGGCCACTTGAGACAGATGCCGGCATGAGACTCTTCTCAAGGGTGGTTCTACTCCATGTTAGTGCTGCACTAGGTATGTCAGAGGTTGTCAGACTATAAGAAGCTTTAGGGCGCCACTACCTTTTAGACGTCGACGAAAGAACAAAATTAATTTGAACAAAAAGAAAACTAAGGTGAAAAAGGTAGAAACACCTTGTAGAAATTAAATTAATATTTTTACTGAAAAGATTAAAACTTACTTTCACCCGGACACGATCCCCTACAGCTATTACAGCTGGAGATATCTTGAAGGTGTCTTTGAGGGTGACTTATACTCAGCAGAAGTTATTGGTATCTTCGCAGATAATGGTTTCCTAGTTATCAGCCATAAAAAAAATGGAGGTCTTTCCTCGAAGAGAGTCGATAGCGGAAAGGGCTGTCCCTCGTGGCGTTGAAAAAATGAAAACGACCGTTGGGGTGGCTAACGAGACGACGAGCGGTAATTAGAGATATATTTGCGTTATAAATTTAAAAGTCGAAACAGGTCGATAGACATGTTACAAGTTGTATCATTGTGGGCCACAGCATTTGCTTGCATTTGCAGGTGGTATTTATAATTCCTAATGACTAATACGGTAATAATAAATATAATTGTCAACTCTTATGTATGTTAGGTTAGGTAAGGTAGTTGTCAAAGGTAAAGGTAAGGTAGTTTTGTCGTCTTGTGACTATTGTGCTGTTATGTCATCGTATAAGTCAGAGCATACACTGAGAACGAAAGGTAACGATAGGGTGCGATAATTTCTCAGTGCAGGCGAAACGATAAGATAAGGTACGGTACGGGTGTGTTTCGAGAATTAGATGCGCGGGGCGAGGGTAATTCCAGGGAATACGAAACGAAGTGTCCCAGGGGGGAGACACAAAACGCGGTTAGTGATGTCAGCCTAAAATTGATCAGAAGTACAATTCTGTCAGAATTCTAATTGTGTGCTTCATAGATCAGCCTAATTGTCACCAAGGGAGGTAGTGAAGATTTGTCCTAACGACGTCACCAAAGGTAAGATACTACTCAATTAGTGGGCAATTACACTTATAGTGTTACACATGGAACGGTTCTAAAACCTATAAATGGACATACGATAACGGTAGGTAATGCACAAGTATCACAATGCGGCAATGCAAGAGGTATGATAAGGGAGGAAAAAAGATACATAGATATTGAATTTGAATGGGTAACGGTAAAAGAGAATGGACGATATAAATTGTGATTCTGAAAAACAAATCAAGGTCGAAATAAGGGCGTGTGAAGATAGGAACAGTTTGTGGCGACATAATAAAAAGAAGAATGATCGACTTTTATCACATGATCGAACAAAAAAAGGTACATTTTGATATATATACGCAGAAAGCACAGAAACTGGATAGAAATAACGGCGCCTGATCGACATTCGGTGAAGTTGCCAGTAAGCGTCCACAGTAGCCATTGGTCATCAATCCGAAAGTCAATACAGCTCCATCCGTTCAGTCCATCGATATGCTCTCTTTGGTATTACTAATAAAATTACACCCATGACCCTGTCAGGGAATACGGTACATCGGTCCAGAACTCTATAAAAGTGTGGCCAACCTGGTAAAGTGAGGAAAAAACAACTAAAAACTAAGGAAATATAGCCATTGAAAGCAAGAGAAAGATAATAGATTGCTATAGGAGCCAAGATTAAGAAATAAAGCGACTAAGCAGTTATTTTTCAGACCTATAATTGTTTGCATACCGAGCCCAAACCGCCACTCAGCAAAGACCAACCCGGTCTAATTGGGGCCTCACTTCTTACGACACGTCAATCGGGACTCTACTTTGGTTAGAAAAAGCAAGTACCATTTTCTTGTTGAGAAACGGTAAGAAAACTCGGGGCAACAAAAAGATATATAACAAAAAGGGGGACCAAAAAATTGAATGATGTAAAATACATTTCGAGCATGGAGCTCTCAGGGTGTCTAGCCGGTATTTTTATTTTTGTAACAGAAAAGGAGCCGTTTTGTTCGGAGAACGGTATAAACTCCAATGTAGCTTGGTCTACTTCCTTTTCTACGCGTAGGGTAAAAATAATTGTGAGCAAGTTGAATAAGGGTTGGGTAATCGGGACGGTAAATAACGTGGTTGCCTAACAAAAAAACGAAAAGTGACAAAAAAACAACTCCAGTGTATCGTTTTTGTAGGAGAACGATAAGTGAACGGCGCGGTTGCCTAAAGTATGGAAGAAAACGAAAACGGAAATCATAATAAACTAAAAACTCCATTGTACCGTTTTTTAGGAGAACGATAGCGAAACTCCAAAGGAGTGAGTGAACAACGGCATTATTCTAAGTTAATGGTATCAATGTTATAGTCTTGTTCTTGGTCTAAGTCATCCGGAAGGTTTTCGTCAACGTCAATAAATTGGCTTTTTAGATCCGAAACAGGCCAATTTCCAAAGTCATTACCTGAAATATCTCTGAGATTATAAACAAGTCTAGAAATGACTTTATGGACAATACACGGAATGAATTTAGGGGCAAATTTGGCTGCAAAGTTATCGTTTTTGGATGAGAGAACATAATTATTTTTCCATATACGGTCACCGACGTGATATTCTACATCTCTTTTTCGCAAATTATAATACTTTGAATTTCTGTCATGACCTTGCTTAAGTGTTTCAATGTAAAGTTTCGGAAGGGTCTATAAGTCGTCAATCAGTTGTAATTTGTCTGCGTTATTGATTAAATTAGCAGCGTTTTCGAAAATTGCACCATAGAAATCTCCGCTTAACGGTACGTTTCTGGCAAAATTCAAGAAAGCGGGAGAGTAACCTGTAACGTCATGTTTTGCGGTTCTTATTGCTTGCGCAACTTTATGCAGAGATGCATCCCAATGTTTGTGAGAGGCAGTAACTATAACTTTATTGGTCCGTTCGGTATGGTTAGCTTGTGGGTGATAACGTGCATTGTAGAATATCTTCTGTACTTTACATTGATCCATCAAATTTTTGAAGAGACAAGAGGTAAAGACTGTGCCATTATCGACGGATTGATTTTCGATAAATTTGACAATACCAGCAGCTGTGGCATTCTGCATGGGGTGGACGAGACAAAATTTAGTAAACCAGCCGGTTATAACGAGAACAAATCTATTGCCATTTTTGGATCTGGGGTATGGCTGAAATCCATTGCCAAGGAAAATTAATGTCTTTATACTGACCCATTATACCGGCTTTAGGTAAATTTTGGGTTTTACAGGAAGAGCAAACAGAACATTTGTTGATATAACGGGATACAGTGCTTCTAAGTTTTGGCCAATAGTAGATTTCAGAGACACTAGTTTGATTGTCATGAAAAGTTTTCAAGACATCAATCCTGTTTGGGGAAGGGACAACAATTTTCCAATTGGATAAATTACTAGATATGGGGTTTGGAGAGAATTCATGTTTCTAAAGGACATTATTTTCTACTTTAAAAGTGGGGAATGACTCGGGATTATTATTGACTTTATCAATCATAGAGGTGCACCAAGTATCTGGCTTTAAGGTAGTGACATCAATCACTGAAATATCTGGCATTGAACGAGACAGTGCATCACTATCACAACCATAGTGGTTCCTTTTCTGAGTTTGATTTCAAAATCAAACTGCGATAATCTGAGATGAAGACGAGCTAAGCATCCAGAAGGGTTAGAAAGTTTTGAAAGGTTCTGTATAGATGAATGGTCTGTTTCAAGTGTGAAATGAGTTCCTTCTACATATCCTCTAAATTTTTCTACGCCAAAAATAACACCTAAAAGTTCTTTTTCCGTAGTGGTATACTTTCTCTCGGTTTTGTTCAGAGTACGGCTTGCATATGCAACAGGGTGTACGATACCATCACATTGTTGGTATAAAATTGCACCAAGTCCGGTGTCACTAGCGTCAGTCTGTATAATGAATGAAAAGTCAGGACTGGAAGTAAGTCGTTTTTTAACTTCGATAAAAGCGTTTTCGGCTTCAGGGGTCCAAGAGATTGGTTATCCTTTTTTTCTGCCATGGAGAAGGTCAGTTATTGGGAAACAAACGGTAGAAAAATCTTTGATGAACCGACGATACCAGCCAATTAAACCAATAAGTCTCTTGACTTTGGTAGTGTTTTTGGGTGCAGGGTAGTTAAGGATAGCGGAAACTTTGTCTTCATCTGTTCGAAGACCAGCTTTGTCGACTACGAAACTAAGGAATTTAAGGGAATGTCGACAGAATTCACATTTTTGAAAATGTACGGTAAGGTTTGCCTCTTTAAGACGAAGATATAACTTATTAAGTATTTCTAAATGAAGTTCGAAGGTAGGGGTAGCAATAATAATGTCATCCAAATAACAAAAACAGTAGGGCCTTAAGGAAGGATCTATAACCATGTCCATTAAGCGTGCCATAGTTTTGGGTGCGTTAATTAAACCGCAAGGAGTGGTCGCGAATTTAAATAAACCAAAGCCATAGACAGCGAAAGCAGTTTTAATACGAGAAGATTCAGTAAGGGGTATTTGTAGAAAGGCTTTTTTTAAGTCAATAGTGGTAACAAATTTAGCATCTCGGAGTTTGCTAAGAATGACATCTACTTTAGCCATCGGATAAGAGTCAGGGGTGATTGAACTTTCGGCCATCGAAGCAGACGCGGCATTCTCCAGACTTTTTTGGGACTATCCAAAGAGGTGAACACCAAGGGAAGTTTGAAGGTTGAATGACATTCAACCGTAGCATCTCGTCGACTTCTTTTACTAAAGGCTCTTGCATGGCTGGGGATAGAGGATATTGGCGTTGTGCAATCGGTTTTGCGTCACCAGTGTCGATATCGTGCTCGACAAAATTTGTTATGCCAATCTGGTTAGAAGGGACAAGGGAAGAGAATAGGCTTATAATTTGCTCAAGTTTTTCTTTTTCTTCGACAGAGAGAGTAGAAGCAGGTCGTGTTGATAACGCAAGTAGAAGATAATAGGGAATATGAAAAATCATGTAAACTCATGTCTATTTTAAATAAGTTCAAAAAGTCCATTCCTAAAATAAGATTATGAGTTATTGACGGTATTATCAAGATTTTCATTGTCTTCGTACTGTCATGTATTTTAATTGGTGCGGATATATAGCCCATGTATTGTTGAGGTACACCATCAGCACTGGTGATATTCAAACTGGAGTCATATTGTATAGGTAAATGTAAGGAATGCAACAAAGAGAAGCCCTGATTTCCAAGAACAGTAGAGTTACTACCTGTGTCAACCATAGCTGAGACGGGTAAGTCTGAAATTTTCACAGTAAGGTAGGGTCTATTATCATTAGGTTTTTTGGCAAACAAGGGACAAGTATACTATGAATTGAAACAGTATTTGGCTGTACTGAGGGTAAGGGAATTGGCATGTCACATATAGGTACGGAAATTACATTCTCGATAATCGATACGTTTTTGTCAAAAACTTTAGTTTTCCGGGTGTCGTCAGTGCGCGGTACGGTATTCATGATTTGTTCGGTAGGTGAAGATAATGTGTCTATATTTCTAGAACGATTGGACGCTAGGAAGCCTTCAACAGAGGTAAGCTAATTTTGCCATTCAGAAACGGAAGTTGAAAAGGTTAGTTCTGGTTTGTAGGGGGGTTGTGTTTGTTTGAAGGTCTGTTTGGAAGTCTGTTCTTCTGGGGCTTTCTGGCTGGGATGTAGTTGATTGCGCTTGACTGGACACAGTGGCCAGATTGGATGGACCAGTCTGTCTCAAGTTTTTTTATTGCATTTGCGACATTTCGGTTTTGTTGTGTTTTTTGCACCACAACCGTAGTAAAAGATAGATTTGGGCGAGAAACCTTGTGAATATGAATGACCAGTTTTGTCACAGTTCCAACAAACCAAAGAAGTTACTGTTGAGACGTTTGGAGAAGTTCTCTGTCTTTGATTCGATGGAGAAGAGACATAAAGGCAAGACAAATCTGGTTCCAGCAATCTAGGATTATTAGAAGATGGTGATCTATATCTGTCTGACCAAACACGGGATTCCTCAATTCTTTTGCATAATTCGGTTAATTCGTCAACTGTACGGGGGTTATGAAGCGCTAAGGACGAGATAAAAGAAGGTAAAATATTCCGGCGATTCTTTGCAACACGGGTATGTTCGTCAACGACACTAGACAAGCGATCGAAAAGTCCTACCATTTAAGAGATGTACACGGCAACCGGTTCATTAGCACCCATAGTGCGATTAGAAATCTCTAACTCTAAATCAGTCTCATAACTGTATGGCAAAAAGTCAGCTTTTAACTTGGCAGCAATGTCTTTCCAGGATTGAAATTTACTACGATTATTAAGATACCATGTGAAGGCATTGTCTTTAAAAAGCTCATATGACTGCAGAAAGAGCTCATTCTCTGTAACTCCTCTAGAAAGCCTAAGGACTAAGGAATAAGTGGAGTGATTCATTTTTGCCGGTAAAAGAAACATTCCATTTGTAAACTGGATCATGTCTTTGATATGGAATGTCAGAAAGAGTAGGGGAAGGGAATGTGTTTGAAGGTAAAGTGTCTTCAGGTGTATCATTGTTGGTGGGAGTTGTTTTTGTCGCAAGATC
This sequence comes from Lochmaea crataegi, assembly GCA_947563755.1. Classification (NCBI taxonomy): domain Eukaryota; kingdom Metazoa; phylum Arthropoda; class Insecta; order Coleoptera; family Chrysomelidae; genus Lochmaea; species Lochmaea crataegi. The sequence goes on from OX387426.1 coordinate 21,174,909, forward strand.
AGCTTCTAAAAGTATTAGCGTATTTGTCAAGGTCTGTTCGTTACTTTCGGCGTTTATTTTGTTAATTCTATTTGTTAGATGTGTTAGTCTTGAATTGATTCTGGAAAATACTGGTTCGTTTTTGTTTCCACTAAATTGATTGATAATGTCTGTTAAGTCATTGATTGTTTCTGTTACTTCTACTATATCGTCCTCAAAAGAATATGAATTGACTGGGGACGAAAAACTTCTATTAGAATTTTCCCTAGCAAGAAGACCTGTTAAAACTCTACGTTTCTGTTCGACAGTATATGGAACAGGAAGATTTCTGATTTGAATTTCATATGAAATTTCAAGTGACTTTAAATGATTGGCCTGCATCTTGAAAATATTCAAAAAGAAAAAAATAAGAAATGGTATCTAAAAATCAACAGCTCTTATCGAATAACACTAGCGAATGCAAGGAATCCACACAACAAATGCACACTAACGATAGATGTCAGTTAAAATAAACAAGACTGTACGATATTTTCAACAAATTATACGTATTAATGTAAATGTTGCATACTAGCTTCATTTAAAAGTATCAGTATATAAATATATAGCTTATCAAGATCAAAAATGTATCATAAATTGTCATAAAAATTATTGTAGCACATCACAATCCCTTTGCTATCAAAAAACTGGACTGAAAAATATTTATATTTAACGATAAATTGTTATTTTGGCAACACTGCACTTCATTTACAATATTAACAATAGACAAGAAAAAGTAAGAGAGATTAAAGATAAATTGTTACTTTGGCAACACTGCACTTGATTAACAATATTAAAAATAGGTAAGATAAGATAAGATATTTCAGTTTGTGTAACTCGACACAATTCAACTGAACAAGATACAAACGGTAAGATATTTCAGTTTCTGTAACCAGACACAATTCAACTGAAAAAGATAATTTTACTATGCAGATACATAAAATATAACAACTTATCAGAAAACACCTCAAGAATTTACTTAATACGTGGCAACACTGCAAAGGAATTAGATGTTATTCACCATCCTGAACTAAGCAATTAAAAAAATGTCCCTTTTCTTGACAACACAAGATTGTGCTATGTTACCTGATCTGTAAAAACCCAGAATATATCCACAATCGCAAAATCAAAATAAGTAACCAAAATAAGGCAGATAAATTAGAGAACAGGGACGTCCAAACAAAATTAATCAAAAAGTGAGAAGTTAAAAAAAATCATTGAAAGCAAAAATGTAAACTGGACAGTATGAAATTTTAAAAATACAAAAAAACGAATAGCCTGTTTCAACCCAGCTGACATACAGTGTGCAACAAAAACAATGGGCGCCTAACGGGGCGCTAATTTGTAACCATGTCCGTCGGTTGTTCGTAACTTGGGCGCTAGAGTGGCCACTTGAGACAAATGCCGGCATGAGACTCTTCTCAAGGGTGGTTCTACTCATGTTAGTGCTGCACTAGGTATGTCAGAGGTTGTCAGACTATAAGAAGCTTTAGGGCGCCACTACCTTTTAGACGTCGACAAAAGAACAAAATTAATTTGAACTAAAAGAAAACTAAGGTGAAAAAGGTAGAAACACCTTTTAGAAATTAAATTAATATATTAACTGAAAAGATTAAAACTTACTTTAACCCGGACACGATCCCCTACAGCTCTTATAGCCGGGTGGATGAGAAATCAAAAAGAAGTTAAAACATTAATTTTATTTCTTGTCAGGAACGGAACAAAAAATGAGGCCTGTACTTTTTATGGTACTTATCTTAAGTATATAGCTTCTCCGGGAAGAGTGCGTAGAGAAGTGGACCTGGAGATATCTTGAAGGTGTCTTTGAGGGTGTTTTATACTCTAGCAGTTAATGGTATCTTAGCAGCTAATGGTATCCTAGTTATCAGCCGTATACTAGCTATCAACGGGGTACTTTGTTGTTAACGGTAACTTAACTGCAATGCTTACCACAGCAATTTAGATAGGTGGACTTGTCGTAGGATCTGTGGAAAATCTTGGGGCTTGGAACCCAAACAAATCTATTGGATATATGTGATGATCGTTAGACCAATGATCACATATGGAGCTATTGCTTGGTGGCCAAAAGCTTTACAGCGAACGGCCCAAGCAACGCTCTCTGGTTTACAGAGACAGGCTTGCCTGGCAATTACTGGTGCTATCAGCTCCACACCGTCAGCAGCCATGGAAATCCTTCTGGACCTACCTCCTCTCCATATATTTTTGAAAAGAGAGGCTAGATGGACAACATACAGAATTGTGCATATTTCTAAATGCACAAATCAGGTTTATACAGAACGAAGCAGAATGCTAGAGGACACTGAAAGTCACAGTATTCTGGGAATGACCTCTGACATAATGCCTCCAACAGTAAACTACGACCTGCCTTATACCGTCCTAATTCCAAATAGAGATGAATGGGTCCTCCGTTAGGATGAACTATCAAGAGCAGACAGCTGTTGGTACACAGACGGTTCAAAAACACCCTCAGGCTCTGGTGCAGGTGTATACAGGCGCAGACCTAGGACAGAAATCTCAACCTCTCTAGGATCCTATGCAACCGTATTTCAGGCGGAAATTTACGCCATTGTTTCATGTGTGGAGAGATTGGAGCAAGCCAATCTCATACATAGAACAATAAAAATTTTCTCGGACAGCCAAGCGGCTTTAAAAGCACTTAGCTCTCACCGTGTAACGTCGAAATTGGTTTCAGACTGCCAAAGAAGACTCTTCTCAATAGGAGAACTCAATAAAGTATTGCTGGTCTGGATCCCTGGCCATTCTGGCATGGAAGGAAACGAGAAGGCAGACTCTCTTGCAAGGGAGGGTGCCGTACGTGTTTCTATCGGACCAGAACCTATAATTGGCATCGCAATAAGTTTTGCCAAACAAACACTGAATACCTGGACGGCAAGAAGAGCTTTAGAGCTCTGGCATAATTTACCAGGATTGGTTCATTCAAAGGCTTTCATACATCCTTCGAAGAATGTCTCTAAACAAATGTTAGACTATAGCAAGCATGACCTACGTTGCTTAACAGGCCACTGTCCTCTGAATCATCATATGCTAAAACTTGGACTGTCGGAAGAACCGACCTGCCGTCTTTGTCTGGAAGATGATGAATCAGCAGAGCATATAATTTGTGCCTGCCTCTCCGCGGCTCGAATCAGGTACCTATCTGATGTTTGGCAGGGATTCTCTCTCGCCCTCGGACCTGAAATATCATTCACCAAATAAACTAATCGGCTTTGTTAAGAAGCTGAATTTGTTTGGTGAAATCTGAATAGGTGTGAGCCACAATAGACTCTTGCGAGTCGCAGTGGAGGGCCTTATATACCCACTCATCATAAACCTAAACTAACCTAACCTAGATAGGAAAGGTATAAAAGCGATTAAAAAAATGAAGGTCTTTCCTCGAAGAGAGTCGATAGCGGAAAAAATGGAAACGTCCGTTGGGGTGGCTAATGAGACGACGAGCGGTAATTAGAGAAAGATTTGCGATATAAATTTAAAAGTCGAAACAGGTCGATAGACATGTTACAAGTTGTATCATTGTGGGCCACAGCATTTGCTTATCTCGTAGAGATAAACCTTCCACGCCGTATTTTCCGATAATGGTAGTAATTTTTTAGGGGCGTGTTCAGAATTGAGGGCTTTGGGACGATTTATTCACGACAATGGGGTCACTTTGACTAACGGGTTATACAATGAAGAGGTGGATTGTCGCCTCAATCTCCGCATTACGGAGGTCTTTGGAAGGCAGACGTAAGAACCATGAAAAACCACTTGAAACGCGTTGTCTCTAACATGCCATTAACTTTCAAGCATCACTATACCCTACTCGCAGAGATCGAAGCGATGATAAAATCGCGTCCTTTGTCATTCCTCTCCCCCAACCCCGACGAACTCACTCCATCAACACCGGCATACTTCCTTATTGGACGGCAATTAAGCCCTATACCTAGTCCAGACGTAAGAAGCCTACAGTGTAACCGTTTGTCATTATACCAACATTTGCAACAAATAAAGCAGCATACCTGGACGCGCTGGAGCAAAGAGTATATCTCTGAACTTCAATAAAGGAGCAAGTGGAGACAAAATGGTGATAGTTTGAAACCTGGCGCGATAGTGCTTGTCCACACGCACTTAGCAAAAGCGTCGCGAACGGAAGCGGCGCAAAGAAAATTGTAGATTTTTCGCCCGAGTAATTTACATTAAGTTATATGGCAGCCCGCGTACTATGGCGGCGCGAAGCGAAGAGACACGTTGGTGGACGCGCGAATTCTCTTCGGAACAACTAGGAGTCGCTTCTCTTGACGCTTCGCCTCAATTCGCATTAATGCGCTGCGACAGGCGACGAGAAGAGTCAAATATTTAATTCTTGTGTCACATATTTCAGTTTTTAGCAGTATTTCTCAGGAAGTGGTGCTAAAGTTGGCGGCAAACGTTGTTCCTTTGCAATATCTAGGCGTGATACAGAGACGTTAATTACAAGGTAATTTAATTATTTCTCATACGATTGTTAAAATAGGTATTCAGACTGAAATTTTAAATGAATGCATAAGCCTTAATTTTGATTAAGTTGAAAAAGAAAAAAATTGTAAAAAAATAATATCATTTTAGGAAGTGGAAAATGAATGAAGAAGAACTTATTGTTCATGTTCAAAGTTATCGCTTTTTATATGATCTAACAGATACAAGATACAGCAATACTCTTATCAGGGAAAATGCATAGGAAGAAATAGATGTTAAAATGAAATGTAAAGGCAAGCTGAAATTTTTTGCATTTATCCTAATATATACACCGTGTTCTGAATTATCTCAACTAAATTAACAATATTTATTAATATTCGGGTAAATTTTGTTTTAAAAAATCATTTTAATTATCATTGTTTCGATTCACCATTCCTTGGCGAACAATTGACAGCTGTCAATCTACTGACCCAACTTTAGTGCTAAAATAATATTTAAATCTTTCTCTGACTAACAGCGCCGTCCCTGAAAGTAAAACACCGATACGAGTTATTGTATGAATGACACTGTTTCCTGAAACTTCTTCTTCACACATTTCTTTAAACATAACTTCTGAATCGTCACTTAAAAAATTATGGAGGCAACATATTGCTAGGACTACCGTATCGAGATGTTCGGGTGTTAGCTCCAATCTTCTTTGGTAAATTCGAAAAAATTTTGTGAGAATTCCAAATCCATCCTCACTAACGTTTCTAGCTCTACTTAGTCTGTAATTATAGACTTTTCTGTTTTCATCGCCCCGTAATTGTTCACCAAGATAAGGTCTCATCAAATGTTTGTTCAGAAGAAAAGCCTCATCCCCAACTATGACATGTGGCATAAGTGTTGTTGTTCCCGGTAAAGGTTTGTCAGGTGGAAAATCAAGATTTCCTTTTAAAAATATTTTTCCAAATGAACAGTGCGAGAAAACACCTCCATCACTGTTTTTTCCATATGCACCGACATCAATTAGTGTAAACTGGCATCAAACACGGCAAGAAGAATAATGCTGCAAGTTTTTTATAGTTAAAGAACATCGACCCACTTTTTTTTTGTTTTTAAAGACAACATGGTTCCCATCGATGGCGCCAATACATTCCATGACGCAAATTCCATTTCTGGCTAAATTCCTTTTTCTTTTTGCTGCCATATCTTTCTATCTGGCTATGGCATTATGATTGGCTTAAGAACATTCCAAATTGCCTAACAAGTTTCATACACAATTTCTAGTACAGTTGTTTCTCCAAGACGATAACTGTCACCCGTCGCTAAAAACCCGAAAAATTAAATTAATATATATTTTTTTCAGCTGTGAACGAATGCAAGAATAAGTGGAAATCACTTCGAGATTGTTACAGAAAAGCGCTTAAACTTAGAGCAACAAAGTCTGGACAGGCAGCAATGAAAAAAAAACCATGGAAATTCTAAAACCAAATGGAATTTTCAAAACAATATGTGCTGTCTGTAAGAGACGGAAATAGCAACGTCCAGTCACCACAATCAGCTTGTAGTGACGATGAACGAAACAATATTGAGGCATCAACATCACAAACGTTTTCCAGGGAATCAACTCCAGTTGAGCAGTTGACACCACTACCATCCCCTGGAACTTCAGTTTCTACTAAAAGATTGGGAAAAACAAAAAGAAAAAAATATATGTCAACCTCTCAACCTTCGGCCTCAGCAGCATTTCAGGAGTATATGGAGTATAAAAAATTGAAAGACAATAAGCCAGTCGATCACTCAAATAAATATTTCCCTAGTGTCGAGGAAACTGTGCGAACCTTTCCTCTCCACCTGCAAATTAAAATAAAATCAGAATTTTCTTCAATTTTGCACAAATTTGAGTATGAAGCCATGGCACACTATAATCAATCTAATGTTTCGCAACATACCTCTTCACAACAGCACACCATTCAGTTTTCGTCTTTACGCCCACAAACGAAGAATGCACAACAACAATCTTTGCAAATATGGACGGATGAAACACTGTATCCAGAACGATCAACATATCATACTCTGGAAGGAATGCCAGATAACCATCCACCATCCACTCCATTTCACTATTCCGAAGAAGATACGTCAATGTCACCGACATGTACATTATATGTGTTTTTTTATATTTTAATTACATAGATACTTATAAACCAAATGAAAATAATTATGAAAATATCAACAAAAAAAGGTTTTTTTACCACTTTCTGTGTATACAGGGCCAGGTAAAGAAAGAAATAAAGTATAGGGTGTCTAAATTCTATTTTAAGTATTTTTTCCTAAAACTAAATTATAGATATGGACCAAATTAAATAAAAACGTTTCAAAATATTTTAAAATATGCTTTACCTTAGACAAACAGTAAGTCTCTCCTCGATAGACACAGCCCTTCGAAATCTAGTATTTTTATGTTCTATCAAATCCTTCATTAAACCAAAAAACTCAAAAACTTCTCCGACATACAGAAATATTTGAAAAATTTCTTTTTATCTCATATCACTCACATATCAATCAGAAAAGTATTACTTTTCCTGCCTAGGCAGCAAAGTAAGGACTTTCCTGTCAAGGCAGCAAAATTATTAATAATAAAATTGATATTTGCTGTTAATCGGAGAAAAAATAATAATTCTTACAAAATAAAAATAACATTTTGAGGCGTGAATATGCCGCCCGCCGTTAAACGCTTTTAACAAAATACAATAGTAATTATGCGCCAAGGTAGAAAACTGAGGTATTATTGTCGAGGTCCATTAAAGACCGAGAAGCGAAGCTTCGAGGTCTTTAATGGATCCGAGACATTAATACACTTTTCTACCGTGGCTCATATAGGTACCATTTTTTTCACTACTTCACTACTGGCATTTTCTTTTTTTAAATATTAGTTTGTCGACTCCCGTTTCACATGACATAACAGCTGTGCACAAGTTAACCTCACATTCTATTAAATGGATTGAAATTTAGTTATAATCAAGTAGGCTCTGTATTTTTCTACCTTGGTTAATAATGAACAACTTTATTACCTCAACGAAAGTCAATAAAGTTAGGTTTGGAGGCTAGTAGTGAAAAAAGTTTATTATGATATAGTCCAAATTTAAGAGTCTATAGGTAAAGGGCAAATTTTTGTAAACGGTCTTTTTATATGCCCACTGTCAGTTTTTATCAGGGCAACTCGAGCGACACTATCTTTACCGAGAAACACTTCAACTACTTCTCCCATTTGCCACTTCATGGGTGGCGCGTTATTATCTTTAAAGGTTCACGCGCACTTAGCCGAAGCGTTGCGAAACAAAGCGTCATGCTGATGGTGTCCGCGCATTTGAGCGAAGTACGTCGTCTAGTGAGGTACGATGACCAGTTCGTCAGAAGAGGATCTCTTTGTATTAAGTATGGAAGAAGAAGAAAAAAACCAAAAAAAAAAGCTGGGTTCATAATATAAATCAAAAGAGGGACACTTACGGTGAATTTCATCATTTATTCAACGATCTTAGACAAGATAAAAAGAAATTTTTCAAATATTTCTGTATGTCGGAGGAGTTTTTGAGTTTTTTGGTTTAATGAAGGATTTGATAGAACATAAAAATACTAGATTTCGAAGGGCTGTGTCTATCGAGGAGAGACTTACTGTTTGTCTAAGGTAAAGCATATTTTAAAATATTTTGAAACGTTTTTATTTAATTTGGTCCATATCTATAATTTAGTTTTAGGAAAAAATACTTAAAATAGAATTTAGACACCCTATACTTTATTTCTTTCTTTACCTGGCCCTGTATACACAGAAAGTGGTGAAAAAACCTTTTTTTGTTGATATTTTCATAATTATTTTCATTTGGTTTATAAGTATCTATGTAATTAAAATATAAAAAACACATATAATGTACATGTCGGTGACATTGACGTATCTTCTTCGGAATAGTGAAATGGAGTGGATGGTGGATGGTTATCTCGCATTCCTTCCAGAGTATGATATGTTGATCGTTCTGGATACAGTGTTTCATCCGTCCATATTTGCAAAGATTGTTGTTGTGCATTCTTCGTTTGTGGGCGTAAAGACGAAAACTGAATGGTGTGCTGTTGTGAAGAGGTATGTTGCGAAACATTAGATTGATTATAGTGTGCCATGGCTTCATACTCAAATTTGTGCAAAATTGAAGAAAATTCTGATTTTATTTTAATTTGCAGGTGGAGAGGAAAGGTTCGCACAGTTTCCTCGACACTAGGGAAATATTTATTTGAGTGATCGACAGTGACGTTCAAAAGTCAAAAAAGCAATTTTTTACGACGTACATCTCAGACACCGGTAAAGTTACATCACTCAAAATTTACCTTTAGATGTTTCAAGGGATACTCTTCACAGTGTGGTAATCAAAAGTCCAATAATTTTTTTTTAAATCGCCGTTTTGAAGCCTCCTAAAAATGTACGCTACTGACGTATATCAAATGTTACTTGGTAACATTTGAAGTTTCTCAAAGGTCAACTAAAAGCTATAACTGGGTGTTGCGATCTTAAGTGGGTCACATTGAATAAGCAAAATTTTCTAATTATATTTACATATTTTTATAACCCTTAAACTAAAAAATAATTTTTTCAAAACGTTTTTTCAAGATTTATTTATTAATTTCAACTTAGTTTCGAATTATAAAAGGATAATACTTAGAAAAACAACACAAATAAAAAAAAATTCCCAATAGCCAAGAAGCCAAGAAAACTAAAGTCAAGCTAGGTTATTAAACCCCTCCAAGAATCCTAATCGCTGGCGCGCTATAGTTTCGTTACGCGCGCTGGAATAATTGCTCCCTTTGTACACATGCAGTGGGAAAACTAAAATGGAAAAATGAATTAATTTACAGATTTGATTCAATAACCTAACGACTGCGCCTTTGATATTTCCAAAAATCTTTGAATTTTTTAAGAAATTAGATTGGGAAAATTAATTAATGTTTTTTGTTTTTAGGTATAGGATATGAAATAGTATTAGCCCTCGCTCAACGAGGCTGTAAAGTAATTGTAGCAGACAAAATAGTCAACAAAGACATAAAAAACAAAATAATTCAAGCAACGAACAACACAGAAATATATTTAGAATATGTAGATTTAGGTTCTTTCCACTCAGTTAGAAGTTTTGGTGATCGGCTCGTCAACAAGGAGAAAAAATTGGATATTTTAATACATAATGCCGGCATAGGGCAATGTAATGGAGTTATGAGTGAAGATGGTTTAAATTTAACAATGCAAGTTAATTATTACAGTCCTTTCTTGCTGACACATTTACTTCTTGGTAAGTGAAGTAGTTCCTTCTCCCTAATTTTTTTTCATGGATAAGTGAAGTTTTGAGCTCAATTTTTAATTCATATGCATTCAATTAGACTATTAAAAATAATCATTGTTGTGGATGTAGCACTTACTGAATATAGAGCTCTATAAATATACAGCATGTGGCAAAAGTCTGGAAACAGTTCTGTAATGCTAAAACATACATTTTGTTTTTGTCTTGAATTTTTTTAAATCATTCTTCACAATTGTGGAATTGGGTTAATTGGGAAGAGAAGATTTTATCATTGAAAGTATCTATTAGGGCTAAGACAATCAAATATACTCCTAAAAAAATACGAGTAGGTGAGAACAAATGAATGCCCTAGTCAGAGTAAGACTGGTGTCGACAGGTGTCCTGACAGAATTCTGTCACCTAAATGGACACCTCAAAAAGCTGAAACTAGTGGAGCAAGAAGAATGTAAATTTCGTGGAATGGAAGAAGGAACCTCCATTCACAAACTTGTAAAATTCATAGCACTAAAGAATAGACTCAACACATAGGAGACCACTGGATAGACGAGGGACTCTTACCTGGAATGAAACCTGCTTGTATGCATGCCACTCTAGTACACATACATACATTGCCATTGAGACAGAATGTGGCTACGCCCGAAAATATAACCGAATTTATAAAATTTGGAACTTCAATGATTCTTTGAAGTGAAAACTTATTTAGGCGCGTTCAAAACTCATCATGTTATAGGCGGCAGAGAAGGGTGAAGTGAGGGCAGCATGACTGGGGAGATTGAAGTGTAATGTGATAGGGCCGGGAGAGTGTAAGAGGAGGGTAATTGTTAGGACGTTAGATCAGAGTATGCTGTACGGTGCGGAGGTGTGGGGTGAAAGAGGGGGGGGGGAAGAATGCGAGGGTCATTCCTGCGGGTGCAGAGAGGGATACTGCTGAGGGTGGTGCAGGGGTACAGGACAGTGGGTGGACTGGCACCAGCGGTGCTGGCAAGGTCCTACCCATTGGACGTGATGGCTAGAGCTAGAAACAAACGCTGGATGGGTGCGACCAGAGAAGAAGTACAGGAATGGATGGAGGAGGAAATGGAGAGAAGGTGGGAGGAGTAAGAGGGCGCGCTAAAAGGAGCGATTGGGAATAGGAGAGATTGGATGGACCGGAAATTCGGGGAGGTGAACTACTTCTTGACACATGTGTTCACTGGACATGGGTCGAGAGTAGGGTACCTCCACAAGATTGGGATAGAGAGACTGGAGTGAACGATGATGTGGGGCATGTGTTTAGATGCTGGAGGAACGAGGAAGTGCTGAAGAAGCTGGAGAGGAAACTAGGGGAGGCGGTGTACAGGGAGAACATGGTGGAGATAATGTTGAGGGGGGAGGAGGAATGGATGGAGGTGAGAGGAGTAGTAGAGAGCATGGTTAGGGGGAGAGAAGGACTCGATATGGCATGAGAGGTAGGAGTGATAGTAGGGGGAAGACGCTAGGGTAGTGATTCCGAGGCGGGGGTAATGGCATCCCCTTGGGGATGAGTCCAACACTGTTTGGATCCTGGACCCATTCGAACATGAGTTTCCCATTTCAGCCCGAAAAAAAAGGAGCGTTGATCACTTTTTTCTGGTTGAATGAAAATATGGATTTTTCGTCATCGTCACACTTTTATGCAACACACAATACTTTTGGTTATGCAACACAATTAACAATAAAGCATATAGTGTTGCATAAGTCATTGTCACGCTTTTCGTGAGATATATGTATACTGTGTATATATGTGCACTTTTTTTATAAGGGGTTAATTTAATTGTAAAAATGTCCTTCTACCATAGGCGTACAAAAAAATTTTTAAAAGGGATTAATTTATTTGTAAAAATTTACATTTACCATGGGCGAACGATAGGTTTTTAAAGATGGTTAATTTATTTGTAAAAAATTCCATTTACGATGGGCTTACGGTAAAATTTTCAAATGGGATTCATTTTTGGTGTTTTCACTTCTGTCGGCTGTTTCTTAAAAATTCGTTCGCAAAATTCTACTTGATGAAATCATCTTCAGTCAGCTCTTGAACATTTTGTATCTCATACGAATGATAATTTTCAATTTTAATTTCAAGATAAGCTTTCACTAATTTCATCATTTATGGCTAGTTCAAATATGTAAAAATATCCCGGGATTTGAAATTTTCAATTTTTCTAAAATTTCCAGTCACCGGAAATCGGTCAAGTAAATATTAAATGTGAAATCATGATATACTATTTTATTAGGCATTGAATCCCCTTTCAAATGATTTTAAATTTTGCAAAATCCATAAAGTGGATCAAAAGTTATAACAGTTTTATTGAGTTAGCTTCCCACTCACCTCTACCAGTTATTTTACGAGATAGAGAAAAAAGTTCTGGAGCAAACTTACGTAAAATGATCTAATGATTACGAATATTGGAATTTCGTGGTACTTCAATGGTACATTTATGATAGAAAAATGATTTTTTTTATTATTATTGTGAACTACACCCCCTAGCGGTGAAGTAGAAAACTCCTCCTGCAGTTTCTCGTATGCAAGTTTGACATACCGATTTTTTTTCTAAGCTGTACGATAAATAGTTTCTGAGATACAGCGTGTTACCTCTCTCTGATTAACACCCGACACAAAACTTTCATGAGAGTGTAGTCAAGTGAAAATAATGTAAGAAAATGTTTTATTTAAATTCATATATTCTGAAAAAGTTAGAAATAGAAAAAATATACCAAACTTTAATATGTCAAAATATTAAGGTTCCTGTAAATTTGAAAAATCTGCTGACACTGGAGGACAAAAGTATTTTTAATATACTATATCATTATGTAAAAATCAACAACATACACACAACACAACACAAATGTGTAAGTGCTACAAAAAAAACAATCTGTAAAACGAAAAAATAAGAAAAAAAATTAAATAAAAAAAAGGAAAAATTGGAATTGAAAAAAAAATGAATCAAAAGTAAAAATAATTATAAGAAAAAAATATAAATATATAATAAAAAGAAACTAATAAAGCAAAATCTGAATGAAAAAATAAATAATATATAAATGTACAGAAGAAGAACACAAAAAAAAATACTAGGCAAATATACTATCAGTATAACTATACAAGACGGATCTCGTGAACTAAATGAAAACTGAAAATTTTCATGGGGGGGTTTCGAAGGGAGAACTATTTATTGAAAATATTGGCATCCTTTTATCACTTTCGGTTATACCGGAAGTTAGCTTTAATTTAGTTTTTTAAATGGGACACCCTGTATATTTTTGAATTTTTGGAATACTTTCGTTAATATTTCCCTATACCCTATTTGAGTTATTTTTTTTTCAATGGAAACCACACTTTTTCACTAAGTACAAAACATTTAATATCTTCTAACGTAACTTGGGTAAAGGCTTACATTTTTCAGAAAGTTTACATGACATCAAAATATTCACATAATTAATTTTTTTCAAATGGAATATGATTGATACTAAAAGTATACATTATCTGCTTTCTATCTGCATTAGGGTTCCCTATACCTATCTCATGTAGATTTCCGGTAATTCCATTTTCATTATTCTTTTGACAATAAATCTGTTAATAATTGTAGCCTATGGAATACATAGGCTGTGTGACAGTTGACAATGACAGTTCGTAGTTTATTTTCTTAATAAAATAATAATGGCTCATTTACAAAAGTATTCAAATGATGATTTCTTAAATTTAATCATAATTCATGGTGAGTATAACAGGATAATAGACAGACTCTGCCGTGTATTTGCTGAAAGATACACTGAGAAACGTAGACCAAACCATAAGTTATACCGTTAAACGTTTACTAAACAACTGTTCTCAGTTTGGTAGTTTCACAAGCAATAGAAGCAAGCCCAAAACTCATGTTGATAATGAAGATTTGCAGATAGACGTCTTGGGATATTTTGCCGCTAATCCGAATTCATATTTGCGAGAATGTGAGCAATTGTTAAAAGTGTCATCCAGAACAAATCACACGATATTAAAAAACATCATTGGACCCTTTATTCTTATACAGTTATTCAACATTTACATCCACGAGATTTTATAAGACGTGTCGAATTTTGAGTGGATTTTATCTAAAAGTGAAGAAGATGAAGATTTTACAAAAAATATTATTTGGTATGATGAGTTTAAATTCACGAAACTGCCACAACAACAGCCACTATTGGAGTGACGAAAGCCCTTACGTTACATGTGATAGTAAATTTCAAGTGTCATTTTCTCATAATGTTTTTTGTGCTATAAAAAATGATAAGATATTCGCACTTACAATTTATGACGAAAATTTAAACGGTGAGCGGTACTGGAATATTCTACAGCAAGCAATTTTACCGGCACTGCAAAATTTACCTAATATTGAGGTTAATGAAACTTGGTTTCAATAAGATGGTGCACCTGCTCACAATATTCGAAGAGTAGGAACATTGCTTCAAGAAATATTTGACGATAGGTGGATAGCTAATAACGGTCCATTCCGTTGGCCACCAAGATCCCCCCAATTGTCAGCACTGGATTACTTTATTTGGGAGTATGTTAAAAATAAGGTATTCGCTGAACCAAAGAAGATATGGTAAGCAGAGTTCTTCGTACCTTCAACGTAATGGATAGGGAATTCATTTCAAGAACTACTAAAGATAATTTCATTAAAAGAATCCAGAAATGTTTGGAAGTTGGTGGACACCATTTTGAACATTTGTTACTTTAGTGAGCCTCTATTCCAAATTTGTCTATTCTTGAATGTTTGAGCGTTCATTGTTTGTTTTATTAAAAAAATTAAATTCTCTAAAATTTTGTATTGAAGAAATATTTGTACAGTGGAATTACCGGAAATCTACATGAGATCGGTATAAGGAACCCTGATGCAGATAGATAGCGGATAATGTATACTTTTAGTATAATCAATCATGTGGTGTTCCATTTGAAAAAAATTAATTATGTGAATATTTTATATGACGAATTTACTCCAATTTTGAGAGCACTTTGTATAATAAAAATAATAATTTCAAAATCATAAACGATACAATGTAATTTCGTGTGAACTTTCTGAAAAATGTAAGCCTCTACCCAAGTTACGTTAGAAGATATTAAATGTTTTGTGCATAGTGAAAAAGTGTTGTTTCTATTGAAAAAACAATATAACTCAAAAAGGGTTGATGATAGGTATAGGGAAATATTAACGAAAGTTGTTTAGAATAACGTAAATATACAAAAATCTTAAAAATATACTGGGTGTCCCACTTAAAAAAACGAAATTAAAGCTAACTTCCGATATAACTGGAAGTGATAAAAGGATGCCAATATTTTCAATAAATAGTTCTCCCTTCGAAACCCCCCCCCATGAAAATTTTCAGTTTTCATTTACCTGTAGTTCACGAGATCCGTCTAACCGACGGTTTATCGGCCGCACCCTGTATAATGTTAAAATTGGCAAAACAAACTAAAATGAATCTGGCCTGTTTGCTCTGCTAGGCCAAAGGAAATTAGCGAAAAAAATAACTCAATATTGAGTTCTTACTGTTTTTAAGAGAAATGATACCATTCATTTCACCAAGTTTTCGGAATGGTTTCAAACAGATGAACAGCTTGCTGGAGATTACACAATATGTAATGTGCTGTGAATTGCGTAAATGGGAGAGATGTTAATTTCTGATAATTAGTACCCTTATGAATTAAGCAAATATAATTTTGACAAGTTGAGGAGCAAAAGTTTTGTATTGCGGAAGTGAATAATGACAATATTTCTGAGCGAAGATAATTGTAATAATTTGACAACATATTCTTTTTAGATCTGATGAAAAATTCCCCATCAGCTCGCTTACTATTTTGCAGCTCTCCAATTGTCTCAGCTTTTTCAAATCTTTTTATTGTTGGAAAAAACTTGGAACATGCATTTGGTGACTACAGACTGTCGAAATTTTGTTTATTGGTAGCTTCAGATATTTTTGCTGAGAAATTAAAACCATACAACATTACATCAAATTCTTTTCACCCTGGTGGTGTGAACACACAAATCCATAAACAATTTTTCCAACACAAGTTTTTTACTGTTGGTCTCAATATTTTAGGACCTTTAGTTTTCAAGGTAAGAATTTTTAATATTGCGATTAGTATGAAAGATAGAATTTTCAATTCAATTTTTATTTTATGAAACTTTTAGTGGATACATAAAATTTACCAATAACTTTGGGTTAATTGTGCTTCTAGCAGCGCTTTACATTTAAACAAAATATCAATTATATTTACAAAGTGAATTCACAATAATTGTTATACTTTGTGTTAATAACTGCTCCACAAAAATTTACAAATATTGGATTTGTGTTAAAAAATTTAAGCTTTTTCATTCACCAAGGTTTTGTCTGTAATATATTGAATGTTCAGTTGACTAATTTTTTTGTTTCCAAGTTGATAAGTTTTTCAGTTGTTTCCTTTTGTATTTTCAAACAACCACCCTTTTATTTTGAAACAGGTGTATTGACCAAAAAAAATGTTATTGATCTCGGACCGTAATTTATCTGATTTCAGGACATAAATATCATTTCATAGTTTGTCCACTGCTATCCTTGAATAATACGTTTCAGTTTCTTCGCTATAACTTTTTTCGGACTGCTTGGAGACGCTACAAGAACTGGGAAGTCATAATAGATTGTCCTTAGCCTGGGTACCAGGCCACTCAGATCACAAGGAGAATGAAGAAGCAGTCTCACTAGCCCAAGAGCACGATGTGCTCCCATTGGCCCAGAACCTTTCTGTGGCATAGCGAAAGCGCCGCAAAAAACAAATAGCAGTACTTGTATAAAAAAGCAGTCGCGAGAATGGTGGACAAGGCGCCAAGGATAAGACAGGCCAAAGAGTTCATTAAAGAACCCTCGCAAAAATTCACGGAGTACAGAATAGGAGAACAATCAAGATCCTGATTGAGCTCCTAACAGGGCATTGTAGACTTAAAAAACACATGAATAACATCGAATTGGCAGACACAACCATATGCAGGTTTTACCAAGAAGATGAGGAAACCTCAGCACACATACTGTGCTACTGCGAAGGTCTGACTAGGCAGTGGTTTTCAACGATAGGGAAGGAAAAACCACAACTCTCCCAATATATGGAGGACCTGAGGTTTGGTATTCGAAGTCTAGTAATAAGGTCTGGTCTAGACAAGGAACTCTATAATAACAGGAGGGTACAAACAATAGATCTGCAAAAGACGTAGTTTCGAGGGTCTTAGAAGCACATAAGCCCCATATTTATCTTATCTTATCTTACTTCACTATGAATATGAACTTTCAATAATAAGTCCAATTTAACTTGTGGGTAGGTAGTGCATAATATTGTTTTGCGTTTTTAGACTCCTGAGGCCGGTGCACAAACAGCAATCTACTTAGCATGCGCTAACGAGGTACAAAATGTAACAGGCAGATTCTTCGCAGATTTGATACCAGCATGCAAACCGAAAAATATTTTTAACAAAAAACTATGCAGAAGTATTTGGGAAGGATCAGAAAAAGTAGTCAAACTGAAAAAAGAGGAGTTTTTGTGAAAATTTGTTCTTGAAATTATGTTTCAATTATATTTTTGTATTTGTTTCTTAAGTTATGCACGTTCTGTTCGCTAATTTTTCACTAGTATAATGTACGCGGAAAAGTATTATAAGTATTATTGACATCCAAACGACATAAATAGGCATCTTTGAAGATGTCGTGACACAATCATGCAGGTGTAAATTGTAACCTATATATTTTCCAAATTCTTAATAGTTTTCCTTTGTTTTTACTCAGAATGAGTTATAGGTACGCAAATAACACAAATTACACGTATGGAAAACGAGTCAGCAGTGCAATAATTATTCATCTCCTCCTAAACGGCTGGACCGACTTTGATGGAATTTTTTGTAAGTGTTTGAGATGGCTTGGGTTAGTGGCGTAGCGTGGAGTGGATATACGGAAGGGTGCGGCGAGCGCACGATTTTTTCAATTGGAAATGAAAAATTACCTCCATTCGCGCCCGCAATGTTATTTGCCAAGCGAAACGCGAAAGAGAGGATGCGAATTGACGTCCAGCCGAAGTGCTAGTGACTAGTGACAACTGCCTAGCATAATTGATTCCGGCAGGTGGCGTTGCAATCGGACTGACATTGAACATAGACCGGTTTTGATGATACTGTGTGTGTGTGTGTTTGAGTCCCTGGATGCTTGAGATTCATAAGTGGTCTCGGCAGGTGATGCTGCAATCGCATTCGCCTAAACGGCTGGACCGATTTCGATGAAATTTCGCATAGGAGGTTTTTTGCTGCGACCATTCCAAAATATGGAGATTAAATTCTCAGAAGAAAATTATTCATGAAATAGGATTATTATAGAAGATATATAATTTATCAAATAAAGAAGATGATTGTCGGATCTGATATTTTTCCATAAGAAATAAGAATTATGAATTTTTTGTTGTTAAAAAACTGAAATTTTTTAAAAATCTTTGATATATCCCTTTTGCAATTGAGGGGTCCAATGCATAAACCGGTCAAGTCCACTTTTTGGGCAAAATGAGTTGGGTTCATATTCTTGCACAGTTTTAAATTCTGAATCTTCCAATGCATAAACCAGACCTCTAACGATGGAAACTGAAGTGAATAATTGGTTGCCTACACTTGAATACTTTGCATAAACCGGTCAAGTCCTGGACTTGACTGGTTTTTGCACAGTGCTGTCAGTCAAAATATTATGATTCATGAATGTGTTACTGTTGACATCGCGCTATTGTTTTCTCGACTTAGATCGGTTTTTTAGTACCAAAAGTAATGTTTGACAGTGAAAGTGAAGATGATCCCTTTGGGGGCACGCATGCAGACAGTGACGATGATTATATGCCGGATAAAAAAAAACCAGGAAAAAAACCAAACTCGACATAGAACTTTTCACACAGTCGTCTTCAAGTGATACTGACAATGAAATTCAAGGCACTGAAATTGTCCCTGTCATGTTAGAAGACGTCCCTATTATACCAGATGATGGAAGTAATCAAATTCCTGGAATTCTGAATAATACGTCACAACAAGGAAAAAATCGACTTGTACGTAAAAACTCATGGAAAAGAAGCGTACAAAAAGCTAGCCGAACTAAGGGCGAGCCGTATATCAACGTTGCTGGAATTCCTAAACCTGGTAAACATATTGGTAGTAACTGCCGCTGTAACCTAAAGTGCAAAAGTTGCAAAAAGGGGTTCCATTTGATGCATGGGATCACTAATGCAAGACTTGAGCGTTTACAGAAGCACTTAAATATTGGACACGGAACTTCTCCTGTGGATGGTAGAGGTAAGCATCTGTGCAGACCTATTAAGCTACCTGAAGGCACTGATTACAAGATACGTGAGCATATTCTTAGCTTCCCAAAATATAAATCACACTATAGTCTAAAAGACAACCTGAACCAGCCTGTAGCTCATGCGTCAACTTTTCCACTCGTGAAAAAAAGCACCACTTTATGCACATAAATAACTATTTTTCTACAATCATTATTAAAAGTGACGTTTTTTTAATCGATTTTCGTACATAGAATATGTATTTCTTAAACAGTTTAAAAAAGTGCCTGTCACTTGACTCATCGTTTTGTCATCATGACAAATATAAACATTCAAATCGACGCCATTTTTAGTCCATTTAGAGCAACCTAAATAACACATTTCTTGGTTTTTGCATGCACGTAGAAAAAATAGTGTATGAAACATATGCATAAAGTGTCTTTTTTTCACTCATGGAATTGATTAATTTTTCCATTCGTGAAAAAAACCACCACTTTATGCACTTGTTGCATAAATAACTATGCATAAACCGGTTAAGTTCATTACTATTATCCTCATAACTCATTTATTTTTGGTTTATAAATTGATAGTTTAAAAAAATAGTATAGCAAAGTTATCAATGAATAACAACAAATACGAAAATTTTCAGTATGTAAAAATTTTAGACTACATTTTTTCTCATTTGACGCGACTGGTTTATGGATTAGACCCCCAATTGTCATTACGTCGAAATCATAATAGTTTTAAGAATTATTTTTGTACCATTGTACTATAAAGGAAACTATAAACAATATTTGCTTTCCTCAACTTCATAGTTGACAAAGTTATACAGGATCAGTTCAAGAATTTGTTCCTTCTGGACATACATACCTTAAAAAACGTGTACCGTAAATAGGTATTTGAAGACAGTCGAAAGTGTAGCGTGGAATTTTAAAAATTAACCGACCCCTGATAGCTATTCTTATACGATCTTTTTTTCTATTTGAAGGGACAGAAATAAAACAAAAGATTTTTGTAGAAATTTGGCACAGGCTGGTTTTTTAGTACGACTATTCCAAAAATCCATCAGGTTTCCAAGAAAAAGTGCTTGTCTTAAAAACTGGAGGAAAATTCTGGAAAACTGGATTTATAGGAAAGACAATAAATATTAGTTTCGTATTTCTCGTCCCAAAATTGTTTAATTAAAATAAAAATTTCCAAATTTGCATATATTATTTGTCAGACGTCACATTCTTAAGAAGCTGAAGATGCGTAATTTAATAGTATAGATCTAGGTATAGACATTGAAAGTATATCAAAACACTCATTATCAAATAATGAAAATTCAATCGTTGATTCCTCAGATATTGATCATCTAATCATCCCTAAAAACCCAATAAATCGATAAAATATTGAAAGAGATTTTTTATATACTTATACAATATCATATTGATCACACATGATTAATAGACATATCTACCGTGAATGAAGTTTCATTTCATACTTTGTTTAATTTCCTAACCACACTAACCATAAACAATGATATATTGTGTGGGAAGAGATAACACAAGACGATTTCGGATGGGATACCGGAAGTCTGAAATCGTGTTTCATCCCGTGTCATACACTATATTTTCCATATTATAAACTGTATTGAAACTGCGAGTTTTAATGTCTGGAGTCAATCGGAACTATATACATTAATAATATGTAAACCTATCCATAGCAGAGACATCCCTAAGACGCCCAAGTGCGTGCAAAATTATAGTTCGCAATACTCGACTGTTCTCTATTGTAAGGTGCGAGTAGGTAGCGCATGGGTTGTAACGAAACTGATGAGTACTACAGGCGTCTACGGAGCGTAACGTATTACCATTATAGACGTCTACTTCATTTCCATCGCTTCTTACTAAAATTTTGACCTATAAACGCAATGGAATTTTTTTCCTTTTTTTCACTTTCTCACGGTCAGCGGACAGTCTTTCCATCAGTAGTTTTACATACTTTGATATCACCTGATCAACGATGAGTTTATTTTCAAAATTTCTCTCTATACGGGTGGGTGGATGGTTCGCTCATGCACCACTATTTTAGCTTCATATCATCGACTGAGCATCAATTATGGTAAGAACTATCACATAATGTAAAAATCATCCAAGGATGACTATTCGTAATCTGCAACTGGCTCCCGTACTACTCCTAACTCGTGAGCATGGAGACTATATAAGGAGATCGGATTCCAAGTATTCCAATTTCTGGTCATGGTAGATGGCGCCAGTTTAAATCCAATACCACAAACATCTGACTGCAGAACAATAACAGCCAATCATAAGCCTTGCATACACTTTCAGTTTATAGTGTTTTATTGGTTGCTAGCTTATTTGACAGTATGTGAGGAAACAGGAATGATATGATAGAAAACCACAAGTGAAAGTGAATTACAGTTTTACGTCAATCATTAATACCTCAACAAGGACTCGCCACTGTCCCATTTGCTCTATAATCGATCTGTGCTGTTACAACGATAATTTAGTACAAGAACATTTGTATGACATCGCTTTGATCAGTCATATTAAACTCAAAATAACAGTGAATGAGCTGCTACAAAAACTTATAACAGAATAGTGAAATGGTGTAGGTGCAGGTGTAGGATGAAGCCCAAAGTCCTAAAATTAAATGCATAATCTTTAGTCTGTTCAATAACAATAAAAAATATAATATATGTTTAATCAATAGGCACAAATCACTAATGACATTAGTACATGCACAGGTTTTCAATGGGTATAAAATATATTTAAATAATTCCTAACACTGGTTTTTTTAAATTCAATTCAAAAACGAACGCTCAGATAGACAATTTTGAGAACAGGTTTTGTCAATTTTTCCGTATGAGTTCGATCTCCTTATCTAGTCTCTATGCTTGTGAGATTCAAAAGACAGCAACATAGGAAAACATAAATTAATGTGGTACATGAAATGCACGGCATGAGACCGGCCAATGGAATTGCAGCGCTACTATCACCACATGCCTCTACCTTTCGGATTCCGGAGCAAAGACGAGTTTATGCAGTTCCAATGTATTAGAATAAGACGAATAACACTTCTCATGCTCTCGCCGAACTAATGTTCATATGCACTTGTGCGTCTTAGGGTTGTCTCTGCTCATTTTTTTCGGGTCGACATGGGGAACTCAAGTTCGAATGGGTCACCCAAGGGGATGCCTACCAACCACACCTACTCAATCTCGCCGTTACCCCCGCCTCTGAATCACTATCGAGTCCTTCCTTCCCCCTAACCATGCTCTCGTCTACGCCACACACCTACATCCACTCCTCCTCCCCCCTCAACATTGTCTCCACCATGTTCTCCCAATACACCTTCTTCCCAAGTTTCCTCTCCAACTTTTTCAGCACTTCCGCGTACCTCCCGCATCTAAACACATACCCCACATCATCCTCCACTTCACACCTCTCGCACACTCCAGTCTCTCTTTTCCCAATCTTGTGGAGGTACCCTACTCTCGGCCCATGTCCAGAGAACACCTGTGTCAAGAAGTAGTTCACCTCCCCGAATTTCCGGTCCATCCAATCTCACCTATTCCCAATCGCTCCTTTTAGCGCGCCCTCATACTCCTCCTACCTTCGCTCCATTTCCTCCACCATCCATTGCTGTACTTCCTCTCTGGTCGCACCCTCCAGCGTTTATTCCTGGCTCTAGCCATAACGTTCAATGGGTAGGACCTTGCCAGCACCGCTGCTGCCAGTCCACCCACTGTCCTGTACCCCTGCACCACCCTCAGCAGTATCCCTTTCTACACCCGCAGGAGTGGCCTAACCCTCGCATTCACCCCCGCTCTTTCACCCCACACCGCCGCACCGTACAGCATACTCTGCGCTACCGTCCTACCAATTACCCTCCTCTTCAACTCTCCAGGCACTTCCACATTACACATCAATCTCCCCAGCCACGCTGCCCTCACTTTCCCCTTCTCTGTCACCTTTAACATATGAGTTTTTAAGGATAATTGGCTATCCAACCACACCCCTAGGTATTTCACAGACTCCTCCATACGAATTCTTCTTCCATTCACCATCACCCCCACTTCCCTCGTCTTGCTCCGTCCCTTTCCATTTCCTCCAGGATCTCCCCTCTCCTCTCCAGGATCTCCCCTCTCCTGTCCGTTTTCTCTCTCCCCCCCCCCCCCCCCCCATACAGTATTCCTAGCATTGAAGTCCTCTGTCACCATTCTCCTCATGATCCTTCTTTTCCCTTTTGACACCCTAAGATTGTCCTCTAATCCTGTCATGCTCCTCTCATATTCTTCCAGGCTGACATTTGGGCTTATATAGACTCTGTACACCTCCATGTCTCCCATTCGCACTACCACCCATCCGTTTCCTTTCCTCATTTCATGCGCCCTCAGTCCATCTCCTACCACTCTTATTCCTGTCTCTTCTGTATCATCCATAATCCATCCCTGCTTTCCCATATATCTAGCATTCACCTTGGATGCACACACCACATCCACTTGCCTCCTTAAAATCACTTCATCCAATATATCATGCGCTATCCTGCATTTCCCTGAATTTATCGGTAACACCCTCCATCCATCACCTACATTCCTTCTTCCCGCGCATTGCTGTTCCATTTCTCCTATTTGACCAGACGTCCCCTCTGAGGGGTCCAGAGGGCCCCTCCCATTTTTTCCTTCCTCTTTTCCATCGTCTTCAACTACTCCCTTCTTTCACCTACTACATTCTATCTCCCCTGGCTTGTGTCCCCTTTCCCCACATACCCTACAAAGGAAGGCCTGCCGACAGTCTCTGGCTCTTACAGCACTTACTCCAAAGCACTTACTCCAAAGCATCTGCCATCCTCTCTACCCTCTATAATACTTACCCTGTTTCCACCTCAATCTAATCTCCTTTTTTCTCAGTAAGGCTTCCGCTCAGGCATAAATAACATCTACCATGATCAATAAATACCCCCTTTTTCTAATCAAATGATAGCTTTTTCATCTCATCATCGTCACATTCTGAAGAAATATGTAATTACTTGCAAAAAATACATTTGGGAGATTTATTTTCATTAAATAATCCGGAAGCAGTAGAAATGCACAACCTCACCCTATCCAGCATCATCCTAATACTAGGACGTAGTCCCTCGGCCAAAAAAAACAGTAGATTCAGAAGGTAATTGTGATTGAGTGCTTACTATTTCCAGTGCCAAAATCAGACATGGCCAATGACATTCTTTCTTCTTTTTTAAGAAAATTTATTAATAAATCTAATCGATTTTTCGAAAATAATGATAGATCGTATTTTTCACTGCGCTGCCATATCCTCAGTAAACTTTCTGGTAAACATGATTCTACAAGTGGATAAAGCATTGCAGCACAGGTATCAGAATTTACTCCCAAAGTCTCAAGTGATCGTAATTCTGATTTGATTTAATTATACAGATAACTGAGAGTCGATTTCAAATTAAAATTGTTTAAAATCAATTTTAAACGTTGTTTCACATAAAATTCTACCAATAAATCGTCCATACCAAAGCATGATTTCGGAAACACTCGATGACCTTTGGGTAACTTTCTTTGGTTGGCCGATAACTTTAAACAAGTTGTCGAGCACGTGATTTTATGGAAGTTGCTTGAATGGGGTATTGAAACTTGTCCTCGGTCGGTATAAGTTCATCTTCATTCTTGCGTTTAAATTGGTTTCAGAATTATAACCAAACTTTTTTATCACCATAAATTTTTTTAAGTTCTATCAATGGCAATTTTACTTTACGTTTACTATGACACGAATCATTTGAGTTAGATAATTCAGATAAAGCATCATTATTCAAGCTTCTTTCTACTTTAGCCTTAAGTCTATTATACTTCCCTAAGATTTCATCCGCTCTAGAAGTTTCAGCATCAATGTTCTCGGCTGGCGTATCATCTCCAATCGTCAGGTTCAACATTTGCCTATCAAGTTCCATTATGGTTTCTATCTTCCGTTCCAAAACTTTAAAATTTCCATGTTCATCATCAATGTCATGATTCGGGTGAAGTACGACAAGAAATTTAGGAAGGTCATAAATCACCAACAACTTGAGTTATCACCAGGTGGCCGATTCTATGGAGAGTTAGTTGTACCTGCCCTAGCCATTAAATTTTGTTTTATGATGATGATATTGGGTTAAGATAATCGCTTGATTATAATTGAGAATTGTTTATGTATGTTACCGTATTTGTTAACCTTAGGTTGCATATCTAAATTGCTTTATAATCATTTTTATTGTTTGTCGTTAGCACTTCCATTTCATTTATGCTTAGTTGTATTTTATTAGTTAATTCATTTTTGTAGTTTATGAATCAGTCTAGAACTGGAATCCAAATTGTTAAGTTGTTTTAGTAATAAAGTTAGTTTTTAAAAACATATTATCAGTTGAATAAAAGTCGCGCAGTCAGTAGGATAGTCAAACGGTCGTTAAGGTGTATAATAGTCGGAACTCTCAGTTGGGTGAATTAAGTAACTCAACTAGAAGATCTTTGTCGTGCAAAAAGACAGAAAACCCAACAGAATATTGTGTTCCTATTAGTTTCGAGCCAATGAAAAGGATTTTTATTCTTTTACTGTATTAGAGAAAATATACATTTTAACTTATCTAAAACATCTGACGATTCTGACTCAAATTCTGATTCAAGTGTTCCAAGTTCTAACAAACATTTTAATAATAAGAAAAAAATAATTTTAACCCACCCCAAACTTTTACCTTTAAATAAAATGGCTACTCCACAATTACCTGTTTTAAAAAAATATTACCTGGACATGATTCCAGACTTCAATGGCAACAATGCTTTACTTAATAGGTTCATAGAAATTTGTGAAAATTAAGTAACGAAATTTTATAATACTGTAGATGTAGGAGATTATCAACATGAATATTTGATGTCCAGCATCTTAGCTAAAATAAAAGGTGAACATTTCTTCTTGTAGTATAAAAACTTGGGAGAACCTCAAGTATTCTTTGATAAATACATATTCAGACAAACGAGATATTTACACATTAAATACTGAATTGTTCGGAGTGAAACAAGGAAATGAAACGCCTTTCGAATATTATAAACCGATTCAACATATTTTGAACTTATCTCATGACCCATTCAAATGTTCATGAAGATAATATAAAAAGTAATTATTTTAAGAATTTGGCGCTCAGAGTATTGCTACGCGGTTTAAAATAACCAGGTACATTAATGCGCACAAAAATCCCGAAAATTTGAATATTGCTTTAAATGTTCTAACAAACGATTTTCAGGTTTATATGAGTCAAAATAATCATCAAAAAAATGTGTTTACAAATACAAATTCGCAAAATTTTTCAAACAAAAATAAAGGTAACTTCCAAAATAATGTGGTACATACGCAGGCCTCTCCTAGGCAAAAGCCAATGCAGAATTATCAAAATACAAATAGAAATCTTCCTCCAAGTCCACAAAATAATCCATCAACTTCTTTTAATCCTCCCAATAGGAATACTACCAATTTCTCTAGTAATGGCTAAAATGTTTTCAAACCTAATCAGAATCAAAGATTTCAAAATCCCACTCCAATGAGCATTTCTACTAGAAATACATCAAAAACCACCCAAAATTTTCAAAATAGATTCCAAAATAGTTCTGCCAATCAAGAAAAATGTTTTATCTCGGAAGAACTTCATAATCTAGATGATTTTGAAGGCACAAATAAAGATTCCGATAATTTTTTAGAGATACCAGCCTCGGTACTAAACGAAACACAACAGAACTTTTAAACTTAAATAACCTAAAGCGTACTACCCTACATATTTTGAAAGTATGTAACGGTAAGAAGCGCCAGCTTGAAGGGCTCCGGCTAGAGACTCCTCTCAAGGGTGATTCGACCCCAAGTTTATGTCGCACAAGTATTACAGGAAAGTTGTAAAAATTGAGGGCGCCACTACCTTTTTGACGTCGATAAAAAATACCAATTTAAAAATCTAAGGCGGAAAAGGTAGAAACGCCTTGTAGAATCTAAATGAAAGTTAATAATAAAAAAGTTACTTAAAATTACCCCGGGCGATATCTCCCTCAACTTTTATAGTTGAGGATTGAAAAAAATAATAAAATAGATTTAAAACAAATTTGTATGTATTTATCTGCCACAGGAAATGAACAGTGAGGAGAATTTGTACTTAGGTACTTAGCTTATGAATATGAATATGAAGGTAGGTAGGTCTTGCCTCTACGAAGTCTTGAGAAGATCCCGAAGAAGATAGGTAGATAGTCTTGATTTGTGTACTGCTGTGTCCTGGTCTAGGAAGGTATCCTGGGGTTATATCTTTGCCTAGGGCTTATATCCTAGGGTTGGGGTTATATCCTAGGGGTTGTGCTTACCTAGAAGTACAGGTGGATCAGGGATATATAGGAACTTGAATGTAATGGCACGTTATGTTGGTCAGCTTTTCGGCTTAAAAAAAAGGAAGGCAGTTGTTTTAAAGTAAAAAATTTATTTAATTTACTGAAAGCTTTCCAACATTATGTCCCATGTTAAAACAGTAAAAAAGCAATTATCGGCTAAATTAAAAAATATACTAATGATCTGAAAGAAACCAATTATAGCAAAAAGTTATATAGTTATCTGAAAAAATATCGTGCTTAAGAAATATATATGAAACCGGCACTGGCGATACGAAAGAATATTTTATAGGTTAACGGATTCGTTTCGATATAAAAATGTTATTTTATAATTAAAAAAGTTATTCTGCAACAGAAAAAGCTTGCAAATGTTTGACAAAAGTAAAACAGTGAATTATAAAAGAATATTTAGTTAAAAATTTATAATAGTATAAAAGAAGAGTTCAATGTTGAATTTAATTTCGTCTATCTCTATAAAAAAATAAAGAATGCATGCAAAAATTATATCAGACAGTACTTTAGAAAAAGCTTATTATTTATAAATTATGATTTTGAACTTACCACAGCAAAATTAACTAGATACGAAAGGTATAAAAACGATTTAAAAAATGAGGTCTTTCCTCGGAGAGTCGATACCGGAAAGGGTTGTCCCTCGCGGCGTTGGAAAAAATGGAAGCGTCCGTTGGCAGACGTCGATTGTCTTATGGTCAGGGTTAAATAATTTGGGATCACAGAACTATAATTGGAAGTGGCTAATGTGACGACGAGCGGTAATTAAAAGGATTTATTCTATAAAATCGAGACAGGTCAATAGACATGTTACAAGTATTAATTGATACCGGTAGCACAAGATCTTTTGTGACACCAGTGGTAGCTGAAAAATATTTCAAGAAATCTTTTGTTTGAAAACCGTTCAATGCAACTTCAGCTCTTGGAAGCTGTCAACAAAATTACTGCACTTTCATGCCTACTTCTAAAATATCCAATTATAGGGAACCAATTAATTTAGAGTGTTGGGTTTGCAAATTCCATGACCATTTTGACTGTCTATTAGGTTTAGATAACTTAAAAATATTGATTCAAATAATAATATTTTGATCACTCCTTATAGTCAAATTAAAATAAATTACTCCAATATAAAAGCTAGATCCACGAATTGCATAGTAGTGCTTCCACGTTGTGAGCAAGTAGTTAAATTAAATATTAAAAATGTTAAAAATGGTGATGTAATTATACCATACACTCGAATTGGGAAACTAGAAATTCCAG
Source organism: Lochmaea crataegi (assembly GCA_947563755.1). Taxonomy (NCBI): domain Eukaryota; kingdom Metazoa; phylum Arthropoda; class Insecta; order Coleoptera; family Chrysomelidae; genus Lochmaea; species Lochmaea crataegi. The sequence continues at coordinate 21,203,710 of OX387426.1, forward strand.
AGTGTTTGGCAAATGTTGAAAATAATTTAGCTTTATGTACAATTTTAAATGCTTCAGAATACGCTTTCAGAGTAGATCTTAGCCCTTTTATTAATGTTAAGAAGTTCGATGAATACGAACAACCACTCAACCCAAATTTAAATAATGTTTATACAGAAAATGTCAAATTCGATATTTCAAAAGTTGTATATGGTTGTATTTTAGGATATCTGCAGGCTTCAACTTAGGTAAATGTCCCTCTTCTATCCAGTAATCTCCAAGGTGTTGTGCACTAGGATTCTGAATTGCTGTGCAGTTCGCAAGTATGTGAATGGAGGTTTCTTCTTCCATGCTACCTTATCTACATTATTCTTCCTCCACTATTTTGAGCTTTCTCGGGTGCCCATTCAGGCGACAATGTCCCGTAAGGATGCCTGTTAAAACTCTTAGTGCAGTTTTACTTTGACTTATGCATTCATTTGATCTCAACAGGTTGTAATCACCCAGAAGAATCTTTGATTGTCTAAGATCTTTCCAATGGTCAGATCTTCTCTTTTCTTCGGCTTTGCCTATTTCTTCCAATATTACATTGGAGCTGATACCGCAAAAGGGTTCCGGCCCCCAAAAGGGTGTTCTAGTCCCCCTCTTTGCTAGTTCATAAGCTATTTCATTTCCGTCTATCCCAGTGTGTCCTGGAATCCACAGTAAGACTATATTATTTAATGGCTGCTTGACTATCCGAAATTATGATAATCCTTTACCTTCTATATCCTTTGTCAATATTGAGCTCGCTTATGACGTGAATTTCCGCTTGAAAGATACTCGGGGTTTTTCCCAAGCTTTCAGAGTGTTTGGTTCCTGACCCGAACACTCCTATCCCAGTTCCTTCTATTGCTTTTGAGCCGTCTGTGTACCATTTCAAAAGTTAGGACGGAACATTTGAATTCCGAAGAGAGTCAAGCAATTTTAAAATTATTATATATTAGTATAGTGATATGTTTCATGTTGAAGGAAATCAACTTACCTTTACTAGTAAAATAAAACATCACAAAAAAAACTTCAAATGAAATTCCTATTTATTCAAAAATCTCAGATATCCGGAAATTTATCGAGCTGAAGTTCAAAAACAAATTAATAAAATGTTAAATAAAAATATCATTAGGCCCTCTAGCTACCCTAGGTATAGCAATATTTGGGTGGTTCCAAAAAATCTAGATGCTTTCCAAAAACCTAAATTTCTAATCGTTATCGATTATCGCCATTTGATTGAACACAACCAATCAGAACAACATTACACTGATAACATACCATGGTCTGTTATCAGTGTAATGGGCTGTTATCAGTGTAATGTTGTTCTGATTGGTTGTGTTCAATCAAATGACCTCAAATTAACTGATTTCATTGGATATCAACTAGAATCTACGTTGCCATGGATACATTCTGATTTATTTCGATTTTGACGTTTCAAGATATTTAATTTTTTTAAAATGTCACGATTCTGTCATAATACTGACGAGAATATTAATAAAATTATAGAAGCAAATATACTCTGTATTTTTTTCCATAATTAGCAAAAAAAATTTTTATTCGAATAACCCTCGAACATTGCTCAATGCTCAAAAATTGTATAACAACATTCTCAAGCTTGTTCCTTATTGGCAACACAAGCAACAAGCTTTCGAAATCTGTTATAAAATTTTTTCGAACAATTATCAAAGTCTTTGGGTTATTACTACTGATAATGAATTAAAAAATTCTGTTATAAAAGAACTATTAGAAACTCATAAAGTAAAAATACATTTTATCAGTTCACAATATCCAGAATCGAATGGAATTGCTGAAAGATTCAACTGTACTATTATTGAACACATTAGACTATTAAACAACCAAACTGAATTTAAAAATGAACCCATTGAGAATAAAATTATTTATGCATTATTAGCTTATAATAATAGTATTCATTCGGCGACAAATATGAAACCTAATGAAATTATTACGGGTCATTTAAATAGCAATACACCTTTTGATATAGAAATAGATCTGCAAATAGTTAATAATTATGTACAAAGCCACAGGGATAAAAAGAAACTATTATATTCAAAAATAAATAAAAGATTACAAGAAAATAAGTCAAAAGTAATTTCTAAAGTCAATAAAAACCGCGAAGAATTGCCAGAGACAATACCTACAAAAGTTTTTGTACAAGAAGGTAAAACTAAAAATAAATATAAAAATAAATAAATTAAAAGTAAAAATACTAAACTTGAAACTGCAAAAATTGTCACAAAACATAAGAATAGGTACTACTGAGAATATTCATTTGTCAAATATATAAAACGTCCTAAAAAGACTCCGTATAAATTTATTTCAGGTTCATCACCATCGGAGACGCAACAGTTGAAATAAAGGACATCACCCACAATTTGGACCTTCATCCTATTAATCTAGGACTTGCCAAATTACAGTTTAGTAGTCAAGTCATACTTTTGATCATTTTTATGAATAGAATATAATAAGTTAAACGTCAAAGTTAATACACTCACAGACAAAAATATTGGATATTTCATTTAACTTTTTCTTCGACAGATTTTGTGTTTTTTATTGCTCATGCCCGCGACCATGCAGTGGATGTCGGAATTGAGTGACCACCAATCAGTACCGATGCTAATCCCATTGAACATATATGGTACCTCCTAAAACGAAAAATTGCAGCAACTGATTCAATTGATGAATTAAGACAGGAATAATGTCGAATTCCACAAAAACCAATTAAAAATCTTCTACAGAGCATGCCTAGGAGTATGCAGGCTAACGCTAGAGCTAGAGAAGGAAATACGAAGTATTAATTTGTAATCATGTTATTTTGTAGCATTGTTATATCGTCGTAATTATTAATATTTCTAATTAAATGTTATGACCAAAATCAGGCCATATTATTAGTTTTTTTTACGAATCTATGTAATTTATTTGACCAAAAGTAAAACACTGCTGTGTGAGGAATTTAGCAAAAAAGTGATAATAGATAGACATTTTTTATAAATAAAGAAATAAAATATGCGATATTTTTGTCTGTAGTTTTGAGTGTAGTTTAATTCTATTATAACGCTTTACAAAATATTGAAAAATATTTTTCAAACAACAGACCTTTCACTTAGAAGCAACAACTACTTCTCGGGTTATATGCCCCAACGGACATTGAATTACACTTCTAAGTTAAACGGGGTTGGTATATCATTATAGAAAAAAATATAGCATTCGATAAAAAAATTTTTTTTTTAAATTTTGTAGAGCGTTATAATAGTATTAAACTATTAACTTTGACGTCTATTGAACTCACACATGTCGTGGGATCGCATCAACTTGCCAATCCTCGATCAACAAGCCGATCCCGGACGAGCTACTACCACAAGCCAGGTTCGCCAAACCACGCGCCGTGGGATTCCGCCTTTAGAATTAATATTTCAAATAATACATTTTTTGGAAGTAAAACAGATAACATTGTGAATATAATTCAATTAACTAGGAATAGTATCGAAATAAAAGAGGCTTAATTAACGGTTTTGTATCAATTATAAAAACTATAACTGGTAGTTTAGACTCTGAAGATGGTGATAAAATTAATTTAATTTTAGAACACATAAAGGAAAATCAGGGCAACTGGAAGAATCAAATAAAGATGCAGAACTCTGTCAGCCATCAAATTATAGAAAATCTTAACAGAACAAGAGATTCAAAATAACCAAATTCTGGAAATGTTATTTATTTGAAAGATTTGTTAGGCGAACCTTTGATAACCTTAACGTAGTTCTAGATTTCATGGAAACAGTAGAAAACCCGATAACTTTTTTTAAACTGAGAATCCTACATCCAAGTATTATAAAATCAAGTAAACGATTCGGTCATAGACGTAACTTGCAAAGTATAAAAATATAAAATAAATTATTTCCTATCAACTCCCATAAATTATAATATTCAGTTTGATTTGTTTTATATGTTACCCATACCTACCAAAATCGAAGCCGAATTTTTTACTCTTATACCCAATACTAAATAATTATCAAAATCTGATAGATTAATCAGACCTCTAAACGACATATGCACGACATATTTTCCATTGTTACAATTATCTTCAGGATAATAATAATCATCTCTGCGAAGAGCAAATTCTATTAAATGGAAATTCTGCAAAGTGTCAGTACATAAAAATATATATTGAGAATAATCACATATAGAAATTATGCCAGAAATTAATCAATTTTCAGCCATATTTCCATTTAAATAAAAATTAATAATATATTTTTATATGTTATATGTTACCCATACCTACCAAAATCGAATCAGAATTTGTTACTCTTATACCCAATAATAAATATTTATTAAAATCCGATAAATTAATCAGACCTCTAAACGACATATGCAAGACATATTTTCCATTGTCCCAATTATCTCCAGGACAATAATAATCATCTCTGCGAAGAATAAATTTTATTTAATGGAAATTCTTCTAAGTGTCAGTACATAAAAATAAATATTGAAAATAATCACATATAGAAATTATGCCAGAAATTAATCAATTTTCAGCCATATTTCCATTTAAATAAAAATTAATAATATATTTTTATATGTTATATGTTACCCATACCTACCAAAATCGAATCAGAATTTGTTACTCTTATACCCAATAATAAATATTTATTAAAATCCGATAAATTAATCAGACCTCTAAACGACATATGCAAGACATATTTTCCATTGTCCCAATTATCTCCAGGACAATAATAAACATCTCTGCGAAGTACAAATTCTATTAAATGGAAATTCTTCAAAGTGTCAGTACATAAAAATAAATATTGAGAATAATCACATATAGAAATTATGCCAGAAATTAATAAATTTTTAGCCATATTTCCATTTAAAGAAAAATTAATAATAAAATGTGAACGAGAAACCGAAACAAGAAATTTAAAAGGAATTTATCTGATATAAAATTCACCTCGTACAATAATTTTCCAAAATCAAGAATTGACATTTCAAGACAAGACCTTTGGATAACCATTTTTAATTATATACAGTAGAAACGCTGAAGCTTTTCCATCACGTGACTGTTACGTCAGCAATATTGTTCATATGAATTAAATCAAAACTTGTGTCAACTCAATAGGAATAATCGTTATGACTAATATTCCAAAGGTCGGCGTTTTACGAATTGGTAATTAAACAAGAAATTTAACTTTTTTAATTGTATTTATTTTATTTATATGGTTAACATCGACATATTTATTAAAACTATCGATATACTGGGCGAATAAGTTACAAAATCCAAAATTAATATTAACCATGCTGGCTTATTAGTGGAGAGCTGATTTTTTGTAGGATATCTTGTATTTTATATAAGTACATACAATTTATGAAGTTCATGAAACTGACGTAATGTTTAGTCTACTGACATGGTGTCCTCTAAAACTTTTAAAATAACACTTTCTAAACTGATTATATTAGAACAATTTTTTTGGATGGGCTATTGATTGTAAATAGAATAAGATTCCCACACAGCTTGAAGGTGGACGTTTCGATAAATATATTACCATCATCAGGGCAACACATCAAATGGAAACCCTCATATTAAAAGTAAAAAACAGAAATATCCGCAGAAGACATCAAAAATAAAATGTAAACACATATAGGTACTAGAAACGAAAAAACACATCAAATATGACAAATCTTGCTTTATAGTTCATCCATTTCGGAATCTGAGCTGTCTTCACCAGTATTTATTATCACTGGTTCAATATGTATGTTCACCAAATTTCGTTCTCGAGTAAACCAGTCTTCGATTATTTTTTCGGTATGCCTAACACAATTATCCCAAACATTTGCACTACAATTTTCCAATGCTTCTTTCCACATACTCAAGACCCTTTCATCGCCGTATCCGTCTCTGCCAATATACTTATTATAATATGTTTTGCAGTGGGCCCAAATAAGCTCAATGGCATTAAATTCGCAATGGTAGGGCGGTAGCCTTAAGACTTCATGACCATGTTTTCGGAACAATTCATCAACAACATATACATTTTCTCTCCGGTTCATTTTAGCAATTTGTAATAGTTCAGGTCTTGAGAGGTTTTCATTAAAGTCAATATTGTTGGCTTTTAACCAAGTGATAATTTCATCTTTTTTTGACGAAGTGGAAGGATGCTTTTCTGCTAGTATACTATGATAAGGCGCATTGTCCATTACCACTAACGACGGTTCTTCTAAATTCGGAATTAACTGTGTCGTAACCCACTTTGTAAATATTTCACCGTTCATTTCACCGTGGTAATCTGACGACGATGATTTAGAGGAAAACACTAAGCTGGCATCTTCCACAAATCCTTTTGATGAACCAGCGTGAACAATAATAAAACGTTTACCGTCATAACCTCCTGGTTTACGTACACTTTTAACATTACTGTCCTGCCAAGAACTTAATTTAGTTCCTTTTGCATATATCCATGTTTCATCTAAAAATATAATTTGTCTTGAAAAAACACTATCACTATTTTCTCTATATTTTCGAAGGAAGCATGCTCTTTGGCAATATTTGTTCGTTCTATTAATGCTCTTCTGTTATCTTCCTTTTTATATTTAAATCCCAAATGTTTCAATAATACCAATAAAGAGGTATTTCCAACAGAAAGAATTTCCTTATTTTTTAGTTCATCATTTATGGTTTTAACAGTAACATGTTTCCCTGAAAAAATAAGAAAATTTAAATTATCATTATCTCAAACAAAAAAAAGATTTTTTTATATTTACTTCATACTAAACTTGAACACAAATTTTTGATTTTCAGATTTTTTTATTATTTGTACCAAATAATGTATAGAACAACTCCGTATGTGACATCAAAAAATTTAAATTAGAAAACTAAATTGTGAAACACAATCTACACTCAGAACATTCAAATTGGTAAACATTTATGGACAGTACTCAACTTAGAAATCAGCACATGTAGAAACACATTCAAATTAAAAATATGCACAACTTTCTGTATTCTAAAGCTTTCATTACTCATAACTTCTATAATCGAACTTACGTTAAATTACCTACTAGTTTTCTAAGATTTTCATATACCACACTATAAGCTGCTGGTGAAAAATCTCACTGTATGGATAATACTACATGCACTATGATGTGTAATCTTAATTATTAAGGTACTATCATTTCACTTCTCTTTTATTTAAAGTGTAAGCTGACTGTAATGTAAGGCTTAAGAACTTCCATGTTCTTGTATTATTGTTTCACATCATTGTTTACTTACTTTGTTCATACATATTATATAAGGTATTCCGTACTGCCATTTTGGTTCCCTCGGGTAAATCCTCTGTTTTTAGTTTTAATCGAGGTGTTTGACTGAGTGACGTTGGGAAAGTTGGAATATTTTCCTTACTTTTTTTAAGGGAACATACCGTTTTCACAGATATTTTCAATGCAGTTGCCACTCTCTGAAATATAATATTAAATAGAAATGTCCTTAAATAGATGTTAACTTTAGTATAATACCTCCTGAACAGATGAAATAGGTTGAAAGGGTCCGCCGTTGTTTTTTTCCATCTCAAAATATTCAATCAAGTTCATAACAAACTCCTGTGCTCGTGAATTAAGCCACTTTCCAGGCATTTTCTGAAAATAACTGTTGGTTAATTTACCGTTACAAGTACAATCAGACACTTGATTCATGCAAATTTGAAAATTCTGCATAGATTTACAAATTGTAGAGAATTATAAATACTATTTACCACCAATAAGTAGTGAAATAAGCATTGTAATATTCCCGTCTCACGGCATTTTAGGTGTTATGAAATGTCAAAAGTTTACAAGTTGTTAAAGTGATAAATTAGTACTTACCAATGTTAAATGGAATAAAAAGTCAAATTAGTTCTTACAAGAACTGATTTTAACAATTGATACACTTTGAATCTAAAAAATCGCTAAAAACAAGACAGTAAACTAAGCTCGCATAACCTCAAATATGGTAGTGTCAAATTCAACTTTTAGTACGATCAGTTATTCACGTTACGTCAATTATATCGTTGTCTCTTTTTACGATTACTACGGCAAATTTATAGAAACTATTACGTATGTCTTGTAGTTGGTCTTGTGTAGAAGACAATCGATCGAACGTTCTTATGTTTGATTTATATTGATAGAAGAAGATAGAATGTAGAAAATATGTGTTGCATAAATCGTAGATTGGATCACGTGATGGAAAAGCTTCAGCGTTTCTACTTTATATAATCAAATCCCCTTCTACCTTTCGGTGTAGGGAACCATTTATAATAAATAAACTTAATTTAGATTTTCATCAGATAAATATTTCGTCAATGAAAATTTATTTAGAAACTCTTAAATTAAAAGAAATTTCACCTCTATTTATGGAATCAATACCAAATGAAAGATATTATTTCCATATCCCAAGTGTATGGACTGTTTTTGTCCAGGTATATTGGTATAATGATAATATTAAGTTGTATAGTATATAGGAAGATTATTTTAAAATATGGGAGAAAGAAGAACCACGGACCAACAGAAGGAGTTCAGCTGCCAGAAGGAGCCTCATTCTGACGGGGGAGGTGTTACCGTATTTGTTAACCTCAGGTTGCATATCTAAATTGCTGTATAATAATTTTTATTGTTTGTCATTAGCACTTCCATTTCATTTATTGCTTAATTGTATTTTATTAGTTAATTCATTTTTGTAGTTTATAAATCAGTCTAGAACTGGAATCCACATTGTTAAGTTGTTTGAGTAATAAAGTTACTTTTTAAAAACATATTCTCAGTTAATTAAAAGTTAACTTGTATATATAATATATGATATATAACTCAAAAACATTTATAAACATCACGATAATGAATGCGATTATAGTTCAGAAAGTTTATAATATTTAGGTAAGTTGATTATGGCGAAAATGTTGACAATTTAATCATAAGCATTCCAGCGCGAATTGAATATTGCATAAAGGCTAGAGGTGGCAATACGGATTATTAAGATTAATAATTTTGTATTTTTTTTTTCGTTTTTTACTAGTTAATTTAAATCCTATTAATTTTCAGAAACCAAAAAAAACAATATGTTTGTTTTGTCAATTATAATTAATTCTTTAATCCGCCTGTGAAAATTTTTTGATTAAAATATTGGGTAAAGAATGAATTTTATTTCTGAATAAATATTTTTCATATATTCCATAAATAATACAAAATATTAGGCGATTCCATATAAGTTTGGTTGTGTGTATATGTCTTTTCCACCATTTTAATATGGGAGACACACTTGACCCGGCTGCTATCAGGAATGTTTGCAGTTTATGCTTGAATAAGAGCTACCACACTTTAGGTTGGAGAAGTATTATTTCTTCGAAGTGCTGACTTAAGCTGATGCCATATATATTCAATTGGGGCAAACATACAGTGATAAGGAAGAAGTCTGAGCACCGCATGTCCCAAGCTTTCAGCCAATGAATCACAAAAATATTTCCTCTATTTTCGGTTCCTGCGTGAATTATCGTAATGCGTTTTCCTTTATTAGACGGCGCATTAGTTTGGCACAAGTCAGATGAGTCTACCCAACTTTTGTTTGGAATATCGTGTGTATCGAACCAAGTATCATCCATATATACTACTGCTCTACCATATTCTCTAAATATAAATATTCAAATCTCCACTTCTTAAGGCGCACATATTCCATTAGGTAGGTATGATTTTTCTGCTATTAGAGAGTTTTTTAAATTTAAATCCGTTTTGTAAAAGAGACTTCTTTAAAGTCTGTTTGCAACACTGGATACCAGTTTCATTAATTTTGAGCCGTTGCCAAAAATAATGGTGAGCCTCCATTATCAAAATTCCAAACTATTTCATGAGATATTTTAACCCTTTCACTCTCAGCAGTAATAAACATTGTTCAAAAATTCTAAGTTTTTAATCTCTTATACAATTTCTCAAAACATTTTTGATATCAATTTTATTATTTTTCACCCCCACCCCTAATTAGAGCATGTCCCTCCCAAGGGACAAACACAGTTAGAGGATGAAAAAAAACTGTCTAATTATGGTTTATTACAACTTTTCAACAAATGTAGTATCAAAGTGTATGAAATGTTGTGAAACAATTCCTCTCCTTTAACAAACATAAATGAACATTGCATTTTTGACAATAGACATGTGTTTTTCCCTTGCAACCCTTTAATTTACATCTGGTGTTCTCTTTTTTCCCATCAACACTTGGAAAATGGTTATAGCCATCAAACTGCTTCTGCTCGAAGGGTCTCACTTCCAAGTGCTTCTTTTTAGAAAATCCTGGTTGGTCAATACCAGTTGTTGGTCTTCCTTTTTAAGGTGAGGTTCTAGATAAAATAAGATGTTCGCCAACGTCTTGACGGAATGCAAGTAAATCAAAATTTTTTTTTTGTTTTTCTGAACAACTAGTAGGACGCTTATATTCAAGCCACGAATTCACTAACGCTAAATCGATGACATGTGTTAACATTCTAACGGTCCACTTTTTGGACCTAACAAAAGATCGATAAATGCTCAATAGAAAGTCGACTTTGTCCACACCTCCCATGTTCTTGTTGTAATATTTTATTGATTCTGGTCTAGGTATTTGTACGTAGGTCTTATGCTTCTTATCCCACCGTTGACAATATTCTTGTTGACCAATTCCAATAAAATTTGATGCAACTTTTACTGGTTTGATGTCGTACCATTTAGTTATGACAACACCATCGTTGCTGATTGCAGTGGCGGTAGATCCTCGATCACGTTTTCTCATTTCTTTATCACTAGGTAGACAAGGTTTGGCAAAACGCTCCTCCCTAAATGTTCCAACAGCATAAATATATTTTGCATCCAGAAACTGAAATAGATTATAAGAACTAAAATAATTGTCGAAAAATAATCCATGATTGTTTGTTTCTATTCTCTCAGAGATTTGCATAACTATTCCTGCACCGGCACCACACTAGGTTTGGTTCATTTTTCATGTATTGTTTATTATTTATTACTTGGCCTTTAAAAGGTACCATTTGCTCGTCAACGCAAAAGTTTCTTTCAAGAGGCAGTTCCAGACAACGTTTCCTAATGGCATCATACAAAACCCTTACTTTCCACAGCCGATCTCTGTTGTTTTCGTCTCTACTTGTTATGTCTACCAAATGAATGGCATTTCTCAGTTTATAAAATCTAGCTTTTGTCATTGTCTCTTTTATAAGCGATTTTCCCAATCTAGAATACATGTCAACCCTAGGAAATTGCAAATTGCCCATTATTATGTGTATACCTATGAAAGTTTTGATTTCCTCGGAAGTTGTAGGTGGAAATCTTGCTGTGTTTTGTTGAGGTGCATATAAATTAGTCATATCGGCCATTTGCAAAAATATTGCTTCTGTAATATAATTCTGAAAAAAAAATCGGTGCTGGCAAATCAAATGCATGTTCTAGTTTAGGGCTGAACCACCTTGTGTTTCTTGTCTGATAATCAGCATTGGGTTTCCATTTTATGACGGCTTTTTCGGTAAGGTAATATTTTTTTTAATTCTGCTTTTTCATCCTCTGGTATATTTTCAGCCTCTGGTGTAATTATTTCATCTTCGTTTGGTCCATTATTTTCGTGAATTTCATCTTCTCCATTATCCGCATCGGAAAATTCAACATCTTCGTTCCTTTCACTCATTTCTTCGTCATCAAATTCTTGCTCGACATCAGATAAATCCATAATAACAGATTCATCATCATTTCCGAGCAACTCCAGAACCTCCTGCTCAGTTAACAGCTCAGTAGTGAAAAGGTTAATCCGGACCTGGGAATCTATTAAGGGACACTCTTTTACTGCTTATCTATATTTCGAACAATAGACAATAATTAGGGTAGTCGGCTTATATTGATTTACGACCTTCTTAGATCTGTGGTCGTACTTTACAGTAGTATATTCATCGACTCTTCAGGTAATCGTTCGAACGAAGTTCGGTATGTGGTTACAGCTTTCAAAACCTCTATAGTCCTGTCATATTCGCTAAAATGTGAAGCGTACAAAGCACCTAACCGGTGATTCAATACGCCTCAAGGTTCGGAGTTGGTATCAAAGTTAATGTACACAAAAAATTGGATGACATCATTGGAAAAACTTATATTGAAAAATCGACTTTGACAATCTGTCTCAAAATTAAAATTGACAAATATTGACAACCACCTATGTGTTTTCTAACAAATGCGTCAAGAACATTAACTAAAAAAATAGTGGACTTTATAAAAGGTCATCTATCCTTTAATATTAATCCTTCACACAATAAACGGATGTTAGATTTTATCATTGTTTCAAAAGATAAATTCTATTTTTTCAGCTAAATTTCGAAGCATACTGGATGGAAAATTTTTATTTTTTTTTAAATAGAACTTCCGACCATATTATTTTATCATCACAGTCACTGATAGAACAAATTGAAACTTAAATCCCACATTTAGGTAATTTGATATAGTTTTTTTAGGATACACTGTAATAAATTCAAACGAAATCTTGGATACTACTCAACAACAACAACAAATATCAACAGTCTCCTATAGCAGACACACTGGTTTTACCTGTAAGTAGGTTATTATGGTATCGAATACGGCAACATCAGTACAAGACTTTAAAAGTAGAATGCCTCTCATTGAGTTCATTTAAATCAATTGTGTAATACCTACTAGATATTGATTTATCTGAATATTTATTCAGTAAATGTAAGTCTCATACAATACAGAGTGATCCATAATCAAAATTATTGATAATAGTTAAAAAAATATATAAATTATCTATCCACAATAAATTAGTAGCATTGGTAGCTTTATCATCTTACACACAGGGGATTGTGATAATATTGTTGTCAGGATAAAGATTCCATGAATTTTCTGCTTTTGTTGCACTTGAAACATTCGAACATGTACCCAGGTTTTTTGTCTCCATTCAAAGTAACTCATCCGTGGGGCTATTTCAAAAAATGTAACTTATTTGGCCTGTTCTTAGAAGAATCGGTATCAAGAAATGAAGATACATTCCAATCTAGATTATAGTTAATCTTGGAGTTGAGCAAACTTAATATATGTTACCAAGACCTATATCATTGTTACTCAATTTGCCAATTAAAATTGCTACCATACTAGGAATACTGATACTGATTAACCAGTATCTTGTGTTCTATTAACACTAATAATACATTTCATGTAGCAAGAATCACTAATAATTATCAAATCGAAGAAATTCAGTATTTTGAGGGGTTAATTACAGCTAATTTTACATTTGAGTTATGTCTTGAAAAAAAACTCGTCTCCAAGACTCCAAGAAAGTAATGGCTCTCAATTGGTCTGTATATTTTGTATATTAGATACAATATACCTCCAAAGCAGTCCCATTTTAACTACATTTTAACCTTCGAAGATACGCCAAGGCACTTCCCAAAATCAAATAAGAAATGTACACTTTGGCAAATACAGGAATGAATGTGAAATAGCCTCGCCCGTCAATGCGCGTTACTAGATGATGGTAGTAGGGATTAGTACGGTCCCTCAAGCAGGTATACTTGACTAAAATTGTCAGTTCTATTGTGTCTGTTAGAGAGTGAAGAGCACTGCGAGGGTACCTACTTTCATTGTTTGTACTGGATACCGAGAAAAATATTTATTTGGTGCAAAATAAAGATATTATTATTCTTACAGTGATATAAAATGGAATTCAAATCAAAAGTGAAAAGAAAAGTTTTGACTGAACAGAGTCGAGAAATTTTGGCAAATATAATTTATTTCATGCGCCGGGAAGCATCAGAAAATAAACCTATAAAGGACATTCAAAAAGTTCAAGAATGTGTTGCTACTGCCACAGAAGTCAGTGTGCATACGATTTCAAATATTGAAAAGGGGAATCTTCATCATTTTCTACTCCAAACAAAAAAATAAACTCATCAAAACCCAAAACAGGCTTGAATAATTGTGATAAAGGTGTTCTAAGAAGATATATTTTGAATTATCAAGTGAATCACGATGAATATGGCTACACAGGTTCAAGGGAAAGTTTAAGAAAAATTATGCATAGCATGGGATTTCGGTGGAGGAAAACTAAAACAAATGGAAAAATTTTAATGGAGAAACCTGATATCAGACAAAAAAGATTTTTTTGTAAGAAGTATAAAAAAATTTCGGGAAGAAAATCGGTCTATAATATATATGGATGAATTGGAATTCCCACTACTTGTTTCTTTAAGTAAATATCTGCATTCTTATTTCGTATAGACTTGTATTGTTCTAACAGATATTATCAAATATATTATTAAACAGTAATAAATACTATTAATACCTTAATTTGCGTCTCCTGAATAATTGAAGAATGTAACTTAATATATATTTTATTCTGGGGTACAGGATTTAGTACTTTGATTATATACCGTACTAATTCAACAAGCGCATATTACCCTCTTCGTCATCCGAATACTTTCTCATTTTAACTTCGTGCCTCTCGTACGTTTCTCGACATTCATTCCTGTATTTGACAAACTGTATAGTGATTGAGGTATTGTACGTTTATTACAATCCCCGAACAAGGAAGGTACCTAGCTAAGATCAAGGACGTGCTGTACTAGACTAGGCTTAAACTACGAAGGCACACAACGGAACTTCTTGAAACAAAAACAGCACGAATGTGTAGATTATTAGGAGTATTATGTACCATAAGCTCTTATACCCGATAATGTATTCTCGCACTTCTGTGAATTTTCTTTGATAATTGTTCTAATCTTTACGGTTCTATTTTTTCTTAAGCGTTTCCGTCTTTCATCTACCGTTTCAGCATGACGTCGTTTTCCCATTCGAGAAGCGTCCTCACTAAACAGTAACGGAGTCTTAGCGCCTATCCATTAAATTAGGAAGAAGTTGATCTATTTTGGCAGCTTAGCTTTATATTATGGAGAAAATACAGAGGCTGAGGACTGAAATCTCAACTAATGGATATTGTTAACTATCAAGATTATTGCATTTATTTTTCAATGTTTCTACTGTTCACTCTTAAGTGACAGGCATATGGTATAACAAACTAATAATATTTTGCACTTCTTGTTTCACAATTCTGGTACATATGCTGATACAATAGCTCGATTGAAAGGATTGTTCTCCTCAAAATATCAAAATAAATAAATTAAGTATAAATAGATGTTCCAAATATATTACAAGAATACATACTTTTTAATTGCAACGCTAAACTTGCCCTCAAAATGATGTGCTATAGGGACCTGTATCATCCTTGCATCTCATGCGCTAACCTTGTTACTCCTATAAAATATGTTCAATACGCTAATAATTCTGTCCACTGACATGGAAAATCCGCTTCCACCATCTGCAATTTTCTACAAAACGCAGTAAATCCGCTACAAAATACAATCTACGTCTGCCTTTATCTTTAAGTGAATCCACAGTCATAAAATTTGGTAGGAGATCCACAGCCTCTACACCTCTAATGTTCTTTAGTAATGTCCCGTTACCAGCTGTTAATCATTGCAAAATGATAATCGACTCTCGCCTTAAATTGGAAAGTTTATATCAACATTCGACTAAAAAGATTGGATATTATCAAAACTCTCTGTCGCTATCACTGGGGTTCCGACGAGAATATTATATTGAGAATTAACAGAGCCCTTATCCGTTCCAAGCTAGAATACTATGGCTTCTTCTACAACTCTCTATCTATCTATCTCTTTTTCTCTTGGTGCTTTCCGTTCTCGTCCTGCTGAATTTGTCAGCATTATCAACAGCACAAAGAAAGTAAAAATAGAGAAAGTAACATCCAAGTCCAACGTAACACCCTGTATTGTCTAGAAGCGAAGGTAGGCGAAGAAATATTCAGATTACGCTTGCAAGAATTACGGCATCGGTATGGTGAAGTCAATTTAGTTGTGTTTAGTATACGCTTAAAATATAATCTCAATTCCGTTGATAAAGTATAAAACGAACTTTCAACTTAATTTGAAAAATGTAAGTAAATACAAGTACAGATACGTAAGCTGGCAATTTGAAACAAAATTGTGGTCATAGCAGTTGTCTATTCTCCCAATCCCAATTTTGGTTGTGTTCTCCGCTGATAAATATTGTATTCAAAAGAGTACAACTTGCTTTTTTCTCCCCTCTTTTATTTCTGCAACTGATAATTATCGGAATTTGGATACTTTATTCATTTATTCATATAATTCTTGCTTCAGATTAGTATGTTTTTAATATGACCATTAACATTTGACTAATATATTGAGATTAATTGGAATGTTTTTAATGACTATTTTCCTTATGTAGATATTAAACTTAATTGACTTTTTCCAAGTACGTCATCGTGACGAATTTCTGACACCGGACATAAGCGAGAAAGCAGCCACGAGTTCCAGCCACGTGCTCGCTAGAACCGTAAGGCGCGCTCCAAGTCGCCACTGGTAATTTATAACTACTTAACATTCGTGGCTGGCCGTGGATGGATACTCAACATTCATAGATGGGCGTGGATGTATTTCTAATACCATTTTATATTTCGTTTTCTTAAAGTGTATGTTGGCGTACTTCGTTAATAAATCATAAGTTCGTTAGGATACTCGTGAATGACAATCTTTTTGCCAATATGTGCTTTTTAATGTGGTCTACAGGACCTATATACTTCCCGATTTCGTCGGGCAAGTTTTCTCCCTCCACTACCCTTCTCAATTATTTAATAAAATAAATCATAAGTTCGTAAAAATAATCGTAAATGAAATTTTTTGCTGCAGATAATATGAGCTTTGTATATAGGTCCTATAGACCACATTAAAAAGCACATATTGGCAATAAAATTATCATTCACGAGAATTTTAACGAACTTATGATTTATTTTATAAAATGGACGGACAAAATTTCCTTAACGTGTATGTTGGCGTACTTCGATTCCATTCATTTTCAATGTTGCAGAGGGTGAATTGATATAATTATGAAAAAAAGCGAAATATAAAATGGTATTAAAAATACATCCACGCCCATCTATGAATGTCGAGTATCCATCCACGGCCAGCCACGAATGTAAGTATTGTTAAATTACCAGTGGCGACTCGGCGCGCGCCTTACGGTTCTAGCGAACTCGTGGCTGGAACTCGTGGCTGATTTCACCCTCTTTCACCGGACTACCTTCTCACTAAATTCTAATATAAGCTCAAACTGAATAATACATCACCATAACTCTCCTATCAATTAATTTATGTAATTAACGGTTATACCATTTTCATACAAAATTAGATTGTGGGTGGATATAAAATACAATAATAAAAAATGCACAAAATATTACAACATATCACAGGAAATAAATAAAATACAATATGAAATATAAAACAAAATATTACAATTTAAATTACCCACAATGAAAATTAAAATTGAAAGTTAAAAATTTAAGGTTTTTGTTTGTTTTTTAAAAGTAGAAATGGGGGAATTGAAAAGTTCTATACTAAAATTAATGTCATTGGCAATTCTAAGAACTCTCGTGATGGATTCATTTTGTCCATAGTCTGTTGGATAAAATAAAAAAAATAAATATTTCACTATTTCTAGTTCTTCGAACATTAATATTGAAGTTGATGGGTGCTAATGAATCAGGATAATTAATTGCACCATTAATTAATGCATTAAAACAGTTAAAGAACTAACAGATCTACGATGTAACAGCGACTTTAAGTCTAATACTGTTAATAAAGCATTATTTTGATACCCAGACAGCACAGGATATCCTTGGGACGTCCTTATTGTGTCCTAAGTTGGTCCCAATGTCCCAGACCTAATTTTTACGTCCTGGGGGCGCACAAATTAGAATAAAAAATTAGAAAATAATACACATCATTATTACAGACCACATTTACAATATGTGTTGCAAGTAAGTGTAATTTCAACCGGAAGGACGTGGAGGGGGCGATTCGGAGTTTCATAAAAAGAAGTAGCGAGAGAGCAAAAGAAAATGAAAAAAAATGTAAAACTGATATATATATATATATATATATATATATATATATATATATATATATATATATATATATATTATATACACAGTGTGACCCATTAAGGACCAGGACACCCTTCTATAAAATTTTTGAGATGCATGATTTCAAAACGATTTTTTTTAATATTTACATGTATCTATTGAACCTATTGCGATCATCCAGCTGATAATCCCAGCCTGCTATGACTTTTTGCCAGCATTTTTTTGCAAAAACAGGATAATTTTACATTTTTTTTTGTTTTGGCAAAATGGTGTGTCTTATCAGATTTTCATCAAATTGTGTCAAAGGATAATTTTTCCATAGAGTTTTAAAGTTTTAATTTTTTTTTCATCGAAGGCATCCTGTGTTCATTAGAAAGATCCTAAGAAGGTCCATTAAAAAAATAAGAGGACGTACTTGGGAGGTCAATTACCAAAATTTAGGAGAAGTACGTGGGATGTTCTAATTAGGACTTCCAAGGGACGTATGGTTTAGTAACAAAAGATGTCCTCCAGGACCTCTGAAGGGTCTGAAACGGACGTACCTGGGACTTCGGATGTCTGATAACGGATATCCTGGGGACGTTTTAGGTACGTATTTGTGCTGTCTGGGTATGTGCCTTTATTAAGCCCCATCTTAAAAGCTGTATAACGTAAAAATTCTATTTGAACATTTCCGATCAAATTAACGTCAGTCATTCGGGACGGATTCCACACAACACAATTATACTCCACATTTGAACGTACCAAGTAGAGAACCTTGATTGAAAGCAGCGACAAATCTCTTGATGATCTCATTAAAAAACCCAGCATTTTATTCGCTTTTGCGACTATCTTAGAAATATGCGATTGAAATAATAACTTATGATCTAAAACGACAGCTAAGTCACTTGTTCAAGTGGAGAATTGTTCAGCAACTAAGATGTTGAAATAAGGTTGTTGTTCCTGAAAAATAAAAGTTGTTGACACTTAGTAGGATTAAGCCTCAACAGGATAACATTGCACCAATTTGAAAGATTGTCCAATTCACTTTGTAACAAGATAGTGTCATTAGCATTGACTATACACTTGAATAATTTCAGATCATCCGCAAACATTAAAATTTCCGAGATGCATATAACATCAGGAATATCACTGACATACAGATTTAACAGTACTGGACTAGGTGGGCACCATGCGGTACTCCCGATGTAACGGAGATACAGAGCCAGCACAACGAACAGATTGCGTACGGTTTTCCAAAAAGCTACCTAACCACCTTGAAATACAACCGTCAAATCCTTTTGCATTCAATTTTGTTAATAAGAGTGAATGGTTAACACGGTCGAATGCTTTGGTAAAATCGGTATATATTGCATCAACCTGTCCTCTTTTCTCGAATGTATTTAGAATAAAATGTTTATAGAGTATTAAATTAGTGGTAGTTGATTTACCCTCCACAAATCCGTGTTGTTCCTTATTAATTAGTTGACTAGTATCCCAACTCATCTTCCTAGATATAAGGCAGTCAAGTAATTTAGGTAACTCAGATTGAAAGCAGACGGATCTATAATTATTTACATCATCTTTAGGTCCTGATTTGTGAATTGGAGTAATGACACTATGTTTCCAAAAATCAGGGAAGATATCAGAGTCTAAAGAAAGATTGAAGAGGAATTGTATTGGTTTGGCCAAAGTAAAAACACAGTTACTTATAAGAAACAACGGAATGCCATCAGGACCGGATGAAAGTTTATTAGGACTTGACATGATACCCTCAATTATTTCTTTATTATAACATTAATATTTAACCACATCAACACAACTACTTAAACCTTTATATACAGGAATCTCATTAGGTTGTTCATTCCTATTTACTGTGCTAAAATTTGAAGCAAAAAGATCGACAATATCGTTATTAGAATTGCTTGATCACTGAAGCATTGTATAAAGATATGCCATCTTTATACAATGATTGTAGTGCATTGTAGCAGGTAGACGGTAACTTTTTTTCTTATCGCTTATGAATTTCCAAAATTGTTTGGGATCCGAAGACACGTTGTTATTAACATTTTCAATATATTTACGATAACACAAATTTCGTTCTTCAGAGCATTGATGCTTGAGATCAGTGAAGTGATAATAATGGCTGATGAAGCCTGATTCCTTATAATGTTTATGCATTTGCTTTCTTTGTTTAATCAATTTTATCAACTTATGAGAAAACCATTTCGGGTAATTAGATGTCCTAAACAACTTCATTGGTACAAATAATTCGATACCACAATATAACAAGTCATAAAACCTGGCCACAGCTTCGTCAATATTGCAAATATTAAAAAGCACAGCCTCCCAATTAATGCTTGCTAAGAAATTATTTAAGTCCCTGAAATCTCAGAAGTACTCTTCATAACTAATACATTAATTAATTTCAACCTTTAATTCAAATGAAAGTGCTTGATGATGTGCGGAATTATTTAAGATGAAATCCTTTGCTTCAGAAACAGCATTATCATCAAAACTTGAAAAAATCAAATCTAGGTATACACCTCTTTCATTTGGCACTTTATTTAATAGAAATCAGCTAAGAAAGCTGAACGAGTTAAGCAGAATCAATGCATGTGAATTATCAGGACAGACCATATCCACACCCAGGTTACTGTTGTACCACGTTGCTTCAGGTAGGTTGTAGTCAACACAAATTATAAACTTATGGTTAATATAGTTTTCTGCTAAGTATTCTACTATAATAGAATATTCAATATACAGGGTGTCCCAAGATTTTTGAAGTTATACTTCTTATACGACCACCAAAGAGGTTGCGTTAAACTTTTCCGCAAGAAAGAAAGATACACAAAAGTAGATTGTAATTTTGAAAATTCTTTCGCATCACCAAAACCTTCGGCATTCGATGGCATATGGCAGTGTAAGTATTCTTTTCAAGGGATATCGATATATTCAAATTATTAAAAGTTTGCTATACTGATTGTCTCAACCAAAACGAAGTCAATAAATATTTTCAAATGATTGAAAAAATGTATTATATGCATTATATGCTCAACAGAGACTTGGCTTAACAACGAAATTGCTTCTTCTGAAGTATTGAATGATTCCTTCGCAATTTTTAGACGCGATCGGGAAGATTCTGGTTCTACCCATAAAGAAGGAGGAGGAGTTCTAATTGGAGTTAGTAATAACTTTCATAGTTTAGTGCATAGTGAGTAGATGTCTGATGCTGAAGATCTGTGGGTAACTGTCACTTCTCAATTTTTTAAACTTAATATTTGTTGTGTATATATTCCTCCAGGCAACTCAATTGCTTTAAACTTGTTTTGTTCCAAGCTTCACGCTATTTTTGAGGATAATCCTGAAGATACATTTTTAATATGCGGTGATTTTAATTTGCCCTGCATAAAATGGTCGTTAGACCCCATAAACAATTACTGTATACCCTCACTTTTTTCCGTTGTAAATTCTAATCTCTTTATTGATACAATTTCTTGTTGCGGTTTATGTCAATTCAATAGTTTCACCAATATATCAAAAAACACACTTGACTTAGTCTTAAACAACAATTTTATAATCGAGAATCTTATTGTAAGAGAAATTTCCTCTTGTTTCTGAAGATCATTTCCATCCAACATTGGTGTTTGACATGAAATTTTTGAATTTTACACGCGACAATCGGAAAAATAATTCGAATATCGAACTTAATTATAATAAAGCAAATTTTGATTCAATTAGGAATAATTTATCTTCTATTGACTGGAATAGTGAATTTCTTAATTTAAATACAAGCATGTTCCAAAATATCCTAAATATAAATCAAAATTCCCGCATTGCTTTAGTCTAAGCACCATCAAAGTTGTTAAACAAAAGAAAAAATATCATGTGAAATGGAAAAGGTACTCTAATGCTTTAGATTATTTAACATTCAAGCTTTTGAGAGGTAGAGCAAAATATTTGATTAACCTAGATTTTAAAAACTATATCAACAATGTTGAGACTCAAATAACTACCAACCAAAAGCACATTTGGCAGTTTTTCTCAAATTACTTCAGTTCTGTCTTCAACCTTCCTAACACAAACCCCAACAATACTACTTCAAATAATAATATTAATTATATATCTTCGTATCACATCCCCTTAAACAAAATCGTCGATAAAATTAAAAACTTTCCGGATAAACCGGCTGGTGCAGATAAAATTCCAACTCTATTAATTAAAAATTGCGTTAACGAAATAATCCCCCCCCCCCCCCCCTTGTGCTTATTATTTAATAAATCAATAACAGAAGGCTCTTTTCCTAGTATATGGAAAACGGCCTTAATAGTTCCTATTTTTAAATCCGGTAGTAAATATTTAGTAGAAAATTATCGTCCTATATCAAAACTTTCTATTATTGCCAAATTATTTGAATCAATTATTTGTGATTACTTGATTTCAGATGTTAAGCATGTTATTAATGAGGAGCAACATGGTTTTATGAAAAAACGTTCTGTTGAAACAAACCTCTTTACTTATAGTGAATATCTGCTAGAACATATGAATAAAGGTTTTCAGGAAGACGCTATGTATACTGACTTCAGTAAGGCCTTTGATAAAATTGATCATTCAACTTTGTTGGATAAACTTGGTGCAGTGGGTGTACATGGCAATCTACTCCGATGGTTCAAATCTTACATAAGTAACAGATCCCAGGCAGTAGTCATAGGTAAATATGTATCACCATTCAGTTATGTAACTTCAGGGGTACCACAGGGATCCCACTTAGGGCCCTTATTATTCAATATCTATATCAACGATATATCTGAATGTTTCAAATTTTGTAAATACAAAAAATATGCGGATGATTTAAAAATATACCTCAGAATTGGTAATGTTGCAGATTCTCAATTGATACAAAGTGATTTGAATAGATTTGTTGCTTATTGTAAAAAAACTTTCTTTTTTTGAATTTAAATAAATTCTATGCAATTACTTTTTCTAGAAAAATATGCGTAGTTGATTTCCAATATTTTCTTGAGAACCACCCAATTGAAAAGGTTTCACAGATAAAAGATCTAGGAATTTACTTTGATTCAAAACTTATTTTCGACCAACATATCAATTATATAGCAAAAAAAGCTAATAGGACGTTGGGCTTTATTATCAGAACTTGTCATGACTTTAAAACTTTACGTTCATTGCGAACTTTATTCATGGCCTATGTAAACAGTGTTTTAAGTTTCGGATCGATAATTTGGAATCCTCAGTATCTTGTATACATTGATAGACTTGACCGTATCCGAAATAAATTCATAAATTACTGCAAAAAGAAATTGTTTCCTAATAATAATATTGTCTCAGTTAGGCAGAGTTTGAGTTTGATTTCCCTGGAAGATAGACGTCAAATGAATGATGTTAAATTTTTATATAAAATTGTTAATAATCTTATTGATTCCAATGAGATTACCTGCCTCATTAAATTTAATATTCCGGCCTATAATATAAGAAATTACGAAGTTTTTGATATTAACTTTAGTGCTACAAATTATTATCAAAATTCTCCGTTGCATAGGTGTTGTAAATCCTTCAACTCAGTCTGTAACCATGTTGATATTAATATATTCCATGACAAATTGTTTACTATTTGTAATAAGCTGAAAAAGCTGTATCTTAATAACAAAATTATGTTTTAATTTCATAGTATTTAGTTTCAATAGTTATAATTGTAATAATCAATTTATACTGTATTAATAATATATTATGTTAGTGAATACTGTATTTGGGCTCGTCCCGTTTGTATTCCCATTGATAAATAAATAAATAAATAAATAAATAAACACCCTGTATAACTCATCACGTGAATTTGGCGGGATATATACACCACCTATAATTAAGTTGACATTTTTGAAGTTGAGTAGTTAAAAAAGTATGCTCCACTCCCGATTGAGGAATTCTAATCACCGAAGTTAAGGACTTATTTTTAACAGCATTTAGGATACCACCACCACGTGACTTCTCAGAATTCACCTGATCTCTGTCTAGTTTAAAAATATCATAACCTAACCTAACTCATCATTGCTAATAGCAGAATAAACCCACGATTCAACAATAACAAAAATATCATATACAAATCTAATTAACATTTTGCTTAAAATTAAATAAATTTTGTCCTAATACCACCTGCATTATGAGTATGTAGAGGAGTATTAGAGTTTAGTTTTTTGAATTTTGGATTTGTGGAATACTCTTTGTAAATTTTCTCCCTTCTTTCTTCTACCTTGTAATTCCTCCCTCAACTTTTTCATGTTTTTTGACTGAAGCATCGACATATCTGCATCAATGAACAAGTTGGTAATTTTTCTTACTTTTCAAAATCATCATTGCATCCTCAGACGAAGACATAATGACTTTTAAGGTCTTCTTTTTTTATTCTTATTTCCTACACACATCGTTTTACAACATTTAAATCCTCGTTATTTATACAGACTTTTTTGAGAATAGTTTTAACAGATTCTACATCGGCACGTGGCGTTTTAGCCTCTGGTAAGCTATATATCATAATATTATTTGCTCTTCTCTGCCTTTCATGTACTTCGCTTATTATATTCTCTTCCAAACAGACTGCAGGCTGCAGTGGAAGATTATCAATTTTATTCTGCAAGATCTCAATTTTATCCATGAGTTCTGGAATTTTATGTATCAATCTGGAGCCCTTTAGACAGCCATAACAATAAAATCCAAGCACTCCCTTTCCTTCCAAATCCATGACCTTCAAGTCCGATGCATTAAGATCCGTACATTCCTTGTGAAGTTTCCTTTGACTTCTGTCGCACGTAATCCCAGATTCATTATTTAAATAATTCCTACATTTAATGCAAACCATTGTAATAGGTACTATATGTTCGCCACTGTATACCAGCGATTTATAAGTAGATAATGGGATCTTTCTTGTTAATAGTATTTTAGAGATAGGAGTTAATGAGGTCCTGTTTTTATAACTGAAATGTTGCCACAGAAATTTAAAAAATCTAAAATACGCAACCATTAGCAACAACAGGCCAATTTGATCTGTATAGGATTGAAGACAATAAAAAATGGAAAATAACGATACCAAACTAGCTGAAGTTAAACTTAATTCACCCACAAAAACTTATACAGAGACAGAACTACCAATAACACGTCCACACACTTTTATATTGCCAGTTCTACAATTGCCTTTTTACATTTAAATTATTAAAGTTTGTTCTCGATTTATATTTAAATGCTTACTTCCATATAGGCTTCTTTCTGAAGGTTTCCCGTGATGACGTCACTTGGAAAAGCTCTATACTACAAAGCGCTTTTCGCGATTTTCGGGGGTAATATCCCTAGTGCATTTAATTTTTCCGGAAAAATTCGGAAAAACGAGTTTCTAAGTAATTTGTTTTAACAAATAGCATGAGTGAGAGTGGTTTTAAAAATCCGAGTCGAAGACGAGGATTTTTTCACTTTCGCGAATGATATTTGTTAAAACAGATTACTTAGAAACGAGTGATCCCATTTTCCACAGGAAAAATTAGATGCACGAGGGATATTTGGTAAGATTATTTCCTGAGTTAAATAAACATTTTATTTTGATACAACATTTTTTTTATTAAAATATTTTTCCTGCAGTTTTTTGGCAACGATATTCCACATTACCTTTACACACAGTTCTTTGTAGTCTTCCCCATTAGCTTTACGCATGTTCCATGTCCAGTCCTTGAGGATTAAATTTAGCTCGCCTGTAGTTGTTGTCTGGAGTAATTGGTAATTTTTTGCTTGGCAAAATTCCATAATCTGCTTCCAGATCAATGTGGGAGTTTTCTGAGTATTTAGTGGAACTCTATTTTCAACAGCCGCATTAATTTTACTTTCGGAAACATTTCCAAACCTATTCATTTTGAGTTTCAATTGAAAAATTAATAAATTCGTAAGCGTTGTTTGTGATCTTTGTTGTTGGTAACACATAGCAACACATCATAGAAACCATCAAGTTTGTTTTTACAAGGCAACTTGTCAAACTTGCATGACATTTTTTCGATTCTTTTTCCGGAAAAACTGCTGACAGCTAAGTTGACCGTTGTTGAGTAATTTTTCCACTCAAAATTTATATTTGACATACCAATTATTGATAGCGATTGGTCAAAATTAATAGGAAGGAAATAATCAGTTAAAATCAGCTCTCAGTCATGATTGACCTGAAAATTTTTTGCACTAGTAGAAATCCAATGAAATCAGTTAATTTGATGTCATTTGATTAAACACAACCAATCAGAACAACTTTATACTAAAACAGATTCCACGGGCTGTTTTCACTCTATTACGTTGCCATGGATACATTTTGATTTATTTCGATTTTGACGTTTCAAATATTTAATATTTCAAAATGTCACGAATTGGTCATAATACTGCCGAGAATATTAATGAAATTATAGAAGCAAATGCGTACAAAAAAATAAAGAAAACAAAGTTCGGAAACAGAAAAAACTAAGGTAAAAGTCTAGTTTAGTGAACCAACGCGGATTTTGATGGAATATTTTTTTTAATTAATTCGAGGTCGCTGAACACGAAAATGGAAAAAGAAATTGGCGCTCTCTTACCAAAAACGAGTTACGAATTTTTGAAGATGAGCTCAGATCAGCACTGCACTGGTTTTATTGTCATATTATAACTGCTTTAAAATGATGCATTATAACTTCTACACAATGTTAAATACACTATAATTGCTTTTTACGATATTCCTCTCACACACACATTTAAAAAACTCTGATATTGATATTCATTTCTTGTACATTCTTTTTTTAACTCCACAATTATTATAACTTTTGACGTTTCCATGTTATATGATTGACATAAGTTTTGGTCTGTTTCCTCTTAGTCGTAAAACTTGTACCTAATAGCATATTCAGCCATTAGATATTTAGCCACTTGAATTAGTTGTTTCGGGATTTCCCTTAAAACCCGATCTCAAAATAATGATAATATTCCATAATTTAGCCGTTCACTGTATGTACCTAAATAATAATATATTCGCAGATGTAGTAGTGGAGACAGTAAATGAAAGTCAATTTCTAAGGATGACATTTTCAACTAAATACCTTTCTAAACATAATAAAATAGGTTTGATATAGGCCTCCCGGAACAAAAAGGCGTAACTACATAAATAATTTAGAGGAGTATTTATCAAAATAAAAAAAACAAAATATTGAAATATATGTAGGAGACATAAATAAAAATATTTTAAATACAGATAGTATTGAAACTAACAATTATTTAGATATTTTGGCATCCCATGGATTTTTATTATATATCAACAAACCTACTAGAGTCACCGAGTACTCTAAATCGACAATAGATCATATTTTTCTGAGAAAAGAAAAAAATAAGGTATCTATTACCCCCATAATATTCCATAACGATATTACCGACCACTTTGCTTCTTTCATTGATATTATACTCCTAGAAAGTAAACCTAACAAATTGAGTGCACAGAAAAAAACAACAATCAATTTTAATAAACTAAACTCACTACTTCTAGATGAAAACTGGGAAAATAGTATATCCGAAGCAAGCCCCCAGTTATCCAATGATAATTTTATTAATAAGCTCAATAATTTAATTGAAATGGCTACAAACAGTCAAATAATAAAATCCAAAAAACACATTAAGTTAAAACCATGGATCACAGCTGGTCTAATAAACTCGATAAACAAAAGAGATAGCTTAAAGCAAAAATTATTGAAAAGAAATACGCCTGAACTGAAAACAGAACATACAAAATTTAGGAATAAACTTAACACCCTATTTAAACAAACAAAAAATGACTTTTACAAAAATCAAATTTCTGAGAGTCTTAGTTTAACACTGCTGCTGAACAGAGGTGTTTTACAGTGTTTAATATAGTTAGTGAGCTCACACGCCAAATGTCGTCAGAGAGTGATGGTGAATCCGAAACAAATTCTGGAATGGAGATGGAAATGGATGATGAAGGGCAATGGACAACAAAGAAATCAAAAAAAAATGAATAAAGAAAAAGAACAATCAAGTAACAAAAAACCTAATTTCACCCTAACGCAACAACAGATAGAAACAATAATTTTAGGACCTAGCTCCAGTACTATAGAATCAAAGCAACAAGAAACTTCAAATAACAACACAACTGAAAATAATGATAACTCAAAAAAAAAACCCAACAAGAAATTTACCTAATTACTCCTTACCAACTGGCCAAGGTTTACAACAAATGAAGATAATTAGAAACAACAAAAAATATAAACATATGTTTTATGTTACAGCTGATCAAAATTATAATAGGACTATGAGGGTATCTACATGGGAACAATTATTTCCAAATGCAACTGATGAAATAATTAAAACTAAAATCGGCTTTCTCATTAAAACTGACCAGGAAAAAAAATCAATAACAGACGTTTTAGACAAACTATTAGTATTCAAAAAAATACAAAATTACAAAGAAACTGCCTCAAACATTGTGCCTACTACAAATAATGCAAAAACCGCCATATATTCAGTAGTTATTGCTTGAGTAGAACATGATATGGATGAAGAAAATATTAGCGATCATTTAAACAAACAGAAATTACAGCACAAATATTGCAAACGGATTATTTCTAGAAAAACAACTAAACCTACTACCCTTATAAGAATAATCACCGAATCCATGTACACCTCTGAAACACTCCTAAAAGATGGATTTTTCTATAAGTTTAGACATTACCCTGTTTATCCAAGTAGCCCCGCAACACCAGCTCCAGTGCCTTGTGGAAAATGCCAATCTTATGATCATACCACAGAACAATGCAAAACCCCGCCGCAATGTAATAAATGTAAAGGTCCTCACTACACAAAGCAATGCACTTCACCACTACCTAAGAAATGCTCAGCATGTGAATCTGAAGATCATGAAGCATGGTCCCTAAAATGTCCTAGGCGACCTACATCACCTATCGAAGGTATTCCAAACATCAAAATCAAGAGTCTCAACAAGAAGTCATCTGAAATAGGCAAGAATATTAAAAAGAATAGTAGAATTCACAACACAATTACCATACACGATAACATCATTGATACGTACATAACAAAATTAAATAAACCTTAAAAATAATAACCACCAAGAATTACTCAATAAACCAAAGAAAAGATTTATTGACTTGTATAGAATAGATACAACTGCAATTTTTACAGGAAACCGAGTCTACATTTTTATGATCGATATGGAAGACAGCGAAACAACAGTCATCCCGACTCAACCCATAGAAGGTCAGCAAATTCATCTTAGTTAGGTTATTGTACTCCAATATTAACAGTTTTCTTCCAAAAAAACAACTAATATACCACTATTTCCAGAATAAGAACATAGACATTGCAATGTTTGTTGAAACTAAACTAAAGGACTTTATAGTGCCATACCAAGACTGGTTCTCAATCCAAAAGAAAGGTAGAGTCTTAAATACCAACGTAAGAGGAGGCTCACTGGTAGAAGCTAAAAAAACAATGAATTTGGGTAAGGCAAACTCCCCAAGAATAAACGACCCGGCTAGTGAATGCCTTCATTTCATTATCCCTTTCCAAAATTCAAAATTACATATTTTTCTGGTTTATAGTCATCCCAACTCTCCAATTGACAACTCCCTTTTCATAAAAGCTTCTTTATATAAATTCGCAATTATCATTGGCGACCTAAATGTTAATAACCCTAGAAAGAAAAAACAGATTAGCAATTTCTTAACAAATTCAGATTTTATCAAAATTCAAACACCCCCAACTTACATAATGGTTAATAATCCCAGTACCACTCCAGACTTTCTGCTCTGTACTAAAAATATACAAAATAACATCATCCAGGTAGATGCATTACCGGACCACCAAGCATTGGAACTAACATTAAAATTGGATATACAACCAGTAGATATCGAACCGCAACTAGTATATGTCCTCAGTAAGTGCAACATGCAAAAAGTAAATGACTGTTTGGAAACACACATAAATTCATATCCAGATATTGACAAACATGAAATAACGCTATTTTTAAATAAAGTTCAAGAATCAGTTTTAGCTCATACACCTACGAAAACTAAGTCATATTTTAAATACGAATTGCCTCCCTTTATATTAAAGCTAATAAAAACTAAAAGACAGCTCCAACGAGAAATTATGCAGTTTGATCAACCTGAACTAAAAAGAAAATTTAACAACCTCAACAAAGATATACAAAAACTAGTAGCTCAGTTTAAAACACATAAATGGTTAGAATCGTGCAAAAAGATTAATGAAGCTAAGGGTAAAATATATTGGCAAGAAATTAGAAAGTTATCACGCTACAAACAACAACCAAGGGTAAGCAATATAGAAGAAAATGCTCAATACTTCTCAACAGACACAGAAATAGCAGAAATATTTGCAAATCATTTTAAAAACATCTTCAATATTACCGAATGCATTAATTTTGACTATAACCATCAGCAAGCTGTCGACGAGTGGTATGAAGGAAAATTTTCAACTCCACCCACCATAAACAAAGAAGAAATCCCCCAAATAGAGGGAGATGAATATTTTGAGTTTCTATCACAAGGAAAAAATACAGCACCAGGTCACGACAATGTTTCTCGAAATATACTAAGGACTTTAACAATGCCAGTTCACAACCACATTAGGAAAATATTTAATTTCTGTACTACTAATCAATACTTTCCTAACGAGTGGAAAAAGGGAGTGACAATTACAATACCAAAGCCCAACACGGACCACACCAAAGCCACCAACTATCGTCCAATCACATTACTGCCAGTTCTAGGGAAAATGTTCGAAAAGTTAATACGAAATCAAGTCAACTCAGTGCTAGGTGCATATATTCCGAAACAACAATTTGGATTCAAAAGCAAGTGTTCAACCATACATCCACTCACAATCCTCACATCAAACATGCAAACATCCAATATCGAAGGAAAAAAGTCCGCGGCGGTATTTTTGGATATAAGCAAAGCATTTGATAGCGTTTGGCATGCAGGTCTTCTCTATAAATTACATTCAGCTAACTGCCCATCATACCTACTACACTTAATAAAAGAATTTCTAGAAAATCGTCAGCTCTGTATAAAAATCAATAACTGTCACTCTCATTACTTTTCTATGCAGCAAGGCGTTCCACAAGGTTCACCTCTCTCTCCATACCTCTACAATTTTTTCTGTCATGACCTTAATATTCCAACCTTCAACAAGCAAACCTACATTCTCCAATTTGCGGATGATACTGTCGGCATTGCCCATAACAAAACCCTGCCACAAACTGTGGATGCTTTACAAAATATATGCAACAGCATAGTTTCATTTTCTAACAAATGGAGAATTCAAATAAACCCTACAAAAACTAACTTCATTTTCTTCAACCACATAGCCTACCAAAATGTTTAAACAATAAATATCCAAAATCACATAATTTAGCCCTCACAACACTGTAAATACCTTGGTATAAACCTCGACCATAAACTAAATTTCAACTACCTCACAAAGGAAGTTAAGAAAAAAGCCATTTCAAGAGCTAAACATTTTAGAGCTTTGACTAACAAAAACGAAGGGATCAGCAGAAAAGTAGCAAGTGAGATATACCAAATGATATGTAGACCACTTCTGGAATATGGCTCTATATTATTTCAAACCTGCTCGAAACCAGCCCTGAACAATCTACAAGTAGCAGAAACAACTTGCCTCAGAAGCATAACCAAATTAAGACACCCCCAGAACCCTATACACTGTCCATCAAACCAAATGCTATATAATACTGTCAACATACCACCAAAAAGGAAAATTCCAGAAAAGTCACTGTGGACAAATATAATGAGTATTAAAGCAAACGCGGTAAATAAGTGCAATGTAGGTATCTAAATCAGACTCTATTAAGTATTCCAATTACATCTTATATTAGTATTTTATGCAACGATCATGTAATGATAGCCATTAAGACACGAGCATGTTGTAGGATACGAAACGAGCTGCAGGCGAGTTTCGTATATAATATGCGAGCGTATTAATGGCCATTACATGAAAGTTGCATACAATATTTTTTCTACTCCGATTAATAAGAATTATTTAATTAATAATTATATATAGTTATATTTGAAAATCAAAATTATTTGACAGCTGTCAAATTAAGTGTCACCTAATATAATTAATTTCAGAAATGTCAACCAGGTATCCATGGCTATATTAAATATTGTGCGAATGTCGCATTCCTATTGGCTTAAAAATCTGTATCATAATGAAAATTTGTATCATAATGAATATCATTATGATACAGATTTTAGTCTTTTAGTAAGTTTATTATAAAACAGGAGTAGAAAAATATACTTATATAATTGTTATCTATTTATTTTCACTAATTTTTTTTTCATTTTTTGCATTTTATTTATTATATCTATATTAAAAAAAATATTGTTATTCAAGTAAATTGTAAAAATCTGTGGCAGAAAGACCTCGGTCGTTAGCCATTTGGGTAACCAATAAAGCTAATCTCCTCCCTCCTCAAATTTCTGAGGCTGGCACGAATTATAAAAAAATTTGGAGTATTATTAATTAAGTTTGTGGTAAACTCAAGCAAAATAATATCGGCCATACGGATATTATTCTTGAAAATAGTTCTGTGTTAAGTGATAATAAACAAAAAGCCATTGAATTTAATAATTTTTTCACCAATATAGGTAAAACCATGTGTAAACGTATTGATCAACAAGACTTACCCAAAAAATTTCTAACAGATTTAAACATAAATCAAACAATTTTTTTACGCCCGGTTACAAACAATGAGTAAATAACCGTAATTTTTAACCTACAAAATAACACAGCTCCAGGCCCAGACGGAATTACATCAAAAACGTTAAAAACAATTCATTCTAGTATTTTAAATCCTCTAAGACACATAATCAATCAATGTTTTTCAACTGGTACTCTTCCTTATCAATGGAAATGCTCAATTATCAGTCCTATATTTAAATCCGGTAAGAACTCACAGCTTGAGAACTTCAGACCCATATCTGTTATAAACAATACTGCCAAAATATTTGAACACTGTATTAAAAACAGATTAATTGAATTTTTAGACAAGAACCATATAATAACAAAAAGACAATTCGGATTTATGAAAAATAGTAGCACCAAAGATGCCATATTAGATTTTGTTAACACTGCTGTAGAGGCCGTCGATAAATCTAAACAAATACTGGCAATATTTTTGGATTTGGCTAAAGCCTTTGATACTGTAAACCATGAATTACTTATTCAAAAATTGAATAAATATGGAATTAGAGTCACAGCTTTAGATTTGATGAGATGTTATTTAACCGGGAGGACTGAAAAAGTCAAAATTGAAAATGAACTAAGTTTTGAGTCTGAACTGGAGTACCACAAGGCACGGTTTTAGGCCCAATACTCTTTCTCATTTATAATAACAATATAACTAAAATAAATAACTTCAAGGGTCATTTAACATGTTACGCAGACGATCTGCGGTTATATTCACGGGTCTTACGTGGGAAAAAACTAAACGTATTGCTGAGACTGAATTAAAGAATGTATATGTGGTTAAATAATAATAGGTTGTCTTTGAATATCAGCTAAACTAAATTTATAACTTTTTCTACAACCAAATAGGATCAACTCAATGATTTCATTATTAAATTACATGGAGCAAATTGGAACAACCACCAAGTATGTGACTGTCATCTGATTACTTCATTATAAAGACTATAAAGTGTTTGTCATCTTACTATACAAACATATACAGGGTGTCTCAAAATTGACGCCCGTCCTTTCAGAATATGAGTCGGGGGGCTAAAACGAATTAAAACGTAAGAATAAAAAAATTGCGTTATGTTCATGGTTACAGAGTTATTGACAAAATGGCCTCCTAGATCTCCAGATCTAAATCCATTAGATTTTTTCTTCTGGGGATTCTTGAAAGAAAAAATTTACTTTGAACCTGTTGAGAGTGCGGAAGATGTAGTAGCTCGTATTCACGCTGTTGTGACATTTATAGACGAAAACATGCTACAGAGGGTTCGTGATTGAATGATAAATCGTGCAAATATTTGCATTGAAGTAGGAGGTGATTTTTTTGAACACCTTTTATAAATTAATTTCTTGTTTTGTAACAAGTATTCGTTTTTAATAAAGTTTAAACATTGAATGTTAGATCTTTGTTTTTTGTCAATAACTCTGTAACCATGGACATAACGCAATTTTTTTATTCTTACGTTTTAATTCGTTTTAGCCCCCCGATTCATATTCTGAAAGGACGGGCGTCGATTTTGAGACAGCCTGTATAGCACATAGTATACCATATTTTTGTTCTTATCTTCTCATAATACATACATAATAATATTATTGGAATCTCCAACACTATTTCTGCTCCATTCTCACCTGAAAGAAAAAGGACATTTTTGATCACTGCAAATTGAATTCGCCTAAAATATTGCATGGTACTGTATGGTACCAAAAAAAAATAATGTATTGAGTGGGCCATGTGCTTAAACTACAATACAGGCTCCTAGCCTGGTGTGGTTTTCTCCCATGGAATACTCAAAATTCATATTTTATAAAATAAAAAACACTTGTACTTAACACAACTAAATGAATAAATATAAATGTCCTGTCAGTTGGACATTAGGTGGTAAAAGCGTAGTAATGAATCGTCCCAGAATAATTTCTTCCAATGAAATATGCTAAAATATCGGGAAAAGCATCTCGGAAAATACTAAAAGGCTCAAACAATACATCTGGGGACAATTTACTGACTTTTGTATTGAGCGAAAGTACAATTTAGAGTCAAACTACTGATGAGTAGAATGGCATGAGAGGTAGAAGTGATAGTATCTCTGATAGTATGGAGAAGACGACAGTGTGAGCGGAGAGTGTGCGAGGGACCGCCAACCGTCGCGAAGTATGCTAGGGCAGTGATTCCGAGGCGGGGGTAACGGCGAGTTTGAGGTGGGTTTGGTTGGTAGGCATCCCCTTGGGGATAAGTCCAACACTGTTTGGATCCTGGACCCATTCGAACATGAGTTTCCCATTTAGACCCGAAAAAAAAGCTACTGATGAGTATCTGGCGAGTATACCTGTTATAAGTCTATGGGCTATCACATCAGCAATGCCGTGTTCTAATTTGACACTTGCTTAAAATATTCTGACGTATGTAATATCATATCTGAATTATATATTGTGTAAAGTATATTAGTAAAAATAGTTTATTAATATTTATTCTTTCGTCCGTCGTTCCACCCAACAATTGGTAGCAGAGCGTGGTTGCTGGTATAAAAAAAATATATATATAGTCGGTGAAACTGAAATTTTTTTCGAAATGAGCACGTTGACAGCAACCGCTTCGTCGTCGTACCATCGCATCGAAGCCCTAACAAAAGAAAACTACGATACGTGGTGTCTACAAGCGCAAGCAGTGCTAATCAAAAATGGCCTGTGGGAATACGCAAGTGGAGAGATTTCCGAACCGATTTCAACCAGCGACGAGACGGAAAAGAAAGAATTTCTGAAAAAAGATCTACTAACTCGGTCAGAATTATTATTACTTATTTCACCATCAGAGTTGAAACAAATAAAAGGCTGCAAGACTTCGTACGAGCTTTGGCAGAAACTGAAAAGCATTTATCAAAGTACGGGTCCCGCAAGAAAAGCAACACTGCTGAAGCATCTCATACTGAAAAAGTATGATAACGGTGACGTACGCGAACATCTAAATGACTTCATGAATACTGTCGATAAATTAGCAGATATGGACATTATTCTAAATTCAGATCTGCTGAGTATCATGATGACTGCTTACCCGCTTCATATGAAAATTTCAGAATAGCGGTAGAATCTAGAGATACACTACCAAAGCCCGAAGAGCTGAAAATTAAAATTATAGAAGAAAGCGAAGCTAGAGATAATCAAGATCTGAGAAAGGAAAGAAGAGAAGGTGCGTTCTATTCCAAAAAGAAGCTGAAATACTGCCAGAAATGTAAGAAACAGGGACATAATACTAATGAATGCTGGAGTAAGAAAAATAAACGTCAACAAAATCAAACATTCCAGAAAAGAGAAGAGAAAAACTTCAGTATAACGCCGACTTGTTTGTAAATTGCCTCTGCAGATACCTGGTGCCTTGACAGTGGTTGCACGTCCCATATGTGTGCACAGGAAGAACATTTTTTGAACATGAATTCTGAAACTGGAACTTTGCGGTTAGCGTCTGAAAATCACACTACTAAAGTTGAAGGTAAAGGTAAAGTACGTATAAACATCCAAAATGAAACAATTAACCTTATTGATACATTATATGTACCTACCCTGGCAACAAACCTGATGTCAGTCTCAAAGATCACCGAAAAAGGAAACACCATATTGTTCACAAAAGATAAGGCATACATTAAAAACCAAAAAGGTGAAGTAACTCTAACTGCTACAAAAGAAAACGGTCTGTACTACACAAAGGGAGAAAAAGCAAATATAGCAAAAACTGTTAACAATATTGAAATTTGGCATCGTAAACTTGGACATATTAATGAGAATGACTTAAAGTTAGCTGCAAACAAGAACCTAATTAAAGGATTGGTATTAGAAAAAGGAAATTTACCGGACTGCGAAGTATGCATTAAAGGAAAGATGGCTAGACTACCATTTTCATCCCTAGACGGACCACAGTCTACACAAGCTCTGGAAATTGTGCATAGTAACGTCTGCGGACCAGTCAACACTGAGACTCTAGCCGGATCAAAATATTTCCTGACATTTCTGGACGACTACACTAAATATTGTTATGTCTACTTCATATCGCACAAAAGCGAAGTTTTTGAGAAATTCAAAGAATACAAAAGCAAAGTTGAAAAATTTCACAACAAACCGATAAAAAGCTTACAATCTGATAACGGAAAGGAGTACTGCAATATAGAATTTGATAACTTCCTGAAACAAAATGGAATCAAGAGAAGGCTCACATCACCTTACACACCTCAACAGAACGGCCAAAGCGAACGCAAAAATAGGTCTCTTCTTGATAGAGCACGGTGTTTGATGATCGAAGGTAACATACCTCAAAAAATGTGGGCCGAGGCGGTATACACAGCGAATTATCTCATTAACAGAAGCCCAGCTAAAGCCCTGAAAGGTTGTACACCATTTGAAAAATGGACCGGCCGTACTCCATCTGGAAATCACCTACAGATTTTTGGGTGTAAAGCTTTCGTCCTAAACAAAAGTAGAAAAGGCAAATTTACACCAAAATCTGTAGAAGGAGTTTTCATGGGCTATGCACAGTTAGCAAAAGGCTATCGCATTTATATTCCTGAAAAACAAAGTATTGTAATAAGCAGAGACGTAAAATTTATTGATAAAATGTATTATAAGGGTGAAGACCGTACCGAAGAAAACTATGAAGAGTTTTTAAAGGAGCTTGAAGAACAAGAACACATGACACCTGACAAAGAAAATAAGGTTAATAAAAATACCGACATAAAGGGGAAGAAACAACAAAGAAAGAAGAACAAAGACTTACCTATCATAGAAGTCGAGTTCTCATCAAAACCTACCCATGAAAATGAAGTTATACCTCCTGAGCGAGAATCTGAAAATAATGAGCTTGAAGTCAACGAAGAGCCTGAAATCCGAGAAGGTATAAGTCATGAACCATTGAACATAAGAAGTTGTATAAACGAAGAGCCAAGACCCCGTAGAGAAAGTGAAATTCCGAATTGGCATCATGATTATGAGATGACAAATACAGTTTCATGTTCTGGTGAGAATCAAGAACCATTAAATGTAGACGTAGATGAACTCACATTTATATGTAATAAGGATTTCGAAACTGAGGAATGGCATGACGCTATTAAAGCAGAAGTAAAAGCTCACATTAAGAATGGAACTTGGAAAATTGTCAAGAAAGAAAAGGATATGAAAATTATTGATCATAAAATGGTTTTGAAAAATAAATGGACTCCAGAAAAAAGAGAGATAAAGAAGGCCAGACTCGTTGCGCGCGGATTTGGACAAAGACCTGGGATTGATTTCAATGAGACATACGCACCAGTTGCCAAATTAAGTAGCATTCGAACTGTAATTGGACTAGCTGTCGAAGAAGATTTGAAACTTAACCAAATGGATGTCACGACAGCATATCTGAATGGCGATCTGGTAGAAAACATATTCATGAAGTTTCCAGAATATATCGAGCAATATATTGCCGAAATTATGGTAGACGCATGCGATAAAGATGATTTTATTTTGTATGATAAAGCAAAGAAGATGCTAGAAGATATGAGAAGTATCGAACAAGAAAAAGTATGTCACCTCAAAAAGGCTCTCTACGGGCTAAAACAAGCAGGAAGACAATGGTATACAAAATTAGACAATGAACTAAAGAGAATAGGATTTCAAGCGTCGAAAGCTGATCTTTGTGTCTACATATTAGCCAAAGGAGGAGAGAAGACAGTAATTGCCATATATGTAGATGATCTCCTTATTGCTTATTCTTGTCCAAAAATACTGGCTGAAATCAAAGAAAAGTTAAGCGAAATATTTGAAATGAAAGATTTGGGACAACCAAAATGTATAATCGGAGTTGATTTGGAATACAAAGAAAATAAAATAAAATTAACCCAAAAGAAATTTATTCTAGAAACTCTAAAGAAATTTAATATGCAGGATTGCAAAATTTCTACCACACCGATGGAAGTTAATTTAAATCTGGAGCCTAATACGAAAGGAGGAGCAGAGAATTTGCCTTACAGAAACCTAATTGGAACACTTATGTATGTTTCAGTTGCTACCCGACCTGACGTAACGTACGCTGTAAATTATTTATCAAGATTCAATGATTGTTTTGGACCAGAGCATTTCAAATCAGCAAAGCGAATATTACGGTATCTTAAAGGTACGATCGATGTTGGTTTAACATACTCCAAATCACAAGAGCCATTAGAAGGTATGGCAGATTCTGACTGGGGTGCTTGCAAGTTGGACAGAAAGTCCTGTTCCGGTTACATTTTTAAATACGCAGGAGCAGCTATCAGTTGGGCATCCAAGAAGCAAAGAAGCGTAGCATTATCAACAGCAGAATCTGAATACACAGCTTTGACAGAAGCTGCAAATGAAGCTGTCTATCTTAGATCACTGTTCAGAGATTTGAACATTGATTTCGGACAAATAACAATTTGGAGTGATAATCAAGCTGCCATAAAATTAGGATATAACCCCATAGTATCCCCTAAGTCAAAACACATAGACCTTAAGGTTCACTACATAAGAGATTGTGTTAATCAAGGAATCCTGAATATCACTTACAAGTGTACAGAAGAAATGGAGGCTGACCTTTTGACGAAGGCATTACCAGGACCCAGATTAACAATGCTGAGAGTCAAACTAGGTCTTCTGCATTAGTGCTGTGAGGAGGAGTGTTGTAAGTCTATGGGCTATCACATCAGCAATGCCGTGTTCTAATTTGACACTTGCTTAAAATATTCTGACGTATGTAATATCATATCTGAATTATATATTGTGTAAAGTATATTAGTAAATATAGTTTATTAATAATATTTATTCTTTCGTCCGTCGTTCCACCCAACAATACCTACTCAAAGATTGGGCTTACAATATGCGGATAATGAATGATCAAGAATACAAAGAAAGCACAGTTAGTTAGTACGGAACACTACCTCAAAAATACTTATTACTTTTCAGTGTTTTTCAAATTACTTGAATATCTTTTGGTTTGAAAAATGTATCGAGTTTATTGGACAAAAATAATGACTACTTCTCCCCCTAATATGTTTTTCAAATAATTTTTTATCATTTTTCTATCTTTATTCTAGGCTGGTGGGAAATGTTTATTTATAAATTACTATTACAATAATTATTTCCGATTTTTGGATGGAGCAATGACTGAAAACGAATAAAAACAAGAAAGATGAGCATATTCTTAAAGGTAAGTGGCTGTTGACATTATTGTTTCGAGCTGACGTTCCATTGCTATACATTCCTATGACACAATACAATATAATCATTTGCACACTCTCTTCTCGGAGTACAGGGTTTTTTCGTAAAATGAACAGATGAAAACAGATTAGATTAGATTTGATGAGGTGACTAATCGGCTCATTCCACAGTCACCTTTTCAGATCTTTCGTGGTCCTTTGAATACAGATTAGATTCACCAACCCGACTCTTTTTAAATAGCCAATCAGCCTCGAAATTGTAATTTCTTGCCGGAGTCTCCTCATCGCATCAACCGTAAAACAAGAAACCGCACATTCCCCAGGCAGTCTCACTGGCATAGCACGTGCTCTGCAGTTTCCTCCTCTAGGTGACAGAATGTGCACATGGCTTTATCTGTCAACCCCATTAGCTTTGCGTGCCTGTTAAGCTTACAGTGCTCTGTTAACATACTTACTACCACTTTGACAGTTCTCATATCTTTGTTTATTAGGCTTGCCGTGAAAGTTAGCGAATGTCCTCTAATGAACTGTTTCGACTGTCTCTGCCCTGGTGAGA
This sequence comes from Lochmaea crataegi, assembly GCA_947563755.1. Taxonomy (NCBI): domain Eukaryota; kingdom Metazoa; phylum Arthropoda; class Insecta; order Coleoptera; family Chrysomelidae; genus Lochmaea; species Lochmaea crataegi. The sequence continues at coordinate 21,244,262 of OX387426.1, forward strand.
TTACCCACCACTCTAGAAATTTCTATGCCACCCACATTTTGGCCATATTTATTGTCGACTTTGTGACGCTGCAGAAGGGTTCCGGCGGTCCAATGAATGGCATTGATGAGCTGGTCTGACCGTTTCATCCGGCAGTTCGTTTCCCTTTTGTCCCTCGTGCCTTGGAACCCAGGCTAATATTACCTTGCATTGGTCTTCCAGTGCGTTTAAGGCACCTATGCAATACCATACTAGCTTACAGAGGACCTCTAAGGAATCGAGTGCGTTCAGGTATGACCTCCTGCACCTACTTCTGCCTTGGAGCTGTCCGTATACCAGGATGCCGCAGCCTGTACGGGTACGCCTTTTTTCCAGTCTTCGCTACCAGGTATAGTTATTTGGAAATTATTATTGAAACTATATCTCGTAGCCATTGCGTCAATGGGTTGCCCCATTAAGTCAGTATAAAAATGTGTAGTGGAGGCAGACTCAGCAAGACTTCTATTGCACTTGTGGAAGTGGTTTTGATGACTCCCGTAAAACACAGGCAAGCAAGCCTTTGTGTGCTACTTAACAGCCTCGCATCTCCACTTTCAGTGTCTTTGTTCACCACACTACTGATCCATGGGTTATCATTGGTGTAATAACCCTTTTGTTTATAGCCATTGGGTAATTTTTGACTGTATATTCATTCAAATACACGATCCAAATGTAATTTTTTTTAATTAGCCAATACCGAAGGCCAACGCGTACACATCGCTCAAATTGAAAGACTAAAAATATTCGATGTCAGTAATCCCCACCAATTTGCTTATGTTGTGTTTTTCTTCCACTACGTCTTCAAAGACATACTGCTTATTCGGTTCGATATTCTCAGTGGTAATTATTGTTACTACAGCGCTCTATCCTGCTGTTTTTTTTTTGCTCAACTGAAATCTTTTTTCTTGTTGCATTTGTCAAAATGGCTCCTGGTTTTTTGCATGTATCCATTTTACGCAATAATATAATGCTCGTCATTCAAGAAAGTCTTACCAAGATACTGAATTTTATTTGATAATAAATTGCTTATTTCAATTCATATATATAGGGAAATGGAAGACATGACGATTTCGAAGCTAATCAAGTGAAGTCAATTTAAACTTATCGAACGACTAATTTTTTCTGATTTTATATAACCCATATTTCTAAATGTACCTTTATTATTTGATTTTCTTTTGAACGCTCCAGAATACATTTCCGTTTTCAGAAAATTATGATTCATCTTTTATTCTGGAAGACGCTATTAAACGTCTGTGCGGCAGTAATCGTAAAAAGATCGCCTCTTGAACTCGGCTTTGTGACATTTCCTGAAGTTGAAAAGCCCCGATTTGTTTTATTTAACATGACCAAAGTGGAGGAGGTGAAGTCTCCAGAAAGAGATTATCATGATTTTACATCAAAATCGCCTTTTCACAAAATTTCTCATATTAGCGAATGGATACAAGGTAAATATAAACATTAATTGACATGCTTCTCTTATTTTACACGTTACTTCTACTCAAATATATTTAAATACACATCAATTTACCAAAACGGCTCGGAATTTCCTAGATATCAGCGAGGAGTGAGAATTTTTAACGAGCCCAACAATTATAAATTATCTACATGGTCCCAAGAACAATAATGAGTTGGAGTTATTTTTGTAGAAAATGGCCTCAGCGTATTAGACTGGATTGCCGTTTTTCAAATTTTTGGCCGAGTATGACATGACAACTTTACATTTATGAAGTAAAGTATTATTATTTGAAAAATTATCCCTCAACTTCTCTTACGGCCTTCTTTTTGGTAGGTTAACATATCGTTATAGATCAAATATTATGTTATGAGGTGGCTATAGGCCTATTCCTCTTCGACCTTTTTCAGTTCTTTTGTGGTCCTTTTTATCTAAAAAACTCCAGCCCGACTTTTTCAATGAAGTTCACTAGCTTCGAGACTGAATTTTCCATATAGCTCTTTGCCAGTAGCTTTTCGTCGTCTAGTGCAAAGAACCGTAAATTTACCAGGCTATCGCTGTGTGTTGTGTCTTTTTTTCCTCTAATTTACAGTATGTCAATCTCATCAGCTTCAAGTGCCATTATAAGCTTAAGCCAAAGAATCGAGTGCCTTTAGCTCTGTCTGGCTATCTTAGAAGAAAGCAATTGAAAGGTATAGTTCTTCTAGGCTTAATGTAATGACCCATATATTTTTAATGCATTTGAAGGCAAGTGCCCCCGCAGTAGAAAGTTTGTAAACTGCTTCCATACGCTTGACTTCGATTTCCTAGTATTCTCGGGTGTCAACTGCTTAATATCCTGGCGAAAATTGACGTTGTTGGAAATCGAAAAATAAATTTTAATTATTTCAAACACAATTTGGTGTGGACTTTTCTTACCGAATACCACACGAGGTCAAATTAAATCCGGAAATTTTTTCGAGCTCATAAATATTTTGAAAATTATCCCGAGCCGAAGACCTCTAGTGGTATTACTAGTGATAATATTTCTCTACAATACAATTCACGCACACCCCTCGACGTTCCAACCCAGGTCATGCCAGATGTTCAACATTTTTCATGACCCAGTTGGCCGAGTTAAAACTGTCCGGTTACTTCGTTATATTATGCCAAATACTGGACTGGATGTATTAGCTTTTCATTGCAGGGCTGCTATGTTGCCAGCTATTCGAAATTTTCTTAAATATAGTAACATACATAAAGTTGTTTTTAATTAACTATTCTTTTTCCAGCAATTTTAAGCGACTTATTTTATTGCTTACTAATAAATTTATATTATGTATATTTTTTAAATACCGGGAGTCCCAGAAGTTTCTGACCCATTTTAATTGCAAACTCAGAAACGATAGAGAGGTGCGGTTTTCGTTGAACAATTTCTTTTTATATAAAGTTTTTTCAGTATAAATGTTTAATTCGTGAAATCTTATATAGGGTGTTTTAAATAAATGGTATTTTTTAAATGCAAATATCGTCTATTTTTTTAATGAAACACCCTATATATTTTTATTCTATCTGAAAGCTGAACTCTTCCCCTTCCCGAAAATGTATAATTTGTTGAAGTTTAACTGTTGTCTGGTCCGTGGGAGTGTCTGTGGAAGTGGTTCTTTATGTCCCCGTGACATACAGACATTCTAGCCACTGTGTGTTTCTCAACAAATTCCGTGTCCCCACCTGCTGCATCTTTGTCCACCACACCACACATAGTGTATATAGAGTGAGTTTTAAGTATGGAAAGCCTCAAGTATCTCGGAAACAAATTGCACGATTTTTATGGATTTTGGTGTGCAAGGATCTTGGGATATGGCCGATATTATGGTGGTATTTACATTGTTGTCAGATCTTTCCTTTTTACGGAATAATAATAAACTTTGTTATTCCAAATGGATCACTCTGTATATTGTTTGCCTTTTGAAATTCTGTGGCTCCCGCGATCACCCGACATGACTATTTCCTGTGAGGTCACCTAAAAAACATCGTTTATAAAACAAAACCTGCCAATATTCAGAAACTAAAAGATAGGATTACCTCAGAGATAAGAAGAATTGAGTAGTCAGGGATGTTGCGAAATGTATTGCAAAGCGTTAAAAATCACATGGCTTGTTGTATTGAAGTAAACGGACAACATTTTGAGCATCTGCTGTAATCGCCTAAAGTGTATGTTTTCTAAAATTCCTAATTTTTCTACTGCTCAAATCTGAACATACCTCTAACATGAAACAAAAATTTAAAGATTTGTCTTCAGTTGCTGTAGGTTTGCTGCGCCATGATTTGGCTACATCTCTTACTGCGCCAGTTTCGTTAAACTTTTACTAATTTACTGACAGTAGACCTTGTTAAGATATTTCTATTAGGACCTAAATTATTAAAAATTATTCAAATTAAGTGAGTTTATTCAATCATAGCCATCTAAATGTATTATTTTGTCAACAATGTAAATACCACCATAATATCGGCCGTATCACAAGATCCTTGCTCACCAAAATCTATAAAAATCGTACGATCCGTTTCCGAGATAATTGAGGCGTTCCATACTTTAAACTTTCCCTGTATATAGTAACCTATTTCCATGTATTAACGGATGTCCAAGTTAAACGAGCAGTCCGAAATTAATTGAATCAGATAGGTAATTTCAAAAATATTGAATCACAGAATCATTTTTTAAAAATGGACCAATCGCCAGGCACCGCCCGTCCCCACAACAGAAAATAATTGTATCGGATTTATAACTGACGGTGAATTATTCAAGATGTTCTCGAAAATATTTACAGAGTACGAAAATAGTTTTTCTTTCTATGTTAATTGATTTCACCATATCGAATTTCTATTAAAGCTTTACGTGATTTCAGGTCGAGTTGAACATCATTCTTTCATACCAGCGCATCTCCATAATATCTTTATACCAATAGTGATACCCGTGAAAGAACCTATAGCAATTGCTGAACAATTTTATCCGAATGTTGTAGGTGGATATGCCATAGGTCAACATTCGGGAGGACAAGGAGCTGGACATGGTTATCAAATCATTTTCAATTAACTTGCTGGAATTTTTATTAGAAAATCATCATAATAAAGTGTATTATGTAAGACTAATGGATGGTTCGTTCAAAAATATATTTCAATTTTATAATTTTCAATAAAAATTAATGACCTGTAGTATATATATTTTATCGCTCAACAACTCCCAAATGCAGATATAAATCAAAACACCTAATTCTCAAATGTATCCAGCAAGGATACACGTAACATATTGTTATAATAGTCGCATAATATTACAATCGCAGATAAACACGTAGGTATTTCTAAATTTTCAGCGATATGTATTCGCATAGTAATATACGTGCTGCATACATAATCATTATATTCGTAGGTGCTTGTAGATACAGTAGCCTCACTACGCAAAACTGTGTTCGACCTATAGTTATATAATTCTAGTATTTTTGATTTCATTTCACCTTATATTGTATTCTGTTCTTTTTTTTTTTGTTTGATATATTTCTTTTATTCTTTTTCTCATGGTTCTACCATGCCTGAAACATTCAGCAGAACTTCTCACACTGTACAGGAATAAGATGTGAATTATAACCTGTTTCATGACTGGTCATGCACAAGTGAACGAATATCTGAACAAATTAAAGCTCTACAACTGTAAGATTGGGAAATGGGAAACTGTCGTACTGCCTATATAGGTACTTATTTATTATATATAGTATACTTTTACTTATTCTGACAATTTAATTCCAATCTTGAGACAAGGAAATGTCTCAACACTGATATGATCGGGGCAGCATAACCTCACGAACGCATCGTGTTTTAAGAAAATATTCTTAGGCTTCTACATCTGTCTTCGGATTCCCATTTTTTTCTTCAGACGAGGTATTATTAGAAGAAATTTCTAAACAATGAGTGACTGTACCAATGTTTGTACTATTTTCATAATTTTCCATTCAAAAGGGACAAATGTGTTTAACTGGTCGTACTATAGATCCCAATGTTTTCCATTCAACATCCCGTACTTTTCCATCACGAACAATCAATATTCCAATTACGCGGCCTAAAATCCAATCCATGCGTTTTTGTTATGGATTTGAAACAAAACAGATAAAACCGATATCACCTCTACTCTACTTCCTTTTTGACTTATAACTTTTAATTGTCCTAAACATTCCACTCTTAACCTTTTTTGGGAGTGTTCTTGTAGTTTTTATTTGTATATTCTGAACATTCTTCTTAAATCTTTACTACTACCTTAGAAATTTCGGGAGCATTTGTTTGAGTAGTTTCTTGCAATAATATCTTAGCAATAAGATTCAGTAAATTGAGATTTTGAAAATGGTATTCGATTACTGCTCCTGAAATAAATTGACTACATGTTATCCCAAACACAACTTTGGCGTGACAAGATATTTGTAGGTTTGGGCTCTCGACGTACCATACAACTTTAAAAAATCTCTGTCTGAGATTCAAGCCAATCTGTAAAAATGCTTTTCGTATGTCTGCTATAACTGCAAGCTGCTTATTACATCTGAATCGAAACAGCATAGACGGAGTTTGTTCAATCAAATTAATACCTTTCTCTCAGCACTGGTTTATAGAAGATTGTATTGGCGTGCATTTGCTCTGTTGCATCGAAAACTGGTCTCATTTTTTTGTTCTACTAGAAGAATTAATTACTAGATGATGGTGCAAAAACTAACGGTAAACGGTAAAGGTGAATGGCTTATCTACTTCATATCTACCATCTTTTCTTATTTTTACTATGGACAAAAAATGTTCCATCCATAACAAATTGTTCAATTTCCTTCTCTGTGATATTTCCTCGTTAATCAGCGTAGAAATGACCACCATGGATGAATAACTTTCGATTGCCTCTGTAGAGTTAGCTTTACCCATCAAAGTCCAGCATAATAAAGTATGACTAGGACCAAGGCCACAACTTGAATCCTTTTGTTCTCCAATTTTCCCATAATATCCGTGCCAACAAGCATTGCAATAGGCCTTTCTTTCTTTAATATTGATTACAAAAAAAATAATGATTAAATTACAAAAACAAAATAATAACTACTTAGAATTGTAGAAATTGAAACTAAAATTGATATTATTGTAATTCGTAATTTGTAATGAAATCGGCAATAAAAATTTAGAGATATATTTTGTATCCATCAACATGTAGTTGTATTGTGGTCTGCCTAACTAGTAGTGATTCTATAGTTCCATTTATGCATTTATAACATCGATTTATTCGATTATGCACAACCGAAATATCGTCCATTTACTTCATTACATAAATATTTCGATAGTCTATCCTAACCTAACTTTTTAGTATAGTATAGTTTTTTAAATTAAAGTTTAGTACCTATATTTTGAAAAATAATTTATAGTGAGTGGGAATTAGGTATTAAACGATGAACTTTCTACGACAACTTATTCCAAAAGTACCCATTCGGCCGACGTTAGTTTCTGTTGCATCAAATGTTTCCATAAAAAACAGTTTACCAGACATTTCAACACTTCTTTCTAATAAGTTGTTAGGGCTCAATATACAAGGTAAGCAATGAATATAGAAATGTTAAGGTTAACAACGTTTTACTTCTGAAATCCATGGTACAAAAATATGTATCAAATGGAAATAGTTCTCCTCTGCTCCTTAGGGAATTCAGTACCTAATTGTACAAATATGTCTAAGTGTATTCATTTAAGTGATGAAGTAATATTTTAAGCTATTCAAATAATAAGTTGCAATAGTATATATGTGCTTAATTTAATATATCGAATAGGTACTTGCACAAATACCAAAAAAAGAAAACGGTAGGATAATCATTTAGATTTTTATTCAGTTTATCAGTACTCAAAAGTATGTAGAATGAAAATTGAATCATAAAATACCTCTATGTAAAATTATTTATCTTATTTTTAAATCTTAACATGTGCATAAATATTCAAAAAAACTTAGTGCCTAACAGTTTGCACGTTTGACAGATATGATAATATGCATATATTTGCAGTGAAAGAATGTGTACTAGGATTTCTTCTATTATGAACATTATTTAGAAATTTTGTTTTGTCTCCTGCTACCATCAATAAAAGGTAATGATGGAATTAATAATAATTTCCTACATCACTAATTGTACTGTATCTGTCAGGTACCTATTCGTCCAGTAGCCCATCACACATGTAGGGTTCATTATTTCAAATGAATGCCGTTTTCACCATCGAGTTTCATGTGAAAAACAAGTAGAATAAGGCTATTCCCCAAGTCCCAAGTAGATAATCGACACTACAGTAGACATTGAAAATCTTGAAATTTTCACAAATCTAGAGCAATTAACTTATGGATGCCCAGTACTTGCATGTATTCTTTGGGTACTACTTTTCATCCGAGAACAAAATGGCATACAAATCCAAGTGATACTAATGGTTGGTAAGCACTGGTTAAAAATTTTTAATAAGGTGGAAAAAAAAGTAACTAACCTATGTATGCCAAAGAGAGTTAATATTTTGTTATCTTAGTAGATGTTAAAAACGATAGTGGCTTGGTAATAATTTTCCAAATATGATGTAAAAGTTATATTAAGAACAATTAACTCATGGATGCTGTTTGATATATAAGTAAATATTATCGACTATTAAAGCTTAAATATTCAATGGCAGATGTTTTTTTTGGGTTTAAATTAGTGGCAGCCACAGTTCAAAGATTAATATTTATTAATTTTTAGAACAATAAACTAATGGATGCCATTAATGTTTCTATTAATGTTATAGTAATAAAAAACTGAAATTCATTGGCATACATTTTTGATGTATAATGGTAATGTAATAACAACAATTAACTACAGTTTGCCTCTCTATACAGAGCATATGTTCAGAGTTCGTAATATCATAATACATTCTAGCTTTATGGTTTGATCAATTTGCGAATTCAACTGATAAACGTCAAACAAATTCCATGACAATATAAGTAGTCATAGCTGATAGGTATAGGGACTGCTACATTACGTGGCTATTGCAACTCTAGGCTCAGGCTTATATACTTTTTTGTAAATTGATTTTATTTAGCATTCGCGCATTAAATTGTATGCCACGATGAAAAAATATATGGAAATAACTCGGGAAATAATTAGTTGATTATCAATACTTAATGGCATACATTAGTTAATTGTTCGAGAATGCACAGTATTTTTATTCATTAACAGTAGTTTATAACAATTAGTAGCATTAGGAATTGGAAGCCAAACTGCAGTTAACATTAGAATAGAAAAGTTTCAGTATACAAAATGTTTCAAGCACTATTTAATTGTTCTAAATTATAACTTTTACATCATATTTTTAAAATTATTAACAAATGAAGTATCGCCGCAAAATGTATGCCACTAATGTTTTTAACTTCTACTAAAATAACAAAATATAAACACTCTTCAGCATACACAAGTTAATTGTTTTTTTTTTCACCTTTCTAGAAATTTTTAACCCTCGCTTATCAACCCTTAGTATCACTTGGATTTGTATGCCATGTTGATTTCAAATGAAAAGTAGTACCCAAGGAATGCATCCAAATACATGGCATCCATAAGTTAATTGTTCTGGTTTTGTGAAAATGCTGTGGTTTTCAATGTCCACTGTAGCGTTGATTATCCAGCTTGGATCTTGGGGAATAGCCTTATTCTACTTGTTTTTCACATGAAACTCAATGGCGAAAACGGGAACCATTCTAAATAATGAAGCCTACATGTGTCATGGGCTACCAGTATAAATCCGTGGGATCTCAATCATGTGAATATATAGTACTGGAAATGGTAGGCAGAGTTTGGTTGTTAGGTAATTGGTAGGTTAGGGGTTCTCATGTCAGTGGCAATTGCTTGCTGTCATCTGTTTTGTTTTTACATTCAGGACATTTTCCCATTTCTGCTGCATCTCTGATTATGAAATTGTTAGTATAGAATATAATTTAAATAACATGATTTTGGTTTGTCAGGGTTTTGTAATGTGGCCGATATTAAGGTACATTTATATCTGACATTTATTGCACGATATTTAAACCAGGCAATGATTGTTGTGATTTAAACGAACATTTATAGTAGGTAGTATTAACATTGCTGTCAGTTTTTTCGTTTTTCTGGAAATATTATAAACTTTAGTATCTCAAATTGATCACCCATATTTTCTATTTCTTAAATTTTTAAATACTGAATATTTTCAATGTCATGTTTATATCCTAACAGAAATCTCCCTACAAGGTAATACTCAATCAATTGAAAAAACTACCAAAACTATTGTAGTAAAATATTTACCCAAATCGGAGCAAACATCAAGATGATTAAGAGCGCGCTCCTAAATTAGACAGCTCAAAACAGTTGGCACCCCTGACTTGCAACAAAATTTAGGTCATTTTGTAAACAACAAATCTAAAGAACGCAGTAAAATTAAGTGTTGAAATTTTAACACAATATAACTTGGACCTTTGTCTTGGGGATCAGGTATTTTGGTTAAGTTTTATATTGTTATAAAAAAGATATTAGCCATTATGTGATGGTATGTTTTTGACAGTTTTGACAATTTGTGGTCACCAATTTGAACGCCAAGATCTGATCCCCAAAAGAAAGCCTAGAGAATTCCATTCTGAAAATATGAAATCTCAAGTCATTGTATTTTTTGAGATTTGTTGCATACAAAATTTTCGAAACGAACATTAGTTCAGACGTTCCACCGTCTTGATGGATGGCGCTGTATGGAACTTCAATGACAGATGACGATGGTTTTGTGTAAAAATATTTCAAATTATTTATTATTGTTTATGTTTATAGCATAGCTTGTCAGTATATATAAGTGGTTATAATAAAATAATCTTCATGCTGAAAAAGTAAATGTGTGCTTCGTAAATGCTCTTTATATTTACTCCACATGTGCTCCATCACAAGTAACGTGTTTAGTGCCTATAGGTGTGAAATAAACCACAAATATTTTTAACTAAGTACTGCTAGTGATCCCACAAAAAAGTGCCCTATATTTATTGATCCCCATATCGGGGCCTTTTGGTTCCTCCGGGGACCTGTACACAACCATAGACTGCATCAGCATACATTGCTAATATTAGTAATAAATGACTTCTACTAATTGACCAAAATAGACATTTCGTATTCTATTCTATACTGTTGTAATCTTTTATTTTCGAAACACAGGAATAAAAATGTTATATATTTTTGATCTTCAATTTTTCCAGGTGATGTATCGAAATGTTATTATAAATACTTTTTGCAGTTTTCCTCCAGTTTGTAATGAACGAACATGCCTGTTTTTCCATTGACTCTTCTTAATCTTAATTATTCAAGTAAATTATACCAAAAATGTCATCTTTGATTGAAAACAAAAAGAAATGATTTAGGCAATCTTTTTGTTTAATTGTAGTATTACAAATTTGAAGTACAGAGTAAGTAGGCAGTTTTTATATTAATTATAATACAGAAAGAAATGCTAATTAATTAGGTAAACTATAAAAATGTTTATTATAGCGATAAACATACATGTCTGCTTTTTCAATGATCCTTATTACTTATTCAAAAAAAATCACAGCAAAAATAGGTGTAAGTATGTTTTTATTGAAAAGAAACAAATCAAAAATATTCTATAAAAATAAATAAAATTATTATTACATTATGTTTAATGTATTTGTCTTTATATTTATTAGTACATAGCAACTGAAGTTCATCTTCCATTTTTCTCTACCATTTCTCCTCAGTCCTCAGAACAAAAAGAAAATAAAAAGTTTATAAAATTATCCATTTTTTACGATTCTACACTCACAAAGGGGTGGTGACACCCATCGACATACTGAAGTCTTGATCCATATAGCAGAGACATATAGTTATAAAGACTGAAAAAAAAACAATTTAATTCTAAATACTCTAAATAAATATTTTTACTAACAAAATTATTTCAAACTCATTTCAGCAAAAGTTTTAAACAGTCCATTTTATCAGAACTGTAAATGAAATAAAAAAAATTAGATGTTTCTTCTAAATAGGTGTTGACATTTTTTTACTTACTGAATAGTTATAGCGAACACTGCTATATGGATTATTATTTGGACCTGTGCGGGAAGTTACATCAGGCTTCGTTTTAATTACATAATCAGAACTGTAAATGAAATATAAAGATTAGATGTTTCTTCTAAGTAGGTGTTGACATTTTTTTACTTACTGAATAGTTATAGCGAACACTGCTATATGGATTATTATTTGGACCTGTGCGGGAAGTTACATCAGGCTTCGTTTTAATTACATAATCAGAACTGTAAATGAAATATAAAGATTAGATGTTTCTTCTAAGTAGGTGTTGACATTTTTTTACTTACTGAATAGTTATAGCGAACACTGCTATATGGATTATTATTTGGACCTGTGCGGGAAGTTACATCAGGCTTCGTTTTAATTACATAATCAGAACTGTAAATGAAATATAAAGATTAGATGTTTCTTCTAAGTAGGTGTTGACATTTTTTTACTTACCGAATAGTTATAGCGAACACTGCTATAAGGAATATTATTTGGACCTGTGCAGGCAGTTACATCAGGCTTCGTTTTAATTACATAATCAGAACTGTAAATGAAATATAAAGATTAGATGTTTCTTCTAAGTAGGTGTTGACATTTTTTTACTTACTGAATAGTTATAGCGAACACTGCTATATGGATTATTATTTGGACCTGTGCGGGAAGTTACATCAGGCTTCGTTTTAATTACATAATCAGAACTGTAAATGAAATATAAAGATTAGATGTTTCTTCTAAGTAGGTGTTGACATTTTTTTACTTACCGAATAGTTATAGCGAACACTGCTATAAGGAATATTATTTGGACCTGTGCAGGCAGTTACATCAGGCTTCGTTTTAATCATATAATCAGAACTGTAAATGAAATATAAAGATTAGACGTTTCTTCTAAATAGGTTTTGACATTTTTTTTACTTACTGAATAGTTATAGCGAACACTGCTGTATGGAATATTATTTGGACCTGTTTGGGCAGTTACATCAGGCTTCGTTTTAATTACATAATCAGAACTGTAAATGAAATATAAAGATTAGATGTTTCTTCTAAGTAGGTGTTGACATTTTTTTACTTACCGAATAGTTATAGCGAACACTGCTATATGGAATATTATTTGGACCTGTGCGGGCAGTTACATCAGGCTTCGTTTTAATTACATAATCAGAACTGTAAATGAAATATAAAGATTAGATGTTTCTTTTAAATAGGTGTTGACATTTTTTTACTTACTGAATAGTTATAGCGAACACTGCTATATGGAATATTATTTGGACCTGTGCGGGCAGTTACATCAGGCTTCGTTTTAATTACATAATCAGAACTGTAAATGAAATATAAAGATTAGATGTTTCTTCTAAATAGGTTTTGACATTTTTTAACTGACTGAATAGTTATAGCGAACACTGCTATATGAAAATTATTTGGACCTGTCACTTGTCAGTTCTGAAAATGAAAAGAAATTAGATTTTTGTAAACAAGTCTTATTAGTGTTTTTACTTACGCATTAGTATCAGCGGCATCCATATATTTGCCCTAATTTTCTGGATTCTGTCTTGCCAGACTTCTTTTTCTCATATTCTGATATTGCTTGCTTGCCTATTTGATTTCTGATTATTTCAGGAGCTATACATTCTGTATAGAATTGCTTCAGTTTCAGACTCATTTTTTCGGCCCATATTTTTCTATCTATCTCAATTTCCTGTATATATAGATCTATATTATCGCAGACATACACAACAAAGTAACATCTGCTACTATTAGCACAACACAATCCCGTTGTGTGGTGACTATTAGTTATTTTGGTGTATTCTTTGGTTATATTCTGGTTATATTTAATTGCCCGATTGCCCCTGGCTAAAAACACACGCTACCCCTACCCAGTCGAATTTGTTCGTTTTTTGCACATGAAAACGTAAATGTTTAGAATTTACATAGTTGCCACAACTATAAAAATAATGTTGAATTTACTTACCTAGTTATTGTAACGAGAAAATAATAATGAAAAACCTACAATTATCTTAAATGAAACAATAACAACATATAAGCACATACTTACCTGATAAATTTCTATTTTGGAAACCCAAAAATTAATCACAATTTGCCTTATGAGTAATACACTAATACAAAAATTTTCTCCTTGTTTGAGGATTTTCGTATAACATGGCAACATCGGTTGTGAATGCAGCATTCTGTATTTTACTTGGCTCTTTTGGATTCTAAAGCTTCGATGCCAAATGTAAAAATTATCCCTAGAAATCCTTACAATTTAATAATCCTCTCCATTATGACGATAAAAAGAGATGAGGATGGTTATCTAGTTTTTAGCTTGCCATAGGTAATAATAATTGTTGAATAAAATTAATGAATGAGGTAGGTAACATTACATTTTAAAAAATTTCGAAGCATAAATGTTTTTTGTAGGTAACTTTGTCTTGTCAATATACCTAGTCGAAATTACCTTACAATTTAATTGATTATATAAGCATTTAAAACAATGAAAGAAAATAAGAACCCAAATAATTATTATTAAAGGATGTCTTAGTAATAGTGTTAGTTGTTGATTTGAAAAATATTGTAAAACAAAGGAAGTCTAAAAAATTAATTTCGTCTACCTACTCTAGAAATGGCAATAGCGCTTCTTCGTCATAGACTTGGTAGGTGATCTGTGGTTGAAATATTTGAGCTTTATTTATTTTTCCCTTCAATCTGTTTTCTTATCTTATCAGTAGGTACTAGTTATGTGGTTTCAATTATTTTTGGAATGAGGGTAGGTCCGTAGAATGGGTAAAAAAACTGAAGTTTATAAAATGTTTTAGCGAAAAGCTCGGTCAAATTCAGTTCCTTTTTGTATAAACATATTTTAAAATAAGTAATCTTTTAAAAACGAAAAGATGTTTAGAATTAAAAATAACTCTCAAATAGGTATTCAATATTGTTTGTTTAGATCAAAAAAATAATGTTTTCGACATTTTCTGTGACATAAAAAAATTTTTGATGTAAAACAATGTGTTAAATATTTGGAAGTTATTTTTAATTCTAAACATCTTTTCTTTATAATTTTTGAAATTGTCCAAAATAAATGTACCTACCTACCTACTTGAGACTCTTGAGCAAAAATACATCTAATTTAAATTTTGTTATCTAATGTATATATTATACCTAGTTTATTTCGTATTCAATAAATTATTTTAAAAAAATGAAAAATGGTCCGTAATAATTAATAATGGGATGTATATATTATATTATATCTATAGGTAACCTATCACGTGAAAATATTCACAAGATTAGCTTTTTGCAGTATTTTTTCATTCAGATAATACCAATGGATTTTTGTTAGGTCGGTTTGGTTTGCTTTGTATTTTATCATTAGGTACTTACCTACTTCTCAATAAATGGAAATTATAAATCTCGATATATAAAACTTGAAAATATAGAGAAACGACGATAATGATTGGATTGGATTTTAATTTCAAAATTAACCTATAAAAGTACAGAAAAAAATTAAAGAATAAAAGAGAATACCTATAGATAAAATAAACATACTAGCTGTTGAGGAAAAATAGCAAATAAATAAAATCATAATTTACCTATTGCGATTGAAAATAAAAATATTTGCTGGCAGAAATTGTGTTTGTTTACCAAAACATCGAAACAGCTGATCCGGAGAGAAGTTTGTTTGAATCGTGAAGAGCAAAGATAAATACTTTATACCTATACGGCCAAGAGTGGAAATACAAAAAGAGAGAGAGAAAATAAGTTGCATAAATAAAAGCCGATTCGGTACTACTAGCGACATCTATCGTACATATTTTGAACCAAAAAATTACTAGATAAGTAACAAGTTTTGTGTAAGTTTTAAGGTTTATACACCTGCGCGGAGGGCCCTCTTAACTTCAGGCTAACATGGACCACCTTGCTGTTTTTGTCGGTTTTGATCCACTGATCAGGAAATACTGAATGCTGTAGGATTTATATAAAAAAATATGCCAATTAAGAATCCAGGCAAATGAGGGACAGTCTCAACATTTACAATAGTTTTCATTTGTATTTGGGGAGAAAAATCTATATATTGTTTTTGTCATTAAGTAGTAAGTAATTTTCTTGGTTATTATGTTGAAATTTTTGTATTTTTTAAGCCAATAAATGCAAGTTGGCTCAGCAGTCGTTAAAGTAAAACCAGAAATCTAAGAAGGTCGTAAATCAATATTAGTCGAAGACTACCTATTGTTCGAAATATAGATAAGCAATAAAAACGTGTGTCCCTTAAAAGATTCCCAGGTCCGGATTAAAATATCTGATGAAATAGTTTGGCATTATAATATTAGTGGACTCTCCAGTATTTTTGGCTTTTGTTGAGACAATTTTGTATTTAAATTTATTTGATAATAAAAAATCTCCTAAGGTTGACTTAGAACCCTTGGTAAAGGTATGTTTAAATATATGTAAATAATAAAATTTATTTACCTGGCCACCAGACTTTCAGTACTAATGGGCTATTAACAGGATTATAGCGATAATGGTCTATTTACGATTACAAAAAAAATAAAGTACCAGATTTGGAAAGCAAGACTGTTTTGAGAACTGACGGCTTTCCAATTTCAGAAATAAAAGGGGGAAAGTTAAACAACATTTAGTCATTACCTACCTAATATTCCATTGTGTCAATTGTGTCGTGAAAAATGTGGCGTTCAAGGACTCATCCTGAAGCTCTAGTACTTAAACTGGTTTTCGTAGTACCTACCACTAGTCGACAAATGTTTTCTCCACGATCATCACAGAATTTGACAATTCTGAAATCAAATTTGATTACAGAATGCTGGAATTCTCTCCTGAAATTGAAGAAATATTCTGCAACACCTCTACCCCCATGCAATTTAAATGTATTTATAGTTTGGCAAACATAACTGAAGCTGTGAAAGGAATGCGGTCGAAAACATTCGATATTGCCACGTTTAACTATGGAAAACCTAAAGTGCTAAGTATGTAGTGATAATAATTAGAAAATGGACTTTTTATTATTAACAATATGTCAATAATGATTAAACGTTAGTTCTTTAATGTGCTTGTTTCATTGGATTTTGTCTATTAACATTATTTTTTCAATTTCTGAATATTAAAAGATAAACACTTTTCCAAATATGTTATGGGTTTCCTTCAAGCCGGCAACGTCGTGCGAAAATCATAATTAAAACGCCCTCCTACTAACTCAATTGGTGAATATTTATCGAACCCCCGTTGCTAGGTAACCACCTGACTTTCTATTGGCAAGCGCGTGGGTGTATTTTTCCCTCTCTCTTCGACAATTGATTGACATTGATTATCCAGTGGCGTTTATAATGTCAATATTTTCCTTCGTATTTTCAGTTTTACTTGGTATCTTATTATTTCGTATCCATATTGAATTGAAGTACGATTTTTAACAAATAGGTACCGTGTTTTGAAAAATACCTTACCTTTAAAGCAAAGCATAAATCAGTTACTATATATAATTATTATATAATAATAATTATTATTTACAATACTTTTATAAAATAGGTACCGTACGCTATTGGTACGTTTATGACAGATAACGGCCATGTTTCCTCCCCCCTTACCGATGCCCCGTAGCTTCAGATAGACTTGCCAAACTATACATTCTCTCTCTAGTGATAGAATAATATTCTCACACTGGTTAGCAATAATAACATTAGCCTTGAGGCAGTTGATTGTCATCGTAGTGTCAAAACTTGAGTAAGTGTCAAAATTATTGCTGTCACGTAACCGTAACCTAACCTAACCAGAGACCTAACCACGCAATTGTTGAAAATACCCCCAATAATGCACCAGTTTTTCATTTCGAGAACTGTACAAATATAACAATTAATACAAAGTAGAATGTTTCTTGGATTATTGAGTGTTTACCTAATATAATAATTGTGATTCAGTTCTGTAATATAAATTATCTTTTGTTTATTTCTATTTAAAAATATATATTTAAAATCTTTGATCGTGGAGAAAGTATAGTCTACTACTCGGTTAGAATGAAAATTCGTGATGCTCGTGGATCCTCACGCTGGCCTTCGGCTCGCGCTCGCATCGAATTTTCATTCTAACCTTGTTACAGAATATACTATTACACCCTCATGGGAAACAAATTATGTTAAATGTTTATACCTTCCTTCTGAAACGTGGAATGTCCAGAATAAAGCTGTGCAAGAAAAAGCTTCTTTAACAAAAACACCGTATTCCAGAGTGTTTAAAATAGTAACTAAACATTATAAAATTTCTGAACTATGATCGCATTTATTATCGTGATGTTTATAAACCTTTTTGTGTTATATCAAAGAATACATCAGTGGTGTATTCTTTGGTTATATACAGATTGCGAAAAATCTTAGCTCGACATACGATTCACACAAGTACGACAAGGGTAATATGAACAACACTACTTGAAAGAGAGAGAAGAATTGTTCCCACACGCCCATGTGTGATGAGCGTGATGGGCGTGTGACAAGGATAATACGAATAGCACTACTTTAAAGAGAGAAGAATTGTTGTTCATATTATCCTTGTCGTACTTGTATAAATCGTATGTCGACCTAAGATTTTTCGCAATCTGTATATCTATATTATATATACATAACTGAACAAAGAATGGTACTTTCTACTAACTCGAAGAATTTTAAGTAACAATCCCTATTTGATAAGCAAGGTCGTCGGCCGCCATTTTCCTAAGTGGGAAGCATGGAAATCAAACATCGTAACCTGCCTTTCTCACTTCATTTATTACGTACTTCGTGTTTTTTCACATTACAACTTTAGTCATGGAGTCATTATTAAGAACCTACATCGTTCTTTAACTTTAATTATAGCAGGTACATCTTACATTTCACAATGTTGAACTTAGTTGTTCCTTGGACTTTCTCACATCGTCTTAGATCGACAGTCGGACGAAAAGTGTTGTCGTCGAAGCGTTCAGCCAAAGAATACACAACAACAAGAAGTGAAGCCCGGCGAAAATCCTTTGATGTTGGAGGGGCAAAAATAAATAACCTTGAAGGTGACAGCTAACGCTGGCATACACTGAGAACCATAATAAATGCTTTCAGCTTTACTCGAATCACACTGAGAAAAAGTATTTTAACATAAAGTTGTGTTTTATCAAATGTATTATGTAGATATTTTTCCATCAGTAACTATTTCTGCACTTTTCGTTGACAATATAAACGTGAAATAGATCATTTAAGAAAATAATTTCAACCTACAAGCAAACTCTATTCTAATTTGGGTCTGTAAAAACCATAAGCAAGAGGCCTACAATATGTGATCGCATGACATATGACGACTAATTTGAAACATGGCGTCTGTGAACTCGTTTTTATCCGAAATTTCGCTTCTTGTTAGTTGGGTATTCTTTGGTTCAGCGCACATCTAGCCGTTAAAACGAATCTCATACCGTGATTGGCGTAGAATATTCATGTGACCTAAGCAGAGGGTAACCGGTGGGTATTTTGAAAAGACACAGGTACGGCTTGGCGTCATGAGAAAAATTGAGTAAATTGATTTGCTTTCAGAGAGGATTTTAGTAAATCCGAACAATAACAATTCTCAATTATATTGAAGCGATTTTTCTTAATAATTATCTTAACCCAATATCATTATACCTACCTATGAAACAAAATTTAATGGCTAGGGCAGATACAACTCTGCGTAGAATCGACCGCCTGCTGATAACTCAAGTCGTTGGGGATTTACGACCTTCTTAGATTTCTGGTCGTACTTTACCTATTAACTTTGCATATTTATTAAACTATGGTTTACTTTTAATATGCGGGATTTTCAAATAGAAAAGACTTCATTGATATAGCTTTACTGAGACATTTCCTGTAAAGGAAATTGTAAGGAATAGGCATTTAATATGTCATATCAGGTAAAAGATGATTAAAAAAAGGATACAAAAAACCAAAATATACCGGGTGTCCTATTGAAAAATATCTAACTTTATGTCATATCTATTAACCTGTAACTCCTAAGAATAAATTATCTACTGCACCAGACCCTCCTTCAGTTAATCTCTCAAAAGTTCTGCTGCACTTTTTCACATCTAGTGAGATAAAGAAGATATTAGAGATAGCAATTTGGGACAATTTCGGAACAAATTCTATTTTTTCTTCGCGGTTAAATAAATTTGCCATTTTTATTGTAATTTTTATAAATACCAACTCACTCCGACATTCAGTGTCAAATATTTTATGTCAGTGCAACCTAAAATACGTTAAATTGTATCAAGCCGGAATAATTCATACGGACTGATTAGTAAATAGTTACCCAACCTGAATGTTCATGCTAATGGCTGTAATTGGATATTTGAATAGGTATAACTTTTAATTAAAAATAAGTTAACTTCATACCATTCTTCTGTATTGTAAAAAAATAAAGGCACTCTATTCTTGAGCAAAATTAATATTTTTTGGCACACATCTTATACGATTTAAAAAAATGATATCTGTTGGTTGCAGTTTAAGTTTTGGACCATGCAGAACTTTCTATCAAGATTAACTTTTTTCTTAAATCCAATAATAAAAAATTTTTTCATATGGTTCCAACTTAAGGAGACACTGTATAATCGAAAAACCTCATTTTATCCGTGTTAAGGTCTAATGTTCAATTATTGTGAATGAAATTGCTTCCTTCTGTCCTGGTTTTATTCCTTCTCGCTAGAATCTCTACAATCACTTAATTCCTTGTTTTCTTGGGCCGGCCTCTCTACTGTTTCTGGATTGATTGACTTTATGTCATATCTATTAACCTGTAACTCCTAAGAATACATTATCTACTGCACCAGACCCTCCTTCAGTTAATCTCTCAAAAGTTCTGCTGCACTTTTTCACATCTAGTAAGATAAAGAAGATATTAGAGATAGCAATTTGGGACAATTTCGGAACGTTGCTCTATATCTCTAAAATGAAACAACTTACCAAATATTAGTTTAAACCATGTTTTGCTTATCAAAAAAATTAATCATGATTATCCTAACTACTATATGTTTCATTGTCTCATCTTCCTTACTGCGTAATTTGCTTGAAATCTCTCCGTCGCATAAATATTCCTTTATAATCTAAGATCCGGCTGCAAAATCGGTACGTCCATCATGTGGTTAATTAAACTCAATGTTTTACATAATTTTATGAATAGGGGAATACACTTTTAACAAGGTGCCAATCAAAAAGTGCCCCGCAAATAATTTTAGTTAAAATAGGTAATGCTAATTAATTTTCGAAAAAAAAATTAATTCACTTATTTGTTAAATAAATTATGATCCCCTTCATAGCAACGTATGTAAAGACTTTGAAAAGTCATGGGTGCTGTTGCCCGTTCGGCCGCAACCTCTTCGCACCCAGATGTAAACAGGTATTACTTTGTTATATTTATACGTTCATGACGTACCACATGATGAACGCACTGATTTTGCAGCCGAATCCCGTCCATGTCCAGTCATGAAACCTGTTATAATTTTCAGTGTGAGCAGTTCTGCTGTACGTTTCAGAAATCGTTCTTTTATGAAAATATTCCCATTCATATATCTTCGGATGTTTACCCAGTAGTTTTTATGGCACTCCCCGATCCAGCTCTTCACAGATCCCCGTACTACGGTTTTTCGTATATCTACGAAGAATCTGTCCGGGTTCAAGCTTTGTGTCCTCCGACTCTCTCTTCGCTTTTTTATTACTATTGATACCATACCCTGGTTACCAGGTCAGTTTGAAGATCTGCCTTTCTGATTCTTCATTTCTTCGATGCAATCCCATACCTACTAGTCTAGATGTTACTTCCTAGCTCGAGATTGCCTTTAGTGCTACCTGACTGTCTGTAATGTCTGGCATGATTTGGATCTGCTTGCCCTCGATAGTTCACCTATTGTTTTGAGGTAGACTACATGCGCCGACTGGAATTGAATTTCACAAAACGTGACACTAACTTCAACAGTCGCAACAATCCATCCCTCTAGAATTTAATTGTTTCAATTTTATCATTTGGATTTGTGATGATTTTGAGGCATGAAGTATAAGACATTATTATTAAAATGTTACTTGTTAATTTTTCGATCAAAATATCTAAACTACTACAAAAGAAAAAGGATATTATCCTTTCTGCTGGTTATTATCGTTACCGATTGCAATACTAGTAATATTCCTGTCGCGTGCTCAAATGTTACGACCATTTCGTAAATTTGTAGAAGCAGACAGCCAACCAAGCAAAAATGTGTCTCTTGTTTGAATATGTGGTGGACATCGCCGCATTGCCAACATAGTCACCGCATATTCCCGTCCGTCTTAAAACCGTGTAAATTCCAATGAAAACCAGATAGCTGGTGTTTGCATTTCAGTTGCTGGAGACGTGTCACAGAGGCTCCCAAATACCAACATCGCTGTAATATCAGTATAAATGATGAAATCTTGAGAATGTTTCATACAAAATTATATTTAGATACAATAATAACCACCTATTATTTTCAAAATCAATTATGACGACGTACACATTATTCAAGAGTAATTAGAAGGTGTAAATTAATTATAATTATTACATTTCACATTGAATATCTTTAAACTAGACTACAAACGAAATACATCAAAAGTCGTTAATTCACAAATTAATATTGTTATATGCCAGCGGCGCACCCCATAAGATGCATACAAAACGAACCAACCCCCTGAAAAAAGATGACAGATGACTGATCCAAACCAAACGTAATTGGTTACAATAACACTTTTTGATACAAATGGCAGTTATACGACGGTTATCTTTCATATTTTGCATATAGAGCTAGAAAAAAACAGTAGGTAACTTTCAAACACTATTGTTTTTTTAAGTATTCTCCATGAAGAGAAATGCATTTTGGATCCTTTGGAACCAATTCTAGAAGCAGTAATTCCACTGGATTGTTGGTACATTAAAAATAGAGTTTTTGAGCGTTGACTGCATCTTCTGCAGTTCATTCTTAATTGTTGTCCAACAATTCGATGTTTTCTTGATTTAAAAACTCAATTGTTTTTATAACTGTGTAGGAATTTGCATTGTCTTGGTGGAGGATCATTCGTCGTTGGGGGTTGGTTTTTCTAAACTCAGCAATTACTTGCGGCAAACAAATCGATATGTACCAATCAGCAGTAACAGTTATTTGATCTTGCAGAGAAATTGCTACTACATGACCTGCTTTTGAGTCAAATGTCGCCACCATCTTTTTGGAAACACTTCGAGAACGGATAACTTTCATCGGTTTTGATTAATCTTGGAACACCCAAACAGTCGACTAACGTTTATTTTCGGGTTCATGAGTATATCCACGATTCATCACCACTTTTGAGTTTCTTGCGTTTAACCGGTTTAAAGTTTTTTTACACCAATTAATCTAATTGCTTTCTGTTCTTCAGGTAAAAATTTTTTGAATTGTGGTCTTTGGAATACCCAATGATGCTTTAATTTCACGATATGTGACATGTCCATCTTCTTGGATCAGCTTTTGTACTTTTTCCGGGTGACTGCCGTTGTTGGTGGACCCGCTCTTGGATCGTCGCTAAGATTAATCTGTCCACTTTTAAATTATCCATACTAACGAGAAATTTCGAATGATGTGGTGCTTTATTTCCGAAAACAGAAAGCAACTCGGCAATGCATTCTTGTTGGGACAACTGTCTTCGAAAATTGTAAAAAATTTGTCGACCGACTCATCAACTTTAAAAATTCAGTTCAGGTACAGCTTTAAACGAAGCGGTCTGAAACTTTTGGCGTTAAGTTAACTGAACATGACAGTTAATTTTGATATTTGTTGACCGGCGCCAACTATGTTGTTGCAACACTTAAAACATCCTTCGTATATATACACTTAAGTTGGAACCATATCGAATTTTTTTTTATTATTGGCTTTCTGTAAAAAAGTTATTCCTGATAAAAACTTCTGCATGGTCCAAAGCTTAAAATGCAAATATCATATACCAATTTTTCAAAGGTTTATACGAGGATTATAAAAAAAATACAAATTTTTCTCAAGATTAAAGTACCTTCATTATTTACAATACAGATGAATATTATAAAGTAAAGTTACCTATTTTGAATTATATATTAGTTATATTCAAATATGCAATAACAGCCAATTAGCATGAACATTCAGGTCTGGTGATTATTTCACTTTTTGCATTACCTATACATTACTTGTAGTTATATATTTCAGAACTGAATTTATCTCTCTTACCTACGACAGAAAGCATCACTTCAAATTCAGGGTCTTCATTGGCAACCCGTCTAATGCGTTTATTCTTAAAATTATTTTCAATATCTCCACTGGTCTTGAATTTATTTAGTATTTTTCTAACTGTTGTATGCCCAGTGTTTTTAAGCGGATGTCTATTATAAAAATATTAGCTGCATCTCTATTTGTTTTTGTATTTTCTCCATCAATTAACACAAATTCTATTTTTTCTTCGCGGTTAAATAAATTTGGCATTTTTATTGTAATTTTTATAAATACCAACTCAATCCGACATTCAGTGTAAAATATCTTATGTCAGTGCAACCTAAAATACGTTAAATTGTATCAAGCCGGAATAATTCATACGGACTGATTAGTAAATAGTTACCCAACCTGAATGTTCATGCTAATGGCTGTAATTGGATATTTGAATAGGTATAACTTTTAATTAAAAATAAGTTTACTTCATAACATTCTTCTGTGTGTAAAAAATAAAGGCACTCTATTCTTGAGCAAAATTAATATTTTTTGGCACACATTTTATACGGTTTAAAAAAATGATATCTGTTGGTTGCAGTTTAAGTTTTGGACCATGCAGAACTTTCTATCAAGATTAACTTTTTTCCATAAAACCAATAATAAAAATTTTTTCCATATTTTTTCCAACTTAAGGAGACACTGTATAATCGAAAAACCTCATTTTATTCGTGTTAAGGTCTAATGTTCAATTATTGTGCCTAAATGAAATTGCTTCCTTCTGTCCTGGTTTTATTCCTTCTCGCTAGAATCTCTACAATCACTCAATTCCTTGTTTTCTTGGTCCGGCCTCTCTACTGTTTCTGGATTGATCTTGCTCTCCATATTGTCTTGACTTGCCTATTGTTGTTCTTTCTTGCCAAATGACTAAACCATCACTTGTTGTCTTTCTATAGTGATTGATTGATTAGTTCGGCACCATCAGTCTGAGGCCTCGAGTTCTCGGCACCTCAGCCTTTAGGCTTTTTGTGCTCGAGGCTGTACCGTTTATGTGAAAAGACCAGTTGCCCTTATCAGGCTCAAAATTCTTTTCACTAGGTTATTTTTGGAGAAATCCTATCTTGGGTGCTCTAGTCCTAGGAGTCTATATCTCCAATGAGACTGCCATTTGTATGCATGTGATTCCTTAGAGTACAGTGTCCGGTGGGTAATCCCGTCACTTTCCTCATTTTTCCCCCGCTGATGTTTATTATGTCGTTAGTCAGCGACTCCCTCTTACCAGGATTTTACTGTGTTCCTGCTTTGGCCGTTAAGTCTGATTTTTTGTTTGAATCCACCGAGAAGTTATTACTAAATAAGATGACTGAAAAACATTTTATTTAAAATTTTAAATAAAAATTTAATACTGTTTTTTATACTTAAGTTTTACGTAAAATATTTACATTACGGGCCTGTTATTTGTCCAGTAGCACAATAATAATAGACAATTGACACTGGTGTGGTTAGATCGTAATCTTACAGATTTTAACTCATTGGATTTTTGTTCCGTTGTCTGTCACAATTGTTAGAATGTGGCAACTCATCATATCTATTCATTCAGCTGGAGACCATTCCCTACAAATCGATATTTCACTCATTTTTCATGTCAGTTTTAACATTGACCAACCGTTATTCTTTAATCTGTTGAAACGTATTAAAGTAATGTCACAATCTGTCCAAGAATCCAAGAAAAATGAGACAATAAACCCTTTTAAAAATGGAAAAATGTATGTTTCTCCACAAGTAAGTAGAGTACAACCTTTGTAATTTCAATCCATATTATGCTTTAGTTTAATTAGCGACAAACAGTAGTCGTCAACTACTTAGATGTACTAAAATGAGCCTAGGGAGATTATGACTCCGCCCAACCGACAACCATTCGTCAGACGAATAAATTATAATAGGCTGTGGCGTTGGCTAAAGTCGTTCATTAATTAGTATACCAACAAAATAAATGTACAAAATAAGATTTCTATATTATGAAATTTTTAAAGAGTACCTAGTTTGCTATTGTTTATACCTTTTTACTTAACTAAAATGTAATTGCATGTCTAAGAAAAACAGGTATAATATTTGCAGGTAAATTTGGTATAAGTTTTTCTTCTACCCATTTCCTGTAATTTTGAGAATTCATCTCGTCGTGATAATCTCTCTTGCTTCATGATTTAAATAATAATAGGCTGTCCTTAATAAACCCCATGTCACCTCCTTCATGAATAGAATTATTATTAACCGATTGTCTTTAGTCGTGATTAAAAATACTATATGCATACTTTATTTAGCCTCTTTATCAGAATTTTATTAAACATGCATGTTAGGAGAAAACATTGAATCGCAGTTTTGACGAAAGATAACAATAAAATTTTAACAAAAATGTTTGGTGTAAAAATGTTTATTTTTTTATCTTCGAGTTAAATCCAAATATTTACCATGGTTTAAGTTTTCCTCTATAAAAAAGTGCTTTAATGAGGTCATCCCGTGTGACGGTTTGAAAAAAATCCAATTGTTGTCTTGAATAAATCCAATTTAGAGCATATATAGAATATATGCAATACATTTCAGGGTTCTTGGTTTCTGGTCATTGCCAAGCCCTTGCATCAAGACTTCTCGACAACTCCTCCTTTTCTAACTCAGGCACATCCCTGTCAGTTTTCCTTAATTCACTAAGTGAACCAACATCACCTATAAATGTAACGTAGCGCATCCGTTACTTGATTGTACAATCATTTTTGATTGGTGAAAAATAATTATGGCAGTCACTCTGTTGCTGGCGGTTTTTGAAGATATCCCTTATCCAAGACAATTTTCTAAGTTTTCTTTGTTTGGTTCTGGTTTTTAACAAAAGTAACACACTTGCCGCTTAAATAAACAAAATTTCTCGAAAAATTAAAGATTGGAATTTTTTTTAAATCTACTTTTATCTTGTTATAGGGCATAATATTTCCTACAATTTTGATATATACAATTTTTTTGTGTGAGCAATACTGAATTGAAGGTCGATATGCTTTCGATTAGAGAAATAATATTCCATCTCGGAAAAATTTTATATTAGGTAGATTTTTTGACCTTAATTCCCCAGACTATATCTGAAGGAAGTTAGAACACAAAAGATAATTAATATGAATGATAAAAAATGAAAATATAAAAGTTGTATTATAATTTTTAATTTGTCTTTATAGCTTAACTTGTGTTATGTATAAAAAATGAAGTAGATATATAAAAACAAATCACCCTTGCTCTAAAAGGCTTTTACGATTGACGTTCACCTACTTGCGACTACAAAAATTTCAACCACAAACGATTCTCTTTTATCACCACTTCCCCCATATTCCTGGAAAAACTGGGAAATGGTCCACGATCTCTCAACTGCGACAATTTCCACTGCATTGAACAATTTTCAAATTTACTTTTACAACTAAATTCATGGAGCTGTGGAAAATGTCCTTCATATTTCATATCTCTTGTATTAAATAGCATTCGTCGGTATGAGTGTATACGTGTGTGTATTTTATATTTATTTACTTTTGGAGTGAGTATTTATTACATTTAATCATCCGAACAAATTTTATTCATAGAGTAATTATTATTTTTTTTAAATGTATGAACAAATCAGAAGCGTACATTAGATTAGATTATATTACAAAGAGATCGATTGGCCAGGTTGGCCTTACCACACTATAAGATCCTTTGTGGATACCCCCACATGTATATTTTATTCCAACAGATCTAGTCTTCTGATCTACCCTGCAATTACAGATAATGTGCTCCTCCGTCTCATCTGGATTATCGCAGAATCTGCATGTTCCACTGTCCACTTTACCTATCTTACTGAGATGGTATCTGAGTGAGCAGTGTCCAGTTAGACATTATATACAAAGCAAAAAAAGGCTCTAATGGTGTGCAGGAAATTGGCAGGGCAAAAATTGGGGTTGTAACCGAAGAATACTGAGCTGGATGTACAATGCCATAGTGAAACCAATCATCACTTATGGCATTAAATAACAAGAAGGAATGGCATACCAACACCATTGCCAGACTTTGAAAGAATGCAATTCAATGGTATACAGACGACTCAAAAGCAATTGAAGGGACAGGGATAGGAATGTACGGGCCGGGAACCAAACACTCCGAAAACTTGCGAAAAATCCTAACTTTTATCTATTTTAATTAACATTTGTCTGAAGTCAAGTACATTTCCTAGCAACTGGAAAGCAACAAAAGTGTGTTCCATTTATAAAAAGATGATAAACATGAAATTTCCAACTAAGGCCGATTTCAAAAATTTGTAATTTCTGCAAGGTGTTCGAGATACTCTTGGAGAAAAGTATGTCTAGGCACGTCTGCGATATTATTTCTGCCAATCAACATGGTTTTATGCAGGGACGTTCTACGGTTACCAACTTAATTGTAATCACCCAATTCATTGCTGAGAATATTGATGAGCGGTCTCACACAGATGTAATTTATATTGATTTTCCAAAAGCTTTCTTTTCCTGATGCGACTGGCTGAATGACGTGAGTCCAAGCCAAAAAAAAAAAAAAAAAAAAAAAAGCTTTCTTCATACTACAGTATTCGCCAGCTAACTTGATGTCCTAAATGCTTTCTAGGGAGCTATTGACGCCGCCCATCCGATAACTGTAAACAGTGCCGTGCAAGTTCTGAGGATACGCTTTCTGTTACAAATTAACACAACTTGTACAATTAATAAAGTAAAGTCCGACCGGAAATATATGATCCTAACTTAATAAATAATATTTAATTCTTTGTTATAATTATTGGTATATTGATTTTAATAGAAACGGATCTGCTTTATACCTGAATTCTGAGTACATAAATAATATTCTAACAATAAGGCACCCATTACAATAACATGTTATTTATCTAATTGAAGATTATAAAGTTAGGATCTTATATTTCCGGATGGACTATAATTAAAATTTGTTAGAAACTAAATAATTTCTTCCAGGTAGTAATGAGAATAAAAGAAACACAAGATAATGGGAAATTATTTAAACTAGGTATATTTCTAAGAATAGGTATAAACAGTTTTTATCTTTACGAAGAATCTGACTCACTGCCGCTTCTGGAATCACTTTCATCTAGAGTAATCACAAGAGGGTTGACGTCATAAAACATATCTGTTTGAAGTTCTCTATCAAAATGTGAGTCTTCTATTGTTATGACATGGTCACACCTTTTCCTCCACTCATTTGCATCGATGTTGTTAAATTCTGCTTCTGCTATTTTTTTTACATCATCTAGTTTAAATGTGACGTTTTTCTGACTTATTGCAATTTTAACCGTAGCCCATATAAGCTCGATAGGGTACAACTCTGGATGATAAGGAGGCAATCGTAACACAGTGTGGCCGTGTTGAGAGAATAAATCATCAAATAAATACGTCCCTACGTTCCCTTCGCGAACAATTCTTTCTATTGTAGCCACAGAAAATCCTGTAAAGAATAGGTAGTAGATAATTTATTTTTCATATCGGATCATAATACAATGTTTTATACATTAGGTACAGCAAAGAAGCTTTCTCGGTATAGCTCGCAAAAATAACTTTAGTAATGTTCTAACTCAATCAGCTTTTCAAGCCAAATTGATTAAAATAATTATTAGTTTTCAATTTTTCTAAGTGTGCAAAATATTCAATATATTTAATGTTTGGTTTTTACCATTTCTGACGTGTTTGAAAAAATTTTTCTAGGTTAGGTTGAAAGCTAATGTTTAACTAAAAAACCAACTACCTATTCCAAAAAATTAAGGTTTAATTTGGCACGTAACATTTTAATCGTAGGATCATTAAATTCGCAGATAAATAAAATAAGCTGTGCTAACTTGCTTGTGCATGATGGCTTGCTAGCTAGCTGGCTTACCTGTTGCCTGGAATGTTTTAATTTTCACGTTTATTAAGGTATCTTCATCACTTTTTAATGTCTTAAAATAATTAAACACTCTATATATCACTTGACGAGTTTGTCCTTCAGTACATTTACGATTTTCTTCATTAACGGCTGACATTTTTACAAACACTTTATTGTACAAAGCAGAAACAATAACTGTGTGACGCTACGCTACTGAAAATCTTAACACCTGATTAGGTTCGATGTAATCGGCGTTTGTCAAAATTTTACCACCAATAGCAGCCGAGTAGGCAGGGCACTATTACTCTGTCTCTCTTAGTTGGTAATTTCTGGGACATCAAGTTAGCTGGCGAATACTGTAGATCATGGTATACTGTTAAATGAATAGGTCAGTCGATTTTGCAAGGCTCAAATCTGGGCCTTTATTATCCAATATTTTCATCAATGACTTTGTAAAGGTTATTGACACTCATTTTTTACTTTATGCAGATGACTCAAAATTATATAGTAATGTGCTCCGGCGGTCAGATTTTAATCCCCTTCCCGCACTGAATTTTGTGAGGGGTGGTTGGGATTTTGGGATAATGACTAATACCTGGAAGGTTTTAAATGTTCATATGAAATTAAGTATTTTCTTTTAATTCCATTGTGAAAGTTTTAGTTGTTGAGTAAAGGTGAAAATATCGATCACATTGAAAAGATTTAAAAATATGAATTCCGCAGAAGTTAGTGAAAAGGGAAAACCTATGTTATTAGTCAACGGTTAGGTTAGATTAGGTTAGGTTAGGAGCAGGTATGTATGGATATATTGGTCGCTCCAGCCGGCGGCGGCAACGGTCACATTTTAATCCCCGTCACGAGAACGTCACAGGTAGCCAGAGCGAACTAGTATAGTACCTTTTGAGCGAACTAGTATAGGATTAACAAGCCCAACTGACCGCGGGAGCGAACTAGTATGCACCCAATGTGCTAGACGTCTCAGATTGTGAGCGCTTCTCATCAAATCTTTATCGGGTTGTTAACTGGTGTCAACAAAGTCACCTTAGTCTTAATGTATCGATGTGCAAAGTAATGTCTTAATCTAATGCTCTATTGGATAATTATAGCCTTAATAATGACGTACTTCAAAGACCAGATACCTTTGTTGACGTGGTCGTTATATGCAATAATATCATATCATTATTTTTACTTTAACAGCATTTCGAGCTTACGGTTTTATAGTTCGTAGTAGTCATAATTTTGGAGATGTAAGCACGCTGAAGATACCTTACTATAATTTTGTTAGATCTAAACTTGAATATGCGGTATGGATTTTCATAATAAGTTGAAAACGCCAAATATACTGGAAAAACTGACTTTTAACATTCCCCGATTGTCGGCGAGAAATAGCGTTCTATTTGGACGTTCCCAAAACAAATCTTCTGAAAAATTATCCTTTATATCTTATGGCAGACATATGTGCATATTTACCACTCCAACTGTTTTGGGTATTTATACCTTGTTCAACAGTGAATAAAGAAATAAATAAAAGATTAGAAGGCAAAGGATTATCATCATGTCGGATAGTCAAGCAACCATTAAAGTACTGAGTTCTTGTGTAATCAGTTCCAAAATGGTATGGAAATGCCTAGAGATACTCAGTGAACTAGGAGAAAACATCGTCACCTTACTAGATTCCAGAACACCCTGGAAAAGAAGGAAATGAATTAGCAGATGAACTAGCAAAGAGAGGGGCTGAAACACTCTTTTGGGTGCCGGAACCCTTTTGCGGTATCAATTCCAATGTTATATTGGCAACGCCAAAAAGAGGAGATGATCGTTGGAAAGTTCTAGTAAGGCTTAGACAATCGAAGATACTTCTCAGAGAGTACAACCAGGTGAGAATAAATGAATGCCGAAGCCAGAGTAAAACTGGACCAATAGTTTTAACATGTGTAGGTACTGCCGGGACACTGTCTCCTGAATGGGCACCTTTAAAAGCTTAAAGTAGGGAGCAAGAAGATTCTATGGAATTGAAGAAGAATGGCGGTGCATTTGCTTTCCGCTTGGAAAGTTGTAACGTTGTGCTTATTAGAATAGATATCCTTTTTTGGCACTAAAATTCTGGGACCTAAATCCTAAAAATCAAATAAAACTCATTTTCCAAATCACTTTATCGTAAAAATGTTTCCATAATTACAATATTTGCATTTGCATATAAAAAAAAACTAAGCGAAAAGAATTTCCTTTTTCTGAGTTCAGTACAAAGGCTGAACAAAGTGTTGTTATTTTTTTTAATATTTCAAAAGTTATTATGCTTGACCACATTTAAACATTTTACGTGGGCCATAATGATTTCAGAATAAAATAACTTCGTTGAATTTTGAATCAGAGTTTTATGTTTTAGAACGATGTGCGTCTTCCCTTTACCAAATGCACAGAAAAGGCCCTCACATAAAGAATAGAAAATGTCGCAATCCATTCGACGGCAATCCTTTTATGAAAGGAGTTGTTTTGAAAACCTTAATCAGAAAACCGAAGAAGCCCAACTCTGCTAACAGAAAATGCGTTCTGGTTAGATTATCCAATGGGAAAGAAATGATTGCTTACGTCCCAGGAATTGGGCACAATTTACAGGTAATACTCGATTTACAGTCGAACAGGTTAAAATAAAAATTCTACTTGCTAAATGCTTGAAATTTGTATGGTCTTGTAAGTTGTATGTATATTGGGGTGATATTTATTGAGACCTAAAAGATCTATTGTGCCCCCTTACTTCTACTTAGTTCCTGAGGAAAGTGTCAGAGACTAGTAGCTCCTTTAGACCTATTTCCCGGAGTTACTTTAGGATGTCTGCAGGCTTTAGTTTAGGTAAGTGTCCCTCTTCTATCCAGAAGTCTCCTAGGCGTTGTTCCCTAGGATTCTGAATTGCTGTGTAATCCGCAAGTATGTGGATGCAGGCTTCTTATTCCATACCACATTCTCCTTCCTCCACTATTTTGAGCTTTTTCAGGTGCCCATTCAGGCGACAATGTCCCGTTAGGATCCCTGTTAAAACTCTCAGTGCAGTTTTCCTCTGACTTGGCATTCATTTGTTCTCAACAGGTTGTAGTCACCCAGAAGTATATTTGATTGTCTAACCGCTACTAGATCTTTCCAGTGGTTAGATCTTCTCTGTTTTCGGCTTTGTTTATTTCTTTTAAGACAGCTGGAGCTGTTACCGCAAAAGGGTTCCGGTCCCTTAGCTTGTATATTGTTGTATGAGCGAGTTATGATTGCTATTGCACATTCGAAGAAAGGTCTTACGGGTAATCTGAATGAGTATTGTCCATATTTCGCAAATATAGTACTATAGTTTTATTTCTATTTTAACAATAATTTATGGTCGGTAAAATTTGTCCAAAATCAATAAAAGAACGACTTGCCGATTTTTTCCTTTGATCAGCATATATCTATTAGAGGAAAAAGTCGGTAAGGGCTACGGACAGGTGTTCTATTTGGCGCCAACTGTAAAGATCGTCCAACGTCCTTTGGTGGATATTATATGCTGTCCTTCCTGACGTGGTCCTTGATGTGATGACAAGGTCGTCTGCATACGTTTGCAGTTCTAACCCTCTTCTTTGGAGTGCACTTGTGGGCAGTCCCTAGAAACCTTAAAGATGTTGGCCTCATCTTAATGAGATGTAGTGGCTGTTTCATTTATGAGCATGGCATAAATCCAGTCTGGAATGGTTGGTCTTATGTTATTTTCAGTCAAAGCTGAACGAGTGGAGGCTGGTTGCATTGTCAAATTTTCCTTCGAGGTTTAGAAATATGACCACCGCAATAGCCATGCTCTTAAGTCAACATGTAACAGCCTACTTAACGTGAAATGAAAATGTCAGTTACCTAGTGTGATAATTATGAATTATAATTTATTTCTTGTGCAAAGGTACTGGATTATAAAAAATTAAAATCATTATTGCTTAAGCATAGTGGATTCATAAGCACTCTAGAAGATAATGAATGAAGATAATGATAATTCATCAAATGTTTAATACAGTTTTTGCCTAATATTTAAGTTGCTTCTTGCATTTTTGGATATTCTGATCTTTTGGTTTAATTAAACATTTATTCTGAATGTGGTGCAGCTTTTTGGTGTTTTACTTAGAAAATGTACCATATTCATGCCGAGATCTTATTATCTCCAATAAATCTTTCATACGATGGATGTCAAGAATATACCTTGTACTGACGATTGCTTACTATATCGAAACCGGTCTGAAAGTTTTGCAACAGTTTTCACTTGCAAACCAAAACTGATGTCAACGTTGTCGAAGTTTCATTTACGTTTTTCTTTAAAGTTTACTCCAATGTCTAGCGATGCATGTGACCCCAAGAGTGATTGCTTCATCGGAAAATATTTTAGAAAAGTGTATGTGGAGCTCTGCAAGTTTGGAAGATCTGTTCAGGAGCAAATTACTTGTACTCGAATTCGCATGTTCACACTTGTTCGATTATCCAAACAGGCATTTTGGATTTACCTTCGCAATTTTATGTTTGCTTACAAATTTAAAAGTACTTTTTTCTGTTTTAGGAACACAACATCGTTTTATGCAGAGTAGGTAGAGTTCAAGATTGTCCAGGAGTTAAAATCAAATGCGTTAGAGGAAAATACGATTTATCGCATGTAGTTGTTAATAGAAAATAATATTGTTATTAAATGTTTAGATTTTTTTACTTAGCTTTAATTTGGTGTTAGACAAACGTTGTTGTGAATAATTTTCTAAAAAAGCTATTACAACTGATTATTTATAGATAATTATCTATAATTTTTATCTCAAACCCAGAAGTACATTGCTGAAGTTAAGATGTTGTTAGAATCTCGTTAGAATTCCTAAACACGAATTGTATAACGTATATAATATGCAGGGCTGAGAATACAAACAGTCCAAGTCCAAAGGACTATGCTTCCATCTTATGGAAAATAAAAGACCACTCAAATGCGGATATTTTGATACCAACTTATTCGTCTTGAAAAATAGAACATTTGATAACATTGCGCCAATGTGGTAATTTAATTAATAAACCCACAAAATCAGTTCATTTGTCAGAAATTTTCGATTCGATTACAAAATCTAACCATTCAATAGGACTCCACCTGCTGCGGTGAAACAGAGTCGGACTTGTGAATATAGTTGTACATACGATGAATACCAGTTTCGTTGAAACAAAATAATAGGATTATATTTTTCAGTTGTAGAGTCCTCAGAAGCAAACAAGAGCCCCGGAAAATATGCGAACTAAAACAAAGGTCATCGCAACTAGCCAATCAGGAGCCAATGTTAACGATTGTACATTAGTAATTGTTAACATAATCGAAATAATATGACCGAATGATTTCATCAATATACATCAATTTTAGTGTCTGTATCAGCGTTACAGCGTTGTCAATGTAAGGATAATTATCCGATTTTTAGACAATTTCGCTAACCGAATAGTTTTTCCAGTGTTTTTCAGGAAGGATAATATATAAAACATCTATTGTTTTTGGGGATTTTCAATATTGACTAGGGTCGCAGACTTTTATTTAGACAACACTGTGACCTTTTGGTAGTTTTGACAAATTCTGATAATTTGAATTGTAAGTTCGGATAATATTTATTTTTACATCGGCAACACTGGATTGCATTCTATTTGATATTTGATGTCGGCTGTTATTTTATAATCTGCTTCTATATTTTTATACGTTATTATTTGCTTCATAAATTACAGGACAATCAGTTTTTATTAAGTCTAATTTGATAATTAACTTAACATAGTAAGGTAAGTACTATAATTATAATTAATAAACATAAATTGAATAGATGAGGCTTTTACTTGATGAAGATCCATACTACTGATGAAATAAAACAAATTAATTTGTTTAAATCTTCATTATTTATGATGATAAATAATGAAGATTTAAACAAATTAATTTGTTTTATTTCATCAGTAATAAACATAACCTAGAACAACACACAAAAAACAGTCATTTAATGTTCATCAGGCCTATTAATGTTTGTTTTTCTTTCAGTTCAATTTTCCCCAACAAAATGTACCCAAAATCAAGGAAAACAGTCCACAGTGAAGCTCGCAATATTATTAAAAACGTTGTGGAATTTTTTGATAGACAAAAGGCTGCTGGTGTGTGGTCATTCCCTTTGGAAAAAGCCACAGAATTAGCTGCAGCAGCAACAGGAAAATCAGTTACCTCCATAAAACGTATCAGAAAGGAAAAATCACTGTTGCAAGAAGGTGTTTTACTGGGGTCTCCTTCAAAAAAACAAAAAAGTGGTGGTACCAACAAAATAGAATTGGATGATTGTGACTTGGGTATTTTGAAAAGAACCGTACATGAATGCTATACGGTTGATAAACAAGTTCCAACAATAAATATTCTGGTAAATAAAATGAAAAATAAAGTAGATTACTCTGGCGGTCCAGACACCTTAAGAAAGCATTTAAAAAATATTGGATTTCAGTATAAAAAATGCCACAATAAAAGAAAATTGTTGATGGAACGTAATGATATTGTAGCTTGGCGGGCTCGTTATTTAAGAAGGTTGAGGGATAATGATGCTCTGGGTCACAACAAGAAGCCAATAACTTATTTGGATGAAACTTATATCCATCCATCATATGGTGTTACTAAATGCTGGCAATCGGAAGATGAACCTGGTGTGTATACATCCAACAGAGCTGGTCAACGGTACATAATAGTACACGCTGGTGGACGTTATGGGTTTGTGAAGAATGGACTACTAATTTTCAAGTCAAAAAGCAAATCAGGGGATTATCACGATGACATGAACCATACAAATTTTATGAACTGGTTAGAAACACAACGAATACCAAACTTACCTCCTAATGGTATTGTGATTATGGACAATGCCCCTTACCACAGTGTTCAAATTAATAAAATTAATAAGCCACCAACCCAATCAACTCGGAAGCATATTATTAGAGAATGGCTTGAAGCAAATGGCATCTCAACAACAAATGATATGCTTAAAGCAGAACTTCTGGATCTCGTCAAACGTTTCAACCATTCTAAAACATACTATGTGGATGAGTTGTTGAAAAAACATGGACATACTGTGGTACGGTTGCCGCCATATCACTGCGACCTCAATCCGATTGAGCTAATATGGAGTAGCGTAAAACATAAAGTGGCAATGAAAAATGTTTCTCAAAGTGCTGCTCAAATAGAACAATTAGTTCGAGCAGCCTTTGATGAAGTTGGTTCTTCGGAATGGAACAAACACTGCGACCATGTGGACCATATAGCTGAGGAAATGTGGAGGAATGATGGACTATTAGATGATGTGGTGGAAAATATGTGTTTCACTGTCAACACTGGTTCATCAGATGAAAGTGGGAGTGATGAATATGAAAGTAAGAGTGATGAATATGAAAGTGGGAGTGATGACCGATGAATAATAAAGTGAATAACATTTTTGTAAATTACAGTGTTTTATTTTGTTCATCTTTAATATCTTGTGCATAACACATAAATTCATTACATGAACATATCATATAAGACATTCATGTTTCATTATTAGCTAAATAAATAATTTTAATGTAATACATGTTGAATTTTGCTTGCAGTCTAATGTCTTTTCAAATATAATGTATAATACTTTCAATTAATGAAGTCATCTACAATTTTTTTCAATTGGAACCCCTGTATTAATATTTGATTATAAGTTTGTATTAAATTAAAAAAATGATAAATTGTTTTATTTGTGAACCCATCTGAATAAGTAATATAATTTACAAAAAATATAACTAGGTTTTACACATCAATTTTGTGATTAATTTCATTTTTTTGGACTTAACTTAGAATGTAATTTGTTACATGTGCTAATGAAATGTCTACCTTTTTATTTTAGTAATTGGTACTTTTTTAATGTGAAACTTAACAATGTTGTTGATTAAATAATAGTTTCTAATATCTAACTGTTGTGTTTGAATAAAGCAAATGAATTGAAGTATAGTAAAATTAATACCGCCTATTTAGAGGTACCAGCCGTTTTAGTAACTTAACGTATGCGGCTTCTTGAACCATCTGACATTAACATGAAATCAAAATTTGACGTAACTTCAAAAACGTGACATCTAATAAATTAGTTACGACGTTCATTTTTGTTGGTAATTTTTTGTTTCAACCGATTTATTAATAATAAATAAGGATGGTCTTATTCTAAATGGGTATAAAATTTACTATAGAACAGCATTTAATATATTTATACAGTGTGGAAACCACTTATGGAATAAAATTCTTTATGTCATTATTTTAGAAAATTATAAAAAATGCCGAGACATGTCAACTTTTGAATTGAGGGGGACACTTTTTGGCGCTAATGTCATAAACGTCAGATTCACCCCCTCCCTACTGGAGACACCCCTTACATTTTTTCAAATGACATTAGGTATCAAGTCACACCTCATTTTAAAGGTCTGGTAAATCTCTATTCAATCATTTTGTTTTGCCTTTGATACGAGCCTTCCATTGTTATTTAATCGTTGTTTAAAATTGGCTCTTTTTCAACTTTTCGTATGCTCCCACATTCTGTTATGATAGAAAGACTCTTTAAAGAATGAAAAATTTACAAATAGTAAAAAGACAACTGTTAACAAGGAAAAACTGCTATTTAATCATGCCGTCAAAGTGACCACTTAACTTTCAGGCAATAAAAGTTGAAAAAGAGCCAATTTTAAATAACGATTAAATAACAATGGAAGGCTCGTATCAAAGGCAAAACAAAATGATTGAATAGAGATTTACCAGACCTTTAAAATGAGGTGTGACTTGATACCTAATGCCATTTGAAAAAATGTAAGGGGTGTCTCCAGTAGGGAGGGGGTGAATCTAACGTTTATGACATTAGCGCCAAAAAGTGTCCCCCTCAATTCAAAAGTTGACGTGTCTCGGCATTTTTTATAATTTTCTGAAATAATGACATAAAGAATTTTATTCCATAAGTGGTTTCCACACTGTATATTTGACAAATCACACAAAATTATTGCCATACAGTCGTGTTTATAACAACCAAATATATAAGACTTAGCTAATTGGTAGTGGTGAAGTGTATATTCCAATTTTAACACTGTTATGCACTTTAACTTTCGGCTGTTGTTAAGAGAAATAAATATACGAAATTGGTCACACTATTAATTTGAATTAAACACAAAGTTAACAAATGGCTGAATTTGACGGTTCTACTCCAAAAGATCCTGATGTGTAAGCAGATAGATGTAGGAATAGGCTACATAACCAGTTCATATTTTGTTGCTTCCAATACAAACTTGACCCTTTTTTTACGACAATACTACAGTCATGAAATTTTAAAATATACGTTTAGAAAAGATGGTGGTTTTATTTTTGGTCCAATACATATTTTTTTATTAATATTTAGGGTTAAATTTTTAGCAAGTTTGATTTTGTTTACATATCTTTTGACAGTTGACACTTATAGTATCGATATTTGGTAATCGATTCAAAATATCGATTGTTATGACAAGTATACAACTACAGCGACATGGACACGCCCACCCAGGGCTCTTGTTTGGTTCTGTTAACTGTATAAAGATATGATAGATTGCAATCAAATTATGTAAAAAAGGTACATCTCTCAATTGACAATCTAACATCTTTACATAAGTTTGTCATTTTGTATTAGCAGTTTATCATAACGTTTTCTATATTATAATAGTAAAATTATAATAGGTACATTTAATAACTGACCGACACGTATGTCGTAAACAATTCCGGTGTAAACGAATTCCCGTCAGGATTCTTAATGACTATAAAATACACATGAGTTCCCGTCCGACAGTTGCAGGTATCTTAATCCCGCACTCGAATTGCCGTCCAGTAAACTAAATAGTTTTGAAAATTCCAGTAAATCGTAATATTCGTAATCCTGAATTCTAATGAAAAAGTTGAATAACCTATTAGGGTGGCTAGGGGGTCTGTCAGTACTAATTGCTATGAATATATTTTTCTATTATATTAAGTTGTCATTTTCGAAACGGCAGTTTATTATACATATTTCCGAACGTTTGTTGTCGTACGCTATAGTGATACACAAAATGCTTGAAGTAATACTAAGTGAAAAGGGTAAACCCTTTCTGGTTAGGTTAGGTTAGGTTAGCTTCTTTACATGTATGTGTTTATGACTCAGTTTAGTAGTAGTACGCAATAAAATTGTAGAATTAAAATTCCGTATTTTATTCCAATAATGATATCATATAAAATAATATCGTGTAATAGTGCCAAACAAGACATTTATAACTATTTCTTATTTCATCCATCTGAAAAAGGACCTCCCTTAAAACTTTTACTGTTCACTTATTACAATATGCAATAAATACATAGCTAGATATCAGATGATTCAGAGAATTTACCGTAATTACCATAAACACCTTTTAGACAGGTCAGTTTTCACCCTGACGGGAACTCGAGTGACGGCTTAACGTATCCTAATTATGGAACAGGAAGACTGGTTGACAAATTAGATTTCAGTTAACAGTGCTTTTTATGTCACGCAAGGGAAAACACTCATCGCCATCAAAATATATATAACACAAAAACCGGCTTCGGCTATCAAAAAAATACAAAAATTAAACATAACCCGGCTTCGGCTATCAAAAAAATACAAAAATTAAACAAAACCCGGCTTCGGCCATCAAAAAAATTTAATAAAGCAAAAAGGCGACTTTAGCTACCAAAAAAATATAAAAACCGGCTTAGGCCAATAAAAATTTTTTTTCAGCTACACTTCGCGGATAGAAGGTAATGAGCTCCTCAGGCGCTGCCTGTGGGGGGAAGGTGGAGCGCGTAAAAGGGGATACTCTAAGAATTATACATTATCTTTTAGTATCACCCTTTACGTCGGGTTCATTACCTACACACATTTCACAAGCATTTTTGTATTAACAGTTAATAGACATTTAACATCTAGCATATAAAAAAATCTTTTCCGCATCCCTATCCTATATTTTTTTTAAGGTTTACCGATGCCAACAAATACACTACAAAATGCTACAAAGAAAAAACAACATATAAAAATTAACTGATAAAATTAGGTCAGTTCAACCCTGTCTGGTTTTATTTATTCATTTCTTATCACCGCTGATATCCTTACTTCGTGAAATCTGTAATACATGTCTATTTACGTATTTTCTTTCTGTCTTACTCATACAATCTCCGTAAGCGATTTTAAAAATAATATCATTAATTGTGAGTTAATTATAAAAGTCACAACATTGGCGCAATGATATCAAATGTTCTATTTTTCAAGACGAATAAGTTGGTATCAAAATATCCGCATTTGAGTGGTCTTTCATTTTCCATAAGATGGAAGCATAGTCCTTTGTGTATTTTGAGTTATGTACATCTCTGGATACGATTAAACAAGTTTTATCAATATACTAATAGACCATGTCACTAAAGGAAGGGAAACCAATAATACAAGCATAATAAAAATAGACCAAGTTCATTTGGACATGTGCCTTAAAATACAAACAGACCATGTTCAAATAAAAGATAATGTAGCTACAATGTATATGTGGGATGAGGGCTTAGCATCCAGAAGTCCCGATGAAATTGCCTCTTGTCTGTGGAAGCATGTACTTAATTACATCAAATATGGTAAAACAGAAATTGTGGCTTATAGCGATGCCTGTGGTGGCCAAAACCGCAATATAAAAATGGTTGCTTTTCTCTTTTATGTTGTATCTAACACACCTATTACCAAATTCACTTAGAGATTCATGGTAAGTGGACATAGTATGCTTCCTTGTGATTTTGTGGTAGTAGAAAGAGGAAAACTACTCCTGTATATTCTCCAGAAGGGTGGAAAGAAATTTTTCGCTATGCAAAGAACCTCTCTTCATTCTTGTGGCGATGGAAGGGAAAGACATGTAAAATTTTGGAAAAGTTGTTGATGCTTGTTAAATGCACCGGAAGAAAAACGTTGGTGGTGGAGCTGTCAATTAGCATGCTATCAGAACTTTGTGGGATACGAATAATGAACCTCTGAAAATGCAGTGCCAACATGTTTGCAATTTAGATGGGCCATTTTACACATTAGACTTAAGTTTAAAAGGGAAAGGTAGAAAAAGAACCTCATTGCAAAACCAAAAACTAGAACTGCTTTATCCAAATGGCCACAAAATTAAAAAATCTAAATATAACGACTTGATAAGCTTGCTCAAGTATATTTCAGAAGATCCTTATCATGATTTTTATAGTAATATTCAGATAGATGGTGTACATAATTAGTCCATGTAGCAAAAAAAAGGATTCACTAATTTTTTGTCTTTAATATCTATTATACCAAGAAAATAATATATTTACCTGATTATCAAAACCAAAATATCAATAAAATTCTAAAATGTCGATTTACAGCAAACCGTGAACTTTGAGCCTATTTTTGACAAACTGGCAAATTGGTTATTGGTCTGTTTATTGTATTCTAGACCTCCATATATAGGCACTATTGAAATGTCGCAGAAGTTTTCGACCCATTTCAAGGTAGTTGTCGTGCGATTGGCCTTGTGTTAAATATTTTTAAATTCTCGTATACTTATTGAGAACTTTGTGATAGGTACTATTACTATTCCCTTTGCACCAGATGTATAGTTTATTGCAGTTTCATTAAAAAATACTAAGTTATTTTAAGGATACGCTTTTAGGGGTAATATCGGTTATGTCAGTGAAAAACGCAATGCAGTAATGTTGGACCCGACCTGAACTCATATTATTTGTGATATAAATATACAATACTAGCTTGAACCCACTACGCGTTACTGTGGCTCAGTTATATATGCAATAGTTACAATATTATTGAGGTTAGATTTTCTTTAGGGCACATCTTTTTTATACAATACAATTGCTTGTCGATTCACTGAATAAATAAAAAAATTCCTGTTTGCACTGGGAAATTTCTATTATAAATAACTTACCTTCGTCGGTAACGATAATAATTATTCTATTGTTTGTTGAATGACAACATCTTGTGTAGATGATAAGATCTCTGATTGAGTAAGGAACCTTTCTCTAGGAAAAGCTGCACAATTCCCAACTACAAATAGGTACAAATTAAAAGTTCAGTTATATCGCAGCCGTGAAGCATTTCTGTTTGAAAAAATATTAATCTAGTAATATTAGTCAAAATTATATACTACAAGTACTAACGCATCTATCGTTTTTTTTTAAATATTAATATTTCATAACATAATATCCTGTTTTTTTTTACCTAAGAAATAAAAACTACTCGGATCCTGAGAGAATGGGGAAGACCACTAAGAGATGAAATCATTTCAAATATATTTCAATCAATGAATAATGATGTTGGCTCAGTGTGAAGACAATATCATGTGTCAAAATCGAATTTAAAAGATTTCCTGGCGTTTTGAAATCAACATATTAATTCAAAACTGAAAAATGTCCGAAACAAGTGGGCGGTGCTATGTCGTACTAACCCCTAACACTATCTGTCTCTGCTTCTATTATATATCCTCTGGACACCGTAGAGCAGTGTTGTCAAAGTTACTCATCATTGCTTTTGTACCTATATCTGAGCTGTTTTTGCCCTACCATACAACGTATCAACTAATGATACAAAAGTCAATTCACATGAAAGTAATTTAATGGAATGATTATATTTTCTTTCTATTCTTCTTTTACCTCGAGAACAAGTTTTCACCTTTGACTCTCCTTACCATTTCGTGTTAGTCAATA
This sequence comes from Lochmaea crataegi, assembly GCA_947563755.1. Classification (NCBI taxonomy): domain Eukaryota; kingdom Metazoa; phylum Arthropoda; class Insecta; order Coleoptera; family Chrysomelidae; genus Lochmaea; species Lochmaea crataegi. The sequence continues at coordinate 21,287,671 of OX387426.1, forward strand.
TTTGTAACGCAAAGTCATTATGTCTCTACTATTCATTTTCATTCATTTATCCATTCACTACCATCAACAGACAAAACTTTGTTACAGATAGGATTTAATAATTTACAATTATACAGTAGCAAATTAACAAGGGTCAAAGAAAGAAATTTACTTCAAAATATTGTAATGTTTTTCTTATTTATTTAAATAGTTTTTACGGGTGGGATAAAATTACACACACATTATTACTATGGCTAAGTACCTACTATTGATTTATTTATAGAAACACACTGTATTAAACTTAATTTACATATATACACACTTTACTTAATATCTACTCATTTATTTATACTCGGTATAATAGTTCTAATTAATTTTCACTATTGAATATTGCACTATTTATCTTCACTCTTTCGTTCACTGTCTTTCTGTGAACTATAATAACTCTATACTGTATTGTTAACTATCTTTTTACTAACTGTTAACTCACTCAAAAACTCGCGTATATATAGTCTTCCTCAATTCTCGAAGATTCTTGAATTTACGACGCTCCCCATATGCGTAAACACTGCAGTAACCAGAAGATTCTAGAAAGCGCATTAGCCAAAATTTATAGTTAAGTGACAGGGTCGGCTTTGAGTTGGTGACTTCGTAACAATATATTAAATATATGATAGAAATTGCAATGAAAATATGCAATAATATCGAGTGTGACCTCATTCAATCGGTATTGCATCGAATTAATAAGGTTAGTTAATAAAGGAGGAATTGCATCGAATTCTTCTTGTAGTGTAACTCGTAGATCTTGGAGGCTGTCAAGTGAAAAGGGCGTCTCTGCAGTTGCTCCCAGAGATGCTCAATAGGTTTCAGATCAGAGCTGCAAATTGGCCAAACCATTCGTTGATAATTTTTGCATGCGACAACTATCAAGCGTGTCACTTCTTTAATAACAAAGATTATAACGTGAATTAAAAACCAAAAGGTTCATAAAGCATGGTGCTACTATTGTAGTTGCTGCATCATATAGGGTGATTTAAATTTAGCTCTACATCAAAACTTTCCAAGCACAGTATTGCTACAGAAGAATTGACCTACAATTCACCAGAAAAATCATAAAAAAACAAAGGAGTGGTTCAAGAAATACAACCAAATGTTGAATTTACATTAGAAATAGGAGAAGATGAATCAATAAAATTTCCAATTTTTAGAAAACCAACAAACACATACATTACAATACGATCCGGCTTAAACCACATGTCACACCTACTGATGGCAGCATATCATATGATACAGAGCTTTGTGTTGGAAAGTGTTCAGAAAATTTTGAAAGAGAAATTAAATAATAATTTAATATGCACAATATGATTAAATAAATGAAGAGAGAAAAATAGATAAAATAGTCTTCAATGCAATTTTTCCAAAATATAATTGCGTGGGTAGTTACAAAAATATTGGGTCTCCTAAAGAGAAATTAATTTTTTTACAAAAATCTGGTGCTTATAATTAAATGTTCTCATTCAATGCAGTTTATGGCTGCCGGTACATGAGGGGATTGCAGGTAGTGAAATGGTGGACCAGTTAGCTAAAGAAGGCTCTAAGGAGACTTCATAGGTCCGGAACCGTTTTGTGGAATCGCAAAAGATTGCATAAGAGGGGAAATCGGGAACTGGCTAGATAAGGAACACCAACTCAAATGGAGGTTGATACAAGGCACCTCCATACAAATAGTTTACTGAACAAGATAGACAAGAAACTCTCAACCAGGCTATTGAAACTGGGTAAGAGACATTTGAAGACAGTTACCGACCTGGTGACTGGACACTGCACCCTGAGGAAAAATCTGCACAAAATGGGCAAAGTTAGTGAACCTATGTGCAGAAAATGTGAACTCTATGATGAAACACCTACTCACATACTCTGCTACTGTGTGAACTTACAAGGAAGCACGGAAGCACTTTGGAGATGAAATACTACAACCATTACAACTACTGAAAATCCCTGAAATTGTACAAAGATTCAGTTATGGTGAGCACAGCCCAAACGAATGAATGCAGTTTATATTGGTGAAACACAAAGAAATCTTGAATCAAATCATCACACCACATTAAATAATACCATTGAACATTTTACACAGTTGTCAATATTATCACAGGCTTAATCTTCAGAAATTAAAAGATATATTTGGATAAACTGTGTGGAGCTACGCAAGTCTCAACTCTACTAAGTCTTTTTCAAACACAAATGATTATTTTCTATTAGATCGCATTAGTAGAAAACAAACAATTTTATTCCATGTTTTTCACCATAAACTATTCTGCATTTTTTATTGATTTTTAATCTTGATAACGAGGAGAAATTATAGTAACAATATTTTCAGTTAATGTAGTTGACAAACCAATTTCATACATTTTCCATTCAGTACGATGGCTATTATGAGTGTGTCAATAGGAAACATTTAATATTGTTTAAAACAGCATTACTATTCAGGAATTGGCAAAATCACAATAACAGACCCACTGTATTAAACTGTGTTATACCCCATAGAGTTATTTGTCCCAAGAAGTGTACAATAACACATTCAACAAAATCCTTCACTGAATGAAAACAATTGCACTTTTTATATTGTATCCTAATCCTTTTCATTACAAATTTAAAGTCCAACTTTTCTACACTAGTTACTCCGCAAATCGGATTTACGTCAGCTTACGAAGATGTTCTTTTGGATATAAAAATACTTTTGTTTGGCCATTCACAGCTACAACGGAAGTTAACAATTAGAGTGTTACACTAGATGACAAAGATAAATAAAGTGAGATAAGTTGATTTAAGAATTTTCCTTTCAAATAGCATGTTTGGTACTAATAAGAATAAGTAGCTTCAAGCTTAAGTATATAAAAATTATTTATTTATAAAAATGTTAATGATCTAGGTTGTTTCTAATAATAACAATGATACCTTGATGAGTAAGAAAAAATAAAGTGTTTGCTCTGTTAAAATTTTCTATTCAAATTATGTGGTGTTTTTATGCATACAGTTTTTGTGAAAAATAGCCTTTTGGCGAATATGGATAATTTGCCAGTGCCCTGTCAAAATAGGTAGGTACCTACCTTAGGCATGAATTATTTCTAGTGCAGTGACGAACACATTGGAGAAGTTAACTAGCTGCTTTAAATACATTCGTGTAATAATTAAAATGCTGGAGGAAATACTAGAAAATCTCAGATCGACCAAATGTTATTTAATAGGTTTCAAGTCCTCAGCTCTCGGCATTTTGTGCTTTAGGCTGCGCTGCTTCTGCGAAGAGGCTTATCAGGTCTTTTAACAAGATCCTTCCTGGAGAAATCCTCTCTTGGGCGCTTTAGTCCCAGGAGTTTATATCTCCAGTGAGTCAGTACACAATCGACAAATATGTTCATCCCTCTACATGACAATCGTATACATGTGCTTCCTTAGGGTGCAATTACCGGTGAGTACCTAAACCACTTTCTTCATTTGACCCCTTCCTGCTTAGGGGCATCCAATGTTCTGTTGGCATTCACCGAGAAGTACACCCTCGTGTTGCAGTTTTCGATTTACCGAATACTATTTCACGACTTAAGCTCTACCTTATTCTGATAGGCCAAGGATAATATTTTTTGTAGGCAGTACCTACTAGATCAGCTTAGATCTGATCTAGGGGCATACTAAGAATTTCAGTGCTGTCGTACAGTAAAGAGCTGTATTACACAGCAAAGAACTATGCCGAAAATTACTCTGAAATTTACCACGAAATTTTTCGTCAATAAAATATGCTGTATGACACGACCAAAAATTCTTGCGAAAATTTTCGGAGTAAAAATATAAAACATGTTCTATATTCTCTAGACAAAATTTTATAAAGTGCGCGAGAATCGGCGCTGAACCACATAATCGGATTGCTTGACATTACACTCTTTAATTTGCTTTTAGATAATTTATAAACGAACAAACAACAAATTTCTGCAACATCTAACATTACAAGTTTTTTCTTGTTCACTATTTTTGAGAAGAAAATGAATCTTATTATTGAAAATAAATAAAATTAGGTTAATGAAAGTATGTTTGTTTACTGTTTGCATACATCAGCTGTAACAAAATAACCCGACTGCGCATGAGTATCGTATGAACTACTCCGAAAATTTTTGGAAGATTTATTGCCTGTGTAATACAGATTTTAAGAAAATGTTATAAAATTTTAGGAGAAATTTCTGACAGAATTTTCGTGGTAAATTTCAGAGTAATTTTCGGCATAATTCTTTGCTGTGTAATACGGCTCTAAGAATCATTTGGCCTCTATACCCCCTTTCAATAATCATTTGCTGATACGAGTTGATAGCGTGGATTTCCAAGGGGAATCAAGAAGCGAACTTCCCCAAAGATTTTAAGGAACAGTGTTAGGTCCCATTTTTTATTTTTAATATACATGAACAGTATCTCAAAAATTAAGAATTTCAAAGGACAATTGATTTGCTACGCTGATGATACTGTCCTAATATTCTCTGGAAAATCATGGGATTTAAGAAGCGAAAGAGAGGGTTGAAGCAGATTTGAATAGAATCCAATTGTAGCTATGAATAATTTACTAACTCTAAATGTTGAAAAAACTAATTATATTACTTTTTCGCCAACGATAAAAAATCAACGTACAAACATATTTTTACAAATGCATCACACTATCTGCTCTCAAATACAAAATTGCAAATGCAAGAGTTCGTCAATAAGATACCTTGGAATAATAATAGATCAATATTTAAAATGGACGGAATACATCATAACATATGTTACGAAAAGAATTAGAGTTTTAATTAGAACATTTTATGAGCTAAGGGTATGGGGTACATTTGAACGAGCCTACTAAGATACATTATATGGTGTAAAATCGACGCCAAAAGACAAATAAAGACATTGTTCTTGCCGTACCACCATGTATAATGGGTTTTGATAACTTAAGAATAATGTCTTCAATGTTAACATCGCTACACTCGGGATTTTCTGGCATTGAAAACTTAAATTTGTCTTCTCGTTTCCGTAACACCCCCTTTAAATAGTTCACTTTATATTCATCCTCTTCAAGTCTGGATATTACTTGCACTACAAAATGTTTAACATTTTTTCTAACAAAGCTAACTAAAATATAGTATTTGTCTTCTCTCTGCCTTGGATTGTCTTCTACATCTTTGTCTATAATTGTTTCTTCTGGAAACTCTTCCAAATCATCTGACTCATCGTGAATTGAGTATAATTGTCATCTTCTTCTGAATTCGACTCCAAACATGTTTCTTCGTTTTTTTTGGTATAATTTTTTTCTTTATTGATTGATCTTCCATATTTTCACCTCTCCACTTAAAACTAGGTTTATTTTTTTTTGCTAAAAGTAATAAAGTTTCTTGATCAATGTTATTTTTCTCAGGCGTTTCAGTTAAAATTATTGATTTTCGTTCTCTGGAGTTTTTCTTTAAATTTCCCCTACGAGGTGCTACCTTTGGTAGTGGCCTTGCCATTTCTGTAGTTAGAACTAAATTATTTTTATTAGTCAATAAATCAGTGTGCACATTTTTATTAGAAGAACTGGGTGAGGAGATGTCATGCAAAGCTTTTAAATTTGGCATTATAATTCTGCAGAAATCAAACTGTGTGAAAGCATTTGAATGACCGGCTTTAGGTTCTTCTAAAGTAGTGATGGGTTCTTCAGTGCTTTTGTTTAAATTCTGAGCAATTTGCTGTGTCTGTGCGACCTGATCATTGAGAGGCCGCTTCAAAGTCCTCATCGGAGAAAGCATTTCTGGAAATCGAGCACGTACCAGTTTTAGCAAATCCAGAGGTGATATTTTCAATTGTGAATGAATTTACAAAAGCAGAGTTGGCTAATTCAGCTAAGTCATGGATTGTTAGTGTCTTCCCGGGATTGGAAAGAAGCCAGTCATTTTGCGCGAGAGAATACTTAGATTTAAATGGACCCGTCACTACCACATCCAATGGCTGCATACGATGGGTGCACGGAGGAGGAAAACTTGCCAGGACCATTCCATTTTCCTTGGCATATATAACTGCTTCCAAGTCCAGTCCGAGTGATCTGCGATGGTGAATTGCCTGCGGGGGTTGTATAAAATATGAAACGCGGTAACGTACTACAGTGACTGAAACATAGTTCCACGCTTAGTAGATGCGTCCAATGATGTATAATACCTATTTTGTAATTTTTTAAAATTCACTATCTATATTTCCTTTTGAAAGTTGACGTCTCTGATTTTAAAAGTAGTTTGATGCTTCGCTACAAACTATTTCACTGATTCGCTTCCCAGCAACAAATTTTAAAACACTAGCCATTTCCAATAACGAACTTTTCCAAAAAAAGTAAACAAACATTTCAAATTTTTCAATTAGTGAGGCAGCTAAACTATCAGATTTCTCGACCCCTGACAATAATCATAGGAACAAGGTTATTGGTTATAGGTATGTATTTGAACCAATAGATATCCTCTTTATTTGAAGAGCTAAAAAAATTGTTACTAGGAAAGTTATAGCACCTATTCCTATTATCACATTCCTATTTTATTTTTCCATAAGCTGTGTTTCGGGATTTTCTTTTAGGTAATATGTACAGTAGCTGAAATATTGAATTAATCCCACACTGTGTATTACCAATCAAGATTCAATGATGTGCATCCCCACTGTTATCTCAGTTTTTTTATGTAACATAAATCTCATCTCTTTCCATAACCATAATAAACCAAATAAGACTAAATGGTCTATAAGCTAAAAATTAAACATGTTTAATGTAAGAATCAAGAGCTTATTCTAATAATTTCTAAGAACTACAAGAAAATATGTATCATTATGATGTCCCTAGCGTACAATTTATTATCAAATTTTCTCACCGCAAGATCGATACTTTAGTCGGTGAATAAACTAATATTTACCGATTTCAATCATTTTCTAAGAATATAAGCGCCTTGAGACTCACTGTACAGAAAAGTCGACCGTGTTACTGAACAATAACTGGTAACAAATTGTCTTCCCAACTTACCAGCGCCCATTCAAAGGACGTATTTTATCACGCTTGATAAATGAAGGAAATTTCATTTATTTGTCATCTAATATACCGTACTACCTATCCAATGCCCGTGCTTAAATCTCATAATATGATGTCCCGTTCGGTCACATTTCAAAATTACGGGAACCGAAATTTGACAAAATCACACAAACCCCTTTGGGTGGCAGATGTTTTAAATGTATATAGGTCAAAAGCATTAGACGTATTTGCAATAGGGATTAAAGAATGGTCAAATATGTATACAGTTATCAGTGCTACAGACATATCCATCATAACTCTTTTAACAACAGGTCCGTAATGAAAAACTTTATCATTCCAATATTTACTTTTCACATATGGCAATGAAAGTTAAATTTGTAACACAACTATTGTCAATATTTATAAATATAGTAGAAATTTGATTTTTGTTCAATTAGTGTAGAAACGTAATTACGCGCTATATGGGTCGATACCTCCGAACAATGAACATTCTAGAAGAGTAAACAGACGTATTATCTGATGCCAACATACATAATGTCAAAGTTTATTTATCCAATCACTTCAATTGTTTTGAGGTTCCTCAATACCTACATATGTCCTTTAATACCTACTTATTTTATAATTGAGATAAATGTATATGAAGCAATTTATTCAATGTTTGACAATATCCAAAACTTCATTTATACATCCTTACAAATAGAATGTCAATCTGAAGGTTTCTGTAATTCAATAAATGTAACAACGCTTATATTGAACGTTTACGTTTGTTGGCGGATTTTTGTTTTGAATTTGACCAAATCTTTTATGGTTGTTGTGTTTAACTGCGATAGATATGGTGAAGAAATTTGAATAAAAATCAACAAAGAATACTTTAATTATTTGATAGATTATATTTACAAAGTGGTGAATCGTTGTGTAGTATGCAAAAAAATGTATCCATAAATAGTGATGTTTATAATACATCGTTTCACAGATAAGCAGCAAGTTCTGAATAGTTCTACAGTTGTATTGTAATAAGAATAAAAGTACTGTATGGTACTATATGCTCGAGATGCAAATCAACTTCAGCGATGGAAAAGTATTATTCGGGAAAAGAATATTCTGAAGGAAGCTAGACTATCTTCTAGCCATTCGATTTCAAGTGATTTAATGGTTGGGTCAGGTGAAAAAAGAATCTTAGAGCAGGAGCAGAGTCTGTATCCAATCTGGTCGACGACAACTAAAATTTATTCCTCGAATAACAAATAAATCTAAGATAAGTGTTTCTATTTTTTCTCGTTCAGCATATGCTGATCAAAGGAAAAAATCGGCAAGGGTGACGAACACGTGTTCCAGCTTTTACAATTGTTTTTAGACAAACTGTAAATGTGTAAATCGAACAAAAATAATGAGCCTTTGAACAAGACCAGAAAATGCATGTTGTGTAAGATATTTAATAAAACGACACCTCCAAATTGAATAGTTTATATACAAAACAATGCGAAATTAACAGTCAGTGCAATTACGAATTGTGATTTACTTTACAAATGCCAGAAATAGACTAACTATCCCTTTTCTCAAGAACGAACATTAAGATACTGAATACGTGATAATTATGTAAACTCCACAAAAAGGGTCCCCTTCTTATCTTCGCTAGGGTTGCATTGCTCGACCCAATACAGGTACTGTAGCAGTGTATTATTATTATTTTAGTTTTAACATCTTTCTGTTTCGTGCAGTGTACTAATAAATCATTGCTATATAAATATGGAAGCCATTTAGTCGTTATAAATTATATGAATCTGTTTTCATTTTCGTTTGTTGAATATTTATACAAATAGCGCCTTGCACAACGCATATTATTTTTAGAAATAAATATATATTTTACAGCTACTTATTTGCTGTTCCATTCCTGTATCACATATCCATCACCCTTTTTGAATAGAGACGCAAAGAACGGCTATTCTAAGCCATTTTGTGACTGAAAATCCTTCTATAATGCGGATATTTGTTGAGGCAGGCCACCGTGACAAGTGACAAGTAGGCAGGTAAAGAATGGCAAGGTAATGTACAAACACTGATGGAGAATATGTGGCAACCACACCATAACGTCACTACATAAGACGATGTTTTGTGATTTGAAGAGGATTTAATAATCATATCGATCATTTTATAACGGGAATAGAAAATATACTACAAAACTAATTAGCTTTTGAGTTAGATGGATAAAGATTACACTTGTTGTTTTCACTTTGAACTTAAATTAAATTTGTTGGTTTCACACACACGTTAATTAGTAATTTTCAAGTTTTTCGATATTTTATGTCTTTGTTCTCAAATCTAATAGGTATAGGTAGAGCATAAATGTTTATAATAATTTGTGATTACCAATATAACTAAATACAATCACTACCCACGTAATTTGAGAATTCATCTACATCATAAGATAGGACAAACTTTAAATTAAGTATACCACAGTAGGTACATACAGTGTTTCAAATGTTCCACCAAGTAGTTTGCATCAGACATTAAATGCTTAATAGATATTTAATAATTATACACAATACTGATACTAAAGATTATTTGATTAATAAAATATTTATATCGTAAAAATTACACAATTTAACAACAACCTCATTATAATTATTTTTGGGAAATAAATCAAAAATAGCTCGATTGAACCTATTTTGTCTTTGTACAAATGTGCATACAAAAAAGTTTGCCCTTTGAAGGTACCAAATGCGAATGATTTTTTTCTAGTATTTCAAGAGTTGTTTGGCATATTTTAATGAAAATTTACAAGTGGCTTTCTTATGATTAGAGCACCTTTCAAAACAAAAAAGGCGGAATCAATGGGAGTTGAGATCCTCTAAACCCTCTGTAAGTAACAATTTAACGATTATTGTGGCACTATTGAATACATTATTTTTGAAACTATTTTCCCCCTACTGCTTTTTTATCATTTTTTTTATTGATATACGGCCTCTTTTTCATTATGCTACTAAAAATTTGTACTACGAAAAAATTAGACATTGGCATCAACAATAATTTTCATCATAATATATCAAACAACTTTCGAAATATTTAAAAAAATCAATTTGTATTTGGTAACTTCAAAGAGCTGTAACTTTTTTTGTATACAATATTGTACTGAGGCAAGTTAGGTTCGATCGAATTATTCTTGGCCCCAGAATATGTGGTTTATTTTATGACCTACCTTTTTGTTACACCCTGTAAGTAGTTAAACAATATATCTAATTAAAATATTGATTATTCCTAAGCACTTATTTGACTTTTACATTTAATATTTTAATAAATCTATTGGATATACAAGTATGTCGCTAATGTATGGAATAATTTCATTATTTCCAAAATAAACGACTTTTGAAATAAATCCAAAAACAGGTCAATTTTAATTTTTGAATCGTCATCACATGATGTAGATGTAACGAACATTGCGTTACCAGTATTAACGTGGTGACGTAATCGGCAATTTTTTTTAATGCAACCATGTGTCATGACACCTCATTGGAAAGGTCTTCTAATCGTCTTTACAACGATGTAATTATTCGAATATTTATTTCTACAGGGTCGACCAAAACTGTTTATTTGGTAAAATTTCAATCATAAATTCTGATTCAATGAAGTAAGTTATTGTAAGGACTGCCACTGGAAATAAAACATCGTAGTGTACTAAAAAAATATTTCTGTTTTTGGATATGTTACTGATAATAGTACTAAATTCTAATTTAACACAAATTGATGTGTATCAGTCAAGTGTTCAATAGTTAAAATCTTTAAATTAGCATAATTTAGTAATGAAACTCACAGAAACTGAACGAATCGAAATATTAATGATGGTTGGCTATGGAGATAGAGTAAGGACACAGAAAGAAGTTGGCAATTTATTTAATGCTAAATACCCCAACCGTGAACCCATTTCTCAATCAACAATTAGTAAAATCGAGAAAAAATTCCGAGAAACGTAGTATTGAAAAGTAGTAGAAAGTCAATTTCCGAAGACAAAAAAGTTGATGTTTTCCTTGAGTTTCAAGAAAATGCCCACACCAGCTCGACACAAGTTGCGCTGGATAATAATTTACACCATTCTACAGTTGCTAGAGTGCTGAATAGGAGAAGTGGCATGCGTATAAGGTACATTTGGTCAAATAGCTGTTAGAAGATGACTTTGATAGGAGAATTGAATTCTGTAGTGTGAAACAATTATGGAACGATGTAACAGAGATCGTAATTTCATACAAAATATACTTTTTTCAGATGAAGCAGCTTTTAAGCTCAACGGCCATGTAAACCGCCAGACGTATCGATACTGGGCAAGTGAAAATCCCCACTGGATGCAGGAGTATAGGACACAATATCCTGAAAAGGTGAATGTTTGGGCCGGCATTATAAACAATCAAATAATAGGGCAATATTTTTTTGATGGAAGCTTGACCGGTCCTCGATATCTTCAATTTCTTCAGGACAATTAAATCAACTATTTCCAAATAGATGTGATTTGTGGTTTCAGCAGGATGGGGCACCCCCACATTACGCCTTTGATGTACGAACCTACTTAAATGCTGTTTTTCCAGATAGGTGGATAGGAAGAAGAGGAACACTCGAATGGCCACCAATGTCGCCAGATTTGACACCTTTAGACTTTTTTTTATGGGCACACTTGAAGAGAAAAGTTTATCAAAGTCGCCCAAACGATATAGAAGAGTTGAAGGATCGCATCAGAACGGAGATTGCACAAATAACGCCTGAAGTTCTCGTAAACGTTAGAGACGAATTTATTGCTCGGCTGTCTCATTGCATTATTGCTGAAGGTCATCAGTTTGAACATTCAATACTTTAATTGTTTTTTGCTAAACAGTTCTCTGTATTTTAGTAAATAAACAGTTTTGGTCGACTCTGTAGAAATAAATATTCAAATAATTACATCGTTGTAAAGACGATTAGAAGACCTTTCCAATGAGGTGTCTTGAGACACATGGTGGCATTTAAAAAAATTGCCGATTACGTCACCACGTTAATACTGGTAACGCGATGTTCGTTACATCTACATCATGTGAAGACGATTCAGAAATTAAAATTCACATGTTTTTGGATTTTCTCCAAAAGTCGTTTATTTTGGAAATAATGAATTTATTCCATACATTAGCGACATACTGTATGTGATGATTGTTATACCAAAGATCACATATGGAGCTATTGCGTGGTGGTGGTCAAAAGCTTTACAATGAACAGCCCAAACAAAGCTCCCTGGTGTACAGAAATCGGGCCATTAGCACCACACCATCAGCAGCCATAGAAATTTCTTCTGGTTTTACCTCCACTCGAGATATTTCTGGAAAGAGAGGCTAAATGGACAACATATAGAATTACGCATATTTACAAATACTCAAAACAGGCTTGTACGGAGCATAGCAGATTTTTGTTGGTCACTGAAAGTCACAGCTCTGACATAATGGCTTTAACAGTATCTCTAACAGACCCACCTCATACCATCCTAATAAAGATGACTGAGGAACTACTACGAGCAGATAGCTGTTAGTACACGGATTGCTACAAAACACCATCAGGCTCTGGTGTATACCTAGGACAGAAATATCAAACTCCCTAGAATCCTATGCAACTCTATTTCAGGCGGAAATTTGAGAGAAAGGGTGAGAGAGAGAGAGGAAGGAAACGAATCTCACCCATAGAACGATACAAATTTACTCGAACTGCCAAGCGGCTTTAATAGCGTTTAGCCGTGTGTGTGTTGGCATCAAACTGCTAAAAAAGGTCTCATCATTAGGAAGACTCGACAAAGTGTCTCTGTGCAACGGCTACTCAGTTTAGAGAGCACCTCAGGTGTAGATTCTGAGACCAAACTAGTATAAATTCAGAGAGTAGTCTTACCGGTTCTCGGGTAATTCTACTTGAAATTTATTGAAGGTGAAATAAAGATAAATTAGGAAAATTAGGAAAGGTAAGTGGGCGCCACTCTGAATAATACTAGCCTATTTGTTATTCACATCTGCATTATAGCGACAAATCCTGTAAGATTGGAAGGGAAAAAAAACTATATGAACAACGTTATTAAATTTACAAGTTGTATATTGACTTTGTTCAAAAAAAATTAAATAGGAAAAAAAATTGACTAGGTAGGTTGTTGTTCAATGTTGATGAGCTCACTACATGTAGCAGATGTACTTTCCTGAAGTGATGGCGGAGAGATGGTGTCCTTTTGAAGTTCTAGTTTCAGTTAACGTTCTTGCTTGTTCCAGGTAAAAATTCCTGACCCAGGTCGTGTCTCAGGTAAAGTTCCTGTCACAGGTAAAGTCTCAGGTAAAGTTTCGGGTCCAGGTAAGGTTTCGGGTCCCGGTAAAGTGCTAGGGAACAAATATAGTATCAGGAACAAATTTACCAAATTTAACAAAATCCAGGATGTCTGAAGTATGATATTACAATATTGAAGAAAATTGCTAATTTAATATTACAGTACATACACTGTGTCCGTAAAGTATGGAACAAATTCATTTTTAGCTAAACAGGCCATTTTAAGAAATAATCCTGAAACACGTCGATTTTTGATTTTAATTTACCGTATTTTAAAATAATATTCTAATATACAGGGTGAATTACTTTCGAGTAATGACGTCACCGTCATTTTTTTTTTATATGGAACACCCCCATTTTGTCTCAATTTTCGGATTACTCTAGCTGAGCTGATTCCAAAAATGTATCACATGTTGATTCCAATTGGTACAGGGTGGACAAAAATACAATAGTTTTGTGTGTGCTCATAAAGTAACGCGTAACATTCTTTATTAGTATTAGTAAAAATATTATCAAACATACTTATTGTCTAGCGGACAGAATATGATGAAATACATGACTTTATAAATGTTCGAACTGCAGCCCTTGCTGTATTTGACAGTAACCCAAACGGTGTACAAATTCTTGTTGAACCTTGTTTATCAACATGTGATACATTTGTGGAATCAGCTCAGCTAGAGTAATCCGAAAATTGAGACAAAATGGGGGTGTTCCATTTCAAAAAAAATGACGGTGACGTCATTACTCGAAAGTAATTCACCCCGTATATTAGATTATTATTTTAAAATACGGTAAATTAAAATCAAAAATCGACGTGTTTCAGGATTATTTCTTAAAATGGTATGTTTAGCTGAAAATGAATTTGTTCCATACTTTACGGACACAGTGTATAATATTTAATATTGAAGAAAATTATTTGACAACGTGGTTCATACATCCTGTATTTTTAGATAAAAAGAAAGCAAATAAAAAAACGATAAAATAGAATAACCGATTCTGCACCGGTAAATACATACATTTGTTTAAATACGTATATATTTTTAAATAGATATGTTTAAATAGATAATATAAAAAAACCTGAAAGAGAAAAACAAATTCATATCGATATATATTATTCCTGGCACTGGAATGACATTGCTACATAATAAAGATAGGAAGGTAGAAGCTATTAAGAAAGGAGAGTTAGTTATACATTTAAGCGAAATGACTTACCACTCAAATGAATGCACTTCTAAGATAAGATAAGATAAGCCAGAAAGGCTTCAATAGCACATGTTCGCCGGAAAAAGAAGAACGAAACCCCTTTGCCACTTGTTTAAATACACGAAATCATGTGAACGACCACCGACTTACGTCTCATGTTCGTGTCACGCTCATACGCTTTGACCAGGAAAGGAATTTACCTTTCAGTAGTGAATTCTTGATTCATATTTGATTTATAATTGGTAGAAGAAGAGACAATAGATCGAAGTGGGAATTTCAAGATGGGCCTGACTATTTTCCGACAGACGGACCTCGATCAGCGCGCATAGAAACGTTGATTTCGACTCTCGTCGACAGTAAATATATTCAGTCTTGAAACATTTCTCGGTGTTGGGTATGAGAAAGGACTGGCTATTCGCCGCCCATACGATCATTTATTAATTCAATCGAGGGAAGTAAAGTGAACGAAATTAACGTTACATCTGGTCCGGATCCCTGGCCATTCTGGTATGGTTGGCAACGAAAAGACAGACTCCCTTGTAAGAAAGGGTGCCGCAGGTGATTTTATCGGTCCGTAACCTGCAATTGGCATTTTATCAAGTTTTTCTAAACAAAGACTAACTACCTGCAAACGACAGCAAAAAGAGTTTTAGACTTCTGGCATAATATTACCGGGATTAATTCATTCAAAGGGTTTTATACATTCTTCGAAGAATGTCTTCAAACTAGTGTTGGACTATAGCAGTCATGCTCTGCGTTGTCTAGCAGTCCAAACAGGAAATAAATTGACTTCGATACATTTACCTAATTATGTAATAATTATGTATTAACGATTAATAATTATATTTTACATACATATTAAAATCCAGAATAAGTGTTGGAAATTATTTTTAAAAAATTACACTAAAAGTGTAACATTCAGTTACTCAAAAATCCTGGCTTGGTAAAAGTTGAGATTTCTTTCGATAATAATTTATATAGAAAACTGATAACGTTCTGTCAGCTGATAAGATAACGGTAAATACGTCCATAGTGGAGCCACCCATGCATAATTTTTTTGTTACGTGTCTTCCTATTTGCATCATACTCTCTAGTCCAAATCTGTTATGATTAGTGTTTCTGTTACAATGGTACGCTTCCTGAATAGATGGTTTTCTTTTGTTTAGGAAGGAATATCAACTGAATCCACGGTCTTCAACAGTCACGTGTCAGCAGAAGAGATTTCCATTTTAAGGTTATATATTTAAATGATTTTCATCTTTCTACTGTTTATGATAAGAATGCATCAATAAAGAACTGTGTAATATAATAGTATAATAAAATAAAGATGACACAAATAGCGAACATAATTTATAACCCTTTTGCCTTCTACGTCCGTATTTAAAATGTTTCCAAGAACATTTTTCAATATTAGGCAATCCGAAAAATATTCAAAGGATTATTAGGTATTCCAGTAGTTTCAGCCTTTTAGTAGGTAGTGTATAATCATCCGCCAACATTATTTCTCAATAGTTAAAATAATGGGAATCATAAATTTCACCAAGTATAATCTAAAAATTCACTCTATTCAACAAAGATTGTCTTGCAAATTGCAGTTTCTTACTTAGTTTGAATAAAAGTAAGGCCTTGGACAATCAATATAGTGAAAATGTGTTTACAGATAATAGGCTTGTATAATAGGTTTAGATTTATTTAATATAAGTAGGTACATATTTATGCACAAGGTGTGGATAAAATACAAGAATCAGTTCTAATCATTATTTATTTAAATTTACATTTAATTATATTACAACACTGAGATTGGTTGTTGCTTAAAAAATATAAATGAAGTAAAAATAAGAACGAAGATACACACAGAATACTGTTAAAAGAAAAAAAGTACATACAATAAACAAAACTAAAGAGAATGCCAAGGATAAACGTTACTCATTTGTATCCGGAACTTCGAAAAGAAAAGTGAAGTGAATCGATGTTAGTGTTTGCCAGTGTCGGAAAAGTAAGTAGTTACCTGCCTATTTGTTATACATACTTTTATTTCATTTATTATTTATTTTGATGAAACGGCAGTGGAGAAGAGGAAGAGGAGCTACTCAAGCTTAGCACTAATGAGGAGCGGAAGGTGAAATTTTAAAGAGGGTATCAAACATTTTGGCTGCAAGCAGAAATACCCGAAAAATATCCTGGTCTGTGGGGAATTGCGAGAAAGCTTCTGATAGCGTTTCCCTCGTCATATCTTGTCGAAAAAAGCTTCAGTGTCGTTACAAACCTTTTAACGAAAAAAAGGAGCAGATTGAATGTCACATAACGAGGAGATTTGCGGTTATTCCTAACAAAACTGAAGCCAAATATTGATAATTTGATGTCAATCCATCAAGTACATTTGAATAAATACAACACAAGAAAATTAATATTTTCATTTTTTACCACTCCGAATGGGAAGTTTTCTAAATAAAATAAGTGAGAATTGATTGGTTTCTTGTGCTGTGAGTAGATTTCAAAAAAGTAAAGAAGGATGGAATCACTTTTTTGATTGGCCAACTTTACTTTTTTGACATCCACTCACAGTACAATCAATTAAATAATTAACCTTATTAACCAATCAATTCTCACTTTTTTTTTGAAAACTGTTAATTCGTGGTTAGAATTTCCATAGTTAGATCTAATCTTCACATTTTTTGTCGAGTTTTGGGAATATGTAGCTGAAGGGGTCCACCGGAACCAGCAAAATTTTAAAAGTGGTGTATGAGAAAAAAAGTGTGGCCTAGAACATCTGAATTTTTTCGAGATCTGATTACAGTTTCTCTTATGCCATCATACATTGGACAGTCAAATATAATATTCTGTAGGGTTTCATTAGTATGTTTGTTGCATACTATATACACTAATGGTCAGTTTTAATTTTGTTTGAGATGTTATTCACACAGAGATATATTGTTTGAGAGTTAGATGTGTTTAGTTGTGCTATCAACCTTTTTATCTATAGCAGTGAAGCAAATTAGAATAATGCAAATTGGATAGAAATACACAAAAAATAAAATACTTTACCACTACTCCACTTCAGAATCACCACTATCTTCATCATCACTGCCAACATTAATCCTGTTGTTGATGGAATATTTTTAACGCATTGGAATATATTTTACATCAATGGATAATAAACGATCTAAAAAACTTTTGCTACAACTAAATTTTTAGTCTTCAAAGAAATGTCAAAGCAGATATGGAAATAAAATTCTTACTGCGGTTGGTTATTCACTGCTTCAGCTTTCAATCCTTTTACGATAGTGTTTACTGAAAAATATTTGCATAAAGTTGTTGTAATGGTATAAGGCAACGGTACTCTGTGGGATATTTTCTAAGGCATTGGGTCAGTAGGAATTATTTATGACCGTCTATTCATCTACTCTTGTATACTAAATCTTTATAATCTTAAAAATTTAACAAAGTGCTAAAAATAATGTTTTATCAATATTTTCTATCTATTTATATAAAAAAACTGAAGATGTGATAGAAATAATCAATTCGGTCGCACGATTCTTAATATTTGCGAAGAGGAAAGGTTGATCGAAAAATTGTTTTTTCAATGAATGGAAGATCCAAGATGTTTTAAATGATAATAGTTTACTAGTTTCTGGACAGTATCTTTCTGTTTTGCTTTATATTTCATTGTTCAATTGATTAAAATTATTTTTATATTTTAAACATGTTTTTGGGTAGTAATCAATTTGTGCATGTCTACCTCTTCAATATTTTTGATTAAACAATTACATACAATTTCATTTCCGTATCCTATAACAAAATCAATACATTATTATAATTATAACAAAAGGAATATGTTATGTAATGTTAAACGTTAGTAAAATAATAAAGTTATCAAATCATGGTTAAATAATAATAAATTCACATGAAATGGATTCTTATTTGAATTAATCATTTTAATTTTCAGCTTTTCTCATGAAAACGTTCATCCTTAACGTAGAAATTTAAATATAGATATTGTGAATGTACGGTGGTTATAATTTGTAAACACTTAATTTTAAAAAGCACCATATTACAAATCCAAAAACTCAGCTGGTTTTCAGTTATCTTAAAGAAAACACGCCAAGTTTGTATTAAACAAGGATACATCGACATAACAGGTCAGATGTATTAATTTTATACAGTGCGTCCTTAAAGTAATACATAAATTAATTATTAGCGAAATGAACAGTATTACGAAAAAATCACAAAACAGGTCGATTTTTAATTACAGCTTAGAATACTTATGAAAGTGTGTAGATACAATGTTGAAATAAAAAGCTACTTTCGCGGCTTTGTCCACGCTGTACCAATTTGAAGCTATTTGTGAAACATTTTTGAAACCAGCTGAGCAAGGAATATTCGCAAATTAGAAAAATGGCGGTAAATGAATGTATGCTTATCTATATCTTCCAAAGGGCTCTAGATAACAAGATGAGGTTTCCACAGTTAGGTTTAAAATTACTATTAGTTTTATTGTGACATATTTACATAAACGGCCTACTTCCCACTTAAACCGCTATAATGGTGGCGTGGTTTCAGAAGGCAATAAAAATTATTGTTTAAATAGGAAAATATAATAATAATAATTAATAGTAATTTATTGATAATAGCATGAGCTAACAGAATTACAATATGATACAATATGGTGAACATAATATACGATTGCAAAAAAGATGTATCCCAAAACTGGTTTATACCAAAATTTTAATGTTTTGCAAACACTGAATTTCCTTTTTTTTTGCCTACACATTTTTTCTACAAAACTGTCTACATTTTCTGAAAAATATTTCAAAATTTTCTGCATTCTTAATGTCATTGGGTAAGCTATTATATTGTACAAATCCATTGTGGAAAACATCATTATGACTATAAGAAACCACTGTTACGCAAACCGTACTTTTTTAATTTTTCTAAAAGTAACTTATGGTCTGTAGTTTCAAATGCTCTCCAAGAACACTACACCGCGATCACCTTTTTTCAACTTAGAGCACTTTTCCAGTTTATTAATATAGTTTGTAATTATTAATACAGTTTGTAGGACACCCTGTGTATTAAACAATATCCTAAAAAACTCATGTTTTTACTTTGTGAAGCTTAAGATCGGTTCACGTAGAGAACTTTAACTGGAATATAATAATAACATACAGGGAGTCAATTTTAAAACTTACAATGGGCTGAGCCTCGTGAACGAAAAGAGATTTAAAAAAAATTTCAAAACCGTTCCTAGGGTAGAGAGGAGGAACTAAAATGACATGAGAGAGAACGCATCAACCCCTTATGCCCCACCTACCCCACCTACAAAAATTTAAATGGCAACCCCCTACTTGTGATACGTCGTTAGAAAGCCCGTAGAATGCTTTCCAACGGTCTAAGTCATAATTAAACAGGGTGTAACAATAAAGCAGAAAAAATTATTTGAAAACAAAATGAAAAAGTGTTAAATGTCGAACTACAAAAATGTTAATTAATTTAGTAAATGTTCAAAATGGTTTCCATAGTATTGTGAACAATAGTACAACCTATTTTCAAACTCCATACAAACGTTGGCAAATGTTGCTTTAGTAATATCACGACATTCTTGACTAATTCTTCGTCGTAAATCGTCGATTGAGGTTGGTTTAGTTTTATAAACAACCGACTTAAGGTGACCCTACAGAAAAAAATCAGGTGACGGTAAGTCTGGTGATCTAGATGGCCACTCAATGGGACCTCTCCTTCCAATCGATATAATTGGATAATTATTGTCTAACCATTCCCTAGCTGCTACTGCGTAATGGGGAGATACTCCGTCTTGCTGGAAGTCCAACAAATTTTCATCTAGAGCTGGATTGCCATCGCCGTCCTGTTGGTTCTCTAATTCATAAAAAATTAATGGCTCAATAGTGTTCTCCAGCATATCGAGGTACATTTCACCGTTTAAATTTCCTAGTATAAACAAGGGACCAATCGCAGAATCTCCTAATACCCCAGCCCCACTCAGGATACTGAGTGTGGTTTTCTCTAAGCAGATGTAGATTTTCATCATTCCAATAACGACAGTTTTGTTTATTTACATTACCATTTAGATATGTATAATGTGTACTCATCACTAAAACAAATATTTTTTAAAAGTCTAGGTTCACTCTTAATTCTTTCAGTCATAATTTCACAAAACTGAATTCTTCGGTCTGGATCGTCATCGGACAATTCTTGAAGACATTGCATTTTATAGGGGTGAAATTTATGAAGATTCAAAACTTTCCGTACCGACTCATGTGATAGTCCTGTTATTGCAGAGACGTCACGAGTTGATAAAGTAGGATCTATTCCAAATTCTCCAAGGACTTCAATTTGAGATGCTTCATCGAGTACTCTTGCGGCATTCCTTCTTCTATTTGCCACTGAAACCGTCTCTCTAAATTTTGCGACTAAATCACGGATATACACGTGTTTTACATGTTTTTCAGGATGTCTTTCATTGTCTTCTGAAACGCCACTTCTGGAAGTAGGCCACTTAGATAAATATATCACCAAAAAAACTTATTAACTCAGTAACAGTATTTTTAAACCTAGTTGTGAAATAAACCGCATCTCATTATCTAAAACAGAAAATAATGAGACTCCCTATACAAAAGGAACATATTTGTGAAACAAGCCATCAGTTTGTTGGACATTACATTTAAATAAAATAAGACGTTGGAGGTGTATAGAAATTTCAGTAAGGACCTAACTAGGTATTGTACCTCCCTACCTTTCACTTCCTTTTGGTTTCTTCTTAGGTAGGTAATACAAAACAGACGCAATTTCAGCGAACATATGAAATATTACCTAATTGTTAATTATTCCAGAAATATTAACTCTTTGTTGTCACCAATATGAAGAATATTAAGTACTGTCCTAGATTTGGAATCTGTTTCATTTGTTTGGATTTGGAAACGTTTATCTAATATTTTGACCAATATTTGTCAGCTATTTTCAGAGATTTTTGAGTCTAACCTAAACATTACATTTCCGGAAACTTGTTTTTTTTGAATGTCAAGTTTTTGCTTCAGCATCAATTAAAAATAAAGCTGAGGCTCAATTAACTCAACATTTTTATAATTACGAATAACTCGATAATTTATTAATCTCGGCTTTGATTCTGGCACTTCGTAAGAATTGCTAAAGCTCTTTAGGTTGAATATTTTTTCAATATCCAACCTCCAGGTGCAGGATTACCTTTATTATATAAATAAAAGTGTCCAATGGTCATTTCAAATTTCTACAAACATTTTTTCATATATGACAGAAAAAACTTTAAGGGATATAACAGTGAAATGGACATCTAAATCTGAGATCAGTATACACAACACAAAATCTTTAAAACTTCAGCTGCCACGCGTTCAAAGGGTTACTTACAGCCTCTCTCCCACACTTTTCTTTATAATTTTAGGGTAAATACGTTGTCAACACAACGATAGATTTTACACTATACTACCTATTCAACGAATAGTGATGTCTTCTTTTATTTGATCATGGGAAGCAGAAGGTACATTTTTGTATTTACGGAGACCCTAAAAACGGTACAGAAGTCAAAGAAAATGAACGGTAAATTATTTAATATTGTATTATTAAAAAAGCATTTTTTGTTCAATCATTTCTGTTAAATAAAGAGATAAGTAAATAGAAAGATCAAACATAAGTGAAGAAGTAGTTTTTATTAATATTGTTGGCCAACGATAAAAAACAATAATGAAATTTCATATTTTACAATGAATTTGTATATAACAAGTAGGTAAATAAATGCTGATTGTACATATTAATGCTTTGCGTGGACACTTTTTAGGGTAGACAATGAAAATTCTAGCCGTCTCTAAGTATTCCCTTTTTTAATTTTATTTGGGTTCAAGTGTATCAGTCGGGATCCGTTAAAATTGACGCTTAACAAAAGTAGTTTTCCAATTACAGCGCATAATGCGACTCAGTGGCGCACAATGCTGAGATGTGTTAATGCTTAATTGGAACGTCCATTAGTTTTCAAGTGCACCGGCAGAGTGCACAAGGTTCAGTGTTGTGAGAAAAAAACATTCATAGACTTAGGCAACCATTGCAGTGCTGACAAAAGTAAAATAAATTTGTATTGACAATTTTCTATTTGATTATTCAAGTGAAAATTATTTACGCTTTAAACATAATACCAAAAAAACAAGAAGTTGTGTACCTTCACCCATATTTAGATTTACTCTTTAACACAATCTAAATTCGGTTTTTAATATTTTACAAAAATTACGTCGAAAGTTTTAGAAATTATTTCAACAATAAACAATATTATTAACAATAGTGTAAACAAAATTCTTATCAACGCCAACTTAAAGAAAAACAATTCTCATATTTTCTGCTCCTGAGTTGGTATCATTGCGCGCATTACCCCCAAAGCAGTACTTTTCAAAGTGCTCGATTGTGCGAAGCGATGCTGTAGTTGGAACATTCGCCATTGAGCACTATGCCGCATAATGCGCTTTAATGCTGTAATTGGAAAACTACCATAGTTCATTTAAAAACCAGGAGGAGTAATTTGAATTTAAGTTGGCAATTCTGTAGATCTCTGATTGGTCAGATTGCAACCAGTTTCAAACAGCACTTTTTAGCATTAACATCTCGTGATAATTGACACTTCTGACATATATAATATTTATATTTGTTTTTATCATCGTAACCGTTCCCTTGTTATTTCATAATTTTCACTTAGTTTTCCACTCCATTTTGTTAAAACAGTTCTTTTCAGAACTCCTGTTTGTTGAATTTCTGCGATTATGGATCCTTCTACTCCAAATAAGTACCAGTTATTTGCGTAGTCCGCCAAAACCACGAAAACGGCAAGTCTAGGCCATTTAGGCCATCAGATAAACAATACATAATAAATATGTATGAACAGATATTGGATGAAAAGCCAAATACTAAAACTATTGATGTTATATCCAAAGTTTCTCAAGCAGCCGGTAAGTTATCATTATAACTTTCAAATTAACAATAGTATTAAATGCTCAACATTTTTCTTACAGGAGTAGCAAAGTCAACAGTTTACAGACTATTGAAGGTGGTGGTGGCAGACCGGGACTTCTCAAAAATTGTGATGAAGGGTATAAAAATTCGGTTCGAAGAATAGTGCACGATTTTTTTTTCAAAAATGAGTTACCTACAGTGGATAAAATTTTACTAGCTTTGAAGAAACATTCAGATTTGCTACAATTGTCCCGGTCATCTTTATATACTTTCTTGAAACAAATTAACTTCAAGTAAGTGTGTAACTTTGAAGAGTCAAATGGTTATTTATTATATAATAATATATTTTTAGATATTTTAAGAAAAATCGTAAAAGTGTAATAATAGAACGTGACGATATCTGTCGATGGAGGTTGAACTATTCAAGATCCATAAATCAATATAGAAAAGAAAACAGGCCAATCTTTTACTTAGATGAAACTTGGACTAATGGAGGTCATAGTAGGGGAAAAACATGGGTGGACCAGAATGTAACCAGTAGTATTGTGCCTAGGTATCCACTAACTAACACAAGATAGGCACTTTGATGTGCAATTGTAATTAGTTGAAAGATTAGTTTCAAGCAAAATTTTATACACATAGAATAAAGAGATTTGTCTAGCGAAGTAATACTTACTTATTTTCATTTAATTTCCTATTACCTATACATTATTTTTTGTTGTCACTATACATACACCTATCCTACTTCGCTGACATAGGTATTAGGTGTTTTAAAGGGATCCAGTGTCTGGAATAGACCCCTTTTTTTAAACGCTCAACTAATCCACATTATACTAATGAAGAAACCAAAACATAGACAAAATAAAGTTGGCGATTCTAAGCGTTTTCCTAAGATTTTTAATAAATATGATTTTACAAAACAATTATTATTCTATATTAGCAAAGTTATTTTAAATTATGCCTCTGTAATAATTAAGTAGTAGGTAGGTCTTTCTGTGCCACTCACATTTATCATATGAATTTGTATTGTGTATAACTTTGGAATATACATAATGAACTTATTCTATTATGAAATATTGTTAATATTTGATATTGTAATATAGTTGTTGTGAAGCAAAAGTTGTAGAATATTTTTAATAAATAAAGCGTTAACAATAAATTGAATATACAAAAGTTATATCTTAACATTTACGTACATTACTAAAATTATAAAGTAAATAGTTACAATACAATATAATTTGAAAAAGAAACCTTTAATCTAACTATACAATAAAACGATCAACTTCAATCTCTCAGGAATATCAAATACAAAACAACCACAATGCATAAGTTTTACAGGTTATAGAATACCCTGTTTGTTTACATCTCATCTCAACCCGACATCTTAAGAATCATTTTCAGTACATAAGGGTTATCTATGATTGGCTAGTTTCCGCGTCAAGTCAGTCAAGGCATATTTCATAAATTCTGAACACGACTAATGCGGAACACGCTCGTTAGTAACTAATCTGGTAACTTTTAGTGGTGTGGGTAAGGCTTCTGAAATTACTCCTCCTGGTTTTTAAATGAACTATAAATTATGGAAATTTGTTTTGAATGTTGTCTACATCTATAAGCTGTAGTTACCATTAGATCAAATTTGGTTCAATCTTAGTCAACGCAAAAATGGTTTGTTGGAGTTATTTCAACACTTAATCAGTAGTGCATGGTAACCACTTCTCAAAGTAAGAACATTATTTGTTTTCAGGAAACAAAATAATTATGTTTTTAATTTGTGTCAAATCTCAGTCAAATTCCCGTTATTATTTATTTCCCTCACTTTTCTATCAAGCTCTATGACGGGTGTCGGGTGTTGGTTATGAAGGCCCACCGCCATTTTCCGTCGCATAATACCCATTTTGTCTTGAGCAAAGTAGCTTTTTTATCTTTTTTTCAAATTATTGTACTTATTTTTCTGAATAACATAACATGACCCACGCTTGATTTTCTATGGTTGTAGTCGTATCACTTACGTTACCTTCAATAATTTGTTTGTATTTCTAAAGCAGACTTGACAGAATATTTTTTTATACTACTGCTTGAATTAGCAGATCTGATTTTTGTAACTGAAGCCATTTTTCATAACAAAAAATGTAGGGACTGTCCTTCTAACAAAAGTTATTTCTTTCCTAGATAAAACTGGAAGTTGAACAAAACTATAACTCATCTTCACA
Organism: Lochmaea crataegi; assembly: GCA_947563755.1. Lineage (NCBI taxonomy): Eukaryota > Metazoa > Arthropoda > Insecta > Coleoptera > Chrysomelidae > Lochmaea > Lochmaea crataegi. The sequence continues at coordinate 21,313,408 of OX387426.1, forward strand.
CCTTATAAAATAGGGAAAGAAAACCAAATCATAGAACACAAAAAGGTATGAATTACATCCACGACCAGTACTAATAGTCACTTCGTTATTCTCAATTTGACTTTATTATTAATAACTTGTACATTTCCTCAGCATTAATTTTATGTACTTCGTCAGTTCGCAGCTTATTTCACAATCTTTATTTTCAGTTTTAATTAAACTTTAACAGACGACATTTTGACCTTTTCCAAGTACGTCATCGTGACGAATTTCTGTCACCGGACAACCTTCACGCTAAATTCTAATATAACCTAAAACCGAATAATACAACACGATAAAACTGATAACAATTGCCTTCATTATTCGTGTTTCGCTCAGATCACACTGCCTCTGGTGGTCTGTGCTCAACACATAAATAATAAGCGATTTTCCCAGTAATATAATATACTTTGTTATTGTATAAATATTCGCGAATACCGCTAATTAAAAAGTTTCATCCTACGATTCGATATTCGTGAAATTCAAAATACAATAAAATAAACGAAATAATAAGAGCGCAAGAGCATGCCGAACTATGTGGATCGGGAGGCTTGGCTTGTTTGCCTGGCCTGTTTGGATGAGGACCACTATAATATCCTCCCAAATCCTGAGGTTAAGTGGTCGCTGAAGGGATGGATGGCCGTGGGTTTTTCGCCCTCGAGACCACTAACCTCGGGGCACCTGGCGCACCCCGTTGCATTTAGCCTTGTACCTGCATAAGGAGCTTTGCAGGTACTGACCTCCTTTCTTCCATACTCGTGGGAACAAATATGGACCAAGAGATAACAAAAATTATTACAGAGCCTATAGAGACTCCTAGTAAAAGGGATTTGGAAGATCCGGCAGCAATGGAGACAGAAGTGTCTCCAACGCAGCCAGATACTTCTGAAGCCCAAGAGAAAACCACGCCACCAGGAGACGTTATAGCGAATCCTGTGGCAAGAAAAGCTTCGTTCGGGAAACTTTCAGGTGGCCAGCGTAATAAGCTGAAAAAAATGAGGGAACGAGGAATTGACACCAAGAATGTGGTGCTGCTGACTCCCTCAACATCAAAACAGGGTGTAAACCAGCAGACAAAGGGCGTTAAGCGAACTGTGTCAGCCAGGAGCACTCCTGAGAAAAAGAAAAATAAGTGGGCCAAATGTACCACTGGTACCGGTATTAAAACTGGTATTGAATACAGCGTGGCCCTCAAAGGGATCAAGGCAGCTGTGGTCCCAAAAAAGTTGTCTCTGAAAATCAGGAAGGGGTCTATCAAAAAGAACCTAACTGACATGATCGACTACTACGGGCTAATCTGTGACAATGAGGAGTCCTTCATTATAACGAGGGATTATTTGTCACAAAAAACCAACTGGAAGCTCATTAAGAGTGATGAACTACCAAAGCAGCAAAGAGTCCTCGCCCTACTTCCCGAGACTAAAAAAGAGGATCTGAAAGTGGGGTTGAGGAGGCTCGAGAAACAGACTCCAGGGCTGAAGGTTGATCGCTGGATGATCCTCGGCTCCATGTCATCCAACAGGGGACTGCATGTGAGTCTCTGGATTGACGAGGAGTCCATGAAAGGACTGCTACGGGCTCAATGGAGACCGTACTATCTATTCCAGCGGGCCAGTTTTAAAACCCTGGAAAACTCGACCGAGGAGGAAACAGGTACTGATCGAGAACCTGTACCATCAACTTCTAAGGATCTTCAATGGGATACAAATTAACTTGCAGCACAAAAAGACAGCCACTGCTGTCCTACAACAAAGAGTGGTGGCTGAAAACATAGACATCGTTCTAATTCAAGAACCTTGGTTAATCAATGGTAATATACTGGGGCTTAATATTAGGGGAATGGGACTGATAATGGGAAATGATCGTACTAAAATAAGAACTTGTATTTGCTATAAATCTGAATACAACTTGATGCCGATTATGAAACCATGCACGGGTGACATGGTGGCAGCAAAGTTTATACTCGAAAAAGATGGGGTAGTACTAGTGACAATAATAGTGTCTGTATCTTCCCATCGATTCAGAAGAGCCACTTCCGGGGACTAACATGGAGAACCTGATGGAATACTCAAGGAGACATAATCTGGATGTCATTGTAGGGGCTGATACCAACGCACACTATATCAGTTGGTGCAGCAAAGACAACAACACCAGAGGTAAGAAACTATTTGACTATCTATGTACTACTGAACTTGATGTTGCGAATGTGGGTAATACGCCTACATTTAGAACATCCAGGGACGAATCATTGATATCTGTTACTCTTTGCACTTTACGTGTCAGGGAGATGATTCGCAAGTGGCATGTATCGGATGAACCATATTTATCCGATCTTGCCCAAATATACTATGAAATTAACGTAGAAAAATCGGTTATTAGAAGATACAGGGATCCTAAGAGCACTGACTGAGTATCTTATAAAGAGAGGACCTGCTTTCTAAAATCCGTCCACAACTAGGCAGACAAAAAACTGCTGAGGATTTAGAAGGAGCAGCCGCATGGCTGCAACAGTGTTCACTGACCTCTTATCATAACAACTGTCTGATAAAGGAGAGTCGCTCTTCTAGACAAGCCATCTGGTGGAATAAAGAGCTGACATCGCTAAGGAAAGAAACAAGACGCTTTTTCAACAAAGCGAAAAAAACGGGTAACTGGGAAGCGTATAAAGCTAAACTATTGTGACGATATTTTCTTTTTATTTATTTTCGTATTTGTATTATTATTTGAATTTTATTTTATTTCGCTTTATTTTAATGTTGGGCGCCAATTATGAAATTTTAATTAATATTTATTTTTACTTTTGTTTAATTCTATATTTTTTTTATAAATAGAATTTAATGAATTTATAAAGATTTAATTTTACTTTACCTTGAGAACTCTTGAGCGTCAGCACTCTGGGCGTACGATTCGATCTTTATGGTTTTTCAAATCTATAATATAAGTTTATTTATTGAAAACAAATTTGATTTTTCTCAAAAATTACCTTAAAATATTGGATCAAATAAATTTATCTACATACTAATTTTTTTAAATGATATACAATGAACCTTCAATTATATTTGGCTATTGACTGAATAGCGTAAAATGCATTCTTTCTATTAAAAAAAAAACTTAACTAAGTTAACCTACAAATACATATAATGCGATATAGGAATGTAATGAGTAATTTTAAAAAAAATATAACGATGTGGGAAAAGTTTTTTTTAAGACAATTTGTTATACATCTACCGATCAAATATAACCTTCGGTAAGTCTATTTTATATACGAGATTAAATGTGCACTAATAATTGTTCAAACAAATAAACTATTACTTCTTAAAATTTTAGAATAATATGGAGGTTATTTCCAATGAAATGTTTGTTACCTTACATCTTCTAATTACAAGGAATTGCTTCATCCATAAACCATGTATTGTGTGGGATTAGTTTTCGAGCCATAGCATATTATATTTATTTCACAGCTTCATAACCTTTTCGACAACTCTAAAGGTATGTATCCATGTACTTTTTCTTTAAAATATAATTAATTAACCTTTATTCTGTATAATTCCAAAATTTCTTATTTTAAAAAACTTCTGACAGCCATTAGAAATTTTTCTGTCCGAATCTTCCTTTTGACACTTCCTTATTTATTTTAGCTACCTGAATCTGAAGTTTCAGAAACAAAAGACTATCACAGCAAAAAATTAACGTGCTCCTCTGGCAACATCAAAATACAGACTGAATTTGACTTTTTGATGACATAACCACCAAATATGAGGACTTTCAAAATTTTTATTTCAGCTGGGACACCTGTGCTTGGCCCCATTTTATAGAGCTTGAGCTCCTGATTCGGGAACTAGTCTTCTTTTTCCTTACAAGTTCCTAATTCACTCTAAAACTTTAATTTTCATATTCCTTTCAATAAAATTTTAAAAACACTAATTTAGAACATAATTCTGTATGTTCAAGTCACATTACCTCACCTTCCAATATTTAAACATACATTTCTTATCTACTGTATAAAACATTTTCACAATAAGCAAATATAATTAGTTTTTTAACTACTTGTGAATTATTTAATTTTCAGGAGCTTGAGAAGGCCTATTTTTTTATTTGACTGTATCGTTTTACTATATTCTAATTCCTAAACTTTTCTTCAACTTTTGATTACCTGTTATGCTTGAAAATAAATACAGAGTGTATCAAAAGTATCTATTATTAGATAGATCATAACTATAATATAATTTTTTATATTTTCCTCAAAGATTATTTTTATTTCAAATTTCTAAGACGATACATTCGTCTTACTATGTACATTTCATACAAAAATGAAAGAATCCAAGGAAAAGTCCAGGAGAGAATTCTGTGAGGACATGCAAGGTGTCCCTGACAGCTTCAGAATCAACAGGATTCTCAAAAGGGATACTTCTGACAAACTTGGTTCTATTCAGTTGCCGAGCGGAAAGTTTTCAAATACTGAGGCAGAGACTCTAGAGCATCTCCTCAGTGTGCACTTTCCAGGTTCGGTAAAGATAGAATCAAGCTATGACAACGGGCCGGTTGCCAAAATAAAGGCAACCAAAGAGGAATGGGAACTCACGAATAAGATATTCAGACCCCATCTTATTAGATGGGCTGTAAACTAATTTGACCCCCACAAAACGACAGGACAAGATAGCATATTCCCCAAGCTTCCGCAAGAGGGACTAGACATCATAATGGGTCCTTTAGTTCTGATACTTCGAAGCAGTCATGTTCTAGGGTATATACCAATTGCATGGAGAGAGACAAGGGTGGTGTTTATTCCTAAACCAGAAAAAGAAACGTTCACCCTGGCTAAATGCTACCTACCAATTAGTCTGACCATGGAAACCATGGAAAAAGTCTTACAAATGTACTTACAAGAAGGAGCGCTTAAGAGCATCCCTCTACATAGACTACAATGGGCTTATCAAGCAAGGAAATCAGGTGAAGCTGCCCTGCATAATTTGGTCTCAGGTCTCGAAAGGAGCCTGAATCATAAGGAAGTATTCCTTGCAGCATTTCTAGACATCGAAGGTGTTTTTGATAACACATCGATGTCATCAATTATCAGATCCCTTAAAAAAAGAGGGATCAACAGTACCACATGCAAATGGATAGGATCCATGCTCGAGCATAGGAGAATATCAGCACATATGCATGATAAAACATACACCGTTAGGACAACTAAAGGATGTCCTCAAGGTGGAGTACTTTCACCACGTTTGTGGAACCTAGTTGTGGATGACTTGATCTGAAGGTTGAATGATCAAGGCATATGGACGCAGGGCTTTGCAGACGACATAGTGATTGTCACCAATGGGAAATTCCCAGAGGTGGTTATGAATGTCCTACAGGAAGCACTGCGAATTGTGGAGAAATGGTTCCTTAAAGAGGACCTTTCAGTTAATTCAAAATAAACCAAACTAGTTGCTTTTACGAATTGAAGAGTTCTCTCGCAGGGTAGAGTACTGTTGTTCGGAGAAGAGCTAGAAATATCCAAAGAAGTTAAATATCTGGGAGTGACCCTTGATTCCAAACTGAATTGGAAGGCACACCTGGAAAAAATTACTACCAGGGCGACTAGGCTTTTCTGGCAATGAAGAAGAGTTATGGACAAAACCTGGGGAATACTACCTGAGGTGGTTCACTGGCTCTACTGTGATAAGGCCAACGATCACCTATGGAACCATAGTCTGGTGGAGGAGGACAGAAGTGTCCTTTGCAGTTAATATATTAACTGCAATCCAAAGACAAGCCCTTCTTGGTATTACCGGGGCAATGAACAGCACGGGGACGGTATAAATGAAAGCCCTTATTGGACTTCCTCCTCTAGAACTTTTTATAAGGGCGGAGGCAATGATGGCAATTCTTAGGCTGAAATCGGGAGACTTATGGTCCCCGAACAATGTTCGAGAAGGACTCACTGATACAACTGAACTGGGACATTACTAGGCGAACCCATATTTCACATGAGTTTTGATAGCATGACACCAGAGAATATATTCACTGAGCGAGTGAATATCATCATCCTATCTAGGGAACAGGTGATGCATCCAGGTAATTCTGCAGAAATCATCTGGTTCACCGATTGCTCCAAAACACACCATGGCACTGGGGCTGGTATAAAAGGACCTAGAAAGAGAATGTTCTTTAGCCATGGTCAACATACCACTCTGCTTAAGTCTATCAGTAATCCAACAACTAGAACTAGACTGGTGAAAAACTGAAAAGAATCCCTCAACAGGCTGGCAAGAGACAGCAAAGTGTCTTTAATATGGGTGCCGGCACATGAGGGGTTTGCAGGTAATGAAATGGCGGACCAGTTAGCTAAAGAAGGCTCTAAAGGAGACTTCATACGTCCGGAACCGTTTTGTGGAATCACAAAAGATTGCATAAGAAGGGAAATCGGGAACTGGCTAGATAGGGAACACCAATTCAAATGGAGGGTGACCCAAGGGCACCTTCATACAAAGAGTTTAGACAAGAAACTCTCAACCAGGCTACTGAAACTGGGTAAGAGACATTTGAAGACAGTTACCGACCTGGTGACTGGACACTGCACCTTGAGGAAACATCTGTACAAAATGGGCATAGTTAGTGAACGTATGTGCAGAAAATGTGAACTTGATGATGAAACACCTACTCACATACTCTGCTTCTGCGAGAACTTACAAGAACTTAGACGGAAGCACTTTGGAGAGGAATGAATACAACCATCACAACTACTGAAAATCCCTCCACTCAAACTAGTGGCCTTTATAGAAGACACGAAGCTTCTGGAATGGAAGTAGATAACATGGGAAATGGTACAAAGATTCAGTTCAAGTGCCTGGGCTGATGAGCAGAACCCAAATATATGAATGAAAATGAAGAGCGCAAACTGCAATACTAACGGTAACATCAAGTTTATAAATCAACCCTCTTATTTTTAACCATAAATGAAAAGAAACAAACTTTTAATAATTTAATTGGATCTACAGTATAAATAAATGAATTAATGATCAAATAAAAAATTTAACGTATAAAGCCCGTTATTTGTCGGCAACTATTGATTTTTTTCTACAGTATGTATAAATTAATTTGAGTAGTTTTTGTTGGCCAGGATTGCCCAAGTGTAAAAACTAATTGAAGATAAATAGAGAGATGTGTTCATAACGCTCCGGAGGCCAATTAAAATGAATATGGATTCTGAAGAGTTATAATTGCGAAGCTTCCTATTCCAAAAGTAAACGGTATAATTTCAATTTTCAATAGATTTAAAAAATGTATATTACTGAGACATTCTGTACAACTACTCTTCGAGCTATATATGCTTCGCAAGAAATTGAATAAGAACCCAACGAAAAAATTTCGGATCAACTTTCGTTTAGCTGAAATCAGTTATGTAAGAAATATTCGTTTATTTACTATTTGGAACCTTTTCTAAACAGAAAGAGTCGAAATTTTTTTGCGGAAATGCATAATTATCATTTTTTCGACTTTAGAATAGCTGAAACCAGTTACAAGAAAATACGTTTCTTTTTTACATTTTAGACAATTTTCTAAACATAAACACGCAAAAAACTTCTTGCGGAAATATACCATTTTCATTTATTGATAAAAACAAGCGTGTACAAAACCGTATGTCTCTTGAGATTTATGAAGCGATATTAAGCTGATAAGAATAGATATTATTCATTGATCTGTGTTAAAGGTCGGGAAGAGGATTAAACTCAATTTTTACATAGTTTATATTATTTATTATACTTTATTTATTAGTTTCAGATATTCTAAATTCGGGAAAATGATGCATTTCCGCAGAAAGTTTTTTGTGATTTTGTATTTGGGGAGGCATCTATATACTGAAAAAACAAATTTTTTTTTAAACTGGTTTCAGCTAAAAAAATTTCACCCAAAATTTCATTTGCATTTATGTTTCCGTTTTTTTTTAATAAAGGCTGAAAATTTGTCTTAAGAAATGTTAACTATTATAAAAACACGAATATTAGTGTGTCTATTTTTGTAAAATTTTTCGTCACACCTCGTATTTTTGGAATTATTTTAAAAGTAGGTACAAACATTGTACCACTCTGTAATGATCACTATACACATACGAGTTGCGTTCTATATATTGCGAACTGAACCCGTAGATATAAAAACTTGTTTGTTTTTGTTTTTCAGTTTTCAAAAAAGAAATATTTCATTTATAAATTAGCTATACCACTTTCTCAGTCTTTATTATCTAGTCCATATAGTTTGGTTGAACTATTGTTAAAATAATAGTTTATTCAGTCTTTATAAAATTTAACTTGCGATTTAAATATAAAAAGGTGAAAATATGGATATGAAATCTGTATTCGGTGTTAAAACATATAATTCACCAGTGAATAACCAAGGTGTGACGTATCAAAATACTGGTGAAAAGCTGTTAACAAGCGATCTAATAAGATATTTTTGTAAGGTAAGCTTGTTTGAATGCATTGTACCTACCTACTAATAGTTTTTATGTTGTGTTTCATACACTACTTGGGTAATCCTAATAAAGCTTATGTTTATTGATCCCTTTTGTATTTAAAACCGATACAGAGGTTTTAGTTTCCCTTGCTTATAGCTTGTCTACCACAATGTATATAGGTATATACATTTTTTTTTCAATTTAATTTACGTAGTATCCGATTCTATCTAATGATTGAAAATGAAATATTAACCAAACAAATCTAGGTCCAACTAAAAATTTTAAAAGTATCTCCGATACTAACAGCATACGCATAATAATATAATTTTAAAAAAATTTTCTCATTTAAAAAGAGCATTATAAATTGTATGAATTATATACCTACCAGTTGTCTGAGAGGCTATTTGTGGAGCAATCAGACAAAAGCATATAAATCCATTCTAAAAAATTTCGAATGAATGACAAGAAATCTACAGGTGAAAAGTATTGTGTCCTAAGCAACAATTAACCAATGGATTTGATAGACCTTAGGTGCAGTCTTCACTTTTTCTAGATGTCAAAAAAGTTGGATTTATCTGATTTTGTTTGAATTGACAAATATACTTTTGGAGGCAATGCCGAATATTATGTTGTAGTGCATTGGAAAAATATTGATTTTACTCAATAATAATTTTGATGGAAGCCAGCACAAAATGCTCTTAATCTTGCTTAACTGAAGCAATATCTTACGTAGGATGTGTAATATTTGAAGTTTCACCATTGTATACTACAATAATTCTAATAATTGCCGGAATAAGCAAGCGCGGGAACCGTAGCAAATTTTATAGAAGGGATCTTGATCTGCTAGGGGTTCTTAAGTATAAAGTAGTGAAAAAAATTTAATACTCGCTATGTTTATTTGCCATCTAGAGGTTACAATTTTGTGGGTGTTTAATAGTACAGTAGATTACTTATTTAGGCCATGTTGGGCAATGACAAGTACAAAGATTCAGAGATGAGATGGCCCTGGCAATTTAGAATGATTTTGATTAGAACTAACAATTTAAAACTAGACAAATAGTTCTGAATCTTTTTTACTACATATTTCAAAGTCTGTATCACAAAGTATGTTAAAGTTTTAGGATTCGCTAATGTTCTATTTTTCCAAAGTTGTACTTTAAATTATGTGTGTATTTTGTATTCATTTATGTTTTTTTATTTTTGAGAATTTTTGAATTGTACCTTTTTTAGATTTCATGTGGGCAAATTTAAAAATAATACCATTTGTATGAATTTTTCTGAGCAAATCGTTTTCTATATCCATCAAAGAGAGAGATAATTCAGAACTTCTTGACTTATAGAGTTCCTTAATTCATTTTTGATAGGCTTCAATATCAAATATAAACGTTCGCCACTGCAGTTAGTGATAGGAGGCAAATGAATCCGCAAATCAGTTTTTAAATTGGAAAAACATTATGTTAACGAATTTTCCATAATGAATTTATAATGTTTAATTCAATCAACGCACTTTCGAACCCCAACTTTTTTGTAGCCTTGTACGCCACCAGAATGAAACATTCATTTTGAAACTTTTTTGTCACCTAAAGTATAGTATAGTAGTATTTATTTGTAAACTGTTTGGTTTAGACGATATAGCCTCTTGTTTAAATGATAAATTAAAAATATTAATAATTGAACTTGATTTCTATATACAGGGAGATTCATAAGTAGGTAATGAGCCTTATTGCTGCTTCTTATTGAGATACGGGATGTTGAAGTGAAAAAAATTATAATATATTTATTTTTCCGTAGGAGCAAAGTACCTCATTATTTATTCAAAAGTAATATAAATATAGGGTGAGTCTTTCTTTTTTTCTGGAATAAAATGATAAAACAGCTCAGTTTCGCCAAAATTAAATCGACACGTCCTGTATCGCCTCATATACAATAGGGTCGTAAAATTCGGCACAATGGTTAAGAATTCAATAACATGATAAGCCGGTGGCCAGTGTCGTGCAGTCAGTTTAAGGGTTTTGCCGAGTAGGGATGGGTCTTATAGTTTTTTTTTTATTATGTTAAATAATTTTGTATTAGGATAAATTTGTATATGTCACACCAATTTATTGCCTCTTTATGGCTATCGACCCTTTCTTATGCTCCTATATAGGAAATCTAGTATAAATAGATCTTTAGACTATGCCCGACAGATATTGAATTACACTTCTAATTTAAACGGTTTGGGTATGATCTACAAGATTTAACCAACCATTCTGGTTTGAAATTAGAAGGGACAATATCTCTTGTAGACCGGGTTCGGCGTATTTGCGCCTCATCAGTACAAGGTAGATATTCTCCGTCCATGTAATAACAACTTTAACATTTCCTTTACTGGAGGATATGTATTGATTATGATTTCAGTATCATCCTTAGTCCGGGATCAAGCTCACATAGCTCTCGGACGGAGAATATCTAGCTAGTACTGATTAGGCGCAAATATGCCGAAACCGGTCTACAAATGATATTTTCCCTCCTAGTTGCAAACCAGAATTGTTGGTTATATCTTGTAGATGATACCGACCCCGTTTAACTTGTAATTCAATGACTGTCGGGGCATATAGCCCGAGAAGTAGATGTTTCTTCTAAGTGAACAGTCATTGCTTTTGAAAATATTTTCAAAACTTTGTAAGACGTTGATAGTATAAATCTATTATTCCATAAATAGCTATTTTTCTAGATAATGAATTGAGAATTGGGCATTCACTAGTTTAGTAAGGGCAAATAGGAATATCTGAGACGATTTGAGTTAACTCGTAGATGTCGCCACATACGCCATGTTGAATAAATTAAATCAACCATGGGATAATGTGAGCTTTTTTACCCACACTAAATATTTGTGTTTGCGTTAAAGCTGCAGAAGAATTCCCAGTATAATGATCGTTTCTTGAGATTTTTCGGATTAAAAAATAATATATTGTCGATATCGAAAAAATCGTGGACGATCATTATGTCTGAATACTTCATCTAAATGCCTTTCTAATGATGTGCCGCACATGGTATATTCCCTATTTAAAAATAAGGGGTTGGTGAATTGGAAGGGAGGGGGTTGACAAATGAAAGATGCCTGTATCGTAAAAATGTATCCCCCTTAGAACAAAAATCGACGTGTTTCCTAATTTCCTTAAAAATTAAGGAATACTGCCAAATATCGGGGTGGACTGTTTTCTGTGGCCCACTCTGTATAATAAACCTGATTTTGCAAAGACAGCCTCCACAAAGAAATTCTCCGAAGAGTTTTTTTAATGAGACAAACGACCATAATGTTTTTTAACAATATACCATAATAAACTCAACTGCTTCAATTTTAGCATTCTGGAATCTCCAAAACAAATTTGCGATTTATTGCAACAATAACTGTAAACATAAGCTGAACAATAATTGGCATATTTCAAAATATTTTTTAGGAACCCTCAATAAAATCCGAAAGTTTTTTTACCTGACACAATAGAGAACAGTTAGAAAGTTTTCACTAGACGGTCGATCATAAACCTATATTTACATAGACGCCTATTGAGACATCTTTTTGCAAAAGAACCGTTTATACAGATGGCAAATTGTTGATACGAAAAAAAAGAGCTCTTATCCATTTCAATAGATTTTTTTATAAAATTATATTTGAAAAATATTATAGCTTATATTGGTGGTTCTCGAAGAGAGAATATATCGGAATAAAAAAAATAAAAAGAATCTTATTTTTTTCTTTTTCCAAAAATAATAGCAATGCATCACTTCACTCGAAAATTATAATAGAAATTTGACAAAAATATTGAAATTGTAATTTCGAACAAAACTGGATGTTACAGAGATTTATAAACTAACCATTCATTTAAGTTGCAAATACTTCATCACAATAAAACTCAAAATGCTGGCCATTTGTTTGTTGACAACGATACAATCTCTAATCGAAGATACGAATTGAATCGCTGATCATTTGTGGAGTAATTCCCGGCATTTCGTATGCTATCTTTAAATCGTTCAAGTTAGTTGGTATGTTAACATAAACGCGGTCTTTCAAGTAGCCCCAGAGAAAAAAATCAAGTCGTGTCAACTCGAAGGATTTGCCGGCCATTCAATTGCACCTCTTCGAACAATTCATCTCTGAGGGGAAATTGTATTTAAGTTTTGCCTAACGTCTCTTTGATAATGTGTAGGTGCGCCATCTTGTTGAAAGTATACATTCATATTAGGAATTAATCGATTTATTTCAGGAATAATTTCATTTTGGAGTTAATCAAGATATTTAGCACCGGTATCAATAAAAAAGGACCGATCAAATTTTTTTTCACCAAACCCGCCCACACATTAACTTTTTGTGGACGTTGTATACAAACCTCCTACTATAGTGTTTTGTTTAATTTTACAACAGTACAATTTAATTTAGATAAATAAAACTGATATTTTATAAGCCATTTTGTCTTAAAGTGGTACATTGCTATTATTTTTGGAAAGAGAAAAAATCTTTGTGATTCATCACTTGATCTAGGTTGCTATTTCAAAAAATTCAAGATGGCGGCAGTACGCTAAGCGCTGACGTCAAAAACAAATGACATTTTCTCTAAAATATGCAGAATAAAGTCTCACTCATCGTCCTAGAATTTCATAACTTTCCTTTTATCCGTTTCAAAGATAATCCCTGCAACGCTGTATAATAAAAGGTAAATATTATTCAATTCTATTATCTATAATATTGTTTTGCAAAATTACATGTTTGTGAATTAATAATTTTGTATCCTATATCTTTAATTATACAGAATGGCAAAGGACAAAGGTATATAGGTATCTGGTTAATAGTAGCGTTGAATGAATACTCAATCAACGATAGTAGGTAGTTTGAGGCTATACATTTTAAAAAGATTCACAAATATACAGTAGGGGGCGCCCATCAATAACGTGAGGTGTTCAAGGGGGGAGGGGGTCAAGTAAAATCTTTCCAAATCTCATTTGGGGTAGAGGGGGGGAGGTTTAACAAATATCGGTAATATGTCAGTTGGGCCAAAAAATCAGGTAGTTCCTAATCCTACCGTTCAGTTGGGCCTAGAATATGAAATCAAGACATTAACTACCTGCACCCTTAATAATCTTTTAATGCAATGTTAGGTAGGATAGGTACCTGTTTCAACAAATTGATAACAATAAATATTTCTAGTTTAAGAGTCAGTTTTCATTAATTAAGTCTTTGATTAAGATGGAATCATTCCCAGTGTATTTAATGTTTGGTGAGAAAGGTTGTAAGTTATTGGTTATGGATAAATTTAAATTTTCTAAAGCAAATACATTAAAGTGCGGTAAGATACGTTGGAGATGTTAGGTAAGGTTAGGTTGGGTTAAGTTAGGTTAGGTATACCAAAAAAGGCAAGATTTTATTAATGATACAATTATAAAATTTAAGAGTAACTGTTGTCTCGTTTTAATTTTATTAAATGTTTATCGAACAAATTTTTACCTACTTCTTTGGAATAAATTACTATTTAGTGGATTTGTATTATTTTTTACCTGTTCAGAAATTGGCCCAACAGACCTATAGGATTATATTGACCCATCTTCAGCAACGGATTATAGCGGGTATTTTGGCCCAACTGAACGGTCCCCCAAATATCACGTAATTTTTTTTTTCAATAGAAAATCATGTAAAATTTGCGTGAAAGTAAAGTCAAATTAAAGTAAAAAAAATTCTAGATTAAAAATATGGCGAAATTCGACACAATAGTGTTTGTCGTATTCGCCCGAACCCCGCGGAGCATAATTTAAGTTGAAGTATTTATTATTTAATTTTATCGCACTGAATTTAAACTACGGCAATATTCTCAAATCACAATTGTATACTAGTCTTTTCTAGTCTTAAATTAAAGTAGTTGAAGAAATTGTTTTTTTTTAATCCAACGGGTTTACAGCCAAAACACATTTTTTAAAATCTGACGTGATATTTGGGGAGGGGGGAAGGAGTAAAGGTAAATCATACGAAATCTCACCAGGGGGGCGGGGGTGTCGAAAAATCCTAAAAAATGTCTCACGTAATTTATGGACGCGCCCGTAGAGAATTTTAAATCGTTTAAACACGAAATGTGAGCAAGTGCTAGGAGTACAATGTTCTGCTTTTATTTAAAATTGTCTTTTTTCCATTCTGAACAGTTTAAGTTATTTCTTTATAGATATATTATTGAAATATTTTAAAAAATTGAATAAGCATGTTTATAGAAAAATATTAATATTAATATGACCAACAACGCACTTGGTATAAGAAATATTTCTTACTAAAAATTGGTTTTAAAATTTTGGGCGATCTGTATAATACTAACAAAACATTTGTTAAATTTGCAAACTGGTTACACAAGAATAGAATTCAGTTGACCACAGGACCACACCGAGTAAAGTTTCAGAGATTAAAATTTTCTTTAAAGCTGCTGTCACTAATATTTACACTTGACAAGTTGAAGTTCTAAGAATCAAACGATTGTATCGCAATATTCAAACCTTTTTAATATTAGGGAATGACGACCATTCCAATTTTTGACAATGGCTGTTTACCTAATAACAACAAGGTGTAATTGTTAATCGTATGTTATATTAAAAAACGTTTTCTGTTTAAATTCTGTATGTGCGAAATCTAAATTAAATTATTTTTTTTACAATAGACTGAAAGTGGTTCCCAACCTTTTTTCAGTCACGACCCCTTTTGGAATTGCTTATTTGCTGGCGACCCCCAATAAATAAATATTGATGTTTCATAGTTTAATAAATATAAAAAAAGGCAATTTAGTGTTTAGTATTATTTATTTATTTTATTCGGTACAATAGTATAATGCTAATGTGACAAAGTGCTTGAATCTGCGTAACAAGTTTTAAAATCCTTGGTTGAATGCAAGTCAAAGCTAGACTAATGTCATCCTCGTTAAGTTTATTTCTGGCCTTTTGCAAAAGAGTTGAAAAACTACTTTCACAAAGATAGGTGGGAGCATATGGTACTAGTACCCGGTGAGAAAATATTGGGATAAGGCCGATAATTAAGCGGCACACCAAAATTCAGTCAGAGTTTTTTCCTGCTCCAGAACGAGATGTAGAATCATTTTTAAGATTTAAAAATTCATACTGCAATTCATCTGGAATTTTGGCAATATCTAAATGGGTGTGGAATGGGTTCCTTACAATTGCGGTTTCTTGCACAGAAACATCAGGAAAGTAGTGATGAATTTCATTTTCCAGAAATTGAAGGTGGTGATTAATTTCCTGTTTTAGATCCTCCTCAATTCCTGTTATAGATGCTTCAACTAAGCAGCTCAGGTTTTCAAACATTGAAATGTTTCCAAGCATTATTTTTCGTCGCTAATTTTCAACCTTACAAACAAATGCTTGGATATTATCTCTTAAATACAGAATGTGCAAGTTTTTCCCTGGAGTTTTAAATTTAATTTGTTTAACTAACCAAAGATGTCCGATAAATAAGCGACTCTTTGGATCCAAGCTGGGTCAATTAGATGTTGCAAAAGTTCGGCTTTCCTTGCATTTCCAAAAAAAATGTATCTCGTATTTTAGCTCAAAGACACGTTCGATAACATTGTCTTTTGACAACCAACGAACTGCAGTATAAACCAGTAGAGTCTCGAGATCTGAGTTCATGTCTTTACAGAGCACCTTGAAAAGACGGGTATTGAGAGCACTAGATTTTATATAATTAACAATTTTAATCAATGAGTTAAGCACCTCTTGCATTTCCCTCGCTAAAGTTTTAATAGCAAGTGCAAAACGGTGAATCATGCAGTACATTCCCCCCCATTCATTAATTTCAAAGAAAGATCGTATCATTTCCATCACATTCACTCTTGGTTGTGGTTTTTAAGGCTTTGCAAAACAAAAACTCTTCTTTAATATTGTCCAAGTGGAGATATCTTATGAATAAAAATAAGTAAGAAACATGAAGCAACATCGGTCGACTCGTCAAGTTGGATAGAAAACAGTGGAGATGCTCTTACTTCAGACAAAATTTGCTCCAATACGTCTGCTGACATCGGAAATGCATCTCTGTATTGTATTGTTTTTTATTTTTGGGAGCTTAATGACGACCCCTCCAAATGTCTCCCACGACCCCCAAGGGGGTCGCGACCCACCGGTTGAGAACCACTACTATAGATCATGGTATATCTACAAAATGTCCTCAATCTGAAGGAATATAAGAATCTGGTTTTTATTTGGTCAAACATCAGATATAGATATTTGTCGTGTTATTGATAAGGAATATTTCACAATATTTCGTTGACTCGGCATCTGGTCTTGAGGAATTAGTAATAAAAGTTTATAAATCCCTAAACAGTAACAGATCCGTAGTCGGTAAAATTTAGATTCCAAAACAAAAATTAAATTTATTTTATGAAAAAAATAACTAGATTTTTCAAAAATAAATTTAATTTTCATTTATTAATTGGAATTGAACAAATTAAACTGTTGAAACATGCAGGGTGGCCACCGTTTACGCTTTGATTTATTACATCCAAATGACAGATGTTATCAAAAAATGATTCAAATAAAAATATGTAGTTTAATAATGGCCACAATTTAAAAATATTTTATACTATACAGGGTATCTGCAAAACAGTGGGAGGTATCAAAGTTACATTTTTAAAATAATAACTGATATGAAATTTAAATAAAATCGAAAAGGAGCAAAAACAAAAAAGCTGGCAGTAAATAGAAAATGACTTTACTGATTTTAAATATTCCTCAAATAGTAGTACTGACAGTTCCTAAAAACCTCAGTATTAAATGCTAGAGCCCATTAGCACGTAATTCTATTTTATTAAAAATATTCACATTTGTAATATGGCCAATGTTTAATTTTATAAATTAACTAAAAAAATAAACTACCTGGTACTACCCAAAAAAAGGAATTATCATATCATTAGCAAGTGGGACTGGAAACTCTCATAATTTATCGAAAAGGACAGGGAAAATGATTGAAGAAGGTATACAGTGCTGAAAAAATGACCGCGTAAGTAATAATCTCTTGTAAAAACTGGCTTAAAGCTGTTAGCAGCACAGCCCTTTTTAACCCAAAAAACAAAGAAAATACTTAATTTATTATCAATCAACAAACGTCAACTAATTTACCTAAATTTATCCACACACCCCTTGAATAGTAAATTTAAATTTACGGTAGGATTCCTCCATTTTCAGATATGAGAAATGTGAAAAGATAAAATGGCCGCAGAAGCTGAACTGAACAAACGTTGACAAACAATTGGAATTACGGGACCCTGCGGTCGAACTAATAACGAGGGGTGAAAATATCCGTAATCCAAGGTCGCCTCTGATTCCTTCCTGAATGTGCAAATGTGTGTCAACCCTTTTAGATAGCTTATGCTGACTCATTCATTCACTTGCAACCTACCCTCATAACATATCGACAAAACCAACACAAATAACTGCAAAACTAGGAAGATATTGAGTATGTCCGTATATAGCCAAGCCAGAAACGGACTCAAAATATTAAATTATTTTTCTCATATTCTTCCTATCAACTCAATTTCTTTCCCTCTTCTGTTGAAGTTTTTAATGACCATTAATTTTTTTTGACATTTTGAGGGTTAACATTAGCCAAATATTCAATGAGGAAAAAATCTTACGAACGAACAAAAATTAAATTTTTTTCTGAAATAAAACAAATTTCATACACCTAATGTTAATTTATATTAGAATATTTCCATTTTACTGTACTATGATTTTATGTTTTTCCAAAAATGATGTTATATATATAGGAACTACATTAATAATAGTTTTATTCTGTAGTTTGCTTCAGAAATGTCTCGTTTTAGGGCATTTAGGCCATAGTATGTCGTCTCTGTTTTTAAAAAAAATCAACACCATTTCGACCAATATTTTTCAATACATTTTGTTCGAAGAAATTTAAATCACGAACCCAATCAGTGAGATCTCCTTGATATAGTGAATGTAGTCCGATTGGTAAGCTTCTTTGGAAAAACCACTGCCCATCCAGATTGTGGAATTAGAGGTAGAAAAAGAGATCAGGAAGATTCAACAGATCCTATACGTGAGGATAAAATGGGAAGAACAGCGAAGAGGAAATGGACCGACACATTGCTTCATCTGCCAGCTATTCCACCTAGGACAGACCACATGCCGAGTAAGTACCAAGTGTGGAAGACCACACCGTTTCAACGAGTGCTTAAGACAGAGAGACAAACCAGCAGCCTCTGCAAACTGCCAAGAAGAACACCCAGCGAACTACAAAGGATGCCCACAAGCCCCAAATAATAACAGGACGACAAGGAAAACGCCGAAGCCAACTCCAAAACGAACGATGCCAGGAGTCAGTTACTCCCAAGCGACAACCAAGAAAACGACGATGATCACCCCGACGCAGATTTTCGATCAGGTGACAATACTGTTAGCTCAGGTAATGGCCCAAATTTACCGAAAAAAGAAAAAAATAAAAGAAGAGGACCCACCTAGGCGAAAGCCCGGCACATCCACAGATAGATGAGTCGAGATTTCAACTAGGGTCAGCATTAACAAGTGGAACCACCCTAGAAGGTGGACTTTAGTCGCAGATCGTCGGCTAAGGATTTTCTCCTTATAGATGCAGCGCAAAACACACACAATAGAAGATATGGAACAAGACATAAGTTAAAGATAAAACCACCGTGGTTATATAGACAGATTGGAGCTTAAGGGCTTTGAAAAATATTTTTCAAAAACAGTGACCGTTCAACTAAGAAGCAACAACTACTTTCCGGAGACCGCGGAGACACACATATTTGGAGATATATTCTCCGACACTGCCCTTTCAATTTCTGCAATGGATTGTGTTCCAAATCTGTTTTTTCTTCAGAAATACTCGTTTTCGAGCTGAACTAGTCTGTCGTTTTTTAACAAGAAATAACTCAATGACGTTTTAAATAAATATCATTACCATGGTAACAAAATTTGCTTTGATCAACGCACCTTTAAAAAATTAAAATTTTTGTCGCAGTAAAAATCACATGTGAATTTTGTCAAGGTAATTTCTGGTAACGTTTTTGTCAGTAGAAAAGTTGCCGTTGCTATGGTATTATGCCAGTGAAAAACACTCCAGTGTAATAGACATTAATATTGAATAGTTAAATTATCTTATAATTGTCAAATTATAACTGTTGTTTTTACTTAGCTCATTCAAAACGCCTCCCATTGCTAATTTCTTGTTTTAACGTTGCCGTTTCCATTTTGAAATGGCTTATACTTAGATTTACGATATATAATATTTGTAGACCAACTGCAACTAAACATAATTCACCAGTCCATTACTGTTTTATCTATAGATAGACTAACCCTTCCGTTTCCGCAAATCTCGACATGTGGGAGAATAAATGGGCAAATATGTGGGTGGGATTATTTGACAATATTTCATTAAAACGGAATTTTTGATTGTTTATCAACCTTTTATTGTTAGTAGATATGATTAGGTCATTAATAAATATTTTACTGAGCTAGTGAAATAAATATACAATAAATTATCAATGTAACGTAAAATTTTATATTCATATTTTATATTTATACTAGAGGACCCGACAGACGTTGTCATGTGCTAACCTCTTTTTGATAGAAGGAATATATTTCCTGAAGATTCGACTTTCCTGATTTTTTGATTTATCAAAAAAACTCCTTTGCAAAAAGTAAACCAAATCGGACCAACCGTTTGGGAGTTGTTCATTATAAACCCAATTGCAGCAATCAGGAGAATCGTATCTATGATATTTTGTATACAGGGTCATCCGAAAGTGAAGAGTAAGAGGTTAGGTCATAACCGCAGAGTTGAAAATAGAAGAGCATTTTTCGGCCCTATGGAAACTTCATCTGTAACGTCTTCAATGATGTTTCTTTGAGGGTATACATTGACGTTTCTGTTTTCTAAACTTTCGAAAGTTATCGTCAAAAGTATGGAAGGGTGAAGGGTGTCATATTTCGGCCCTATGGACACTTAAAGCATCACCTACTGGGACTATTTGTGAATCTAAACCATCCAGTTACTTACTCACACACAAAATTTCATTAAAATCGGACCAACCGTTTAGGAGTTGTACATTATGAACCCGATTGCAGCGCCACCTACTGGGACTAATTGTGAATCTAAACCACAAACACACAAAATTTCATCAAAATCGGCCTATACATTTAGGAGCTGGGCTGCTATTTTCTAACTCCTGCGAAAATTTTCGTATACGAAAGCTCGTATACGGATTTTTTTCGTATGGCAAGAGCTTTTGGTATTTTGGAAGCTATGCGAAAACCAATTCGTCTCGCACAGCTGTCTTCGCATGACTTAAGCCGGCAACGCTGTGTAAATGCATTTCTACCACAACTCCAACAAGAAAGCGACTAGATTAGCTAGATTATTTATATCAAATTTATCTTTTTGTTAGGTTAATACTTCTAATTATAATCTACGAGTTTGTTTTTTTCTTAAAGAGTTGTTGTATAGGTATAAAGTATTTGCTGTCAGTCAGTCTGCAAAAATATTGTAATAACCATGAATGAAAAAAAAGAACGGGAAATATATCATCCAGTCAAAAGACGGAATTAATAAATTTTATGGAAAAAAATCCACAACTCCGGTCGTCTGCAAAATTTACAAAAACATTTACCTTTATAAGAGTTCACAGATGCTTTTCTAGCAACAGTCAACCCATACGATCTTGTAGGAGCATCCATATAAGGTTCCACTAGATTTATTAGGGCCTGTGTTAACTCTTTTGTCAACCGATAGTGCTTAATAAATTCAATGTCACCAAGTTCTTCAAAAGGATTTCTTAATTGTTGGAGTCGTCTTCTCCTTGGCCTATTTCCTAAAATTTCAGCTTCTTCCAACGCTGCTAAGCCCGCTAAATTAATCATGTTATTAAACATTTTTATCTTTAATAACCTTCCTATCTAACGAATCAGATGCAATTAGTATATACGAATTCATTAATTCGCACCCCTTTGACCATGCGATGTATTTCCGCACAGAAAACTCGCATACGGATATTTTTCGATTGCTCGAAAATACGGTTTGTTTAATCTCATACGAAAACAGCATAATTCCGTATACGGAAGTCATTCGCAAGAGTTAGAAAATAGCAGCCCTGTTCATTATGAACTTGATTGCAATGCCACCCACCCACCATGCGGGACGCATATTCGTATCGGACGTAGCTTATTACACAGTGGAAATGCACGAACTATGTTTATATCGGACGCGCCTTATTGCACAATACTGTGCAATATCAGTTGTTCGATACGGTCTAATACGCTGTTGAAATTCGTATGAGTAAACAAATGCCTATTTTCCTTGCCCTTATCGATAAATTAACCAATGATCTGTTTTATCATGGGTTTAATGGGATTATTATTACGTTTTAAAACAGATCATTGGTTAATTTATCGATAAGGGCAAGGAAAATAATTGAAGAAGGTATTGGCAACGTTGGTATTCCTAGGAACTGTAGCCGCTCTTTAACGGACGACTGATATTGCACAATTCTGTGCAGTATCGCTCGTTCGATAATGCAAGTAGCTTCGGTTTGATTCGGTTGAATTCGATGTGCAGTAAGATACGTCCGATACGAATATGCTACCGGGACCAATAATTGTGAATCTAAACCATTCTCGAATCCACTTGAACACACACACAAAATTTCATCAAAATCGCACACACGTACAGTAGAATTATATAATATAGAGATAAGATTTTATAAAGCGTTACGTTAAACGTCATTTATTTAGTTTTGACATACATCATACGCTCTATATACAACAGCTAGTTTTTAAAATTATGTTGTCTTTATAGCAAAGTGGTGATGGGTCTAGCTGAGAAAATTTAGGCGTAAGGTTCCAATCCGGGTCGCGGTGATATTTTTTTTATTTGTTTTATTGTGACATTTGTATATGAATCACCTTCAATAGGAATTTTTTCATTGGACCAATATTTTCAAATTTCTATCAAAAATTTAAACCATTTATTTTTTAATTGCAGCAAAAATCTTTGCAATAATAATAATAATAATAATAATAATTATTATTATTATTAGGGCCAGGATTTTTGCCTTTAAGGTAAACTTCAGTCGTGCGCCGGAGCTGACACAAAGTTTTTGTCCGTTACAAACATTTCAATGCCTAATGATGGCTTGCAGCCGAAGCAAGTCGCTAATAGCTCTGATTTGAAGTGACTACATTTGATATTATTAGACCACTTGAGATTAATATTTTTTTTTAATTATCACAACAAACTGAATAATATTTAATGTCGAAAAATGCTACAAAGTTTTAGACAAATCTATAAATTTTTAATGAAACATCCAACTTGGACTCCGTCACTCAAATATAAAGTAACAACATATTATTTCACACAAATTACTATGATGTATCTATGTTGGGGTGACAATCAGACCTAAAGGAACTATTGTACCTCCTTTCTTCTACTTAGTTCCCGATGAAAGTCTTAGAGACTAGTAGTTCCTTTAGACCTATTTCCCGAAGTAATTTTGGGAAATCTGCAGGCTGCATCCTAGGTGCAGGATGCTATGCAATCCGCAAGTATGTGGATGGAGGTTTCTTCTTTCATTCCACAGAATTTACATTCTTATTTCTTCACTATTTTGAGCTTTTAAAGTTACCCATTGAGACAGTGTCTAACTAGATATTCTCGTCTGTTCGGCGATGCCTATTTCTTTCAATATCATATTAGAGCCGATACCGCAAAAGGGTTCCGGCCCCCAAAAGGATATTTTAACCTCTCTCTTTTCTAATTTATCTGCTATTTCATTTCCTTCTATTCCAGTGTATCCTGGAATTAAGGTGCCGTTGTTGTTCTCGCGTAGTTCATTGAGTTTTCGTAAACATTTCCATACCATTTTAGAACTGATTACGCAAGAGCTCAGTGTTTCAATGGCTGCTTGAGTATCAAACCTCATGATAATCCTTTGCCTTCTATATTTTCTATCAATATTGAACTGGGCACACTTTTCTATGGCGTGAATTTCCGCTGGAAATATATTTAGGGTTTTTCCTAAGTCGAGTGCCATAGAGCTTGTGATTCCTAACAACAATATATTTATCACAATGAATAAAAGTATCATGTTTTACTGAGAGTTGCAGCATAATATATGCAGCATAATTTATGACCTTGAGAGACCGACGTTGACAGATAACTTAGTAAATACACTGAGAAAATGATAAAATTTTTGAATATCGGCGATATAATTGGTCGACAAAGTGAAGTATTACAAGTATCTTATTATAAAAATGGTGCCTTTCAGACATGCGTTAACAAAAGAAGGATAGACAGTTTCGATTTTTGTATGCTAGTGTATTCTTTGCTTTGTTATGATGGGGATATGTGCGTTGGGTTGCATATAATGTAATTTTGAAGTTACACTGTTCCTTGGGTTTTGTAATTATTTTTCTGTCATTCGTTTTATTTCGGATTGGACGCCTGTAGGTGTAAATTTTGAATAATATGATTGCAGAAACATGATCGCTTGGCCGCTTTGTGCTTTATATTTAATTGTAATCTATATCACCGATTTTTTTTTCGGGTCGAGATGGGAAACTCATGTTCGAATGGGTCCACGACCCAAACAGTGTTGGACTCATCCCCAAGGGGATGCCTACCAACCAAACCCACCTCAAACTCGCCGTTACCCCCGCCTCGGAATCACTACCCTAGCATACTTCGAGACGGGCGGCAGTGCCTCGCACACTCTTCGCTCACACTGTCGTCTTCACCCTAAATATCACTCCTACCTCTCATGCCTTCTTTCCCCCAAACCATGCTCTACACTACGCCACTCACCTCCATTCATTCCTCCCCCCCCCTCAACATTGTCTCCACCATGTTCTCCCAATACACCGCCTCCCCTAGTTTCCTCTCCAACTTCTTCAGCACTTCCTCGTTCCTCAAGCATCTAAACACATGCCCCACATCATCCTCCACTTCGCACCTCTCGCACACTCCAGTCTCTCTTTTCCCAATATTGTGGAGGTACCCTACTCTCGACCCATGTCCAGTGAACACCTGTGTCAATAAGTAGTTCGTCTCCCCGAATTTCTGGTTCATCCAATCTCTCCTATTCCCAATCACTCACTTTAGCGCGCCGTCATACTCATCCCACCTTCTCTCCATTTCCTCCTCCATCCATTCCTGTACTTCCTCTCTGGTCACACCCCTCCAGCTCTAGCCATCATGTCCAATGGGTAGGACCTTGCCAGCACCACTGCTGCCAGTCCACCCACTGTCCTGTACCCCTGCAACACCCTCAGCAGTATCCCTCTCAGAAGCCGCAGGAGTGGCCTAACCCTCGCATTCACCCTCGCTCTTTCACCCCGACAGTATCTGGTCATGTACTCCTCGCTCTTACATAGACAGCACTTACTCCTCTCCTTGACTCCCTTCACCCTGCTACTCTGGGCCTCTTTACCCCACATGCAAAGCATCTGCCATCATCCTCTTTACCCACTATAATACTTACCCTGTTCCACCCCAATCTAATCTCCTTTTTCCCTGTAAGGCTTCCGCAATTTCCCATTATGCCCTCACCACCGCCATTTTCATCCCATTCTCTGCTCTACCGTCCTACCAATTACCCTCCTCTTCCACTTCACATTACACATCAATCTCCCCAGCCATGCTGCCCTCACTTTCCGCTTCTCTGCCGCCTTTAACATATGAGTTTTGAAGGTTAATTGGCTACCCAACCACACCTCTAGGTATTTCACAGACTCCTCCATACCAATTCTCATTTCCTTCACCATCACCCCCACTTCCCTCGTCTTGCTCCGTCACTTCACTAGCAACCCCACCGTCTTATCTTCCGCCCCTTCCAGTCCGCACCGCTCTATCTTCTCCACAATCTTCCTACACATTCTCTCCGCCTTTCTTTCTATCTCCGCCTCTCCCTTTGCCATACATACCAGACACACATCGTCAGCATACACCGTAATCTCAGCTCGTGTCTCTATAACCACCTCTCTATTCCTTGAGGCTCTGAGTCTATCCACCCACTCCCCTTTGATCTCCCCCAACCCCTTCTCAATCCTCTCAATCCCCTCCTGGTCCTTCAAGATTATCGCTTCATTCCTGCCCTCCTTTTCCCCGCATCTATATAAATTGTTACCTCCGCCACCTCTCCGTCACCTCTCACCCACGCCACCATTTTCCTCAGCACCTCCACCTCTACCTGCTCAAGCCTGTGGAGCCCAACGCTGTCCCCGCACCCCACTTCCCCAAACAGTCGGCTCATCATCTCGAACACCTTCCTCTCATCCCTACAATCTCCCTCCATCCGACAGATCAATACCTCCGCATTCACCCTTACCCTTTCCTTTCAGTAATACGTACCTCCTTGACCCACTCCATTTTCTCTCCTTTTTCTCCTAGTATCGGGTACCTATCCCTAAACATCCTCTATATCCCCTTCTCCATTCCATTGTCTTTATCGGTCACCCATACCACCTTTACCTTTTCATCTCCTACCATTGGATTTCCCACCTTCAGCTCTATATCACCGATTGGAACTTTAACGATCAACCCAACGTTTCAAGTCGCCCACTAAAATCTAATCTAAAATATAAAATCAGTTATCTCGTCATTCTCATCGCCTTTTCTTTTAGATATTCCAACATTTTTTGTCGGTTTTGTATTAATTTTATATTTGTGGTTTTCACTTCAAGACTTCTTTTGTTTTGTCATTTTTTTCCAGTTATTCATGATGAAATAAAACAATTTAATTTGTTTAAATCTTCATTTTTTATTTTGAACTAACGTTCAAATTAAAATTAGTGACGCGTTTCGCTACACAGTAGCTTTTTCAAACTAGTTTGAAAAACTAGACTAGTTTGAAAAAGCTACTGTGTAGCGAAACGCGTCACTAAATGAAGATTTAAACAAATTAAATTGTTTTATTTCATCATTAGTATGGATCTTCATCAAGTAAAAGCCTCATCTATTCAATTCCAGTTATTCATTCGTTTTTCAAACTTCATTCCCTATCTGCGCTCAGCAATAGATCAACGGCTAATGCGAAGTCCAATAGTTCGACTCTGGTCTTAATCAAAGGTATTCTATTCCATTTGAATATTTTTAATTGTTTTGAGGTTTCTATGATGTTTTTTCATAATATAATGTGAAATCTACTATCTACTAAATAATTTTCAAATTGTATTCGATAAATTTTATTTAAATTCTTGTTATCGAACTCTTACAACTTTTTCACATCATATTAGTGTTGAAAATGTTTATGTAATATGTAATGTAATATTTTTTATTTTTAGAAACAATAAAGGAGCTATAATGGTAATATTGTTTATGTATTGTAAAACCCCGCTACTTTATGGATGCAAAATCATAAAAATATTCAAATGCCACCCTCGAATAATTCATCTTATATAAAACCACAGGTAAACAAAACTGTTTATAGCATGCAAAACAGTACTTTTGCTTCACTTGCTACCCTAACGGTACACCCTTGTATACATAAACCACCCCCAATTTTGCCAATTCACCGCAAACCGCTTGCAATTGCCTGAAATAGATTGAATGGTGGGGGTGTTAGTCCTTCTTTTATTGGTCAAGAAATTGCAAGAACTGAATGCCAAAGATTTGACAAATAAGTAAATTGAAAAAATTTGCGGAAGTTCGATTTAGTTTAACTGTAATATTTGGATTGTTACTACTGTCAGTAAAACGGGTTCAGTCTTAATTTTATTTTGGTCATTCTGTTTACCTTCGAAGTGGTGATTACGTGTTACGTTTAAGTGTAAGTATTATTGGTTGAATAACAATAACAAAAATTTGTAGATAGAAGTAATTTACAATTTTTCAAAAAAGGATTAAATATCATGGTTTTTAAAAAAAGGTAAAATTTGTTTATTTTTGTGATTATTTGAGGCATTATTAATATAAAATATGGTTACTATCAATTGATATCAAGCGCCGCTAAAGTTTTTAAATAAACTTATATTTTGACGATGGCAATTTAATCCCCGATCTCTATTTAAAATCATCGCTGCTGCAGTGGAATACCATAGTCTGTTTTTTACGGATGGAGTTTTTATAATTATTGTAACATTTAAGTATATATAGTTATATTTTATTCATTCACAATTGTTTTTAACATATACTGACACAGATAATGTTATTTACTAATAAAATTTAACTTTTTCATCCATTGAAGAGGAACATATTTCTGTATTTAACAATTTATTATTGCTAGGCAGATATAGTTCAAATGTTCAAATGTTTTATATGATTCAAGCAGTCTTTATAGTGAAATTTATAGTTATATGTATGACATGTAGTATAAAAATAATACATGCAGATATAGTTTTGCTATATTATTTATTTGTTAATTTTTTTTTATTATTTTAATTATTTTCGATTCAAATTTTTATGTGTGAATTATCTAGGAATTATATTATAAATTGACACATAACTTGAGAGTATACTTTGAATTTTGTTTCTAGAAATATTATTTTTGAGATTTCCAGCTATTATATCAATCTTTTCGTTTCAATCTTAGGATTTCGGACTATTATATAATTCTCCGGAAACTGCAGCCTTATACCTGACCACTGACCAGTGTAATTGTTGTCAAATGGTCATTTACATTTTAACTAATCGTCTTACAAATATTAAACTCTTTTGGTTGGGCACGAATCCTTCCATACCTGATATTTTTCACTGCCATAATTTAAACTTCATATTTTGTGGTTAATATATTCAGTTTGCTGGTGAGGATTTTAACATTTTTAAATTCAAAATTTTATACAATGTGACATTCTCGGTTCAGCAATAACACTTAGGAAGCGAAGTATCAAATATATTTTCAACTATGCCAAAATTATAGTAGAGATTATTCATGCCTGTGGCTGTGCTCCAAACTTTTTGAATAAATTACACTATAGAAATGTTGTTCCAACGAAAGTTCGAAAATCAACCGTTTATGCAGTTTTAAGATAAGTAATTTAATTGAAAAAAGCAATTCATTATGCTAGCAGCAAAAAACGGACATATTTTATAATCTCTTTTATAATTTTTGACCGGAAGACAAGTTATGACAGATACAAATTAAGCAGATTTCGGAATGACACTGGATTTACACACATTACTTATTTGAGGAAAAACAAAATTAAGTTTTTATTCATTTAAGTTTAAAACACCCTGTGGTGAAATACAGCCTATGAATGTTACACAAAAAATTTTTGTTAGAAAGCCTGGTTGATTTTTCCTACGCATTGTTTTTTCGAATTTATTCTGATATCCCAATTCGTTTTAAAGTTATGAATTAAAAAAAACAAGCATTGCGTTAACAGTGCAATGAGAACGAAATACTGTTGATGAGATATAATCTATGTATGTATACAGGGGTGACATTGTCTGGGATCTAAAAGATCGATTGATGTGTCCCATTTCTTCTACTTAGCTTCTGAGGAAAGTCTTAGAGATCCACAGGCTTCAGTTGAGATAAGTGTCCCTCTTCTATCCAGTGGTCTCCTTTGTGTTGGGCACTAGGATTATGTATTCCGCAAGTATGTGAATTAATGTTTTATTCAATTTCACAGAATCTGCATTCTTCTTGCTCCACTAGTTTGAGATTTTTGAGGTGCCCATCCAGGCGGCAGTGTCCTGTTAGGACGCCTGCTTAGGTATAAAGATTGTTTCACTTTATTCAGTGTTTGACAGCTTAAGAAAAATTTTATTATATTTTCCATTTGCGCTAAAGCAGTTCCTTAGATTTCACCGGGTAGCAAGGTTGACATTTGCTTTTCAACATCTCAATTAGACTGATGGCCACTGGTAAACGTTGTTTACTGCGTGCATTAACCAGAAGGTACAAGAAGAGAGATTTGTGGAGCGAAGTCTCAGATCACCTCTTAGTCTCTAAGAGACATGCTGCTAATGGTATGGGTCGGAATATCAATGGAAACTCGTACTGAGTGAGTTTTTGATGAAAAAGGAGTATCACAACACAAAAGTACATCAATGATATTTCAGCCAACCACGTTGTGCCATTTTTGTACCTTATAGACGACTTTATACTGATGCAAAATAATGCGAGAATGAATAAAGATTGTCTCAAAATGACATTATGACCATAAAGCAGCTGTCAAATGATTAATGAAGTGAAGCAATCTTTATATGCAAGCAGCAGTAATTCGTTTTTATGGCACTATCAATTGTAGTAAATATTGAGGAGCATAGAAATAACGAGAATGTAATGCTTTTTTGTAGGTATTCATAACTTTGAAGCTAATCGAGATATGATATCAGAATGAACAAAATAACAATTCCTAGGAAGTAAACCAAGCTTGTTTTGCCTCGTATAATGTGTATAAATCTCTTATTCGGATATCTAATCTATGTGTATTAACATGAAATTAATGTTTTTCAAATCATCAACATCGACCAAAAAAGAAATATAATCTGTCAACATTTTTTTGGGGGGGCTGTGCCGAGCTCCGCAAAAACCTACAACCTGCGACTTTAATCCTAGGTCGTGTTTCGAAAAACTGATAACGGATAATGGTGTTCATAGTCTATTCATCGATTTTTTGCAATAAAAATTGTTCTTTTTCTCTTGAATACTTATTTTTCAATTTTACACTTCCATTTAACACTGATCTTATTTTACAAAAATTTAAATTGGTAAAACAAGAAAGTATTATTATTTTTTAACTTTTACTAATATTTAAAACAAAATCTTCTTTCTTACTAGTCAACAAATTTCTATTTATAATTTAATCGAATACTGCATCTTGTGATTTCGGCAACTTAGGCAGTAATTTACGACGTTCTTCATACATATTTTTCCTTAGTCAGTGAAGATCTTATCATTTGAGAGGTTTTCGGCATATTCGTTGGTTTTAAATTCCTGGCGAATTAATTTGCTTGGTTTTTCTTGAATATTTTCAGCTGATTTTCGTTTCAATGAGCTGCTCCATGCCTGGCGATTAACAGTTTTTTCTTCACCGCGTGTATGTCCGAATGCTCATGTACAATTAAAGTTTCATTCGCGGTTAACGAATACAATTTTGCGGTACACTTATTGTTCACACAACCCCACAGTATTTTACCTCTTTTCGACACGTAACACTAAATAAGATTAAATTTGTAATTTTTATATACTATCAAAGGCTTAGCCCTTTTCGCTAAGCATTGTTTTTGCTTCCATGGTGTCCAACATAAAATATACTGTGCCTAGAGAAAGAGATGTTTTTTGACCATAAGTGTACCGTAATACTCTATTTCTGGAAATCACTAAATTATATAATGATACGAATTCCGCAAAAACCTACCTGCGTCAAAGATTACATTGTAATCTTTGCCTGCGTCTTTAATCCTAGGTCGAGTTCCGCAAAAGGTCGCGGGAGAATTAGAATATGCTAATGATACGATAATCCCTCTTTCGGGGTCTTACCAGGTAGTTTTGCGGAATTCGACCATAACCTTTTTTTGAACCCCAATACACACCATTGGTATGTATTCCAAATGGGAATCTACCCGATCTAAATAATTTTTAACACAGTCTACAAAACTAGGCTTCGCTTTCATCTTTTTAACCACTCCATTAACCGAGATTCTTACTTAGTGCTCAAACCAATTGGATTATTTATTTTTCATTACACCTAGTTTTTCTTTGTCTATACTTTTTCTTTCTAGTAATTTCTTTAGAATCTCCATCTCTTTAGATTGTGCCCTCTGCTCTTTTTTTCAGGATCCAGCTCTCTCTCCATATTAACAGTAAATATCGATAGAAGTAACAACCTCTTTATTAATTTTTTATAATCTTAAAAGATGTACAGAATAGACTGTTTTCCAGTCTTTTGCAAGTACTTGTATCTCATTTAATATAATTCAGCTTTATTTCAGTTTTATTCACTCTCAGATTTACATTTAGTTTTTTTGTGAGTAATTCAATGTAAATTAATTGAACGGATAGTTTTGGCTGGGGTTTTTTAAATATATTTTTGGTAATCGATTCTGAACATTTCAAAGCTTACAAATAAAATACTAGATACCCACAGTAATCTCTTGTTATTGAGCATTCATGGTATCTTTTTCGTATTAAAATATTTTTTTACTACGAACGTTTGCTTTCAATTTAGTCATTTAACTTTTTTCCCGTTTATTTTCAGTTATCAATTTTAGTAGTATTTGATGAAGAGTTTTTTGAACATGTTTCCATACATTTTCTTGAGAATAATTTTGATTTATTATCGCACTTCAATATATTACCCAACTTTTGTTGTTTCTCCACTTATATATCAATTAAAAGTCAAATGTGTATAATTTGGAATCGTTTTAAAAAGGACGGGTTTAAATATAAATGATAACAAAAATAAATATGAAAATGAAAAAATTAAAAAAATGTTAATGGATACCAATAAACAGAATATAATATTCCTGTGTTTTGTAAACATTTACGACATATTTAGCGAAGGCGGGGTTAGATACACATTTTATCAAAACAAAATCTTCAATAACAACGGGCAAAATATTTGTTTTTACAAAATTTCTCAATATAGTCAAATGAGTATAGATATTATTGTGGCTAAAGTTAACTTTCGTAACTGTCAAAAAACTATTTTTAAAAACTTTATTTTCCTTTAAATATAATAATTATACTTTTACAAGTAGATATAAGAATTCAGAATCAACTCAATTAATTAAACTGAAATAATAATGGATCGAATAATTATAATAACGCTAATGCGTCAAACAAAAGTGTTTTCCTCTATTTATAATCTTTTGGATGCTGTGGTTACGTTTTCTATGATGTGCGGTAACTATTGTGTACGTACAGGAACGTAGCCTAGGCTAGAGAAGAGGTTGAAAAATTATTGGCTTAAACTTTTTTCACTTAATTACAGTTTCCTGTAAAAATTGTCATATTTTAGTAAAGCGTGTTATCAATATCAATATTTTTGTGACTTAAGATATCAATCTTAACGTTCTGATCATATTTTCAACTATCTACACTTTTAATTTTATACCTTATCGATAAAATATCTCTTCAATTATATGTACTAATGGGTAATCCTGACCAACAAAAAACTATTCACAATAATTTATACATAAAATATACAAAATAATCAATAGATCGCAGCAAATTCCGCTTCGCCGGTGTTAAGGCTCCTTGCTGAGTAGCATTAACCGTTTGTTATCACTGTTTATGACCTACAATCGATCCGTCCGTTACTTTGACGGTAAAATATCCCTGAAAAGATTGCGAAAAACAGGGTCACATTCATACCTTATCATTCTTCATAATTTGGGTAGTTCCATGATACCGCATTTGCTATTCTGCTCTCTTCTCTTTCTATGTTCTTCACTCCACATGTTTTTCCGATCATGCCATTCCTTTTGTTATCATTTTCATAATTTTTTTTTGGTTCTCTAAGCATGTTTTCTATCCATCAGATTATGTCCTTGCAACTTAAGACATCAAACTTAACGTTTTGGCCATATTTTTCATACATTTTTCAATTTCTTACCTTATCATGTTCCATAATTTCAGTAGTTTCGTGATACCGCATTTACTTACTCTCTTCTCTTTCTATGTTCTTCACTCACTCCACATGTTTTTCTGATTATTTCATTCCTCTTTTTTATCACGATTTCTGATGTTATTTTGTATTCGCGTTCTTATCATTACGGTTTTATTGTTTTTTTGATATGACTAATATGTAGAAAAATTTTGAACTTAATTGGAAAAAAAATTATTTACGTAACTAATTATTTACTATTCAAACAATAATTAATTTTTTGAATGATTGAAAATCTATAGTGATGGCCTAATGAAAACATAATTCGAAAATAATGCAAATGAAGCTATTATACTAATTTATATTTAAAACTGTTACAAAATGACAAAGATTTAACATCGTTAAAAAAACCGACTTTGGTATGCTTAAGTGCTTTGTTCATTTTACCTGTTTCAACATAATACTTTTTTTATTAAGTACTGAACACATTTGAAAATGATTAATTTGTTTGAATTTTCAATATTTATTTTTGCGCTTTGTTTTGACATATTATACTAAATTTGCACATAATGTACCTAGTAAAAATATAAAACTCCAATTTGTTAATAATATATTATTCTTTTCGTTATTTTCTTGAAAAATAAAACCAAAATCCTTTTTTATATTTTCACTTCAACGTTTCGATAGCGTTCCAGCTACCGTTATCAGGAATAATTAAGTTTTTTCAAATTTTTGTCCCTACCTAACAGAAAAAAAAAATTTACAAGTAGACAATTAATCATATTTTTAAGACTGCAAAAAATGGTTGACAAATTTTTAAGGTCCATTCACATCAAACAAATAATATTCTATCCTATCTTCTATATATCTGAAGTCAATTTGTTTTTTTTTTCTGCTACCCAAATAAATTTATGCATTTTGTAATGTACTCTTGTATATATTATGCATATTACTTATTTGGATTACTAGAGCCAAAATCACAACTTTTTACCATAATTTATACCAGAAAATAGTAATTTCTGCATAAAGTGGTAATTTTTTTCACGAAAGGAAATAATAAAAAATCAAAATGGTTATTTGGAATATTTTAATTAAACTGACTGAATTGGAAAAAGTACACAATAAAATTGAGAAAAATTAATAGCCATGTATTTTAGTTTTATTTCGCAATGTGAATATCTACGTTATCATTAATAATTAAGGTTGCTTTTAGTTTAGAATGACTGGACCGTAATGTAGAAGACTTGAATTTTCTAGACATTTCTTCAAAAAATGCTAATATCACCCACTCTGTAAAGCTATGAATATTGTTCTGGTTCCGCCATTTCATGAAAGTGTCATATTCTTTTGCATCATTTTTTTGGATTTCTCCGGCAGCAAATTTAATGTGCCACATTTGTCTTTTCTATGATTTCTTCGGGAGTACATATTATTTCAAACTCAGAATCTCCACTATCCTTAATAATAATAATAACAGGAACAACTACTAAATTATGTAAAACAAACCGAATTATTGATAAAAATTAACATCAAAGCATTTACAGTTCACAAGGTAACTTGTTTTATTTTCCGGTAAAGGTGTGGACGAATTGCACTAATCAACTGTATTGGCTTATGGAAAGCGTGAAATAAAGTTATGGCACTTTTTTTAACGATTTTTCACTTTTTTTTCATTCAAGGTACTTTAAAGATGGGGCGTAGGAAAACGTTTTTTTATAACCGCAATAGTAAACTCTATTAAGATTTTAGATAACACTTCTACCTATTAGTTATCCAAACTCATTAATATCTATTTAAGAATTTTATTTCGAATGATTATCACAGTACGGTTGAGTTCACATTCGTGCATGTACACAAATTTGTTATAACACTTACATTATTATTAATTTCTACAAATATATTAAAAATCTGTTATTAAACCAAATATGTATTCAAATATAAGCTTTATTAATGAGGTGAGTGATATTTGAATAATAAAATATGTATTTGATAGCTTAAGGATGTCATTGATTACGTTTCATACATTTAAAACCTTCATCTTACTCTAGAATTTTTCAAATTGAAGTGAATTAGTTCAATTTGCCTGAGTGTTTTTTATTATAATTTTAATTTTTGGAACTGTTTTAGTGCGAATATTTGTTCATTTAAAGTATTTTTCAAAGCATAGACGTTTTTTAAACTGATCTTATTCCCGATGATCCTATTACTGGTATTGTTCTGGAAATTGTTTCAGGATTACTTGTTGGCTGCAGAATTTATTCTGCTTGGTATCCAACATCAAATTGTTTGATTTTATATCTCCACGTGTCTCGGAAATTCTTAAGTAATTTCAGCCTTACGAAAAGTCACCTTTTGTCACGATTTTTATACAGTTTAGTAGTTACTAACGAAACTTGATTTGGGCATTTGGAATAAGCATAATTGTTAAGTATGCTGTTCGTGTATTATCTTTTAATTTCGTAAGCAGTCCACTTTCCAGTAGACACAACAATAAGTCCAGTAAAATAAATTTTAAAATTTACTTCAATTTCCAAAATTCACACCAATTTGTACTTTGTCCTATTACTACCAGTTGTATTTCATAACTATCATGCTGAACATTTTTTTGCCTTGGATGGTAAATAATGAGTAATATTCCGTGAACAACAAAATATGAATTTTACAAGTTATAGTTATTTTTGAAAAAGCAAAATTGACGTAACAATAAATTAACAATATAATGCTTAAAACAGTTTTAAAAGTATAACCCCCAAATACTTTTTTTTTCATGTACTTATGCATTATTCAATATTTTCAGGAAATATCATGTTTTATATGCACAGTCAGATTTCCTGCGCATACAAATTTCGGTTCAGTTGGTAAACTATATAATTATGTAAGTATATGTACTAAATTTCTTAAATATGGTAATGTTGAATTTATTTCAATAATTTGTTAATAAAATGATACTAAATAAAACTTATAGAATATTCATTATTTATGGAGTGCGTTCATTTTTAGGAAGTAATTATCGTGCTCCATATGCACACGTCAGAATTCAAATTTACTTGGCTAAAGCCAATTTTGTAAGTATATGTAAGTATATTTTATAAAGATAAGTTAGAGTTACTTTTTAAGGCAAGATAACCATTTCAATAGAACTGACTTTTATTTTATATAAATTCCTTATTTTAAATTGTTTTTATCTTTACAATTTTGTATAAATTTAAGCAAATTCTGGACAAAAAAAATATCAAAATATAATATAAAATATAATTGTTAAAAGTGACATAGGTAGACCAAAAGAATCCTGGGATAACAGCTTAGCCAAAATATTAAAGGAAATAGGGAAAACAATGATAGAAGCAAAACAATTAGCAACAACTAGAGAAGAATGGAAAATTTTCGTTGAAGAAACTTGAAAGTTTAAGAATTCTCCCTACACCGAAAGGTAGAAGCGAAAGTTTTGAAAAATATTTTTCAAAAACAGTGACCGTTCAACTTGAGCAGCAACAACAACTTCCCGGGCTATATGCCCGACAGACATTTAATTACACTTCTAAGTCAAATGTCTGTATGATCTACAAGATTTAACCAACCATTCTGGTTTGTAATTAGAAGGGACACCATAACTTGCTGACCGGTTTCGGCGTATTTGCGCCTCATTATGTTTCAAAACTTTGTTGTAAAGCGTTGAATAATATATTTATTCTTCGATATCTATTAGTAACACGCTTTATTAAATACGACAATTTTACAGGAAACTGTAATAATTCTTAGAAGCGAATTTGATTATATATATGTACCTATATATATAATCAAATTTAAGCATATTCTGAACAAAAAAAAATATCAAAATATACCTCCGACTTATTTTTTTCATTTCAAATACTGATGCTTCGACAAGTGCAATTTTCACTAAATTTTTTTTTCAAATAGTGTCTGTCGACTCACGTCTTCGTTCCTCTGCTGTTCCCACAGAAACGATGTTTTTGTAAAGATATAACTGTAATGTTTTACAACAGCCAATAAATGATATTACATTTCAAACACAATATGAATTTATTTCATAATAGACTTTCTGATATTATAATTATTAACATATCCAATTTTTTATACCCTTCACATTTAGCCGCCTTCGTCTAACGCGGCTTTCCTTTCGATGTTGCAAGTGTTCACATCAAATTGTGCCTTGTTTTTTCGAGGAAACCAACGAAAACTACCACACTCGTAAACATCAGATGCACTTTTTGCAAATTAAAATCTTTGTTCCAGTCTTACGGTATTATGAATTGTAACGATTTCTTAAAGATCAACCAATTAAAAACTTCTATTTTTACCTCTACTTATTTGTTTTAAAACATAACGACTTTCAGTTTCAAAAATTCAGTTGCAAGCTAGACTTCGATCTGCTGGCATACTATCTGATGTGAAGGGATGGTACACGGTAGGAAGGTTGTTTGTTTGTTAAATATTCTAAATCAAAGTTCTATTGTTATTTCAAATGTTTCTAAATTTTTCTCTCTTCAATTTAAAGAATATAATCCAGTTTTTTTCACTATACTTCACGGCACTAATCTCCTTAACGGATCGGGCAAGAAATTCCCGACTCAGCTAATTCTCGGTTATATAATTCACGCAGCTTGGATAACTTATCTTTACTTCAAACACAGGCTTAATTTCGAGTAGCTACAGTATCAGCTTATCCTGCATATCTGCAAATATCCCCTGGAAGTACCTTATGAACTACTTAAGGGGATGCTTACAGTATTTATCTTTAATTCAGTAAGAACCACGTGTTGCGGTATAGACTCTTCAAAAACCGTTGGCTGTTCGTATAAGAAACCTAAATTTTAAAGTTTGTACGCTTTTTGCCGATAAGGCATGTCAAATACTTGGTTTTCTCTAGTGTCCATTAGAAACTGCAATATATATTTTTTATTCAACTGTTCAAGAACTTTGATTTTTCTCACTCCCTAGGACAAACCATCTCTACATATTAGCAAAACCTCTCTCCATCAATCGACAAATAACATCCTAATTAAGGTACAGATTCAGCCCTGGGATATCTTACAAGTTTCATTTACAATTTACAAACTCCTTATCGTAGCGACGTCGGGATTTTTGTCTGTTATAAAATCATCTTGCTCTTGTGAACTTTCCATATCATTTACGCCACGTCAAAACAATATTTATATATAGCTCTGGCGGCGGACGTTTTGCGTGTGTATCTTTTGACTTTTTTACTATTTTATGTGCTGCATGGATTTCGTTAATTTTGACAGCTAGTGTTTTAATCTACCTGTCGATGTTATATCCTCCATAGTGTTAACGGCCTAAAAAGGAATATTTGGACATCCGAACAAAACAAATGGTTCTTAATGTTTATGAATATGAAATTTCAGAAAATACTGGTAAGATAATACATTATGTTGAAAGGAGAAACCCTAAACCGATTTTAATAACATGAAGGAATATATAAGCAGAATTCATGAACAGGGAAGAATGCTGCCCTACAAACAGATGTGTGATACTGTAGATAAAAACGCAATAAGACGCAAAGGACATTAATTCTTCTTCAGGAATAAACCTACAACTAGTGTTAAAGTGCTAAAGGATGTATGCATGATCCACTTTTGTTTATTTTTAAACCTTTAATTTACTCTAAAGACAATATCAAAATATCGCATGTTTTCCAAAGAAGTGACAATGTATAGTTACAGAACATGATGTTAATCCATAATAAAACAATCTAAACACTTTACCAAAGCTTGATTTATTTTATTCTTAAAATTCCTAGGTAATACATTTTTATCTTCCGTATCTAGTTACATCAAATAAACGTCGAGTGGTTCGAATGCCTTCATTGGTAAGGAATTAATTCTGTTCATGGAGATTGAACGAAACATATCTACTGAATAATATAAATATCTAACTAATTTTGTGTTGCATACCTTATTTGCAAAACCATAAAATAAAATGCGGCTCTGCTTAATTTAACTGCTTCTATGAGTGTCAAAACAAATTCATGGAATGTGTATCAGCTTCCAAAATATATTAATACAAAATTTAATTACAATGCTGCCAGTAGTTGTGACATAATCGTAAAAACTGTGTGTCTTTTTTATCATCCTGTATCTTGAATACGGATGCGGTCTCGAAAATTTCTTATTAAGCAAACCTCACTTAATTTTCAGTGTTCTAGCAGCGGGGCGAATCAGCGCCTGTATAAAACAAAGAAATAATATATTATAAATAAGCAAAATTTGCAAAACTTTAATGTAGGTAGGACAATTAAGCAAGGATATAATTGAAGGTTCAGTAATAACGGGGTGATAAGTAAAAGACAAATTGAGCTTCAGCTTGATCTATTTAGACTTCATTCAGCCCAACTGACCTCAGTAGAGTTCAAATTATATATTTCTAAAATGTCTAGTCATGTGTCGTCCTAATCAAAACTATATATTTATGCATACTAACACTTTTATATAATTGTTGATAAACATATCTATCCAATATAATAAAAGTGTTAATTAAGGTATTTCGTGAATGACCTACTGAATTATACGAGGGGCACCAGATAATTAAATAAATTATAAAAACATTTAAAAAGCACCAATAGAATAAATAAACATAAATAATTGATAAATGAGAAAAGGAAATTGGTAAGTCAAATTCAAAACGAAAAGGGTACAGCGACGGCAAAGAAAGATATAATATAGTGCTTTCAAGGCATAAATAAATATCACTACTAAGAACTAAAAAGTTAGTAGAACAAAAAAAAATGTGCGTGTATATTGTGAAATTAATTAAGTTTAAATAATAGAGCCAAACTACCAAACATTAAAAAAGAGACAAACATTAAAAATAAAACAATAAATTTTGTTATGAATGTTACGTAATTTACGAAAAATTGGTATAGATATACAAAAACTCCATTTTTTGGTAGATAACCATCCGAGAAGCTCTGACGGGATTAGTAATGCTTTCGTTTAAAAACAACAACTTCTCACAAAATAATAAGTAATTGATTCAAAACACTTGAAAAATATGTTGGCAACTTATTCTCTCCTTTTCAAATTTCAAATAGTTTACAGTTTTTTTTGTTACAGATGGAGCATACAATTCTTCCACATGCTCCAGGATTTTGCCTACTGGACCGTCCTAATCCTGGACACGACTACCCGGATAATGCTGCGGCTCTCGATCTATGCGTTCGAAAAAATCAACCCTCATCTCCAGATTATCCTTACGACTATCAAATGCCCTGCAGCTATAGTGATTTGAATCGTTTTAGTCCCACCTCAGAAGTATCAGATGTATCTAGTAATGAACATAAAGAATCTCATGTATCTTCTACCAAAATGAAATGTAGTAGGCCGTTTAAGGCTTATCCCAAGGATCCACTTTGTATGCCTCTCCTGAATGCCACTTCAAATATTTTAGGAAAAGACTCGGCAGAAGCTTATGTACAATTTAGGGAAAAAATATTATCTAGGGCGCACGCCAATCAAAATGGTACAAATAAAAATATGAGGAGAATGCAGACTATAAACACCCAAAATTCCGATCCTACCTACTGGGAAAAAAGGAAAAAGAATAACGAAGCTGCGAAAAGATCTAGAGATGCTAGAAGGGCGAAAGAAGATGAAATAGCTATCAGGTGTGCCTTTTTAGAACAAGAAAATATCCAGTTGAAATTAAGGTTAGCAGCTTTAGAAAACGAGAGAGAAAGGTTGCAGAATATTCTCTACCACTGAACTTCGAAATTTATTTATTCTTATGTTTGGAAGCTCCCCGAATTTATTAGTTATTAGGAAAGGTGTGATAAATGAAATATAATTTATTTTTAATAATTGTACATACGAGATTCGATAGATTTGTTTATTAAAATTATTTAACGATATCGTGTTTTCATTTATTCAATATTTATTGTTAGATCAATTTAAGAAGTGAAAATAATGACAGAAAGAAATAATGATACGTTAGTTTAAAATGAAAAATACATATTAAAAACAACATCAAATATTAGAAAAATATATGTAGCAACAAAAACTTGATACTCATAAACTCACTAAGATATCCATTTAAAAAAATAAGTTAAACGCAGTTGATAAAAAGACTTCGCTTAAGATTTATTTATCAACTTTTTAAATATTAATTGCAACCAAATAGCACATCATTTCAGAAAGAATGTTTTCTCCTTCCTTGACGAAGAGAAAAAATAGATAGACCTAACCACTTGAAAATATCAATAAAATTATGACTAATGTATCGATCAAAATGATATTCATCAACCTCCAATAAAAATTAAAGGTTCCTCCTACATTTTAACAGTACATCCTCGTCACGATAATATTGACCTACATTTACCGACAAGTATTACAATAATATGTGAAATAGTTTTAAAGTACTGTGCATATAGTATATTACCGCCAGAGGGCATCATGATGAGCAGGACCGAGATTTCAACTTTTGGCCCGTGCAGTGTATACGACTTTTCTTCAAAGCCGGTCGAAAGTACGTTATTAATTTTACTTTTTTTAACTTTAAATGTTTTTGATGCCTGCCCCGACATTTGCTGGTCGTTACGAGTATAAATAAGCATGAGAAATTCTTTCCTCCCGCCGTTATAGAGGGCGAGCGTGTACTTCTCACAGGGAGTAAATGTTAAACTTTCGTCCCTGCTACTAGGGACTTTCGAACGAGGTATGAAGAAATAGTATATTACACCACATGGGCTGAAAGTTGAATTTTCGGACCTTCGCGTCAGAATGCCCGAGGCGAAGCCGAGGTATGAAGAAAAATCATTTTTTTCGCCCACCTTACCGGAAAACCAATCATATAAACACCAAAAATAGCGCGGAAAGTAGGTATTGCTTAGCAGCCCAAGGGCGGAAAATTCTTAATGCCACGACTTTTGTCGTTTTTTACCATCTGTCAATTTTTTTAATTAAACGTCAGTGTATGTCAAAGTTTTTAGTTACACTTTCCTATTTTTTAGTTTATTTGGTAGGCTAAAAACAAGAAACGCTTCTTCTGCCCTTGTGACACAATATACCATAAAATTTCCAATTAGCTGTAACTCAGCCAGGTGACACATTTTATAGAAGTTATTTAGGTCAAATCTTCATATTTTGAGCACAGGATTCTAGAGTTGAAATAGTTCTAATTAGTAATGAATAATAATTATTACCCTAAAGAATTTATAAACAAAGAAATAATAAATATAAAAAATGAATTATTTTTGATACCCAATAAGAATAATAACAATACAACTTTTAAAAACTTAACAATACCGTATGTTAGGGATTTATCAGAAAGAATTCGAACTGGGGTCGAATTCCGCAAAACTACCTGGAACTACCCGAAAAAGGCATTATCGTATCATTAGCAAGTGGGACTAGAAGCTCTCGTAATTTATCGAGGGACGCACACGAACTGCGCCTCACTAATCCTCAAGTATAAAAGTAACAAAATTAAATTTAAGCTGCTGCCCAAACTGCTCCAGCGGATTAGAATTTTAATATCTGATTTTTAACTATTTTTATCAATTTTTACCATACACTCACTCGT
The DNA here is from genome assembly GCA_947563755.1 of Lochmaea crataegi. Taxonomy (NCBI): domain Eukaryota; kingdom Metazoa; phylum Arthropoda; class Insecta; order Coleoptera; family Chrysomelidae; genus Lochmaea; species Lochmaea crataegi. The sequence goes on from OX387426.1 coordinate 21,355,964, forward strand.
ACAATGGAGGATTTTATGTGTTTTTTAAGAGAAAAATAAAAAATCTACATATTCTGCTGTATTATTAAGGTCAAAGTAAAAGTGTGAAGTTCATTATTACTAATTGAAACCGAAAGAAGTTATTTTGAAGTGGCAATTCATGATCATGAAGGAGTTCAAGAAGTCTGGCCGATAATAAAAATTATTGTTTCACCTCGCTCAGTCATGGTGGTGAAAAATTCAAAGTTTAGGATTGTCAATCGAATATAAAAGTATCTAGCGTCCCCGCCATTGGAAATTGGTTAAGACATGTTTTTGGATCAATATTTCTCGCTCCCGCTAGGTGATTGTTTTGCAGAAGATTTCATGGCGGACAAATCAGAGGATGAAAAAATTAATAATTTTACAGACTACATTGATGAAAATTCATTATTTCCACCAGCAATAGTGGCGAAAAATACATCAACTTTTAGAATTACCAATACTTGTGAATCCTTCCATTCAAAATTCAAGTCAGAAAACTGCTCATCGCATCCAAATTTATTAAAATTTTAATTGATATGCAAACGGTCTCGTATATTAAAATAAATTCAATAATTCAAAAAGAAAATAGGTATGTTAGAAAAGATGTTTTAAATAAACAAAAGTTTATTGAACGTAAAATTGTTCAATTAAAAAACAAACAAATTTGTCGTTAAGACGGGTGGTCCTAAACTCGTCCCCGAGCAGGTACTATCAGATAATCGTACCCTGAATTTGTATCCATGCAAATTACAGTGATCTAATTACACAACTAAATTCGTCAACCAGCAAGGGATTATAATTTCTGAGAATATTTACTTAAGTTTGGGCATTTAGTATATTATATATAGCAAGATTAACTAAAAATTGAATTTACTTTACAGCCAGCCTCCATTCTGAAATAATAATAAGTAGGTATTGTGAAAAAAGACATGATGGAAAGCTTCGTAAGTTTTAGTGAACGTGGAAAACAAGTGTTAATAGTAGATTCTGAGAAATTTACCAAACATAAAGAACTAAAAAGTGGTGAAATGTATTGGCGATGTTCGGATCGCTCCTGTAAGGCTAAAATTTATACTGTGGGCTCAGAAAATTTAATTATGCGTAGCGAAATAGACCATACCCATGACAAAAATATTAAAAAGATAAACAGACAGATAATTAGTGCTAGTGTTAAATGGAAAGCGACCAATGACATATGTGAGAAGCTTTCTAAAATAATATATTCAGCTTTAAAAGAAAATACTGACCGATTAAATACGATAACTGTCAAGGACATTCAATGCATACGCAACAATCTATATAACAACAGATGAAAAACTTTACCATCTTTACCAAAAAACAGAGCAGATGTTATTGAATGCATAAAAACAATGACTATTACGACATTAAAAGAAGAATATTTTGTCTTCATTACTGACGATATTAAAGAAATTGTCGTAAGTAGTACTTACATGCCTAACAAACGTTACTGTTCTGTGCAAAAGTGACAAATTATATGTCCACGGTACATCCAGATACTGTCCCGATCATTTTTTGCAGTTGTTCACACTGCATATATTAGAAAATGGCCATTACATTCCACTAGCATTTTGATTACTACCGAATAAGAAGTTTTCTTACAAAAATTTTTTTGAAATGTTACCAAACAAATGTCTACCTCTAGGTTTAAATCTCAGCCCAAAAGTTATTGTAGTGGACTTTGAAATAGCCATTCACAATGGTGTTTCCAAATTCCAGAGTAGTAGGCTGTAGGTTTCACTTAGCGCAAGCCTGGTTTCGCAAAATTCAAAATCTGGGACTTGTTCCTGATTATAATAACGAAAACAGTGAAGTTGGAACTGCGCTATATATTTGGTTTACCATTTTTGAATCCTTCGGAAGTAGGTGATTGTTTTGCTTTCGATTTTGCGGAAATACAACTCGAAGACGAACGTTTATTACGGTTTGCCGATTATTTGGTGGACAATTATATTTCTGAAGATGCCGTTTTTCCGCCCAGTTTGTGGGCTGAACTAAGCGATAGCATAGAAATAAGTACAAACGCGTGCGAATCTTTCCACGCTAAATTTAATGCCAGTTTTTATTCCACGCACCCATCAATTTTTTCATTTATTGAAATTTTAAAACAGTTCCAAACAGATGCTCATGAAAATAAAATTATAATTTTACACTTTTTAATATATCTTATTAATTACTATCTATTATTTTGTCTAAATATAGAACTTGCAACAAATCCTAAATTGAATTAAATATTGGCGCAATTCAGACAGATATTAGATCAAGTTCAGATAAGAAAAATACCAACCTGGCGCAGTTCAGGTACCTACGTGATTATTTTTTTTTGCAATTTGGCGCAGTTCAGTTGCTCCCTTATCGAGAAGGGCAAGGAAAATTATTGAAGAAGGTATGCAGTGTTAAGTAAAGGGACGCATAAGTAATACGCTCTCGTAAAAAGTGGCCTTTAGCTGTTAGCCATATTCTAATCCTCCCGCGACCATTTGCGGAACTCGACCTAGTATTAAAGACACAGTTAGGTTTTTGCGGAATTCGGCGCAGCCCCAAATCTACTGATACTTCACCCGAAGTATCGGCTTTTTGTCTAATTAGAATTAACTAAAATGTGAACAATAAAAAGTTAGTCACTTTTTTACAACGTAAGTAATTTTCTTTTGAACAGTGTGGGCAAATTGGTTTTTGACATTGAAATTATTTGAAGGCGGAATTTATATATTTTATGTATTTATGCATTTATGCATTTCTTTCTCTTGTCTAGTCTGATACTTTTTATGTCATTATCATTATTTTTGACCGCTTCCATGTCCATCCAATCGATACTGTTATTATTAGAGAGTGTAGACAGATTGTAGCCTGCCGAAAAATATAAAATAATGCCTAATATAGTTTGTTAAGAATATATTATTTAAAAGATGGAGGGGGCGTGTTGATTGATTTGCGTATAGCGACAAAACTAAAAATGGCGCGTGCCTGACAGACACATACAAAAATTGGGGATGTGTGTCAAGATCTATTCTAACAAAAACACCAAAAAATGAAGAACAATGTTCGAAAAACTGGATATATCAAATACTTTGTGAATTTAACAAATTTTATTAAGGTGAAACTTCATTGAAAAAATAAACACTAAAAGTACATTAAAGGTAGAGATTTCTCAGAGTCAGATATTTGCAAAAATTATTTGAATAGGAGCATAATTTTCAATGGAATTCAGCAAGCATATCTAATATTTAAAGAACTCAAATCGAAAATTTAAAAAAAATAATAATAATAAATGCGTTTTATTAACATTCCTAAAATAGACAGAAAAGCTCTATCATCAAAAAACCATTCCTGGAACGTGTATTTGACTGGATACCATTCCTAGGGGAATATAACACCTATTATAAGGATGTTATTATATATATACTATTTTTTATTCCCAATCATTTTTATCAAATATATAATCCATTGTGTGTGGACTGGTGCTATCGCCAGCTACACCGCAGTCTAATGCCTCGCGCATTCTGGTTATATATTGTATAGATATTCATTAATAGGATAAGATTGATTTTTTTTATAAAAATGTGTCAATATATTAACCTAAAAATTTGTAGGTAATTGAACTATCAAATGTGATGGATTATGAAGTTTCTTGTCAATTATTTTATAAAAAAAATAGAAGAATAAAGCCTCATTCAAATGATAATTTGGGTCTTAAGTTAACATAAACCAATAAAAAAATTTAAATTGAAAATAAGGGTCATCTAAAAAATAATAGAATAGGGTTGCTGAAATAAATAGGGGGAATTTTTTTGAAAAATTTTGAAGAAAAAGTAAAATTTGTTGAATATACAGAAAATATATGAATTTGAGAAATAAAAATTAATTATGGAATTATAAAATTATGGATTTATAAATGGGAATGAAAATTAGCTTGGATAAATCAAAATATTAGAAGATATTCACTAAATTTAAATGAATATAGGATAATCGACAAGAAATTTCTTATGATATGGAGAATTAAAATTATACAAGGAGGAAAGAAATAGGGAAGTAAATTTCAATTAATTCAAATTTACTTAAATCTCTCATCACTCATAAAATTGGCGACATTTGGACATTATTTTAGACATCAAAATTAAAGGGTGTTTATTGTAGGGGAAAGTGTTAATTTATAATAATAACCAGAATAAGAATAATAATAATAATATAAATTGGAAAAAATACAAAATTAATCATAATAATAATTCTTCAAAAATAAAATAACTTTTATTTAAATACTCAATTTATGTAATGTAACTTATCAATGTAAAATATAATTCCATAAAATTGAATCTTTTTGACAATTTTTATTTAAAAAAAAAAATAAAACTATAGAACCACGACCTGAGTAAAGTCAACAGCCTGGGACAAGAATATAAATAATATCCATTAAGATAAAAATCAATACAATATATTTGGATGTTACTTCCCCTTTACCACAGTGTCTGCAGAAAAGTTCTGCGATGTAGAGTACCATTTTATGTAGGGGTCCTCTCTTTACAATGTGTCCAGTGAGAAACCCGTTATTGTTTTGATTTGATTCCTACTTATCTTGAGTAGTTCTTCATGTTCAACTCTGTGCTCTGACTGTTATTTAATAAATATCTTCTCTGGTGCATGAGGCTTAATAATTCCTCTTTTTTTGTTTTCATTTCACCCAGTCTCGTATAAGGAATATCGGTCTCTTCACATATATGGAACAACCAAAAGCACAGAAAACTTAAGCGATGTGTCACACGGTCAAATTAGCAACAAACTGAGTTGAATCAGACCATCAAACTGGTGACTTCATTGAGAATTTGATGACTCTATTTTCATCAGTTTCATCACTGTCAATTTTGAGGTTAAAAATTTATTGATCTTCGAGTTTGTTTGATTTGTTAATAAGATTTAAGACTAAAAAAAAGCAGAAGATAATATCGTCTAGAAGATGGATTAAAAAAAGAAACCAACTAACCAATGTTTCTAGTGGAGCTAATAACATTATAGATTTGATAAAATAACAACTTGCCCGAGAAAACCCTTATGATTTTAAAAATCATATGCGAATGGATGCAGCAACATTGAGTTTGATCACAAATCACGTTTGAATTATTAGTTGATTTCTTTATCTTTGATCTGTGGTTTTAAATGTTTGAATTTCCAAAAGTAGTTGTTTATTTGGACGCATTTTCTGAAGGGGATTTGCAGTGACCAACGAAAAGGAGCGCTCCTAAATCCATCAACCTTTTTGTTGTACATTGGCCCAATTTCAAACTGATGACGTCATTTTACTGTTTGATGAAAATAGTTGACTGCCAAACTGGCGCTAATTTGATGCTAATTTGACCGTGTCACAGTCTACATTTTCACCATCAACCTGATGACGCCATTTCACAGGTTGATCAAACTAGTTGACAGTAAAAACTGAAGCTAATTTGACCGTGTGACACAGTGCTAAGGGCTGAGGTGCCGAGGACTCGAAGCCCTCTGATTGGTGGTGCCGAACCCATCAATTAGGTAATCAATCAAAGATGAGATGTACAGTAGCGGTACTATGGAGTTATATTTAGTAATTACTATACTTTCCAGCTGATTGTTTCCTAGATTATAGTCTGTCAGATTTTTTGACAAAATTAAATACGTTGAAAATAGTGTGAAAATAGTTATTCTTGTGAATATAAAACAAAAACACTTTTTGATTAAAATATTTTGGACTAATGAAAACATAAGTAATTAATAATTAAATTTATTTGTAATTTAATTAGGAATTATACTTTGTTGACTATCTATCTCCAACAAAGGACCATTATCTTCAATGCTTTACCGAAAAGCGCATTAAAATACTGTCGGATATTTCAAATAAAAAAGAACGGTCTGCTCCTTAGTTTACGACTTTCTCTGATCCAAATCGGCCCTTATATAACAAGAATTGTAAAAAACGGTCCTATTGTAAAAAAAACATCGTCATATATCCATAAACCGTTAGTACTGAATTCTATGCAAATATCTGCAATAAACTTAAAACTCTTATTTCCAGGTAAGGAACGGTACTTTGGTATAATTTGCAACAAGTAACGGTAACTTTTGCCCCTGGGGTTTTACCCTTTTTGAAATTGTCCATTTCAATCGTGATTTTGTATTTAAATAGGTCTCAGTCTACACTGCAACTTTATGACTTTTGGGAGAACTGGTTTTAGAAATTTTTAGCAAGTAAAGGGTAGTCAAAATTCCTAGTATAAGTTGAGTAAAAATCTATTCATGTGCTACACGTGCATATTTATAAATGATAAAAACAATAAAAAAACGTGAGCTTTTTTCATAAAAATATTAAAATACTTTCTGTGATTTACAAAAAAAAACTTTTTTGCTATAGGTTTTAAATCTTATAATACAGGGTTGTCTTTTCAGTGTTGCATATAACAACATAAATGTGCGACTGTCAACAAAATATCAAATCTCAAAATTAACTGTCATATTTAATTTCAGACCGCTTCGTTTAAAGCTGTACCTAAACTGAATTTTTAAAGTTGATGAGTTAGTCGAAAATAAAATTAAGCCAAGAACATTTTCGCGCAATAATTTTTTACAATTTTCGAAGACAGTTGTTTTAAAGTCGTAAAAAGTTGCTATTTTATAGAAAAACGAAATTCGTAGACGCTTTTAAATTTTTGACGTTGGGTTAATGGGTTAGGACTGTGTAGTTTATTTGTTCTGTTTGTGTTTTAGAAAAACCAAAATTATTAATTTTCAATTATTCTAATATAAACCAAAGATTATGTAAGCCCCGGATCTTCAATTTTATAGGCGGGGCAAAAACTGAAAAATGCCGCCCACTTATATCTATTTTTACCTTTATCAGCTTTATAATTTCAGCTATCAGATGTCCACTAATTGACTGACATTTGGACATAGGCCTTCCGGAAATAATGCATCCATCGCTGTTCTTTCTGTGTTAAGCCTATTTATTCACAGATATTTTGGCATAAACGTATAGGATATATACTTCATACACAGCACATGATAGGATTTAAAATAAAAATAAAAATCAAATATATTTTATTGCATTTGTGAATTACAATTACAATTTTACTCTTCGAGCTTTTTGTTCAGCAAATAAATCATGGCCTTGTCATAATTTAACTCGTTGCAATTCCATTTTATATCGCTAAGATTGCAAGACTCGATATAGGCCAAGCAATGGAGCAAGCGAGTATAGTAATTTTTGACAAAAATCCTAGTAGAAAACGGATGATGCCATCAAATAAAAGACATTACGTAGTATCATTTTGATATGTTTTGGACACGCAAATGTTTTTCAGTAATTTGTTATAAACATTTAAAACGAAAAAAAACTTCTTTTTTTAGTTTTTTTCATTTAGCGTAAAACGTACTGAAGCAATCTCAATGGTATGTATAGATAAACTGTAGATAATGAATATACGAACAAAATGAAGAGGGGTCGAGCGAGTTAATCGGATTATTAGGAACCGAGAAAATCAGGAAAAACCGAAAATTTTGAAAATTCATATCTTCGTCATTTTTCAATTGCAAGAGCTGAAACTATGCACTTTATATGTGCGAAGAGCAGACGACGGTTACTTTTCTAGCAATTGCAATTGTAATTTTTTGATGCGATCATTTGCATGCGTTGTGGATTGTCCGATTTTAAATTTTAAAACGGTTTTGAAATGTGTAGGTGTAGAGCAACAAAATGTATATTTTGGATTTGTAATAAAATGATGCGAAGTTGGCCAAAAACGCCCAAGAACACCGCCGAAAATGACTAGTAACGCCGCTCGCTAGTGCGATCGTATATCTATTATAGTATGCCTCTCCTCGATCTCCGCTACCCTTCTACCCCGTTACTCTCCGGCAGTGGATCATTTTCGTCCGTATTTCCGATCGTTTTTACCTACTTCGCAGCATTTGATCATAAATCGAAATATAAGTTTTGTGGGTCTATATGTGTATTTTTCAAAACCGCTTTGAAATTTAAAATCGAACAAACGACAACGCATCCGGACACGTTGAAAATTATCGTATGAAAAAATGAAAATTGTAATTGCGATAAAAGTAACCGTCGCTTGGCGTCTGCTCTTCGCGCATATAAAGGGCGCATGAAGAACTTCTTTTGTACCAAGTTTCAGCTCTTGCAATTGAAAAATGACGAAGATATGAATTTACAAAAAAATTACTAATTTTCCGGTTTTTCCTGATTTTCTCGGTTCCTAATTATCCGATTAACTCGCTCGACCCCTCATTGTGTTCGTATTTTAATTATCTACAGTTTATCTATACATACCATTGAGATTGCTTCAGTACGTTTTATGCTATATGAAAAAAACTAAAAAAAGGAAGGTTTTTTTTCGTTTTAAATGTTTATAACAAATTACTGAAAAACATTTGCGTGTCCAAAACATGTCAAAATGATACTACGTAATGTCTTTTATATGATGGCATTATCCGTTTTCTACTAGGATTTTTGTCAAAAATATTTACCTATTGCTTGGCCTAATAAGCGTTCCTGGCTCATAGAAGATGGCAAATAATTTTAAACTGGTTTAAGTTTGCTAAAACTTCGCTTACAGCTTGCGGATGTAGAAGGAAGGGTAGAGTAAATTCGCAGGGCAATACAAATATTAGGAACAGCATCCTGCAAACCATGCGCATAGATCTGTTGCAGATAGAAACCGTTAGCCTTTTCTATATCACCAAATAAAAGCTCTTTAAAAACGTTTTTAGTTCCTGGCAGAATTTAACGGCGCTTAAATCTCGCTCGTACTTTCGAGCCAGATCTGCTCCATACTTTTGCAGTTCTTCAATTGACATTTTCAAAATATTAGTAACATTAAGAAAAGCAAAATTCGAATTCAGCATGGTAGCACAATATCAAACCTTTTTTTAATTTCTGATATAATTCGATCAAATACCATCATTATTTCTTTAGAAAATTATTGAACAGGTTGGAGTGTTTGTAATTCGTTTTCACACATCTCATTGGAATGTTTTTTACGTTTCGGAATTCGTTTGCTTTGCAAAATAGGGTCTCCACTTATTTCAGCAACTTCTCTAGCCTCTTTTATCCAAATATTCCATTGAATTTTGTCTCATTTTTTGCACAATTTTGAGCAGACCAGCCATTGGTGCGACGGAACGAGCAAGGATAATATCTTCTTTCTGAATTTCTATATTCACTCGATTGATTTCGCGGAGAATATTCGCCCAAATAGTTAAATTAGGAATAAATTTAAAATTCTTTATAGCAGTTAAGAGATGACCTGCCTCGTTCTTAGCTTCCGGAGCATGAGAAGTTTGCTTAACTTCTTCTAAGGCTTTCGCTATCTGACAAATTATTTAATAGGGCATTCACAACAACATGTTTCGCCGACCATCTCGTCTGACTACTTCCTCTTAAATTTGTTTTAACGTATTTTTTTCATAATGGCCCACCTAGTAGTGGAGCCAACAAAAAAGCAATATACTTTTTGAATTAGTCCAAATAGGTTATTAATAGCTTCCTGCCATGATGAGGTAGAATGAACACCTACAAGATTTTAGGAGTGAGCCAAGCACGGCACGAACTCGGCCAGCACACTCCTTTCTGCTCTAGCTTTTACTCCTTTATGGATGCCGGGCATATTGGACCCATTATAAGATTGGCCACGATATTGTCCAATATCTGAATCATCAATAACTACCAATTTTTCTACAATCTGTTGACAAATATCCTCTTCTTTTTACATATCGAATCACCTGGCTCATTAGTTCTGTATGGGATACATCTGGAGTCACTCTGTATTGTCTTTGATAAATATGATACTTGTCCCTTTTTTAAGTGTTGTAATTGAAAGTGAGAGAATTTCATGAATCGGATAACTACCTACACTGTAGTCGTGTGGAGAACAATTTTTAAAAACATTTTTTCTATTTTTTATAAACAATAATTTTATCCTGCGGGCGAGCGGGCGCGTATTTTGAACTGCCTACGCGCCTCGCGAATAATAATGTTCGTGCAGCGCATCTCACTCCGTGCTCTCGCAGCGCCCGATCACGTGGTCCGAGTACTGTTGTACCTCTGGGTCAAGGATTATGTACACATTGTGTTCCTAATCCTTGCCTCTGGGTATCGGTCGAGTTGATACGGTTACAGTAGAACAAGAGTGAAATTTCTGTAATTTTACTATTATTTATTCTGTGGTCAAAGTTAAGTAAATGATAAGCTGTCCATTCGTCTGTAAAGTGTGAATTTGGCCGCCCTCTGAACTTGCCGCCCGGGCATAGGCCCCGTCTTGCCCCCTCCTAGATCCGGGGCTGGATTATGTACACGGAAAACTACTAAATTAATTAAAATGTGTGTATCATAACCTAAAAATTAATATGCAAACTGTCAAAAGTGTCAAATTAGGCTAAATTCGTCACGAATATCGGAAAATCTTGAAATGGACTCAAGTTTCCCGCCACCCAGATTTTAAATTTCACGAATTCGTGAAATCTTAGGCTAGGTCCGAAAGTAAATAACCGTAATCACGGATAACCACTTCGGTTGACAGAATGAAACTGAAAAATCTAGTTGTATTCGGGACACAAAACCGGTAAAAGTACGAAACGAAAATATAACCTTAAATATATTCCCGAAACGACCCCAAATTTTATTTTTGTTACTTCAAAAAACAGTTTTTGGAATTTTTGAGTTGTTTTTAAACATGGACAATCGGGCTGCTTTTGTTTTTCACTACCTTCTGATGAAGGAAGATTCTTCAGATGATGACTACAGAATTTTGTCACCAGAGTAGTGAAATTGTATACTGATGGAGAATTTCGAGAGAATTTTCGAATGTCTAGACTAACACTTGACCATATGCTGTCGTTAGCTAGGGACAAACTGGCTCCTGATCATAACATGGGAAGAGATCCTGTTTTTGCAAAAAATCTGTTTTGTGTTTCTCTTCGATGGTCGAATAATCAACAAATAATAAAAATCATAAACAATGCATGACAAATGACAGACGAAACCAGAAGTAACCGGGCTCCTAAGTCTGGTTCTGGTTACTAGTTTGACAGTTCATTCACCTGGAAACCGTGTTCCAAAACTAACCAGCCACTACTTTTTAGTTACTTTCGGGAGTTTCGGGATGGTAAGCCGCAGAGCAGTTACTTTCGGACCATAGCCTTAAATTATGCACCTGTCAACTTTACACCATTTAGGCTATGGTCCAAAAGTAACTAACCGTAATCACGGTTAACCGCTTCGATTGACAGAATGAAACTGAAAAATCTAGTTGTATTCGGGACACAAAACCGGTAAAAGTACGAAACGAAAATATAACCTTAAATATATTCAAAAGAAACAGTTTTTGGAATGTTTGAGTTGTCTTTAAACATGGACGATCGGGCTGCTTTTGTGTTTCACCACTTCCTTTGGTCAAGTTCTGATGAGCCTTCAGATGATGACTACAGAATTCAGAATTTTGTCACCAGAGTAGTGAAATTGTATACTGTTGGAGAATTTCGGGAGAATTTTCGAATGTCTAGACTAACTCTTGACCATATGCTGTCGTTAGTTAGGGACAGCTTGGTTCTTGATAATAACATGGGAAGAAATCCTGTTTTTGCAAAAAATCAGTTTTGTTTTCCTCTTCGATGGTCGAATGATCAACAAATAATAAAAATCATAAGCAATGCATGACAGCTGACAGTCGAAACCAGAAGTAACCGGGCTCCTAAGGCTGGTTACTGGGCGCGTTCACAGATCAAGCAGTTTGCGTTCTACTGTTTCAAACGTTTGTATAGTTAAACTGTTGGTTCTGGTAGCCGGCCGTCAAATCAACAACTTTGGGGTTTTAGATTGAGGTTATGTGATTATCTACTATCTGTCATACGTCAACGATTTAATAGTTATTTAACCAATAAGTGTATTAATGAGGGCCATTAACAATCGAGATAATTTAACGCACGAGCAGAGCGAGTGCGTTAATGTTCGAGATTGTTAATTGCCCTTCTAATACTCGTGTTAGTTACAAAGCTTTTCCGTCGACTGTACCAGTTGTATTCGTTTTTCTCAATATTTAAAAACTAAAAATATTTATTTGTTTCATAGGTAAGTACTGTCAAAAATAAATGATGACATTGAAATGTCACAGAGAAGGTCGCCAGTTCAAATGTCACTGTTTTCGTTTTTCTTACATTATATTTTGGATGTTTCATTGTTTCAACACTAATATTATTATGATTTTGTAGAATAATAAAATAAAAACGATATGTAAGTCAAAAACTAGAAGTATTCTATACTAGGATTCATTTTTTGAAGACGTTATTGTATGTTTGGTTGCCTACACCACAGGTAACTGTCAATATAAATATAATGTACGGTATCCGCCAAAATAAACAGTACCGAAACAGAGAGTGTTGTGGAGTTGTTTATGTAATATGGATTTGTCATATTTGACTTAATTGTCATTAGTTGATATATTAATAGTACGCTGCAGTTAAATTTGATTTAAAAATGGTTCTAACAACGGAAGAAAAAGTGTTTTTGGTAGAGCATTATTTTTCGTTCATACGGAAAATAGAATAATTTATCGGGGAACAGACTTCGAATATCCTTCTCATTCACCTGATCTGACGCCACCTGACGCATACATTTGGGGCATAATGAAGGACAAAGAAAATCCGCCGGCGAATATTGCCGAACTACGGGAAAGAATACAAAATATTTTTCGGCAGTTACATCAACCACTTTTTATAAATATGTTTATTGACTTACAAAATCGATATGAAGCTTGTTTGTGTCGAAATGGTGAATATTTTGAACACTTACATTACAGAAATTAAAAATTAATTTTTATTTTTATTTTCGGTACTGTTTATTTTTGTATAAGATGTGCGTTGGGTTGCCTGCAGAAAATCGTTGATTAATGTATGTAAATCATGCATTAATGGGGGTCATTAATGTATGATTTTGTCCAATTTTGAGAACGTTAATAGCATATGTTAATACACGGTCGACGGAAATAGTTTTTAATTCGCTTGTAAACAATATGGCACGAGATACTGCAGTACGAAATATTTTACTATTTGATGATAATATTCATATCAATTTTTGGAATGGGGACGTTAGAAGTGAACTTGGAATTGAATCGATTCTTGACTTGCTAGACAACCAAAAACTTAAATGGTTTGGTCATTTAGTAAGAATGAACAACAGGCCAGTAAAAGATGTTTGGGAAGCGCGAGCAACTACAAAAAGGAAGAGAGGAAGGCCAAAGAAAACTTGGAACCAAGTGGTTGCTGAAATATTGGAAAAAAGAGGGAAAAGTTGGGAAGAAGCCAAAAAGATGGCAAAAAACAAGAAACAATGGAGCAATTTTATATATGGAAAGGAGAAATAGATTTCCACCCTTACACCTTCGGGTACAAAAAGGGTTTAGATTATATATATATATATATTCATATCAATGCTCTTGTAAACATAGCTGTAGAGTTGGCCGACCGTTTATTCCAAGAACAGTTGTATCCCGAAGAAAGAAATGTTGCAGCGAGAAACGAAAACTATTTTGAAGTTACTATCCCTAGATATACAATTTTTCAATTTCGAGAACATTTTCGTATGTCCAGGGAAACATTTCAGGTATGTGTGAAGTGAGGATGACAAAAATGTTGTAGGTTTTGTTGAATCGTTTAGGTGAAGAACAAGACCATCAACGACATATTGTCATATTTAGAGAAAAAACTTTTATTTACTGTATGGACTCTAAGTAAACCAGAGAGTTTTTTAGCAGCAGGTGACCGGTTTGGCATAGCAAAAATTTCAGCTCATAAAGTTTTCCTGGAGATGATTAAGCAACTTTGTCGGTTATTACCGGAATACATCAGATGGCCGAATATACAAAATCATTTACAAACTGCAGCAGTAATTTAACCTAAAATCACTTCTTTAAGCTTTTAATTCACATAACATTGTTCATAGGTATTTGAGGATCGTTCTCACGGTATCCCTGGAGTGGTTGATGGAACAATAAATGGCTGCCATATACCAATTAAACAACCTAAAGGAAATGCACATGACTTTTACAACAGGAAAGGTTTTCATTCTGTCATTCTTCAAGGTAAATCAACTGTTGTGAATATATAAAAAATTTTTAGTTAAATATTGTTTATTGAGTTTTTATATATCAACTGTTTAAATCTATATCAGTTTTACAAGTTTTTAATTTATCAACAATCTCATTTAGAATATATATAGTTTTAGTAGCACTTACATTTATTTTTAGGTGTATGCAATGAATTTGCTGCTTTTATAGATATAACTGTTGGAAGCCCAGGCAGAATGCATGATGCCCGAGTATTTAGACTCAGCCCTCTATACCAATGTTTAACAAGAAATGAAAATCCTCTTTTACCACCAAATTTACATATTTTTGGAGTTTCAGCATATCCACTGATGAATAATCTTATGAAACCATACCAGGATAATGGTCACTTGACCAATGAACAGCACAGATATAATACAAAATTATCGTCAATTCGAGCAGTAATTGAGAGGGCATTCGGGCTCCTCAAAGGCAAATTTCGTAGACTTAAGTATTTGGATGTCTCAGATCCTAATACAGCAATTGACATAATTGTTGCCTCATGTGTGCTGCATAATTTTTCAAGGAAATCATCTGGATGATTACAATATTGAAGATGTTCCAGGGCACAATCTAAATATTAATCACTTCAATGGAAATGAGGAAATGGTAGACGAAGCAGAACAAGAGGAGGCAGAACAAAAAAGAACACGTATTTTATTTAGATGCAATGCTCTGTAACTAATTCATTTTAATAAAAAATTTATAACATTCAGGCGATTATTTATTGAAAATAGATGGAAAGCAAGAAGCCAGACATAGGATATTTTTAATTTGAATCATTTCCATTGCATTTAATTAGTTACGCAATGAAAATAATTTTTTCTACACAAGTATCGCAGTTTTATTGTATATCATTTAAATTCAGTTGAAGAGGAACAAAATGTTATTGTAGGAAAATAAAAGTCAGAAAGTAATGCTAGGATTTATTCAAAAGACTTTTTAATAGTTCATTACGTTCTCTTTGAATTTTGTTGTTCTCTGCAAGCTCCTCTGATATTTTTTCTAATGATTTAACCCTCCTATCTAAAAAATCAGCGAATCTTTGTCGAAGATGATACAGACCCCTTCCTTCAACTGCTTTTTTTTGTTTTTTTGTGGGTGTCTGTATATTTGGAGAAACAGAATTATTACGTTTGATTCTTGAAGGGCCTGCTTGTGATAAGGGGGAAAATAAGTCGGGAACCAGAGAAGATGAAGTAGAGGATAATGAAAGTTGTGGGAGGGGATCTAATAAAGGAAACTGAGTAGTGGAACATGAAGCTGTTGCTTGTGACGGAGAAGCTGAGTTTTGCACTTTGTTGGTTACATCTTGATTTATATTTATGGAAGACACAATCCGGCCAAAATTTATTGTCTTATAATTTGCAAATATTGTGTCAAATAAATCAAAATATTCCCAAACAATTCGTCCTCGACCAGTTGTGCTTTTTTTGTTGTTATCCTTCACAGTCTTATAATGATGCTTCATATTACGCATTTTGCGGTCAAGAAAATCTTCGGTAACTGTATATCCCTGTCTAAGAAATACTTCACATATCTCTGTGACCACAATTTCTTTTTTTTTTATTTTAGGATCTCTAAAATTGTCTATTCTATTGCCGTATTCTGTAACTAACAATCTGGTAGTTTCTGCAGTCCATCTAAAAACTGCCTCTACAAATAATAAAATACTTCAGTTATTTAGATTTATTATGAAATAATGTGCTATCCATATAAATATTTAAATAAAAATAGGTAGGTACATACCATGGGCTACTTGTATATTTTCAGCAGTTGCATTTTCCCCGTCAACTCTAGAAATTTCGATTTCATTTTGATGTTGAATAATGTAATCAGCGAAATATTCAGCATCTACCAATTAAAAAAATGATGTATATTTAAAAATATTCTAAGCTATCTAAAATTACTATAGATTCTATTCCTAACCTCTTTAGACTTTATTTACTTACCATTTAAGAGTTCAAGAATTGCATTATTTTCAGTTTTATTATAATGGATTCCATTATAAATATACTCCACATATTCAAATATTCCCTCACTTAGCTACTCACAACCATAAGGCTACATTCGTAATCAATTCGCTGGCCAAGTGGCACTTTGGCACGCAAGTCGGCACGAAATTTGCCATTCACAATAACTTCAAAGTCGACTTTAACGCAAGCGCGTTCGTACCTAAATAATTGTCAGGATTCCTTCAACATATGGTCGAAGCATGATTCTGTCTGTATTTAGTTCAGTCTGAGGTTATAATATATAATTTGGATTTGGATTTATTTTTTATAGCAGTATATACTGGAGTTTAATAGTGATGGACTATAAAACAGATGTCAGATATATCAAAAAACAAATAACCAAAGTTAATGCGCATGTCCCATAGCCGGCACGAAGTGCAAGTCGAAGTGAAAGTTTGCAGCTTGCAAGAAATTTCGACGACTTCAAGTTCAACTCCGACGCCAAATTGCGTTGTGAACGATCACACTGAAATAGATTTGCTTAGCTTGCGTGCCAAAGTGCCACTTGGCCAGCGAATTGATTACGAATGTAGCCTAAGATTCAACTGTTGAAAACAGTAAGCATAAAAAATCGCCGCTTCTGAAAATGGCGACCGCTTACCAAACAATCCAAACACGTTCAAGAAATAAATGCACCGTCTACGTCTACCAGATAAATTGCAAACGTTTGTATCTGGTGAACGCGCCCACTAGTTTGACAGTTTATATTTCAGGATACCGTGTTCCAAAACTAACCAGATTTTCAGCAACCACTACTTTTTAGTTACTTTCGGGACGGTAAACCGCAAACCAGTTACTTTCGGACCATAGCCTTAATCTTACCAATGGCGTTAGAGTTCGTGATAGTTTTCCAATTACATCGCATAATGCGACTCAGTGGCGCACAATGCCGAGGTGTGTTAATGCGTAAGGCTACATTCGTAATCAATTCGCTGGCCAAGTGGCACTTTGGCACGAAAGCTAAGCAAATCTATTTCAGTGTGATCGTTCACAACGCAATTTGGCGTCAGAGTTGAAGTTGAAGTCGTCGAAATTTCTTGCAAGCTGCAAACTTTCACTTCGACTTGCACTTCGTGCCGGCTATGGGACATGCGCATTAATTTTTGTTATTTGTTTTTTGATATATCTGACATCTGTCTGATAGTCCATCACTACTAAACTCCAGTATATACTGCTATAAAAAATAAATCCAAATCCAAATTATATATTATATCCTCAGACTGAAGTAAATACAGACAGAATCATGCTTAGAACACATGTTGAACGAATCCTGACAATTATTTAGGTACGAACGCGCTTGCGTTAAAGTCGACTTTGAAGTTATTGTGAATGGCAAATTTCGTGCCGACTTGCGTGCCAAAGTGCCACTTGGCCAGCGAATTGATTACGAATGTAGCCTAATTGGAACGTGCATAATATTTTCTGCTACTGAGCTGGTATCAATGCGCGCATCACCCCAAAGCAGTACTTTCCAAAGTGCTCGATTGTGCGACGCGTTGCTGTAGTTGGAACATTCACCGTTGAGCACTATGCCGCATAATGCGCTTTAATGCTGTAATTGGAAAACTACCCGTGTTTCGTGATTCGTTGTTATATGAACTTACCTTTATTCTGCATAATGGAGGTCTAACAAGTTTTTATTAGTGTTTAGTCTTCATGTTTGTGGTGTTCCAATGTTCCCTATGGTATTACCCAATAAAGAAGAAGAAGACAACCTAACCTATAGGTTAGTTTTTAGAGAAGTCTGGTGAAATACTTTATTTAATTAGCATAAACGAACATTTCTGGCCCAGGAGCGAAAAGTTAGTTTTTAAAACAATGTTTTATATACTTAATCATCTATAATTACGATAACCTCATAAACAAGAAATTGAAATGCAGTTAAAAAAATACAGTGGCGAATCATCGTTGCGTTCTGTTCCAGTTTACTCATAGGGTTTCCCTTTTTTATAACTTTTAGTTATATCATATCGAGGTTGAATCTATATAAGCTCGTAAATCAATCTGCAATACGTACTCATATTTCTTCACAATGTTAAAAAGAAGTAAGGTTGTATATGCTAGTAGAATTCGAAGAAAACTATAAAGCAGTCGTTAGTGACAAATAGTTTGTACTCTTAAAAAATCAGTGTTCTGACTACTCTTCAAAGATCTTGAGAGACAGAATAGTCCAATGACATTTTGTCCTCATACTGTATCAAAAGAATATTTTACTAAACTGGTAAGACTACTCACTATAATTAAGATGTAAATATCCTATATAATTTTCATTATCTAATAATTTGACTGTGAGGTCAAATCAAATTATTCTGAACAACTACATAATATATACATGGTAGCTAGTTTGGCAGATGATTCTTTGTATTATAATATATCTAGATAGATAATTCAATTTATAAAATAGTATTAAAGCTACTTTTTTGTGTGCAACCCAATTTTATATAAATGCAAACTAATAAATACCTAATGATGTATTCAGTTGTACCTACCACAAAGCACCTACTCTGTTTGAATGTACTACTTAGTAGTACAATTTATCAACATTTTTTCATTTCAGATCTATTTCACCACAGCTTTGATCATTAGGTCTAAATAGTAACGATCCAACCTGGTTAAATGAATGAATATGTGTATGCTGTAGAAATTTTGAATGAACTACATCTGAGGAATAAAATCCAATTTTGTCAGAAGCCATTGATTTTCAAGAATATTTGGTTTTCATTTTGAAATGGTGCCAACCCTGTATCCAAGAAAATGGAGGTCGTTTCCCTCATTTGATAAAAACTACACATTTGTAAATAAGTAAGTACTTAAGATTAAATAAAAATTTTGAGACCTGCGAATAACATGAAAATTCATTTCTACTTTTTGTTTCTTGGAAATTTTTGTAGCTTAATGAAAAAGAGGTGTATCTCTATAAAAACTGATATTTCTAACTAGATTTCTAAAGAGCACTAGCGTTGAAATAGTTTCAAAAATAATACGTTTAATTAATGGTGCCTTAATAATCATTAAATATTAACGTACACAAAAATTTTGAACTCTCAACATTTTAATAGTCAATAATTATTCCCATCAGTCAAATCTCTTAAAATTTAGCTTTATCATTTATTCAACTGTTTAAAATCATATTACACATAAATTTCTCTCAACTTTTTTGTCTAATTATCTTCCAAAATTACCCCATGGTTGTAGATCTTAAAACTTGAAATTGAAAATTTAGAAAGTTTTACTTGGGATTCATTTATTCATTAAAGATTCATATAAATGTGTGTAACTTTCAAGATAAAATTGTTGAATTGTTCCAATGTAGCCCTATTTAAAAGTAGTAACAAATCATTTTGGCCAATTTTAACAAAAATCAGTAATAAAAGTTTTTTGTTGTAGGATTTTTTTTGTGGAAATTCAAAACCATTTCATTAGGCAAATTTAAGGAACATTTCGTATTGAACATGATCAGTGGGAGTAAAGTTTCAATTGAAATTGATATTTTCATATGCAATGCTCCAGCCAGAGCATCCTTGATTAAAGGACTGAAGAAGATATGTGAAGAGAGCCTGTCTCTTAATCCCGGTTCTGACGCTGCAAAATTGCATGCAGTTTATGTGTTCCTACCATGCAACTGATCAATGCAATCGAGTTGCACCAAAATAGAACTGGTTGTAATTCTATGACACAAGCTGCAGCATCTTGTTAACTTTTTAGTGACTTTTCTTATGCAAACCTAAAACTTCTGTTGGTGACTAACTGAAATGACAGTTACGAGGTTATCTGTTATTAGGTTCTTTGTTTTCCTAAAAAAACTGTTGCTGTTGTGGATTGTTGAAGAAGACTTAAAATTAAATCAATAAGAATGAGTCAGGATTGGGATAGAAACTCAACAAAAATGTTGATAGCAGGTATGCAGGTAAATCTGTATAAAACAAACCATATCAATTAAAAATTAAAAAACAAAAGATTAGACTTAATTATTAAAAAAGCTTTGTTTGAAAATGGTTATGATATCCCCGTTGAGGAAATTAATAAAAATATTCACCATTTACGAACCCAATTTATGAGGGAATATGGAAAAGTTAAAAAGAGCATTGTGTGTGGTGTGGTGCTGGAACCAACGAAATATATGTTCCAAAATTATGGTGTTATGAGCTA
Organism: Lochmaea crataegi; assembly: GCA_947563755.1. Lineage (NCBI taxonomy): Eukaryota > Metazoa > Arthropoda > Insecta > Coleoptera > Chrysomelidae > Lochmaea > Lochmaea crataegi. The sequence continues at coordinate 21,376,281 of OX387426.1, forward strand.
TTGAGCATTTTGATTGATTCAGATCCTATTCGAGATTCCCAATAAAATATTGAAAATGTACCGAGTACTTCTGGTACAAAAGAGAATGAGAAAATAGAGCAGACATCGGTGCAAGATCAAACGGAAGTCCTTTATGACGGCCCTATAAATGAGCTGGAAGTAGGTGTATATTCTCCTTCACTAAATAACATCTCCCCCTAATAAGAAGATTAAGAAAATAACGGAGAAAACCAAAGTGGAAGATGCAGCTACTCTAATGAAAAATGCCACAAAGGTGTTGGCAAACATAATGAATAGAAGAAAGGAAGATGATTTAAGTGCATTTGGAAGTTAAATATTAATTTCTGTAATTGATTATTCTCAACTAATTACATTTATTTTAGCTCAATAACTTCAGAAATAAAAAAATTTAAGATGGAGAGGAAATTAGACTGGCGAAAGGAGAAATGTTAAATATTGTTTTGGATCCACAAGAAAGGGCTGCTCAAAAGAGAAAAGAATAACCGTTTGTTGTTAATCATTATCAATATACAGGGTGATTGATTAGTGCGATATCCAGTATCTCCTATGTCCTTCTAGATATTAGAATAAAAATTGGATGGATCATAGTCACCATTAAGCCTTATATTTTAAAATTAGTTCAATCTTACGGAGTGTTTCATAACGTCGTGCCAGACCAAAGTTGTATTTTTTTAAATGGACTACACTGTATTTTATTTTAAATTTGAAATCTGTTCCACTTCCCCATTACAACAATACAAGGTTGTAATGAGTTATACATTTGTACAGTCAAAATGCAAATCCATTATTTTCTCTCTTTTTTTCAAATGGATTACCCTGTATTTTATATCACTATCGAAAATAATTAATATTATACTTTAATTTTTGTTCAGCACACCCTATACCTAAATTTTTACTTTTTGAGATATTTTGATTTTTATATTCAAAGTTTTGAATAAGTATGTTACTTCTTACGTAACACATCTTCCTCATCTTGGTCCTTTAAATATATCCAACAACATTTGTATTCAAGAAGCCGAATATGTTAAATATATAGGAATCATTATTGATCGTCACTTATGCTGGGTCCTACAAGTTAATAATCTGAAAAAAGTGAGAGGTCTTATAGGTAAAATTAAATACTCAATAGAATTCTTGGATGTACATCATTTAAAAATCTAATATTATTCTCTTATCCAATCACAGTTTTCCTATGATCTGTTGGAGTGGGGTGGGGTTTCTGACAACTTCTTAGAAAAATTAAACATATTACAAAAATGGATCCTTAGAATAATATATAAAAAAAATAAGACCTCAAGTGACGAACTATTCAAAATCAGTAATTTTTTTAATATTAGACAGCTAAATGTTCAAAAAATTCTAGTAAATGTATATAAAAATAATATTAAATTAGAACCTTTTAGTCATAATTATAACACTAGACAGAAATTAAATAATGTAAGAATTCCAAAATGCGAAAGAACTATTAAACAGCGCAGCATTGAATTCTTAGCTGCCAAAATTTATGATTTTCTTCCCCCAGAAATGAAGATTATTAAGACAGTAAATATGTTCAAGAAAAAAAGTAAACTTTTGATTAAAGGAACTTTAAATAATATTATCAATAACTTGTAACTGAAAAAGCATGTTCTAAATATCGATCTTCCTTCCATTTCAACAGCTAAGAATTCTAAAATGTCTTAAATATTATTACTTACCTAATATGACTAAATCACCCATCTAAATATAACCTATAATTACCTTAATATGATTTACCCTATTGTGACCTTATTTATTACCAAATTGCGACTTTTATCTGATTAAGAAAACACTTCCTATTATACATTATGTATTTTGACGTACAAGCAGTTGTGCTGCTGCTGTGAGTAAATTATGTTTATTTGTTCTTGTATCTATTTATTGTAAATGTTGTATGTACTTTTTTTCTCTGTTTTCTCTATTGCAAATAAACATTATTATTATTATTATATTATCTAAATGTTAACCAATAAGTTTGCCCTGCTCGTGGGTTGAGCTACCTATCGAGCGCGTCTCCAGGTGGCGGATAGGGGACGGCCAAGGGGCTGTGGGTCCCTGGACCCCTTGGTCAGTGGTAGAAATAGTAGGGTGAGGGGAACTAAACCTCCTCAAAAGCCTTTGTGAAACATGCCACCGTGGACCAGCACCTCCACGGAGGTAGCCCCAAGAAGTTTGAAGAAGCCGCGGACCTCCAGAAATGTCGCTGCACCTTCTAAAACCTTCGACGATGCCGCCTTGAGACACCTCAAGGTAGCAATAATACGAGACTAACCCGTACGGTAAAATTACCGCAGAACGCGAGAGTCTCCTCAAAAACCAACTGATGGAGGAGCTGGAGATGATCTTCTCCAGCAGCAACAGTAAAGCGCCCACGTTCAAGTCGTGGACATACTCCGGTGAAAGCATCAGAGTGGTCTGCGATGACGACGCTAGAGTGGCTGAAAAAAGCCACAAAAAAACCTTAAGCCGTGGGAGGAGGCATCACTGGCGGTCGTCCGTGTGAATAAGCCGCCAAAGCCTCTCTCTGGATCCCGGAGGACGTTCACAAGACGACATCCGGTGAAAAGGAGAGGGTGCTGGGTCGGTTGAAGGCGCATAATCCTGATCTGGCGGTGGCTAGATGGTGCACTTTCCACCATGAGGCAAAGGAGAGCCCACACGGACACCTCTTCGTCATATGGATCGGAGACGAGGATATGGCTGTCCTCAAGAAGAAGTCGATGAGGATAAGCTACGCGTTTACTTCATTGACAATAAGGGCAACGAAGAAAAAAGCACAGGGTACCTCTGAGACCCGAGGTCCTTGGAAGTCGAGCCACCTAAAGTGGATATCGACCCCAAGGCTACCATGGGTCCCGAAAACGACGTCGAAGCATCCGAACAGATGACCTGACAGAAGAGGCACCCGAAACTCAGCGAGGTCGTCTCTCCCCCAGCGGAGGAGCAGATGGACCTCTAAAAATTTCATAAACCGACACATTTCTCATTGGCAAGGACGTTGGAAAAAAGGTATAAATATCATACAATGCAACCTCCAACACAAAAAGGCGACAACGGCAACACCATGTATTGATGTTCACTTGATGTATTGGAGGATGCAATAGCTTTGATCTAGGAGCCCTGGATAATAAAGACCAAAATTACTGGTTTCAGTAGCCTAATTGGTCAAATGTTCAGCTTACCAAGAAATCAGCATCCTAGGACAGCTGTTTACGTTCCTAGGATTTACAGAGCCCTTCCGATGGCACAATTCTGCACCTCAGACCTTACTGCGGTTAAAGTGGAATGTCCAGATGGAAAAGGCAAATATACGGCGTTGATACTCGCATCGGTCTACCTCCCTTCAGATGCAGCCACCCTACCACCGACTAGAGAGAAGGTACTAGTGGATCACTGTCTCATCCAGAGAGCTTATTTTGGGTTGCGACTAAAACTGTCACCACTTGAGCTGGGGCAGCAAGGTTATAAACGCCCGAGATAAGTCTCTACATGAATATATAATCAAGAAAGATCTAATAGTCTTAAACAGAGGCATGGAGCAGTCATTTATTGACGCTCGTAGCAAAACATTAATAGATATTACGCTGGCGAAAACTAAAATATCAAACAAAATTCAGGACTGTCAAATCACATTTCTATGTCAGACCACCGCTGGCTGACCTATACGGTAAGCCAGGATCTCAGGACCACTGTAAAATCCCGTGACCCGAAGAGGATACGGATGTAGCTCTCTACAATCGCCTCTTAAAAGGTGCTCTGCGGGAAACAGAGGTTCTGACTCCTGGCAATAATGAGGAACTTGAAAGGTACACAGTATCTATTCAAAACAAAATAGACATCGCCTATAAGGAATCCTGTCCGATGAGGATGGTCCAGACAGACAACAAATAAAACTCAAAGAGGACTGGGGAGTATACCAACCCACAAGTTTCTAGGCTACAGAAGGCACTCTCAAACGACCACCATTAAGAGTATCGGCATCCTGACGAGGGAAAATGGCGACAAATCCGCCAACCTCCAAGAGAGCGCTGAGATTCTTATGGAAACTCACTTCCCGGGTTCTGTCTTTCCTGGAACGACGAACTGGGTGGAAGTACCAACAACTCCCTCACAAGGCGACTGGTAATTTGCTAGTACAGTAATTGATGGGAACAAGATAAGGTGGGCCATTTCGGGCTTTTCCCCTTTCAAGTCACCAGGACCTGACGGTGACCAGCCCTACTTCAGTGGGGAATGGATATCCTCATGCCGCACCTGGTTGGAATATTCAGAGCCTCTTTTGAGGTATATTCCCAGAAAGTGGAGAGAAGTACGAGTGGTATTTATATACAAACCAGGAAGGATGGATTACACCTTACCAAAAGCATTCCGACCTATTAGCCTCACATCGTTCTTTTTAAAAACAATTGAGAGGCTAGTGAGAGGTATATAAGAGATGAAGTGCTAGTTCACATCCCACTTCATCCAAATCAGCTCCGGGAAGGTCCACTGATTCGGCCCTTCACCAAGTGGTTGGCAGAATCGAAAGATCATTGGACAATAAAGAATCCACCTTGGGTATATTCATAGATATTGAGGGAGCGTTTGATATAACAACCTTCCCAACAATTACCCAGCAACTTAACTCCAGGAATGTACCCCTGGTAGTGGGAGAATGGATACTCAAAAGGCTCTCTAGTAGAGCAATGTAGAAGACATATCATAGTGAGGGGACTGGTTATGAGGGGATGTCCGCAGGGAGGGGTATTATCACCTCTTCTTTGGAACATAGTCCTGGATACCCTGATTAATCACCTCAACAATAATGGATTCTACACAATTGCATACGCGGATGACATAGTTATCTTGCAGACCGGAAAAATTGTGAACACACTGTGCGATAGAGCGCAGGATGGGCTCTAATTAATAGAAACCTGGTGTAAGGAACACTCACTGTCGATAAATCCCAAGAAAACTGAGATAGGCCTTTTCACCAGGAAAAGAAGATTATCGGGCTTAAAACCCTCCTAAATATTCAATAGCAAATTAAACTTCTCTGAAAAGGTGAACTACCATGGTATTACCCTCGACAGGAAACTAACATGGAACTCTCACCTACAGAGCAGAGCAAAAAGAGCATATGTGGCTTATGAGCAATGTCGGAGGACAGTGGGGTCTTCCACCCCCAGTGGTCACCTGGATCTACACTGCAATCATAAGACCTATGCTAACGTACGGAGCCATTGCATGGGGACCGAAGGTTCTACATGCAACGGCCATCCAAAAATTATATCAAATACAGCGAATATTTTGTTTAAACATCACAGGAGCCATGAGAACAACACCAACCGACAAAGGAACTAATTACTGGTCTGACCCCTCTGGACGTCAAAGAGGTTGCGTTATTGGCCATGTTACGATTGCGCACGGCTGGTGTAAATCCCGAAGTAGGCGAGTGGTTCAATTGAGGCTAAGCCTATGTCGAGAAGCGCTTACTGCGCTACCTCTGCTGCAGGCGGCCAATGATGCAATTGAACCCAAGTTTGTATTTAATAAACCCTACAAAATACAAATAAAACAGAACACAGAGCCAGATGGTGCAAATGAATTACGGATATATACAGACGGCTCAAAAACCAAAGAAGGCTCAGGATGTGGAGTTTACTTAGCCTAAGAATTAAGTGGGGAATGTAATAGCTGTGGTCTGATACGGAATATGGTGATGTCAAATGTCAGTGAGCAGACAACAGATAGATAGAACAGAACCTTATTTTATATCGTACAGGGTATGGGAAAAAATACCAGCGTGGTACAAACAGAACTGGCTGGTATCTCAATTGCCACAAAAGAACTAACCAGAAAAGGAATGTCTGGCAAAAACATAACAATCTGCACTTCCGATTCTTTAGCCAGGGAAGCGGCTGGACTAAAAATTTTAGGACCCAGTGACACCTACGGCCTGACGACTTCGACAATTACGGAAACAGCCAAGCGTTACACCCTTGCTCAATCCCTAAAGAGATGGGATGGAATCAAAGGATGCAGTCTTGCCTGGATCACCCTGGGAAGCTGGCGCCGAAGAAATATTTGGCGATGACCAGGAAAAACCTACGCTTAACAGTAGGATTTCTGACTGGCCACTGTCAACTAAGGAAACACCTCCATACCTTGGGGCTAGTGGACACACCTCTATGCAGAATGTGTGAACAAGAAGATGAAACTGTCAGGCATGTATCTTATGCGAGTGCTCGGAGTTATCGTCAATAAGATGTTGTGTGTGTTCGGTGAGTCTTGGCCTACACCTGCCGATATAAAGGAGATGTCTCCTAGTGACCTGCCCACCTTCCTGGAAAGGACAGGATTGACGATGACGTAGGAGGACAACTCCTCGGGGGGATGTACAATGGGTCACATGTGGCCCTGAGCCTGAAACCACCCTCCCTCACTCTACAGATACAGAAGTTGGCCATGACTTATTTGTCAAAAACTGACAGTTTACTATTATTGTCTGTTTAATCAGTTTCAGTGAAGTTGTATCCTTGTTGCTATTTTTAAAAATTTCAAAGACAACAGTGACAGACGAAAACGAAATGAATGTGAGGTTCCACTGTATATACGGCAACAGAGGTGGTTCTTACATGACGGTGCTACTGCTCACCATAATTCATTAATTGAAGGTGAACTCGATGATCAGTTTCATAGAAGATGGATCGGAAGTGGTGGACCAGTGCAGTGGCCACCCAGATCACCAGAGTTTAATAAAATTGACTTATTTTTTGGGAGTTACGAAAAAAATGGTGTTTATAAAATACCTCCAAAAACAAGAGAAAGCATGAAGGAACGAATAAGAAACGGATTTCAAAATATTACTGCTCAAATGCTGCGTAATGTTAGCAAATCTTTTAATCATCGTTTTCAGGCACGTATAGATGTCCTTTGAGGTCATTTTGAACACCTTTTGTAATGAATAATTATTTCTGGTTTTAATTATTATTACTATATTTTAGTAAAATTATGTTTGATTTATTTTTTCGCTATAGTAATTTTTTTGTAAGTTTTATTTGTAATATACTTTCTTCCGTTTAACAGCTAAAAGTAACTATTTTTAATGTTTTGTAATCTTCAATGTAGTTTGGTTCACCATGTATATTTTTGTGTTTTGTAGGCTTATTAATAAGTTTCATTTTTGTTCGTTATAAATATATGATAAACCTTAAGACTTATTAATAGAAATAAAGTGTAATAAAAAGTAAAAAATGTTTAATTTTTACTGAAAATATACCCTGGTTTCAAATAATTAGGTATACATAAAATTATGAAACATTTTCCTTTTAACCTAAATTAAGGCTCCAACAACCGAAATAAATGGTAACCTAATGTGTTTTAATCAATTTTTATGTTTCAATCCCTACTATTAATTATATTGTGTATAAAAATAAAATACAAATGACTAGAAATATGTTTTAATATAACTACAACTTAGGCACAATTATTTTGCCAAGGCACTGCACCTTCATTGTTGGCAAAGTTCATGGATTCATTCCGAATATTCAAAGCTTCCTCTCTTGGTCTGTTTCCACCTTGCTGAGACAGGCCAAAACAAAACTTAAAACTAGAACCTTTTTCATCATTTGGATCTGGCACAGATACTGTTGGACATTCTGTCAACAAAAAGTTGTGAAGACACGGCATGTTTCAGTAATAAGCTGCACTTTGTTAACATTTAAATTAATAGGAGTGAGTAGAACTCTCCAACTGTTCGAAAGAATGCCAAATGCCTTTTCCACAACTCTTCGAGCCCTACTCAGTCTGTAATTAAAAATTGTTTGGTACCAAGTCATATTTTTATATGGAAAGGGTTTCATTATATTTTGCTGCAAGGGAAAAGCAGCATCTGCCACAAATACAAATGGAACTGGGTTTATTCGTCTTGGCAGAGGTCGCTGTTCTGGAAAATTCAAGCTGTTATATCTTAAGGCAGCAGCCAACGTACTTCTCTGAAAAACACCACCATCTGATACCCTACCATTAGTTCCACAACCAATGTATATAAATTTGTAGCTTTCATCAGCCACTGCCAGTGAAACAATGCTATTTGGTTGCTTGTAGTTATAATAAGCAGATCCTTCCCAGAAGGAGCTCTAAACACAATATGTTTGCCATTCATTGCACCTAATGTGTTTAGAAAATTCTTCTGCTATATTTAGCCATTCTGTTGAAGTACTAGATACTTTTAAATAATTTTTCTCAAATTGGATGGGAAAGCAGCAAACTTCAGAAATCAGGAATGGTTATTGTTATGTAATGATCTTAGATATTATTTATACTGAATGTGATTGTTAGAACCAATGAATAAAGATAGTTGTCAAATAATACTTGTCATGGTGGCAGCGTAAAATATTCAAATAAAGTAATTTTGTATAAAAAGTATCTAAATGGACTTCAAACCGCCATGTGAGCTAGTTTTTGTGAGTGAGAACCAAGCAGATATATCCCTAATAACACAGTATTTACCTGGGACATACCATTAAAGTACTACGAGTGTCCCAATGTTTCCGACCTATGTGGGATGTTCCTAGAATGTTTCTATTGGTACATAAATACGATTGATATAATGTAACATCCTTGGCATGTTCCTAGAATGTTTCTATTGGTACATAAATACGATTGATATAATGTAACATCCTTGGGATGTTCCTAGAATGATTCTATTGGTACATAAACATGATTTTCATTACAAAATATACAACTCGTACATATTTGCCAATAATTGTTAATTGTCTTTAAACTTTAACAATGTTTATTAAACCATACATACCTATTAAAATATTATGACTGACGTATTTGTGATATCCCCCTGCTTCAACATTGCAAAGAGGTAAAAGAAGATTAGAAAAAAAGAAGACCTAATTTGCAAAAAGTAAGGTTAGAAGTAGAAGTGTTGAGTTCACAGCACGCTGTTGTTTAGTTTTTGTGGTGAAAATAAGCAGTAACCTTGTGAGTGTTGCGGCTTATTTATAAAGTGGGTATTTATATTGGATAGTAAAATGGATAGTCAGAAAGAAAGAAAATTATTAAATAAATATAGTCAGCGCTTTAAACGGCTGAAAAACGAAAATCGAATTGAAAATTGGTGATTGGCTGAGAAGAGCAAAAGAAAGACGATTGAGGATGGAACTAAAACATAAGTAAATGAACTGTTATCATATTACCCTATGTAACATTTTCTATTAGGTATAGGGAAATAAAGCATTGGTAGACAAGTCATAGCAACCATGCCATGGTTGCTAATACTTGTTTACCAATGCTTTATAATACACTTCCTATACCTACTAGAAAATGTAACATGTGATTTATGGAAAATATTGTTAGAAATTTGTAATAAATTGACTTGTTTTAAGAAATATTGAAATGTTTTATTTGCACCTAGTGATTTCACTTCCAGTGTATTTTTAGAAACGTTTCTGAGATGTTCTAAACAAAGTACCCCGAATGAACCTAGTACATCCTATGTCATCTTAGAAACATCCTACTGGGATGTTTGTAGAACGTTGAAAATGATGACATGGCTGTTGCCAGATACATCCTAGAGATGTTTCGAGGGAAATGGGGATGTTGTTAGTATGTTTCTATTGTCCCAGAAGGATGTTTCTGGAATATTTTTGGGATGTTTCCGTGTTATTAGGGATGGTTCAAGTGGAAGGAAATGTTTAATTACTTTTTGATAGCCTCAGAGAAAAATGAAAAAATGACAGCATCACAATTGCCATATTATTGAGCGCTGGAGGAGAAGCTGTAACTGAAATTTTCCACACTCTTCAAATTGAAGATCTAAGAAAAAATAATTACAAATATAATTGGAGACATTGGATATATATTTTAAGCCAAGAGAGATATCAATTCTTCTCAAGGTTTCAACCTGATAGTGAAAGCTTTGATACTTATGTTTTGGAACTGAAAAAACTATCATCTACATGTGGTTTTAAAGATCAGAAGAATTGTTTGATCCGAGACAGGATAGTTTTGGGAGAGAATAGTGAAAAATTAAGAGAATTGCTTTTGTCAGAAGGAAGCAGTTTAGATTTGGGAAAAGCAATTGAGTTATGTAAATCTTTTGAAGCATGCAGAGGACAGCTGAATGAAATAAACAGGGCAGCAACCAGTTCCGAAGTTTTTGATGTAAGTAGCAAAATATACAACAATGAAAAACCTCATAATCAGCAATATGAAAAAAAATTTAAGAAATAAATAGTTAAAAATGTACTAGATATGTGCCTCATCAAATAATTTTGGAAAATGTCCTGCTTGGGGAATGATGTGTGGTAGATGTCATAAGAAAAATCAATAGACAAGGCGTTTCAAGAATATATCGGTCAACAACATTGGTAACCTTGTTTCGGAAGAAAAATATGAAGATCAAATTGGAGATAAAAACGAACCAGAAGATGAAATATTTTATCTAAGAATGGTGATTGTGTTGAAGAAGAGAGAAAACGTTTTCAAGGAAAAAATATAAATTCAAGACATAATCGTTGAATTTATGTTGGATACTGGGGCAGATATCAACATTTTGCCGTACAGTATATTTTTGAAAATGAAAATCAATCCTTCAATTGAAAAGTCAATGAAGAAAGAGTATTCATAATATACTGGACATAGTTTACCCATATAAGGTGAATGTGATTTTACATGTCAGATCAATGAAATCAAAAGAAATATCACTTTTGTAGTCAGTAGGCAATGCACCATACCTATTATTGGTGCAAAAAGCTGCTTAGATCTGAATATATTGGGAAGGGTTCATAAGATTTATGCAAAGGATGATAGAAGATGTTTTCACAGGCGTTGGAAAATTAAACATAGAATATGACATCAAATTGGGAGAATGAGCAAAACCTGTCAAGTTACAAAAAAATTCCTATTGCTATTAAAGATAAAGTTAAAGAAGAGCTAGATCATTTGGATTTACTTGGATTAATAAAGAACCAGATAGAGTCAACAGAGTGGATCCATCCTATTGTTGTAGCCCAGAAACCGAATGATACAGTAAGGGTGTGCATTGATCCCAGGGAGTTGAACAAATCAATTATCAGAGAAGTTTATGAAATTCCTACAGTTAAATCAATTCCGTCGAAATTGTCAGGAGCTGAAGTATTTCACAGTATATTGGATGCATCATCAGCATTTATGCAGGCTCCACTATCCAAGAAAAGTTCAGCTCTTTGTACTGTTACGACACCTTTTGGAAGGTACAGTTTCCTGAGAATGGGTTTTGGATTATGTAGTGCACCAGAAGTATTTAAGAGAATAATGAACACTATTTTTTCAAGCATAGAAGGTATAATTATTTGTTTCGAAGACATTCCAATTTATGCAGACTTTAAAGAACTTCATGATGAAAGTCTGAAACAAGTGTTGGAAGTAGCCAGAAGAGAAAATTTTACTTTCAGTTAAAAAAATGCAGTTTTATGTCAAGAAAGTCAAATATGTTGGACATATCATATCAGAAAATGGAACTGAAGCAAATGATGAAAAAATAAAATTGCAGAGTTTCATTGGATTGATCAGCTATGCAGCCAAATTTATTCCAAACTTGGCTGAACAAACATCAATCCTAAGAAAATTACTGTCAGACAAAAACGAATGGATTTGGGGAGAAAATGAAAATGAATATTTTGTGAAATTGAAAAAACTAGTCACCGATGTTCCAGTTTTGAAACATTTTGAAGGAAACAAGAAAACTTCTATCTGTAGATGCCTGTAAAAATAGTTTGGGAGCAGTAAAAATGCAGGATCGCTTATGCCTCAACGTCTTTGAATGGAACACAAAGTAAATATAGCCAAATTGAAAAAGAGCTGTTAGCCATTTTGTATGGATGTGATAGATTCCACTACTATTTATATGGCACAAAGTTCATAGTTGAAACTGACCACAACCCTCTACTGTCTTTTGTGAAAAACCTTCAGAGAGTTTGTCTCCAAGACTGGAAAAAATGATGCTAAAACTATTGAGGTATAGTTTTGAACTGGTTTTTGTACCTGGAAAATAACTTACTGTGGCAGATGCACCTTCAAGAGCGACGCTTAAACACTCTTTAGTCGATATATCAACTATAGATAACCAGATAACATTTGTGGCAGCAATTATAGCTTCAACCAAGGCTATTGAAAAAATGAGAATTGCTACATCAATGGACAATAGGCTTCAACAGGTGATCAAATTCATTTATGAAGGCTGGCCAAAATAAAAATCACGAGGTTCAATCGACCTTTATTCTTCTTTTTGGGAAATGCAAGATGAGCTTTTTGAAGAATGGACTGAGTCATCATGGAAACCGTCTTGTTATTCCCGAAAATAAGTTACACAAAGTGTTGAGTCAACTGCGTAGTGTCCATCAAGGAATTTTTACTTGTAATAACAAAGCAAGAAACACAATGTACTGGCCTGGAATGTCTACGAATATTGAAGAATTTATCAAGATATGTGATGTTTATATGAGCTTTTCCAGACTGAATACAAACCAACTACTAAAAAAACCATGAAATTCCTCAGTATTGGATGAAAATAGGAGTAGATTTTGCATTTATCAACCATAAAGACCATAGTAGATTACCATTCAAAATTTGTAGAAATTTGAAAAATGCCAACCATAGGAGCTTTGGAAACAGTTTTCGAACCCACGAAATACCCTGCGAAATAGTGTCAGATTGTGGCCCTCCATTTACCTCTTTTGAATATAACCATTTTGCAGAAAAATGTGGTTTCAAGATCACAAATTCTAGCCCATACTACCCAAAATCGAATGGTATAATAGAAAGGACAATTCAAACTATGAAAGGCCCAATAGAGAAAGCAGCGAGAAGAGGTGGAAACGAATTCCAGGTTATTCTAGAATATAATAGCAGTCCAATAATCCTTACCATCTCCATCAGAAATGCTTATGGGACGAGAACTCCGCAGTGAAAATATATGTTTAATAGAGAATTTACAACCACTTTTCTAGACTGAAACTATTTATGAAAAGCTATTGGAAAAGCAAATAAAACTGAAAAAATATAAAGATTACCGTGCAAAGCAGCTGGAAGAATTTCAATTGAATGAAGATATATTTTATTTTATCAAGAAAGTCATAGAAATTGGAAGTCTGCAATAATGTTGAGGAAATGCGAAGACAGTCAGACTTACATAATTAAAACGAAAAATGGTTCAGTGTTGCGAAGAAACAGAATCTACTTGCGTCCAGATAATTCTCCTAATTTTCATAATAAGGATGAAGCGGAAGCAATGACTGGAAGATTTCTAGATGAAAGTAGCTGTAGTACAGATAAAAACAGATCAATAGAAAAGGAAAGCATTGAGGGTCTAGAAGAAGATCTGGTAGAGCCCGATGTAGTTAAAACAAGAAGCGGACAGTCCATTAAAAAACCAAAGAAGTACTTTGATGACGGGGGACATATTATTTATACTGAATGTGATTATCAGAACTAATTAATAAAGATAGTTGTCAAATAATACTTGTGAGTTATCAAATGCCCAGCGCAGGCATAAAACCTAAGTGCTGCTAGCAACTGATTCATGGGAGACACGCTGTTGTTTCTATAATAATAGTTGATCAATTGGTCTTGTAGGTTTCCTTAGGTAATATTTTACTTAAAAATCATTTCTAAATTTCAGAGCTTCCCCTCTCAATCCTAAAACCCGTAAATAACTTTGCTTTGTCACTCTAAATCTTTGATAAAATTCAAATTCCTTAGTCATGGAAACGATAAGATCGACTGGAAAGCATCTCGAGATCTATGATCTCGGGGATATCAAAATCAACTTCGAAAATGTCATCCATAAAGCTGGATTTATAAATTCTGTTATTCCCGTTGTTTGTTGCTCGCCGTGTTTTCAACGCTGTACGCGATTCGTTATTCACAGTTGTTCAAGAGTCGACTAATTTATATTGATATTCCGTTGTTGGTGATGTTGAAATTTGATTGGTCAGAAAGGTGACGCATGTCATACGACAGAAAAATTGACGTGACAGATTATTATTGTTTTGTTATTGTTTCTCGTTTTTGTATCAGTATTTCAAGAAAGTAAGATATTGATGAATTCTTCAGCATCAAATTTATTATCAAAATAAGTGGAGTTCGACACGATTGGCAGATATCAAGTCACGTGGCACTAACTCCAGTTTTCATTGGTGGAACTGCGAATCACGAATGACAAGATATAAAATTTGGTTATTTGAGAACGACGAACGATTTGGAAACGACGAACGACTTGGAAACGACGAACAACACGACGACAACGTTCAATAAATGCATGTACTATGTGATATCAATGTTTCATTTTCGAGCAGCGGGAATCACGAACAACGAATAACGAACAACAGAGTTTATAAATCCAGCTTGAAGAAAAGTTTTTCAGGTTAAATCAGCTATCAACCGCGATTTTAAAATGAGTCGATCTAATTTTTTTTGTTAGTTATTTTGGGAATTTAAACCACAATCTTTTTTGTACTTTTTAATTCAACGTTTCGGTGGCGTTGCAGCTACCGTTATCAAGAACAATTAAGTAAGTTGTTTTGAATACTATTCCGTATCTGACACTAACGAAAAAATTCGACAACTAGACAATCAATTAATATGTTGTTTCACATTTTATCAGGGATTAACTGTGAATGGACTCTTAAACTTCAAAATATTATTGATTGTCTAGTTGTTGAATTTTTTCGTTAGTGTCAAATAGGGACCAAAATTTAAAAATAATAATAATGATAATGGTAGCTAGAGCGCTACCGAAACCTTGAACTGGAAAATATAAAAAAGATTGTGGATTAATTTTCCAAAATAATTAACAAAAAGAATAATAAATACACCACAAGGAACATATAAAGAGTATATAAGTCGATCTTAAGTCGACCCAATCGGGAGCTTAATATTAAGTGCCCCTTAACTAGTTTAAGGAATACATAGAGAGTGGTAAAACGCAAATTAGTCCCTTAAAGATTACTTTATTTCAAGACTGTCTTAAAGTAAACGGTGCAAACGGACATAAGCAACATAGGTTTAACTGTTAAGTAAAAATGGTGCTTATGGAGTTTCATCTCCGGCCATTTTATTTTCTCGAGATGGCGAAAACCATGACCAATAAAAATATTTAGCTTAAGACTTCTTTTAAAATCAGTTGATTTTTTTTGCATTTTTATTTTATAGTTTTAAAGCATCCTTGAAATACTGACTAAAACGGTTTTGTGCTAGGTAATCAAGGTTATAATATTATCATTTTAGGTCGACTTATGTCAGTTCATGAAATAATTTTGTTCAGAATGTTTATTTAATCTTAAAAGTTTGATTGGCTACAAATGATTATCGTGGCCAAATGAACCGGGAGAATTTGTCCCGATTGCTTCAACAAAAACTGCTAAATCTCACAGCCAATTAACTATATAATATCCAGCTAAACTATCTGGAAGAATCAGACAGGATGGAACGCTTCTGTGGTACACTGACGGATCTAAAACTGATAGAGGAACAGGTGCAATATGTCTACGCATCTTTGAGGAAGTTTGCATCCATATTCCATTCGGAAATATACGCTGTCGACACGTGCTCGCAAATGAATATCGAAAGGGGGTATAGGGCAAAAGATCCTTATACTTTCCGACAGTCACTGAAATCCTTACCATGCTCCCAGATGCAGACTGGTCTGGGACTGCTTTAAAAAACTCTCATCCCTCGCAAACCACAATAGGGGTAGGTCCCAGGGAACAAGGGTATTTGTAGACAATAAAACGGCAGCTTCCCTAGCAAAGCAAGGGTCTGAAACTGCATTCACTGGTCCTGAACCAGCAATTGGAATATCAATAACTGCAGCACGGGGATGTACAGGGTTTCTCATTATATTTTGATCCCCACTTATTTTCATTATTTCGGGAATACAAAAAAAGTTTCAAATAAAAGTTGTATCTTCAATATTTTGTATGGGACATCCTGTATTTTTTTATAGTTTTGAGTTGCCCTGCATTTGCTGATTACAAATATATAACATTGTGTAGCATTAGTTTTGTTCTATAATGGCGTATGGTACTACTAATAAATTCACATATAGTTCAAAAACAACTTATACATTTAGAAAGTCAACAAAAATAATGACTTAAGATACAATACTACATTTAAGATTACAATAGATGCTCAAAGTGCCCTCCATTGATATCAATGCACAAGTATTATCTTCGTTTCAAACTTTCTAATGCGTCAGATATTGTGTTATTATGACCATTTAAATTTTCAAGTTCTGCGCGAACTTTTGCCGTGAATATTTGTATTTGAATCAAAATAAACTTTTTCTTTTAAAAACCCCATAAAAAGCTATCACATGGTGTTAAGTCGGGACTATTTGGCGGCCATTTAATGGTACCCTTATTGCCGATCCACACATGAAATTGATTACTTAAATGTTCTTGAACGGCTACGACATTATGTGGCGGTGCTCCATCCTGCTGCCATATCATACTATTTAATTGATTTTGTGTATAATTTTGATTTTATAACTCATCTATTTCTGTAATAACTGTGTCCAAATATGATTACCTGGTTAATTTATAATCATAAAACATTGGTCCAACTATTTTGTTTTGAAATATTCCGCACCACACATTTATTGAAAATGCCCGAAGTTGAAATTTTTTATTCATCTGTCCATAAATTACTATCAAAATAATTAGGATCATAGTTCAAATTTGTAATCATTTGTTGACAGAACTCTAATCGCTTTCTTTTATGAACATCGGTAAGTTCTTGTACCGGTAATATTTTGTACGGCTTATAGTTGTTGTGCTTTTTTAAAAGTCTATAATGTATCATCGCACTAGTAGCACTGTTTAAACTAGTTTCGGAATTTTATAAAATAAAAATGTTATTATGAATTTAATGTATTTAAGTATTTAATTTTCACCTTCAAAGTAAAGTAAAGTATTAAGATCTACATCATTTCCTACGATAGTACGTTTCTTCCGCTCAAACATTTTATAATTTATGACACGACCATAATTATTATATAAAAATGTATTTGCAGTTTTGTTTGTTTTCCTTATTTTTTGCATAAATTCAGAATATATCTACTTTTTCATCTGCAGTATAACTCATTTTGGTAAAAGGACTGACATCTTATAATAAATTAATAATTGTTTCATTTTGAAATAATGTCAGTTGCATAGCCACCTATGGTTACCCTTTTGTAGTACCATACGCCATTATAGAACAAAACTAATGTTACACAATGTTATATATTTGTAATCAGGAAATGCAGGGCTACTCAAAACTATAAAAAATACAGGGTGTCCCTTTTAAAATATTGAAGATGCATTTTATTGGGCACTCCCTGTATACAAAATTCAGTCTGTTGCTACATTTTTGGTCGGTACAGATAAAATAATACAACTTTTATTTGAAACTTCAGCTGTACTCGGGCAACGTGCCAAAGCAAGAACAAATCAAACTCCATTTGAAAAAAGTTGTGTCATTTGCCTAGTTTACTGATGAACCACCCTGTATACCTGAATATAATTTCGTAATGTAGGTATATGCTTTTAACCACTATTAATAGATTCCTTTCAAATGAATCTGTAAGTCCAACTCCAAGTCTACTGATTGTCAAAAACAGCTGAGTGACTGTCTATATCTAAAATATGTGGAATTACTTGGGACGTTTAGTGATAAATATATATTTATATTTATCACTCAACTCATTATCATTAAAACCATTGTGAAAATTTAGCCGATCACAGCGTTCTACAATCAGTTCGGGGGTATTATGTTTAGACGTACTTTCGGCACTCACAACTAGATCGCGCGACCCTGTAAATACATCTTTCTATAGTTTGTTTCACAGAGGTATTGCCAGTAATGGGTAGAGGGCGCACTATATTCCATTTCATGCATTTAAAATTCGGCAAACTAAGTATCAATAATTATTTATTATTATTGAATTGAAAGGATTACAACAATCATTTTTAATTATCATAAAAACAAATTGGAAGTCATCCTTTAAGAGTTATTTTGAAACTGGTAATTGCAATAATGTTGGAATATGGGCCTTAAAATGATCTAATAGATGTTCGTCCAGTCCAATATATTTTGCAATCATCTACTTTTAAAATTAATTATCCCTCATATATATGTTTACTGAATTTTTGATCTCAAAATGTATAACATTTGTTACGAAAAAATTCATTTCAGATTATAATAAAATTCAAACTTAAATATTCAACTGTTTTATGCAACATGAATTAATAAAATTAATAAACCATCATTTAAGTTTTAATTTTTGCTTGCATGAATCCACCTCAGAGCTTCATAGTGGGTAGATACAAACAAAAATAACAAAGAGCAGTGCTGCCACAGACCCATTTACCATAAGTACCTAACTAAACAAACTCATTCACTTTCGAGCGAGATTTGATGTTAAAAATCAAGTGAAATTTTTTTTTTAAATAAATCGATCAAGTTGGAATGTTAAAAAATTAAAATGGTTGAAAAAATTACGAAATCGCAAAACAATAAATGCTACTTTATTTTTGTGCCCTTTGTGCTCATTCCAACTATACACAATAATGACATGAAAGGGGAAGCGGTAAATACTAGAAATGGTGTCATCTATCCGAAAATTCGTTCGTTCGTCTAGGACGAATCGTCCTGCGCTCCCTCATCCCAATTCCAAATTTCAACATACTCTTACATTCGCTAATGCCAACAACGTTTTTTCTTTGTTAAGAAAAATATAAAAATAACCAAGAAAAAGCAGCGTAAGTATTAGAGAACATATTTTTCCTTTTCTTTGGATTTGTGCGTAAGTTTCAATAATGGGTCAAAATAATCTACGTAATATATTTCAAAATAACAAAACTAAATTTAATTGAATAAATTTAGAATTTACTACGGCTATGACTATGGTGAATTGGAAAAGAGAGGAGCGAGATCTCGCTTAATCGAGGTAACTCTGTGGCAGCACTAAAGACGGAAAGAAAGTTACGTTCACAAGTTCACAAAATTTTTCAGAAATACAGATTACTGTCCATAGGAATTGTCCCAGCAAGAATGAATTCTTCAACTACAGTCGACAGAAGGAAACAAGAGCCCTGGGTGGGCGTGTCCATGTCGCTGTAGTTCTATTTTTGTAGTAACATTCGATATTTTGAATCGAAAACCAAATATCGATGTCATTACTGTCAACTGTCAACAAAGTCAAAGTTGCTAGAAATTTAACTCTAAATATTAGTGAAAAATTAAGATGGGACCAAAAATAAAACTACCATCTACCCTAAATGTTTATATTCTTAAATTTCAGGTACCTACCTATTTGATGACTCTGTCTGTAGTATCCAATGTCTTAAAAAAGAACTGGGTCAAGTTTGTATTGAAAGCAACAAAGTGTTGCTTTCTGGTTGTATGTAGTCTTCGACCCTAGTCAATATTAAAAATCACCCAATACAATAGCCGTCTTATATCCTTTCTGCAAAACACTCTCAAAATTATTCTATCCAAAAATTATCTGGTTAGCGAAATTGTCTGAAAATCGGATAATTATCCTCAATGTATACTGATAAAATCATTCGGTCATATTATTTCGATTAGGTAGGTATTTTTACAATTACTAATGTAGAATCAATAAACATTCGCTGATTGGCTGGTTGCGATGACCTTTCTTTTTGTTCGCATATTTTCCGGGGCTCTTGTTTGCTTCTGTCGACTTTCATCTTTGAAGATGTGATTGTAGGCTCGTTGAATACGTTTTTCTCTCATTAGCCGTTGTTAAAAGTGCTCAAAACGAATAGTTTTTATAAAAAAGATGTATCCTTTACTTTCAATTTGAAACTAGGTCTTTTCATGTTATAAGCTGAAAGGCCACCTTTCTAACGTAGTCAATGCATGTCTTTAGAAAAGCTATACAGTTTGTGGTTTATTATACAGAAACGTCTGACCACATTCTATTAGTGATTATCTGTGAATACTTAGCCCTATGTTATAAAAAGCCAGGCAACAAAATATTAACTCCTGAAATGAGATAATTTGATTGAAGCTGCTTTATATGAACTATAAAATATATAATTGTAATTGCTTCTTCTTTCATATTTCAGCGTTGATTGATAATTTTATTTCCCATCATTTTAAATAGGATTCGATTTTACGATTGGAATACACTGAATAAATACATTATACTTAATTGATATAAATATATTCGTACACGTACACTACCTTCTACTTAAGTCATTCATTACTCCCTTTAACCCTGTATGTAAGTAAAGACTATTTCCAAGGCACTCCTAAACATGTTTCGTTCCATTCATTGGGTATGTAGTGCGTAATATGTAAAAATATTATTTCTTTCACGATATAGGTACTCAATGCAATTATAACTTGTGTAGATGCGTTTTAATTTCATGCATCATTTAGTCTTTAGTCTAGCTTACTGCTGTGCTTTTGTGACGACTTTTTAATTAATTAGTACCTCATCTACTGATACTTAGGTATATAATCTAATTATACCGTTAGAATCGATACAAGGTCTTGATGAATCACGGGGGTCAGACTATATTTACAGGATTGTTACCCGTATACAAGAGGGTATTTCTATATATTCGGCCGACAACGACTACATCAGAGATATATCGTTAATAGATGAATTTTGATGCATAAACCCTTGAAGAACTCAGTCATAAAACAAAAACAACAGTATTATGTACAGCTGATCATTTTAAATGGTACCAGCATTGCAATTTTGGAAACTGTAAAATTTACGAGTTAAATGAGAGTAAAGTTGCCTTTTTAGGGGACCAATTAATGATACCAAAACATTTCTGAAATGTAAGTTATTTTCAGGGTTATACGAGGGAAACAAAAAATATCAATTTTTTTATTATTGACACATTTATTTTTGAGAATATCTAAAAATGGTGAAAGAAAATTTTATTTGGTTCGACATTAACTAGCTTAGTTAGTACCTTACTTTTTTCTACGACGTTTCGTGTCTTCAAGGAAATCATCAACTTTTTTTTCTTAAATACGGACTTGGGTTTTTTAAATAATTAGCCATCTACAATAGAATTTCATTAAATGACATTCAAAGAAACAACTGAAGTATAACTGACTATACTACACATATATTTTTTGAATACCCAATTAGTTGTGCTGTTTTCAGTTTGGTGTCAATTACACAAAAATTTATTCCTGTTGAAATTTGAAAAAACGTAATTAATAATGAATCGTCGTTTAATTTCTGAGCAGGATCATGCCAGAATTATTGTTTTAGTTGAAGAAAGCCACTCACAGCGGTTCGTGGCGGACAGAGTGGGTGTTTCTCAGAGGACGTGTCCCGAATATGGAATATGTTTTTGGAGACCAATTCAGTGCAAAATAGGCATCGCTCTGGTAGACCAGTAGTTACCAATGCAGAAAAGATTCATAAGCATTTCCATTGGGAGAAATCCCTCTATGTCTATACCAGCCCTCCAAAGAGAGTTCAGACACGCTACAGGAGTCAGAATATCGTTGGCTACAATCAGAAGACGAATATTTGCTTCAGGTTTCAGATGTCGTCGTCCAATCAGAGTCTCCCAGCTACAACATCGACATGTTTTTCACCGCCTCCAGTGGTCTCAAGAACACATAGAGTCTTGGAATTCTGTGCTTTTCTCAGATGAGACCCGAATCTGTGTGAATAGTGATAGCCGGCGAATTCGTCTTTGGCGAGAGCCAACAAGAGCTGCACAATTAGCCCATGCCCGCCCCACACTTCCATTCGCTGGTGGCAGTGCTATGTTTTGGGCAGGCATTATGACAGGTGATCGTACGGAATTGGTGCTCATTGACGGGACTATGACAGGATAAAGGTACATCACACAGAACCTCATGTGAGACTGTGGCGAAGAGCTGTGGGTGAAGATTTTGTGTTTATGCATGGCAATGCTTGCCCACATAGGACTCGAGCAGTTAATGACTATCTTGAGTCACAAGGAATTCGACGTTTGGAGTGGACTGCGATATCGCTAGATATGAACCCAATTGAACATGCCTGGGACATGCTCTCCAGAGCTGTTCACGCTCGAAGAAATCCTCCCAGAACGCAGTTGCTGCAAGAGAAGAATGGGAGAATATGCCACAGGAAGCAATTGATCGCCTTGTTAGCAGTATCAGAGCTCGAATGCAGGCTTGCATTGATGCCCATGTAGGAAGTTCGCTGAATTAACAGTGTAAAATTAATTTTCAATAAGAAATAAAATTTTCATTTTCCTAATTTTTTTATTAAAAAAAACTACATCTGTAAGAGTTTATGAATCATTTCAATGTTTATTCACTCCCATTATTTATTTATGCATTATTTGTAATTGGAACAATTTTAACGGCTTCCTTTATTTTTTAATTGAAAATATACGTCGTATATACGGGATTAATTAAAATAATAACCACCTATACTATATTGTTGTATTCGATTTTTAAAATGTTTAAAAAACATAAGACAAATAATGCAGGTCCGTATTATAGAAAAACCTAAATTGAAATAGAGCATTCTGTTACTCATAACTTTGTAACATTCAGACCAACCTTAAGCATTGAAAAATGAATGTTTGTCTACTTTGAAATATATTTCATTTTAAATCAATATTCAGCTTAAACAATCACTAGATTATGTACACAAAGTATTGTTATTAATTATCACACATGATTGCACCTTCAACAGTAGTTTAATTTACAGCTACACAAGTTCCTAAAAATTAAAACTTCGATTAAATATATAAATAAAAATAGATGTAGTGTTTACTTACCAGTAGTCGATAGTGATAAGACCATTTAGATATTTCGTTCAATCCAATGTTGATATGGGAATGAGGATACCTTTTGAAGGACAGTACTTCACACACTGAGTAAACAATGTTTTAGGATGGTTCCAGACATAAGATAAATGAACTTTATAGTTGATTTTAATCTTTGTTTGTCAATAATTTAATTGCAAACGCCTTATTGGATTTTGTTTTGATTTTTGGATGTCATCCACAATGACAGTTGTCATTTAGGTTGACGTTGACACTTCACCAAACAGGTTGAGTACTACGTAAATCTGAAATTCACTAAGCCGGCTCGGTTGAGTTCGTAGTTCGTTAGCTGGATTGGAGATATTCTATTGGTCAGCCGAGAATACGAAGGTATTGTAGGGATTATCACAACTTGATTGGCCGTTGAGGTTTACGAAAAACTTGTAGTTCCACGTTAATTCAACATCGACAAGATGAGGGGACTTGTGGTCTTTTTGGTTTTTTTGCTGGCATTGCTTAGCACCTGTTACGAGTGAGTGAGGACTGATAAAAGTGGTTTTCCTGTAACAAGGAGATTCGCCGACCTCTTAAATTGTAGCAGCGGTTTTTCGACATTGGGGCAGCCATTTTGGAGGCAACCACATGTTCTGGGATGTGTTGAAGGAGTTGAATTTCCAAGATCCCGACACCCTGATTATCTGCCTGAGACCGTCGCGGGAGGTAATTCCGGAGGAAACGAAACTATAATATTCATTTCGTTAAGTATGGGCAGAAGGTGTAAAGCCATTTTCACACGTGGGTGAGTTAGTTCAGATTTTCTAAATCGCCACCGAAGAAGCACATCAGCGTACTAAAGTACTATTTTTTTACTAATACTACCTTTTTTGTTGTAATGCAGTGATACATATTATTTTCTAATTATCTCAATGATAAAAATTGTGTAACTTCAAATTTTGATACTCTAATCGCTAAGTCTCTCAACGAAGCGAAAGTCTGTACGTTAATTCTTTGATAAACTGTTATTTTTTTGTAAAGTTAAGTATAGAAGGTAAATGCGGTATATAGTTTTAATCATAATAAATTGTTCACCAACTGTGAACTTAAATACAGCTGTATTTAGGGGTTCTTTTCTTATGTACATTCAGTGCACCTACCAAATATAATTTTTAATTGTTTATCAGCGATAGCTGAGTACACTGCATTTTGTCGATTAAAAAACCATATAGTGAGGTTTTGTTTTTTATTTTATTCTAAAGTATTATTCTCTTATACAAGCTAGGTTGAGACGAGTTCAAAGTAAGTTATCGTAAAAAAAATGAAACTAATTTCTTGTTTTTGAAAGTATACCAAAAAACGAGTGGCGCCCTAGCCCTGTAATTCTTGTGATTAATAAGACCCTACGACCACTGCTCGCCAGACGAAAAGCTACCGGAGCCTTGTAACTTTAAAAGGGGTTACAACTTTCATTGAAGATGGAAGTCATAAATGGTCATCGTTGTATTTGGTTCTGCACAAAATTTAGATAAAAAAATAATGGACTATAATATTGTTAAAATGTCATACAAACAATTTTTTGTTTCACATTTTATCGGGGATGTGGTCTACTGTGAATGGGCCCTAAAAATTTGACAACAAATTTTTTGCAGTCCTAAACTTCAAAATATTATTGATTGTTTAGTTGTCGAATTTTTTCCTTAGTATCAGATAGGGACCACAATTACTTAATTTTTCTTGATAACGGTAGCTGAAACGCTACCGAAACGTTGAATTAAAAAATATAAAAAAGATTGTAGTTTAATTTCCAAAATAATGAACAAAAAGAATAAATAGAACTACTACAAAAGTCTTCAAAATTTAAGATTTACGCTTCGGGGGAGTATTGATTGTTTCAATAAAGCAATGTAGATGTTCGCAAGAATCCTGCAAAAATATAATGCTTTGAATGGAATATATGAACTGTCATTCTTGTCATAAAAACCACTTTTTGTTAGCCACACTGACCTTAAACTGCTGTCAAAATCCAGGAAAGCGACTTCGCAAAATTCTACTAAAACACCGTCCTGCCGTTTCCAAGGTCGTCGACTACTTGACGTCACGATGAAAGCCCGCTCACTTCCCGCACTTCCCTACGTAAGAAAATACAGCGACATGTTTTTATAAAATACAATTAAATAAAGCAATGAAAACAAATTACTGAGAGCGCCCATCTACAAAAAATTGTGATCTGTAAAGAGTTGAAAACGAAATGTGCACAATTCTGGAATTTTTTCATTGGAAACCGTTCGTTCGAGAATCTCTCTGGAAGTCTCAGAAAGTAGTAGTTTACTTAAACCTATTTCTTGAAGGAATCTCAGATCCGCAGGCCTCGGCTTCGGCAAGTGCCCCTGTTCTATCCAGTAGTTTTCTAGGCGTTGTGCCTAGGAATTATTAAAATACATGGTGGTCCATGTAAAATAAGCACTATATTATATATTGAATGATCTAATAATGAAACTTTTAATTTTGGATACCCTGTAGAGATGTTTAATACTCAATCATGGAAATCATTCAATTCATGCCCAACTATTAAGACGTAAAAGTAAATTTATCATAACTAGTTGGATTAGTAGACATTGATTTTTCTTTAAAACTTTAGATTTCAAGAAAAGTGGACATAACCCAAAACACTCTGTATTTAGGTATGTAAATACTCATTAAAGCATAGCTTATTATTTTCCACTTTATTGGAATGACCTGTACCTGTATATTTCCAAATAATTGTATATACAGCTTCCATCAATATACAAACTTGTACAGTTTCGCTATAAACCTCCTTCCAAGAGCGAGAATATAGCAGCACCCTGTATAAACATAATATATAAATTATTTATTCGTCAGGGTGAAATAATTTCTAAAAGGAACTTATAATATATTCCAGTCCATGGGAATTTGTGTTGAATTTATTGGTAAAATCATTTCCTGGATAAATCCGCTTTTAATCAACGCTACTATCTCGATTCCGATAAAAATAATCATTAAACTGTTGAATATTAAGGCGCCTTTTAACATACAATGACAAAATTATTTCCTTTAACTTCCGGTTTCCGTTTTAGAGTCAGTTAACAAATTAAATTCAAACGGCAACAAAAAGCTATTGGGGAATCAATCGAACAGGACACCCTCATAAAATCTACCCTATATTGGCGTCATGTCTCACTGGGGAGTGTTTATATAATAATAATTGACAGGGTTGGTTGTTTAATTGTGCTTTCCGTATGGTATTATGACTTAAAACAGTCGTTGGCAATCACTTCTATAGAGAGGAAAAGCCGTCACTACGTATTGCGATTTAATTTTTTTGTCTGATCAATGCCCCTATATTGTTGAGTGGAGTGGTGTGTTGACTGGTACCTAAGACCTATCGAATAATTTTTTTGGATTTACTACATTATCCACATCATTATTAACTTTATTTTCAATAAAAACGTTCTACTTAAAAAAAATTTTACCTATTTTATTTTCAAGTTTTCAGTTTTTATTTAGTTACTTAATATTTCCCATTCTATTTAGTCCTTTTAGCGTCTCTTCATTACAAGGTTTCTTTCCTGTAAACTTGTTGCAATCAAACGCCTCAATACATAATCCTTCCGAAGACTTTACTCGTCTCAGTGCCACGTAAACTCTTGTTCTATCCCAAAAAATTTCGAACCTAAATACACAACTGCGTAGTCTGTTTGTGCTGCCTGGAATTACTTTCACTCTATTTTGCACGTTTTGCTCCATACTTTTCTTTCGCTTTTCAAGCTTTCTTTTTCGGTGTGTTCCAGTTTTTGTTTTATTATTATTCGTTATCATTTTGTTCCCAAGAGTAATGAACATTATAGGTTGTATTGATGAAAACATCAGAAGAGGATATACCGGACAAAAAATTAAAATATTCACTGACAGCCAGGCTCTGCTTAAGGCTATCAGTAATCCAACTAGATCCCGACTGGTGAAAAACTTCAAAGAATCCCTCAACAGGCTGGCAAGAGACAACAAAGTGTCTCTAATATGGGTGCCGGCACATGAGGGGATTGCAGGTAATGAAATGGCGGACCAGTTAGCTAAAGAAGGCTCTAAAGGAGACTTCATAGGTCCTGAACCGTACAATATGGGCAAAGTTAGTGAACCTATGTGCAGAAAATGTGAACTTGATGATGAAATACCTACTCACATACTCTGCTTCTGCGAGAACTTACAGGAACTTAGACGGAAGCACTTTGGAGAGGAATTAATACAACCATTACATCTACTGAAAATCACTCCAGTCCAACTAGTGGCCGACTGGAATGGAGGTAGATAAAATGGGAAATGGTACAAAGATTCAGTTCAAGTGCCTGGGCTGATGAGCACAACCCAAATATATGAATGAATGTAACGGTCGACCCCTCAAGAGTTCCAATGGAGTGCCAAGGCTTTAATTACAACAAGATGTGCCTGAGTATTGAGGGGAAAACGCTAACGACATAACATGTTTAGCCTTCCTTACGCCATACAGTCCTCAGTACGTTATGAAACCTTGATTTGGATGGAAAATCCATGCTTGAATTTCGATTCTAATTGTAAGATTTCTTTTATTTTGATTAGATGCTTGGATTACTGTTTTAATGTATAAACTGTCAAAACTGTATGATCCGCCATGCACTTAGCTCTAATTATAAAGCACTTTCATTTAATAAAGGTATTGTAACAAATATGAAATTTTGTGGTGGCGGCCATCTTGAAGTTGAGTTGAGTTTTTCATGATGTGTATTTTACTAGTGAAGCCCTTTCATTTGAAATCCATATTGAGGGGGTTGGAAAAACATGTAATCCGCCATTTTGTGGTGGCGGCCATATTCAATTTACAATCATTCTGAATAAACATAGTTGTATTGTCACCAAACTAAAGCAGTGTACCAAATATCAGATCAATCTGTCAATAGGAAGGGGGTAAAATTTCAATTATTAAATTTGAACCAAACAACAGGCAGTTTAATAACACATAATTAATGATGACATTGGATTCCATATAAAGGATCTTGAAATAATATACAGGATGTCAATTTTAAAACTTACAATGGGCTGTACCTCGTGAACGAAAAGAGATTTAAAAAAAATTGCAAAACTGTTTCTAGGGTAAAGAGGGGGAACTAAAATGACATGAGAGAGAACGCACCCCCATCAACCCCCTATGCCCCACCTACCCCACCTACAAAAATTCAAATGGCAACCCCCTACTTGTGATACGTCGTTAGAAAGCCCACAAAAAATGATTTCCAACGGTCTAAGTCATAATTATACAGGGTGTAACAATAAAGCAGAAAAAATTATTTGACAACAAAAATAACTAATTAATTAATAATTAATTGTGGAACGATACTTCGCTTTGAAAGTGCAAGTACGGTCCCTATTTAGGTGTTAAATGTTCCATTTATTGTAGTTAAAAATAACATGTTTACTTTGCAGTTTTTAAACAACACATTTTGTTATTCTGTTTTGAATTTCCCTTCTGTAATCAAATTATTGGTTTATTTGATACTTACCTTAATGTCATTGTCATTTGTGATAGATTAATTATTTGTACCTTTGGTCCGAAAATATTTTGGTACGTTAATTTAACTACAATAATCACGATGTTTACAGTAGGTATACCTGAACGTGTGGAGGTAATTTTAATATTTGGCTACCAGAACGAAAGTTATTTGCAGACAGCTAACGTGTTTAATGAAAGACATCCTGAAAAACATGTAAGTCCGTGATTTAGTCGCAAAATTTAGAGAGACGGGTTCAGTGGCAAATAGAAGAAGGAATGCCGCAAGAGTACTCGATGAAGCAACTCAAATTGAAGTCCTTGGACAATTTGGAACAGCTTTATCAACTCGTCACGTCTCTGCAATAAGAGGACTACCACATGAGTCGGTTCGGAAAGTTTTGAATCTTCATAAACTTCACCCCTATAAAATGCAATGTCTTCAAGAATTGTCCGATGACGATCCAGACTTCAGTTTTGATTCAGTTTTGTAAAATTATTACTGAAAGAATTAAGAATGAACCTAGACTTTTAAAAAATATTTGTTTTAGTGATGAGTGCACATTTTTTCTAAATGGTAATGTAAATAAACAAAACTGTCGTTATTGGAATGATGAAAATCCACATCTGTTTAGAGAAAACCACACTCAGTATTTTCAGAGACTAAATGTTTGGGCAGGGGTATTAGGAGATTCTGTGATTGGTCCCTTGTTTATACCGGGAAATTTAAAAAGTGAAATGTACCTCGATATGCTGGAGAACACTATTGATTGAGCCTTTAATTGTTCATGAATTAGAGAACCAACAGGACGGCGATGACAATCCAGCTCTAGATGAATTTTGTTGCACTTCCAGCAAGACGGAACACCTCCCCTTTACGCAGTAGCAGTTAGAGACTGGTTAGACAATCATTGTCCAAATAGATGGATTGGAAGGAGAGGTCCCATTGAGTGGCCACCTAGGTAACCAGACTTACCGCCACCTGATTTCTTTCTGTGGGGTCACCTTAAGTCGGTGTTTATATAACTAAACCAACCTCAATCGACGATTTACGACGAAGAATTAGTCAAGCATGTCGTGATATTACTAAAGCAACATTTGCCAACGTTCGTATGGAGTTTGAAAATAGGTTATACTATTGTTTACAAAACAATGGAAACCATTTTGAACATTTACTAAATTAATTAACATTTTTGTAGTTCGACATTTAACACTTTTTCATTTTGTTGTCAAATAAATTTTTCTGCTTTATTGTTACACCCTGTATAATTATGACTTAGACCGTTGGAAAGATTTTCTAGGGGCCTTCTAACGACGTATCACAAGTAGGGGGTTGACATTTAAATTTTTGTTGGTGGGGTAGGTTGGGCATAGGGGGTTGATGGGGGTGCGTTCTCTCTCATGTCCTTTTAGTTCCCCCTCTCTACCCTAGAAACGATTTTGAAATTTTTTTGAAATATCTTTTCGTTAACGAGGTACAGCCCATTGTAAGTTTTAAAATTGACACCCTGTATGAATTTGTTATTTATTGATTTTATTCAATACTTATGGAAAGATTCCACGTAGTAAGGATTGAAACAATTAATATCTTATTTGTTTACTCAGCAATATTTGTGAACAGTGTTTGTTTCACTGCGATTTCGATAAACAACTTTTTTAGATATTATTGATAATAAACAAACATTAAAAACTCCGTTAAACCAATAAAACAATACAAAGATCTTTATGTCAACTAAATTTTATTATTTTCGCAGTGAATCATCTAACCGGTTTTAGCATCAATTAAATTATAAGTTGATTGACAATTAGTTACATGCTTAACTCGATTTGTACTGATAGACCAACTATTTCCCCAAAATTGAAGATTTAACCACAAGAAAAGTCAAAGAAAAACTGGTACTACCGCTAAAAATATTTACTGTACTAAACATACATGTTTAAAGTCAATTAAAATATCTACACTCTACCATCTTGCTGATTTCTTCACTCAGTTAATAATAATAACCCTGTGTATACATGCCCGTATATTTGCTATCTAACCAATATGGCAGTTAAGTTGTTCAATTAATATTCCAATATCCACGATTCCCATGGGTGGAGCCCACATGGGAGCTTATGGTTGAGTTGATTTGACAACGACTAGGGTGTGATAAGCGGCGTATTAGTATATGAGAGAGATTACAAAAAGTTAGAATAACCCCTCACGGATCACTAACCGCACATATGTGGATGTCGAGCAGATCATTAACTGCTTTATGATTGTTAAGGGCTTTTAAATCTGTGGCACCGATTCGGGGACTTACGCAGGGATAAATAACGAACACAATATATTTATATTCATACTGTTTGGCTTAAGAAAATGAAGTGGAACGAATAGAATGTTTGTGGTGGCCAAATTTTTATTTTAGAGCTAGTTGCTCATCTGCTGGGACCTATCAGAGTGAAATTATTCAAGAATGTAACGAAAAATGTAACAAACATATCAAATAATATAGTATATATTTAAAATAAACTATAAGTCGACAAACTTATCATGGCATTTGGGAGATGCGCGAATGAAGAAGAGACACTGACACTCAGAAACAGATCGCACGGCCTGACTACGCTTGGGATCATCACGGTCGTAGATAAAGCGGGATGCTTGAGTGAAAAGTTTTTAATTTCATCACTGAAGATTGTAGATGTAGAAATATTTTTTTACTTTATTCGCAATAACCGCTTCTAACTCTAGTAGGGTAATAAGCGGCGGAGTTTACAAATACATACAATTTACTGTTTGGACCCTTACTTTGTGGAATCTACTCATAACACTTAGTTTTATTTAAAAAAGAAATACATACAAATTACTTCACTAAAAAGTTTGTTACAGTTAGTGAAAAATGTAAGAATGAAATTATGTTTTGAGGGTTGCAGTTTTCTCCAATGATATCTTGAAGGGTTCTTCCGATTTTGAAGGTTGTTCTTTCAGTTTCATATGATGGACACTCTAATAAAATATGAGACACAGTTAAGGTTTTATCACAATAAGTGGATTAGGCTCCCGAGTCA
The DNA here is from genome assembly GCA_947563755.1 of Lochmaea crataegi. NCBI lineage: Eukaryota > Metazoa > Arthropoda > Insecta > Coleoptera > Chrysomelidae > Lochmaea > Lochmaea crataegi. The sequence goes on from OX387426.1 coordinate 21,407,682, forward strand.
GTAGATATTCGTGTGTTAGCCTGGTGTGTCCGAGGCTGAGTCGTTTGACGATGAACTGGTGCTGACGTTTATTTGTGTTGCATTGCCATTTTCCTATGTTAGGTTTTACTTGTTGGAGTTTGCATGTTTTTTTGTTTCCATTAAGTATTCCAGTTGTTAAGTATCTGGTGTTGAAAATAAGGTTTTAAATCCGATGCATGCGTGTGGTATGTGGACGTGTTCGGTTGGTTTGCTGCGATGCGGGCATATTCGTCTGCTGTTTCGTTCCCTTTTATTCCCATATGAGATGGGACCCATAGGAAAGCAATCTCTTTGTTAAGATGACTTAAGTTGTGCAGCTCGTATTTGATGTAGAAAGCAATTGGATTTTTTGAGTATGTCTTGGTTAGTAAAGCTACAGCGTTAAGTGAGTCGGTACGGCTATTACGTATAAGTTTCATAGCCTCTAGAATTGCATGAAGTATGCCTGCGAGAATGCTTGCAGTATCTGGCAGTTTGACTGTTTTTATTTCACTGGTTGCGACTACAGCCGCTGCGACTCCTGCAGAAATCTGTTATACCGATATGTTGCATATTACCCAGAAAAACGGAATTTGTTCACAAATATAATGTTCTTACTAAGCGGCTTGTATGCAACCAAGTATAAAGTTTTGATTTTAAAAATATGTAAAATATACGAATTGAAGGTTTTACACATATAATCTCTTTCGCATGGGCATCGACCCAGCTCTGTAGTGGAACGCCTCTGATGCGATAATTACAGTCAAGCAGTGTCGAGCGAGGCTGGTACTTGGATGGGTGATCACTGGGGAAACACTGTCATAGAGCCCGTACAGCCTGCAGCGAAACACCTTAGATTACTAGGGTCAGTAGCATATCACAGCTCGCAGGCATTATACCAATGAGCACGAGGTATAATGTAATGTCTTTCGGATGAGACGTAAAACCAAGGTCACGAGTCCATTGATGTTGGGCTCAATAAAGATCCCTACCACTGGTTGGAACACTAGTGGATTCGGCAAAATTTCCGGTTAGGGGTAGAGTGCTCCCGGCGTCGGTGTTTAGCCTAGATTGCAGAAATAGACCGACGTTAAATAACCGAATAAAAAAAATCTCTTTCGCATCAAATAACCAGAATTTTAATAACATTTTTCATGAAGAATTGCTACTGCCCGACCCTGATCGTCAATGATCAACATCTTTATCGACATTGTTTTATAGGTAGATGCTACTCTAAGTAGCCTCTTCCTATGACTATCACTAGCTGGTCCCTATATTTAGCAATGAGCATTGCATCTTTCCAAACCGGTGCACCGTATAGGATACCACTCCCCACAGCAACCTTCTTTCAGCAGTCGACAATACTCCAACACTTGGCAAAATCCTGCGGAGCTTCGCCGCCCTATCACTGGCTTTTTTGCAGTTTCCTAAAAGATAACCCTTCTGATAACCATATTCCCAGGTATTTCTGGTGTTTTCCAACGGACTGCGCATTTTATTCAGGGAGATATCTAGTTGCCTTCTTCGAAGACTATATCACACAGTTACCTCTGTCTTTTCAGGAGCCATCTCCATATTTCTCTCCTGCAGCCAGCGCCAAATCTTCCACAGCATTTCTTGGATCCTGATCTCTTTATTCCTTGCTGTCGCCACCACGGTTATTTCATCGGCGAAGCCAATAAGTTTGGTAACATGGTAACAGTCCTTCTATCCCAACTCAATCCTCCTTCCTTTAAAATAGTCCACTATTATGTTTTGTAAATATCCCGGTATACCTCTTTCCTGAAGCTCTTTCAATATCTGGTACAGAATTGAAGGCATTTATAACATCCACTGTTATCAGTACGCACCATCGCTGTCTTTTTTCACTCAGCATTATTTCTTTTGCAATGTCTGTATAGTTTGGCAAACATATCTGAATCTAAAGGAATGCGGCCGAAAACATTCGTTATTGCCACATTTAACTATTAAAAAAGCTAAAGTGCTGAGTACGTAGTAGCAATTATTTGAAAATAGACTTTTGATTATCAACAATATATTAATATTGATTATACGTTAGTGCTTTTATGTATTTGTTTGATTGGATTTTGTCTTTTGGGTTTAATCGTTACCCTAAATTTATCCCTCAGATATAAAAAAACACAAATATTAAATTTTAGATAAAGAAATGACAACTTGCAAACTCCCAGTCCCCATATTTTTAAATGAGAATAAATTATTCATAGTATTCAGTTCTTGGGCTTGAATACAGCATATTTTAAATTGGGAAAGTACCCTCTTTTTATTTGCTTTGCAAGTTTCTGTTTTCAGTTAATTCAAAAATTTTCGAAGACTTTTTGTTCATGAGAAAATATAGTACAAAATTGTGATATAATTTTAATTCTACAGAAAATTGAGGCTAATTTAAAAGTGGACAGTGATATTTATCTTTATTAATTTAGAATTTTTGTTATGTTCACAATGCATTTTTTTATTAATTGCAAATTTACAATATACTCAGTAAATATCCAGTAATAAGTAAATTATATGGTTTCTTGCTAAATGACTTGAGGCGGGCACCATCCACTTATGGGTATCCGTAGATCACTCTATGAGGTCTTCTGACCAGCGTCTTTTCAATCTTCTCTGTTACATTGGATCAGTGTAAAGGTGGAATATTAGTGGATTTTGGTGGTTTTCATTGCGGTTTTTGTTTCTTATGGCTGATGCCTGCATAACTTCATTGATGGATGGAATACCGAGATCAGTATGTAATGTGTGGTTGCTTATAAACCATAGAGCATTAGCTATTATACGAAGTGATTTACATTGGAACGTTTGCAGTATCTTAGTGTTCGATGGCTTACTGCAACCCCATAGCTCTATGCCATATGTTCATATTGGTTTTAGGATGGTTTTGTACATAAGTATTTTATTTTCCATTGTTAACTGTGAACGTCTGCTGATTAGCCAGTTTATATTTTTAAGTTTTATCTTTAGTTGTGTTTTTTTAGCTTGTGTGTGTTTCTTCCAAGTTAACTTTTGGTCCAAGTGTAGCCTGAAATATTTGACTTCTCTTTTCACTGGAATCGGCATATTGTTAATGGTCACTTGCGGACAGACACTTCGTTTTGTGGTGAACGTGATTTGTACGGATTTGTCATTGTTGTCTTTCATTCCCCACTGATGTAGCCATGCTTGTAGAAGATTTAGGTGGTATTGTAGCTTTTCTAATGCTTTTGTAGGATCTATATCTGAAGACATTATTGCAGTATCATCTGCGAAGGTAGCGATTAGAGTATCGTCGGTAGTTGGAATATCAGCAGTATACATAATGAATAGATAAGGGCCAAGGACACTTCCTTGGGAAACGCCTGATTTCATGGGTTGATAATTTGATAAGGAGGTTTGAACTTTGACTTGTATGTATCTATTACTTAGGTAAGATTTGAGTAGGAGGAAAATATGATGAGGTAATTTCTGTTTTATTTTAAACAGTAGTCTTTGGTGCCATACATTGTCGAAAGCCTGTTGGATGTCTAAAAATGCTGAAGCACATGATTATTTTTGTTCAAGTGCTTGCTTGATATTGGTTACTAATCGATGACACTGTTGGATTGTCGAATGTTGTTCTCTGAATCCAAATTGATGTATTGGAATCAGTTCTTCTTTAGGTATGATTTCGCTTGTTCTATGTAGAAAGATTCTTTCGAAGAGTTTGGATAGTTGAGGTAGAAGGCTAATTGGCCTGTATGAGCTGGGTTCATGGTGAGGTTTTCCTGGCTTCGCTAACGTGATTATCTGTGCATACTTCCATTGTATTGGGTAATGATTAATTTGTAGTATTTTATTGAATATTTTGGTGGTTAGTACGATTCCTTGGAAGATGTTTTAATACTTTCCTGGCGATGAGATCGTATCCAGGAGCTTTATGTGGGTTTAACAACTGGATTTCTCTGTACATTTCTGCTCGGGTAATTGCTCTTAAGGGAGGTGATAGATGGTTGGCAGATTCTAAGTAGGTTTCTACCTCGACATTCATTATTGGATTATTTAATGGAAGTGGGGTGAAAACTTTAGCTAAGTGTTCTGCAAACGTGTTGCTTTTTTCATCATTTCCATCAGGTTTTCTTAATGGGGGTATTGAAACAGTGGGTCTCTTGAATTTTTTAGTGGCTTTCTACAGTGTATTATCTTGTGGTGACACAATGCATTTAATGAAATAATTTGGATTATTTAATTTTGGTAAAAACGACAGCTTTACATTATAAACATGTTTAGCAACAGACGAATGTTTTAGTTACAAAACTATGAGTAATATCTAATATGAATTGACCAAAAATCAAGTGTATCTTCTAAAAATTAATATATCTTCTACATGCATGAGAAAGTTAAAGAATACACAATGAGTAATCCTTCGATTATTTTGAGTTTCTACGCCTATGGCAACAGCCACTTGAGAAATTCATTGAATTTCTAGCATGACCACGCGGAGCATTTGATAGTTTTTTTTTTCATTTTATGATGACTGGGCTGTTTTAAATCCCTTCTAATCGTATTTTCAACGTAGACTTGGGTAGTAAAAAATATGAAAAATGTCTGGCGGATATTTTTTAATAAGCTTTTAGCTAGTGGGTAAGTTATATACATCTATCAACATTCATTAGTATGATATTACTTATATTGTGAATGTTGAAAGATTAATATCAATTTATAGTGATTACGGGCTTCTTCTTTGGATTGCAGACACCCTACATTGAAATGATAGAAAAAAAGTACTGCGGTTTATATTGTAAGGAGAGTACGACTCTGTGGGATGGTTTACCCTTCATATACCTGCCGCCCTGACCTGGGATAGAAAACAGTGTATTTTTAGATATATATTTAGTTGATATTATCTCTGGTTAGTTGTTCTTCTGAGATTAAAGAGATACAATTTGGCTGAGTGTATTTTAACGAATACGTTGTTTGATATAATTAAAAGTAGTGTAACCAGACATAAGTGGAATATCCTGCGTCTTATGATGGGAAAATCAAAGAAAAGAAGAGTAGACGACACCAAAGTTCTAGTTCGTCTAGCGACAATGATAGTGATTCTTTATGTAATCAAGTGGAAAAGTTGAAAAGGGAATTAAAAAAAGGATAAGGTTCTAATACCTATTTTTGATTCATTTTATGGAAATAATTCGACTCTTCAATGAACAAAAAATTATGTTGATCTGTTGCGTTGCAGTTATAATGAGGACGATATGTTGACCACAAAATGGGCTACTTCTAGGCTTAACCCCTTCACATCCAGGTGTACTTTAGAAAGATACTTCCACATACCAGACAAAACAAAAATTTAAATTATATAATATGATTACATAATGGCTAACATATTTAACCAGAGTTAAAATATTTCATAAAACTCAAAAACAAAATGGCGACAGTTATTGATATTCTAGGCATATACCGCATATACCGCATTTGGATAATAGTGTCATACCATAATATCCACATTTGGATATCCATGTAAAAATAATTTAATGATATATCTTTCGAACCTAAGTGCTTTATTACCATTTTTAATATAAAAAATACAAATAGAACGTATTGATAAACCGCATGAATAATGTTTATTTGTGGTATTCTTGGAAGTGTTCCTCACAACTTAGCCCTGGTTTATTTGGACACTCAATGCAAATATTCCTTGTGAGTTTCCTCTCGTTATGTTTTCGGCAAATAACGCAGATTTTTCGCAATGCCCGCTTTTTTCCCACTTCCTTTGGCAAGTTAACCATAACATGTCCTTTTTGTGTTCTATTTGAAGTCGAAGGGCGATTAACGCTTGACAAAGTATCCGTCACGTTGCGATATCCTTCACTGTATTTGTGAAAAATACCATTTCAGCACAATCTTATGTAGTCATTCATTGAAATATGGAAATCCTCTTTAGCGTTACAGTATAAAACACTAGAATTTAAAAGCATCTGAAGCATTAGTTGGAAGCCAACTTTTATAAACGAAGTGGAGCTTTTCCGCAAAGAATTGTAAGGCTCCAAATCTTGATCGACGGCGTCAACAGAGCCCATATTTTGATTATAATATTCAATGTGGGCAGGCTTTTTAAATAGAACTAGTTTCCCGCCTACCTTGTAACGAGATTTTTCACAAAACTCAGCAGTATGCTTACTTGTAAACAAGTATACATCCTTAAGCAGTTGCATGTCTGTTCGTATAAAGTTAGTATGATTGGTACGTTTCTAGTGGAATGCTAGTTAATTGAGCAGGAACTCGACGATTGCTTCTTATAGTTCCAGTCAAATGGGTTCCTTGAGTCAGTAAAAATTGCGAAAGCCGCACGGAAGTATACCAATTGCCCAAAATTACTTCTCGGCCACTAGTCAGTACATTTTGGGCTAAATGCACGACAATTCTTTCAGAAACTGAAAGGTTTTCGGTGCCTTGAATATGGGAGACATTGAAATTGTCTTTTCCTATGTACCAACAGAAGTTCCAAGAATATTCTCGCAAATGTGGAGCGCTTGGACACATTGCAAAAAGTTTTATGCCAATCCTACTTCTTTTTGTTTTTATATGTTGTCGAAAGTGCAACCTGCCTTTGTACAGCATCAAATGTTCATCGATAGCAAACACCGGTCCTGGGTCAACCAACGTCATGCAGTTACTTCTGAGCATAGACAAGTAAATTCAAAGTCTGGTCAACGGAGCATTTTTTCTTGCTGCTTCAGGTGGAGAAAATCAAATAAATTTCAGTATAGAAAGATATCTGTTTCGACTCATAATAGATTTATTAAAAACTTTTGGCCCAGCGCACAAAATGTTATTACTCCAGTAATCTGTAATGCGAGGGCACTTTACTAATCCAGTAAGAAAATGAAGTGCAATGAAAACATACATCTCTTCTTTATCGAGTTTCTTCCACTGAAGGCCATAAACTTTCTATGTACCTACTGGTATTTTGTTCAAAGTACATTTCTGCTTTTCTGTTCGTTCACTCACGTAATTTGGCTATTATATTTGGACTTAAAAAACATTCGAAACAATTGACTGGGTCTTTGCATTCTTCCAAATCAATGGCTGGGTGGAAATCATATTCATAGGAAAAATTATGGGGTGGTCTAGGAACTTAATCGGAAAAAGGGTCACTTAAAATCTGCCAATCGTCCATGGTCACGTTTTCACAAAGTTCATCCTCATCGATTTCCGAATATGTTTCATCAGTCTCACTAATTAACGAATTATCACCTAACTCGTACTCCGAATCATCACTACTATCTGTAGAAAAATCCTAATCATTCCTCATACTTAGAATTTGTTAAAATACAACAGTGTATGTCGAAAAAACACTGTATACGATAAAACAGACTTTCCCGCCAAAACGTAATTTTTAGGCGAATGCGTACCAACGTGGTTAACTATGTACTAACGTAAAAATATTCATTTGGATTTATTTTAGATATTGACAAATTTTTGGTGGGGATGGTTTGTGTGCGATACCAGTCGATTACATTCATTGCAGCCCTCCATGCCAGTTACCTGCTCGATAATATAAGCCATTAACAACGATATCCATATGTGGATATTATGGTACCCAGTGAGCATATTCACAATATCCATATATGGAGTACTGGATGTGAAGGGGTTAAGGGCGATACTAGGAAGTGGTATGAATCATCATCATTAAGGAAGCAAATCGAAAATTGAGTGCTGATGAAAATGTTATTGTTAGATATTTTCTAACGTTATCATATTCGGGAAATTGTTTGTAGAAGCCACTAATTATGTTTTCAAGCGATAGAATTTCTTATGATTAACAGGATTTAGGTAAAACAGATAAAGTTAAAAGATCTATAACTTGTAAATCAAGCGAACCACTGGCTTACAATCATCATCCGATATCCTAGTACGAAAAGGAAATTTTGGACTAACGAAAATAAGAGTCTGTTGGAATAACCAGGTAGTTCATGATATGCTTGGTAAATCCAAACACTTGAAGAAAAGAAGAGTCTGTTGGAGTAATCAGGTATTACATGATATGGTTGGAAGATGTAAATCTGGAGGGAATATGAAAAGCCTGCAACGCAGAGCTGTGGTGTGATATATTATTTTATATATATTTATGTATTAAAGATGAACCGGAGAAGGAGACTGGGTCGAAAGAGATTCAATTTGGTTGTTAAGAATAAAGGGTGTATTTTAACAAATACCTTGTTTGATATAATTGAAAGTAGTGTAACAATATGTATGCTTAATTATGAAGTTTTGGGAAAATAACTCATAAAGGTCGATTTTTCACCATGCCTTGAAATTAGAATCATGTATACGTTTCAATTTGGTGCATTTTTGAAAATATCGAATAAATAATACACAGTCAATCAAGATATTTCTTAACAATTATTGATGTAGTGTTGCTGTTGAAACGCGTCACTGTATTTAATCTAAAGTTTTCTCAATTTTTGTGTATTTAACAGAAGTTAACAAAATCAATAAGAGCACTGGTAGGATCCATGGTCGCTCCTCTATCCGCCACCAGAGGCGGCCGATAATCACTTCTCAACTACACCAAACTTTCAAGCATTCATTTTTTTGAACACCCAACTCTTTTTCATACTTATATTATTTACAATTTTCGAGCAAAAAAAGCAGTAGTGAAAATCGTGAAAAGTTTTCAACATATTTAGATCTACCCACTGAAATTCTTCAAAATTAAGTCCCACCTGTTGGTTACGTTCCTTCCTTCCTAATCCATTTGAACGATGAACATACCAGTATACAGTTTACAATGGAGGTGGAGGTGGAGGTTGATATCATAATCACCAAAAACCCAATAGGTAAAAAAATCACATAAAAATAAGCATTCAACAACATCATGCTCCGTCGTCCCCAATTTTTTCTTAATTCACTCCTCATCCAGAAAATCGAATCATTCTCACTTATATTAAAGAGGTGACCTACAAAATTAGATGAGTCTCTGAGTCCACAGGCATGAAAACCATCTTCACCAATGACAATAGCTATTTGTCTTACTAGGGAGGAAAGTGCCACTTTTCTTCTAGCACGATGTAGTTTACTTCTTTAGCCCATTGCTTATATTAGCTTCGTTCCAACAGGCGTTAGAACCGTTTTTGGTATCGTTCGCGCAAGTGCTGTATTTCATTCACGTTCCAACTTATTAAAGTATCGTTCTTGGGACTGCTAGGGACGGTATACAAACTGTACCTTCTGGAATGGGTGATAAAGTTGATGTGTCCATCCCAAATTCGAGTTTGCGCACTATACAGTACTTGAAACGATTCCAGCACGGTTCATAAATGCCAGTTGGATATTGTATAATATATAGTTTTTCATACCTGTCTTCAGATTTTTGTGGTAATAGGGTTAATGAGGCTAAGTTGGCTCGTTCCCTGATATTAGGTGGCGTATTTGTTAATTAAAAATCACTTGAATCGCTCTCCATTTATCAAAAAGTCAAGTTTAATGAACGTAACAACTTTGCACTCTAAAAGTCAATCGCAATATTTACTGTAGTGAGCGACAGCTAGCATACTGTTAGTTTTATTCGTAAGTCAAAAAACGTATCCAACAATCCTGAAGTTGAAATGGTTCTGGTAGACTTCGCGACCCTCGGAATTTTATGTTAATTTTAAATTTGTTTGATAGCTACCCTTAAATAAAGTAGATTAGAACAAAAATTTCGTTGGATCATTCAGAAATTACTTTAAAAATCACAAATTTAGTTCAAAAAATGATACTTTTTCAACACTATTTAATGATATTTACGATGAATATATTCACTTTAAACTGTAAAGGTTATTATCTTTAACTAAATTTAAGTCTGTTTCACAAAAAAACCGGAAGAAAATACTTTAATTTTGCCAATTTTCAGAAATATTTTGAAGTATACTATTTTCACTCGACACTTATAGGTTATAAACCAACACACTCAAATCTTATGTCTACGATCACAAATCATGATTGTTCTGTGATCAGGTGATAGCTAAGCGGCGTTGTCAAATGGTGTTTATTTTCTTTTAGGTTAAATTAATTTTGCATTGTAATAGATTACAGGAATATATAAAAATATAAAATAATTTGCATTTATAATCATAAAAATTGAAATATTAAGCATCCTTATCTTAGATTTGCTTTATTTCTTACATTAAATGTAAGAGTTTATAACAAACTTACTGCTGAGCCTAATACAGTTTTATAGCAATATAGTGAATAATATATTAATTTAATTTCTACATTATTAGTCGGTTTGGTTAGGTTTGGTTAGGTTAGGTTAGGTTTGGTTAGGTTTGGTTAGGTTTGGTTAGGTTTGGTTAGGTTTGATTAGGTTAGGTTTGGTTTGGTTAGGTTTGGTTTGGTTAGGTTTGGTTTGGTTAGGTTTGGTTAGGTTTGGTTAGGTTTGGTTAGGTTTGGTTAGGTTTGGTTAGGTTTGGTTAGGTTTGGTTAGGTTTGGTTAGGTTTGGTTAGGTTTGGTTAGGTTTGGTTTGGTTAGGTTTGGTTAGGTTTGGTTAGGTTTGGTTAGGTTTGGTTTGGTTAGGTTTGGTTAGGTTTGGTTAGGTTTGGTTAGGTTTGGTTTGGTTAGGTTTGGTTAGGTTTGGTTAGGTTTGGTTAGGTTTGGTTAGGTTTGGTTAGGTTTGGTTAGGTTTGGTTAGGTTTGGTTAGGTTTGGTTAGGTTTGGTTAGGTTTGGTTAGGTTTGGTTAGGTTTGGTTTGGTTTGGTTTCGTTAGGTTAGGTCTCAACACGTCATACTTTCTACTATCGTTAAGATTACATCAGCCAGAATCAAAAGCTTAATCTATATAGGTACATACATATTTATTAGCTTCCCCTTCTCGAAAAAAATACATATAATTTGTATTTCACATGAATTTTGAAAAAATTCATGTTGAATATAAAGTATTTAACTATTTTTCAAATAAAATATTGTGATATAGTGAAAAAATATTGTTTTTTGGATTTTTCTCTATAAATTCTGAATCTTCCACAATTTTTTTAGTAAAAAACCTTTTGTAATGCATTTCCTAGCCGTAACGAGTTACGGAAATGAGAACTGGCAACATTGTTCAATCCACCATCTGATATCTAGACATAATTGTCAAAAATTGTCAAAATTTAAGAAAAAATGGCGGATTTTTAGTACTTTCAATTGCGATTTTCTCTTTCAAAAGTACATGATCCAAGAATTTTTTTCTTTTAAAATGTTCTATAGAAATAGGGCTTTCTAATAAGAAAAAAATCGTTGCAAAATTCCGAGGGTCGCAAACCTTACCGGACCCGTTGAAATTTTTATTTGTAAACCTAACGTTGAAGTAACATTTATTATTATTTTTTACCAGAAATCAGGATATACAAGATGTTGTTGAAATTACAGGAACAATTTGAATATAATAGATTTAAAAGTTTCATCATTTACAACATAGTTGAAATTGTTGAATTTTGGGTGATAGGAATCATGAAAACACACGTTCGAACACACGAGTTTTACTTTTATCGAAATTAACGTAACATACAAATCAAAAATACTGAATGACAACTTCTAATGTCTGTGCTGACAACATTAGTGTCACTAAAAAAAATATAGTTAGCCGGACAAAAATAACTAGTTAATTAACACTTCCCCTTATTTGAAGTTAAGGCTGATCAGGATAATCCCAAATTTTCTCGAAGAACTTGAAGTCTTGGGCGGGGTACAGGTTTCGTCAAGATGTCTGCCAACTGTTGTTCAGTTCCAATATGGACCACAGGTCACCATTCCATTATTTATCCGGTCTCGGATAAACAAGTACTTCCTTTGAATATGCTTGGTTCGAAAGTGGAATTCGGGGTTTTCAGTGAGTTTTCTAGTTGACTCGTTATCAATTCTGAGAACAGGAACTGCAGACAAACCTATTAGTTCTTTGAACAACCGAGAAATCCAAATGGTTTCCTTCGAACCGAGATTTGCGGCAACAATTTCAGCTTCACAAGTTGAATCAGCAACCAATTCTTGACGTCGACTAAATCAAGTGATCGCTGCTCCTGTGAATTTTACAATCACTCCACTTATTGAGCGCATAGTATTTGGACAACCAGCCTCCCCCACTGAATGCAATGTCGTAGCGGGTTCCACTGGCTACATAAAGTAGAGCTCCAACAGACGAACGATAGGGGAAATCAGAAGCGTTTTCTGAACCTTGAATGCTGAACTTACCTAACCATTGGTGTGATAACCGGATTACATCCTTCCATGTTGAATCGTGAAAGGATTTTCCTGATATATGCCGATTGGCTGACCATAACGTCTCCACCACGTCGAATTATTTCAAGTCCAAGAAAGTAGGACACTTCTTTCACAACAATATCGAATTGTGTGCGTAGTTGTTGAATAAATAAGTCCATATCAAATTGGCTATTGGCTGCAATATAGTACAACAACGATTTTACCAGCAGGAGTGAGGCAAATATAAACGCAAGGATCTTCACGGCTCTGAAGAAATCCTAAGCCAATCATAAAATCATCAAACCGCTTGTTCCAACTGCGTGGGGCTTGCTTGAGGCCGTACAAGCTTCGTTTTAGGCAGCAGATTCGATTTGTTCCATCTTCATACCCTTCAGGCTGTTTCATGAAGATTTGTTCCAAAACGTCTCCATATAGAAATGCCGTTGAAACGTCAAACTGACACAACGTCATCTTTTCTACAGCTGCAATGGACAACACCGATTGAACAACTTCCAAACGTGCAACTGGACTACAGGTGTCTTCATAATCAATGCAAGGTCGTTGAGCGCATCTTTTGAAGACCAATCTCGCGGCGATACTTCAATACTTCCGTCAGGATTCCGCCTAACTCGATAGACCCACTTATTACTGATAGGCTTCTTTCCCGGAGGGAGTTCGGTCAATTCCCAAGAGTTATTTGTCAGTCCATTGCTGATTTTCACTCATTTTTATCCTCACATTGGACAGCTTCATCAAATGTTGTCGGCTCGTTTTCTGTTGAAAATACTTCAGCAAAGTTGGATGTGACGTAGTCATTTAGCCAATCGGGAGGTTTTCGTTCTCGAAATGGTGCTTGGTTGGCATAGTAGGTAAAGAGAACGAATCTGAACTTAAACTAGCTTCTTCATCCAAAATTTCGGTATCTGAATTAGGCTCTTTTTCCGACGTATCTTCAACAGGCTTCTCTCTGTCCACTTGATCCTCGTTAGCTTCACCAATTTCATTTTTCTTGACAGGCCAAACTGTTTCGTTATCGCAGTTTTCAACTTTCTCATAAAATATGACGTCACGCGAAACTATAACATCTTTTTCCTCAGGGATGTAGATCCGATAGCGCTCATCTCCAACATACCCGACGAGGTACCCAACCATTGCCATTTTACGTCTCTTTTGTGCAGGCAGATGGACATAGCATTTAGAACTCACAACTCGTAGATGTCTGATCCGTGGTTTCTGAGATTTTCCAACTCTATTTAAAATGTAGCCAGCAGTAGTGACCAGCTCAGCCCATATAGATGTGGGAAATTTCAGATCAGGATTCGCATACTTAAAGGTACGAGCCATTTCTATGATTGTTCTGTTTTCACGCTCCACTGCTCCATTCTGCTCGGATGTATAAGGGGCTGTCAATCTTTGGGTAACCCCATACTCCTTCAGAATTTTTCTGAGGAATTCCTTGACATTATGACCCAGGGTGCGTGCTTTAGCGAGAACCTCACGCAGTGCTTCCTTGACGGCTGATTTCTCTTTGGCGACAAAACAATATCTGTACATGGAGTAATGGTCCTTGATGACAATCAAGTAGTAACGATCATTGAATGATGGGTCAAAAGGGACGCACACATCACCCGATAACAGCTCACCAGGGGCCGAAGCTTGCATTTTGGTACCGAATGGTAAACAGTGTGCTTTTCCAAACTGACACGGCTCGCAAATCTCGTTCTTATCAGGCACTTTGATACCAGGTTCAGTATTGAGCTTACAACGGATGTAACGCTTGTCCATGTATCCCCAGCGATGATGATAGAGCTGAAGAACCCGGTCGTCTTCAATTACACACAGACGTCTGCCGGTCGAACTGTGTGAAATGAGGCTTGGTAGAGAGTTCCACCCAAGTTCCGAGTACCCTTAAAGATTAGCTTTCCCTTAACACTGGAATGACACTCAGTGTCCGTAGACTCAAACTTGCTGTCATGGTTCCGATCATGAGCCGCAAGGACATCCACAAGGTTTCGTGATATTTCAGGCACATACCATACATCATTAAGGGTGAATACCTTCAGTTTTTCACCGACATAGTTAGCCACTTCAATCGTTCCGCTGCCAAGAGCTTTGATGACTTCCTTTTCCGCAGCCTTGACTGTAGTGAGAGCATCTACTGGAAACGGCTTATAGTCTGTGAACCAGTGCAGATTTGGCGAAATGTGTCGAGTTGCACCATTATCTATCCACCACTGGTCATTTGTGGTAGTCAGGTTGACGTTATTACTCATAGAAACCGGCGCAACACTTGTATCAGTAATGTTGGCTTGAGATTTATTTAATTTACACCTACTGTTACCAGCTGAACCTGAACCAATACCACCAGCTCGCACTGGATATGGAGGTTTCCCATCGGCTTTCCATTTTGGACATTGGCGCACCCAGTGACCCAGTGACAATACTTGCATATCGAATGATTAGGTTTCTTCTGTTAACCACTAGGAGTGTTAATAACGTTCAGAATATCTCCAGATTTTGACGCCGGTACAACATTACGTTCATGAAGAATCAAAGCCGCCGAAATATCTTCAATATTTTTATCTTGGTTCGCTTTCAGCAGAAGATAGCTAGATTTGAACGACTCAAATCGCTTAGGTAAAATGTGCATGACTTTTGAAACAAACAGCAACTCGAGAAAGGCTTCAACGGTTTCAATTTTTCGCGTTTTTAGACCAGCGGAAAATTCACGATGTTGATTTTTAACTCGTGATAACGTAGATGGAGCATCTTCGGTATCATCCCATTCCATGCTAAAAAAATCGAGACATTAACGAAACAGCACAAATAACAACAAGAATAACTAGTTCTCCAACAAAAATAGGATGGAGGAAAAGTACTTTCTATACGGGGTAGGAGGAAAAAATATTTCCCATTTAGTTCCAATATATAACATTAAATATGAAAAAAATACATCTTTGGCATTAACTGTTTAACATAATAATTAACCAATAAATTACTAATTGCAAAAATTATTGATAAAACGAAACAAAAGATTAATTTGTGGCTGGTCGAAAAAAAATATACACCACTCAAACTCGTTGATGACTAGACTATTAAATAAAACTATACCTCAATGAGAAATTCGACTCCTGAAATAACCCCGTTTTGTTAATCTAGGTCGCTAATATAATTACCATGCCGAGTTCATCCCCTCAAGTGTCATCAAAAATTCACACTATAATATTTTCAACCCGCATCGGGGTGGTATAACTGCTATTTAAGGGTCGCTTAAACACGCGACCCGTATACCGACACATGGCTTCCAGCCAGGGGTATTAGGAGATTATAGGACAAGGGATGCGTTAATAACATTGATTTTTTTAAATTCATTGTAGTCGTGACTACCTAAACATGACAGCAATAAACAGAAACGGCTGATTAAAATTGTTTTTAGTACATTTATTCATAGAAGTCTTAAAATTATTTAGTATAAAGTTGGGAACTTTAGGATCGTGGACGGCAAACAAGTCACTACTACTTATAGCATCGCTAATCATTTTTTCGACTAACTTACTGGAAAACCATATGAACACCAAAAATAGGGCGGAAAGTATTGTTTTGCAGTCCAAGGTCGGAAATTTCTTAACGCTACGATTTTTGAAGTTTTTCATCATCTGTCACTTGTGTAGGTACCTTGACGTTTCACGTATTTTTTTTTAATTAAACGTCAGTGTATGTAAATTTTTTTTGTTATATTTCCCTATTTTTTAGGGTATTTTGTAGACAAAAAACTGTGTGTAACACAAGCAGGTAACGCTTTAGAAACACTTAACTATTAGCTACTATTACCTAATAGTTTCGGGCCTGCTATATCTGATTTTTTGCCCTTGTGACACAATAGCTATTTGTATAACAAGGGAGGAAAGTGCTACTTTTCCTCCCGAGGATGAAGTAATCATTCAAGGGAGGAAAAGGCACTTTACTCCCATGTTATACATATGATTTTTCCTCCTCCCTCAAATAACAAGAAATTTTAAGATAATTTATTTATGAAAGAATTAAAAAAAATTGTCCTCGCCGGAATTCGATCCAACACCTACAGGCCTATCATGAACAGTGAGCTGTGCTCCAACGCGTTGCGCTACCGAGACTTGCGGAATCATGAACATAACGTATTGCTGAAGTCAAATTATTAATGTAAAAATCGTTAAATTAAAATAACAATTTATTGTTTTCTACCATTTTGCAAAATACTGGGTGTTCTTTAATTAAACGGTAAAATTTATACTTATATAATAGAATATAGTTTAGGTCGTCAATGCCGTATACGTTATTTCATTGATGACGTACCATAACCTCACTTTTACTTTTCCTCCCTAGTGAGGAAATAGTAATTATGCGCCAAGGTAGAAAAGCTTCGCTTCTCGGTCTTTAATGGATCCGAGACATTAATACACTTTTCTACCGTGGCTCATATAGCATTTTTTTCACTACTGGCATTTTATTTTTTTAAATATTAGTTTGTCGACTCCCGTTTCACATGACATGACAGCTGTGCACAAGTTAACCTCACATTCTATTAAATGGATTGAGATTTAGTTACAATCAAGTAGGCTCTGTATTTTTCTACCTTGGTTAATAATGAACAACTTTACTACCTCAACAAAAGTCAATAAAGTTAGGTTTAGAGGCTAGTAGTGAAAAAAGTACTTTTTCTACAACTGCTATGAAAAGTGACGTATTTCTCATACCTTACTTAATTTTAAAACCAAATATTGCTCATACTGTGAGAAATATCATTTCTCACGGCACTTTGCCCACCCACATACATTTATATGAAGAATCAAATAAAATGGACAAAAACTTAGTAGGCTTCTGTCATCTTCAAATACCTACTTAGTTGTCACGAAACTGTCAGATTAATTAATATGACGGAGAATTTAGTGAAAAGAAATGACGTTCCGGATTTGACCATACAAAATTGTACAAATTTCACCATCAACTATAATTTTAAATAAAATTATTTAACAGTATAGACAGATACTTTAGTGTTATTTTTGTTTTACTAACCATAAAAATAAATATTAAGTTACTTTACTTGTATTCTTTAAATTTGTGCAGTTGTAGAAAAAGTTTAGTGTGGAACATGTGGGGAAAGTACTTTTCTCCCTTGTTGCACAATATACTATTTCCACCCTAGGGAGGAACTGCCCGTCTGGGGGCGGGCTCAGAAGAATACCCCCAGGGGATAGCCCACCTGTCGTAAAAGGCGACTAATAGGTTAGATTCCCAGGAATCTAGAGGAGTAAACCTCGATAAAAAAACAGCAACATAGGGAAGGCAGCTATGTTGTGGTGTAGTGTAGGCAACGGAAGCCACTGCGTCCGGAGGCAACCGTGAGAAAAAGCCTAGAGGAGTAAACCTCGATAAAACAATCCGTAATCTACGTTGTTAGCTACCGTGGAAATGGATGAATGGCTGCGCGAAAGTCAGTCAGAAACGGTGCCTCCGGGATACCTGGTGACCTCCCGGAGTAACCAGCCTTACCACCACAAGCGGGGCTCTGTGGTGGTGGACATTTAATTCCCTAGCTACTCGTGGGATGGAATATGGAAAAAGAAGAAAGAAAAATAGAACAGGAGGTTATGGATGAAGAAAGGCAAGGAAATGGAATTTTTGGTGAATCGACGAAGGTAAAACGAACGCCTGATAAGGCGGGGGAGACGAGAGGGTGGAGTGATACTGGAGTAAAGAGAACGGAGGTATCGCCTCTGGAGGACAAGGAACAGAAGAGGAAACTGAAGGAGAAAGGAAACAAGGAAATGGAGAATTGGAAGGAAGAAGAGAGGGAGAGTGTAGAGAGATTGAAGGATATGGTAAGGCGACTGGAGGAGAAGGTGGAAAGGCTGGAGGAAGAGAAGGCAGCGGCAGAGGGGCGGGTCAAGGAATTGGAGAGGTTGAGGGGGGAGGACGATAGAAACGGGATAATGCAAACACGATGGGAGGTGGGGCAAAGAGACTGGGAAGGATGGCTGGAGGTTAGAGATAGGGACTGGGATGGTAAAGAGGGGGAGGGATTAGAGGTGAAGGTGGGAAATCCAATATTAGGGGATGAAAAGGTAAAGGTGGTATGGGTGACCAAGGAAGACAGTGGAATGGAGAAGGGAATACAGAGGATGTTTAGGGATAGGTACCCGATGCTACGGGGAAAAGGAGAGGAAATGGAGTGGGTCAAGGAGCTACGCACTACGGAAAGGAATGGGGTAAGGGTGAAGACGGAGGAGTTGATCTGTCGGATGGAGGGAGATTGTAGGGATGAGAAAAAGGTGTTTGAGCTGATGAGTCGACTGTTTGGGGTAGTGGGGAGCAGGGACAGCATTGGACTCCACAGGCTTGAGCAGGTAGAGGTGGAGGTGCTGAAGAAGATGATGGCGTGGGTGAGAGGTGGTGGAGAGGTGGCGGTGGTAACAATCTATACAGATGGGGAGAAGGAAAAGGAGGGTAGAAATGGGGCGATAATCCTGAATGATATTGGGGAAGTCGATCAGGAGAGGATCGAGAGGATTAAGAAGGGGTTGAGGGAGATGACAGGGGAGTGGGTGGATAGACTCAGAGTCTCAAGAAATAGGGAGGTGGTAATAGAGGCAAAGAAGGGGGTTGAGGTGAGGGGAATTCTGGGGGAGGTAGGAAGGGTAACAGGAGCTAGGGTGGTCGAAGCGGGGAGGGGAACAAAAACCATTAAAATGGTAGGGATAGAACCGTGGATGGAAGATGAAAAGGTGAGGGGGAAAATAGAGAATTTGATTGGGAAAGGGACAACGGTGATTAAAGTGGTAAGGGAGAGGAACGGGATGAAAATGGCGGTGGTGAGGGCGGAATGGGAAAAAGCGGTAGCCTTGTTGAAAAAAAAGGAGATTCGATTGGGGTGGAACAGGGTAAATATTATAGAGGAAAGAGAGGATGACAGATGCTTTGGATGTGGGATAAAGGGCCATAAAGTAGCAGGGTGTAAGATGAAGGTAGTCAAGGAGAGGAGTAAGTGTTGGCTTTGTAAGAGCGAGGATCACATGGCGAGAGACTGTCGGCAGGCCTTCCTTTGTAGGGTATGTGGGGAAAGGGGACACAAGCCAGGGGAGATAGAATGTAGTAGGGGAAGGGAAGAAGTAGAAGGAGACGATGGAAAAGGTGAAGGAAAAAATGGGAGGGACCCTCTGGACCCCTCAGAGGGGACGAGTCTGGTCAAATAGGAGGAAGGGGACAGCATTGCGCGGGAAGGAGGAATGTAGGGGATGTATGGAGAGTGTTACAGATAAATTTAGGGAAATGCAGGATAGCGCATGATATATTGGATGAAGTGATTCTTAGGAGGGAAGTGGATGTAGTGTGTGGATCCAAGGTGAATGCTAGATATGTGGGGAAGCAGGGATGGATTATGGACGATACAGGAGAAGCAGGCATAAGAGTGGTGGGGGATGGATTGAGGGCGGATGGAGTGAGGAAGGGAAATGGATAGGTGGTAGTGCGAATGGGAGATATGGTGGTGTACAGTGTGTATATAAGCCCAAATGTCAGCCTGGAAGAATATGAGAGGAGCATGACAGGATTAGAGGACGATCTGAGGGTGTCAAAAGGAAAAAGGAGGATCATAAGGGAAATGGTGGCAGGGGACTTCAATGCGAAGAATACTATATGGGGGGGGGGGAAGAAAACGGACAGGAGAGGGGAGATAAGATAAGATAAGATAAATATGGGGCTTAAGTGCTTCTGAGAGCCTCTCCACTACGACCTTTGCAGATCTATTGTGTATGCCCTCCTGTAATTCTAGAGTTCCTTGTCTAAACCCGTCCTTATTACTAGACGGATGGCGTACCTCAGGTCCTCCATATATTGGGAGGGTTGTGGTTTTTCCTCCCCTATCGTTGAAAACCTCAGCCTAGTCAGGCCTTCGCAGTAGCACAGTATGTGTACTGGGGTTTCCTCATCTTCTTGGCAAAACCTGCATATGGTTGTTTCTGCCAATCCGATGTTGTTCATGTGTTTGTTAAGTCTACAATGCCCTGTAAGGAGCCCAACCAGGATCCTGATTGTTTTCCTATTCTGACTCAGTAGATACTCCGTAAATTTTGGCGAGGGTTCCTTGATGAACTCTTTGGCCTGCCTCATTTTTGGCGCCTTGTTTCACCATTCTCGAGCCTGATTTTTTATCCAAGTGCTGCTATTTGTTTTTTGCAGCGCTTTCGCTATGCCACAGAAAGGTTCTGGGCCAATGGGAGAACAACCTGCCCTTTCTTGGGCTAGAGAGTCTGCCTCTTCATTTCCCTTGTGATCTGAGTGGCCTGGTACCCAAGCTACGGACAGTCTATTACGACCACCCAGCTCTTGTAGCGTCTCCAAGCAGTCCCAAACAAGTTTGGAATTTATCTGCATGGAGCTGATTGCTTTTATAGCCGCCTGGCTGTCGGAGAATATGGCAATGGTCTTTTCCTCAAACTCTTGCCTTAATAGCTCCACTGCACAGTGCTGTATTGCTGCAACTTCTGCCTGGAATATCGTCATGTTTACCCAAGCTCAGTGAGACTCTTATCTTTGGCTTGGCTATATATACTCCTGCTCCTACACCTTCCTCGGTTTTTGAGCCATCTGGAGAGGAGGAGACGGGAGATCCTTGAGGAAGTGTTAACATCCAACGGGTTGGTGGTGCTGAATGATGGACTACTGCCCACCTTCGTGAGGGGTGACGGGGGTTCATCATTCATTGATATAACAGCATGTGATGAACGGCTGTGGGAAAGAGTGTTTAGTTGGGGGGTGCTGGAGGATGAGGAAAGGTTGAGCTTACATAGGTATGTGGAGACGAATATAAGGAAAGAGAGAAAGGATTTAGGGGAAAAGTGGGAATGGAAGTGGACGAAAGCCGAGGCAGAGAGTATGAGGAAGAAAGTAAGAGAAGAGATAGGAAAGGGACTTGGACATGATGCAGATGAATTGTACAATGTGATACAGGGCTGCAAAATAGAGGGAAAGAGGGGCAATAGGCGTGAGCGGAGGGCCAATTACTGGTGGAATGAGGAAATAGAGGAGCTGTGGAGGGAGTGTAAGAAAGAACGAAGATGGATGCTGGGAGGAAGAGGAAGGATAGAGGGAAGAGGAAGATATAAAGAGAAGAAGAAGGAACTGGAGCGTAGAGTGGAGAGGGAAAAAAGAGGGAAGTGGGAAGAGTTACTGGGGGAATTGGAAAACAATCCATGGGGAAAGGCGTATGAGATAGCGGTGAAGAGGATGGGTGGAAATAGGAACGAGGTTCTAGAGGAGGATTGGGAGAAGGAGATTATAGAGAAATTGTTCAAAGGGGGAGAAGTAGGAATGGGTGGCAGAATTCAGGAAATCCAAGATACAAGGGGGTAGTGAAAATGAGGGGGATAAGGCCGGTAGAGAAGTGGGAGGTAGAGGATTGGGGGAGAAACATTAAAGTGAGAAAAGCCCCAGGGATAGATGGCCTGAGGGGTGATATGGCGAAGAGGCTGTTGGATGACAATAAGGAGTACTTCTGGGAACTATTCAACAGGGTGCTGAGGGAGGAGGAGTTCCCGGAAGGATGGAAGGTAGCCAGGGTGATACTAATGAAGAAGGCGGGTAGAGAGGGGAAGCGGGCGGGGGACTATAGGCTTATCAGCCTGCTGTGTGGTATGGGTAAATTGATGGAGGGGATAATAAGGGATAGGATTGAGGAGGAAGTTGGTAGGAATGGGGGTTTTAGGGTAAACCAGCACGGGTTTACGAAGGGGAAATCTTGCATCTCGGCACTGAGCAAGGTGATGGGTTTGGTGGAAAGAGCTAGGGAGGGCAGCTGGAGGAAGAAGAAATTGGCCCTACTCGTGTTCTTCGACGTCGGGAACGCGTTCAACAGTGTCAGCAAACGGGCAGTGTTGAGCGCGTTGCTGAGGCTTGCAGTGGAGCAGGGGTTGGTTAACCTGGTGGAGGACTACCTGACGGGGCGTGTGATTGTAGACTCCAGAGGGAGGAGATATGAGATGGAGGCTGGAGTGCCTCAGGGCTCGGTTCTTGGACCGACGCTCTGGAAGTGTGTGTTTGATGAGGTTTGTGGGATAGTATGTGAAGAGGGATGTGAGATTACGGTGTATGCGGATGATGTGTGTCTGGTATGTACGGCAAAGGGAGAGGCGGAGATAGAAAGAAAGGCGGAGAGAATGTGCAGGAAGATTGTGGAGAAGATAGAGCGGTGCGGACTGGAAGTGGCGGAAGAGAAGACGGTGGGGTTGCTAGTGAAGAGACGGAGCAGGGCAAGGGAAGTGGGGGTGATGGTTAAGGGAAGGAGAATTCGCATGGAGGAGTCTGTGAAATACCTAGGGGTGTGGTTGGATAGCCAATTATCCTTCAAAACCCATATGGTAAAGGCGACAGAGAAGGGTAAAGTGAGGGCAGCATGGCTGGGGAGATTGATGTGTAATGTGAAAGGGCCGGGAGAGTGGAAGAGGAGGGTAATTGGTAGGACGGTAGAGCAGAGTATGCTGTATGGTGCGGAGGTGTGGGGTGAAAGAGCGGGGGTGAATGCGAGGGCTAGGCCATTTCTGCGGGTGCAGAGAGGGATACTGCTGAGGGTGGTGCAGGAGTACAGGTCAGTGGGTGGACTGGCAGCAGCGGTGCTGGCAAGGTCCTACCCATTGGACGTGTTGGCTAGAGCTAGGAGCAAACGCTGGAGGGGTGCGACCAAAGAAGAGGTACGGGAATGGATGGAGGAGGAAATGGAGAGAAGGTGGGAGGAGTATGAGGGCGCACTAAAAGGAGCGATTGGGAATAGGAGAGATTGGATGGACCGGAAATTCGGAATATGACGGTGTGAGCGGAAAGTGTGCGAGGGACCGCCGTCTGTCTCGAAGTATGCTAGGGTAGTGATTCCGAGGCGGGGGTAACGGCGAGTTTGAGGTGGGTTTGGTTGGTAGGCAGCTCCTTGGGGATCAGTCCAACACTGTTTGGGTCCTGGACCCATTCGAACATGAGTTTCCCATCTCGGCCCGAAAAAAAAACCCTAGGGAGGAAAAGTACGACTTTGCTCCCTACAATGAGGCCAGGAAATGTATACTTTGGATAGAGGTAGGCGGAAGAAGCTATTTGTTTAACAAGGGAGGAAAGTGCTACTTTTCCTCCCGAGGATGAACTTTACGCCCAGTTAGTTTTTGAACACATACTAAAGTGATTTATGAACGCACCTTGACAGATAAAGTAAATTTGCAAGGCCTTGTTAAGATCTTGCAAGAAATGAGAGAAAAACCGTTAGAATATTGGATCAAAGAAGCTACACCTGTATCAGAAAAGTTGGAAATTGAGCCGGTTCTTAAAAACAAACGAGTTTCCAAAAAGAAAAAGCAGCACAATGAAATCTGAGAAGACGAAACCAGAATGCTAGATCCGACTATTTTTAAAAGATATAAAAGTAGTGTTTGACAAAATTTTAACAGAAATTGAGACAAGAGCAGAGAGTGCGAAGAGTCTACATGAAAAATTCGCCTTCCTCAGTGGCCACGCCTTTTTAAATATGTCGACAGAAGATCTACAAAAAATGTTGCCGAATGAGCCGATCTAGCTTTAAAATATTCAAAAGATTTGAATGCAGTTGGTTTTTGCCAGGAACTTGCCGTTATTAAAGAGCTAGTACATGAAATTAACGAAAAATCAATTGCCTTTGACCTGTTACAACATCTGTACAAGCATGACTTGCAATAAGCGTTTCCCAATATTAGCTTTAAAAATTTATTGCATATTACCAACAACATCTGTAAGCTGTGAGCGAAGCTTCAGGACCCTAGCCATTGAAAACAAAGCTGCCTATGCGACGGACTTTGAGGAGCTAATAGATTATTTCGCAGAAAATAAAGTACGCTGTGTAAAGTTGTAGACTTTCCTGGTTATAAATTTTTTCTGTGTTTCTGTTTTATGTCACAAATGAAAGTTATTAGCTAATAGATAATAATAATAATTTAAATTTATTGAAGGATCACTAAAGGATGACAAATGGTCACAGAAAATGCTACTAATTGGTCAGTTTTTCTCAAACACTGAAGGGAGGGGGCGCCTCTATAAAGTTTTTGCCTCGGTTCGAAAAAATCGTGGATCTGGGGCTGCGAAATTGCAAAAAAGGCTGAAAAGGCAACGCAAAACCTGTTACCGAGAAAATCCAGAGAGTCATGCGACAAAGAATATGACCAATTTTTGAAGAAAGAAGAAAATGCTGTAGAAAACATTAACGAAACTGATGTGCTGTTGGGGAACTTTAATGATTTATACGAAAAAAAATTCCCGAACTCTCTGTGTGCTAAATATTCGATGATAAAGAAGACTTTAATGGTAAATAAGAATATTAATATTTGTAATTTCCACAAATTATGCGAGTATTTAAAGCAAAGGTCAAAAGGGTAACAACCGAAAAAATCCAGTTTGTTATCTAGAGAAAATGTACTAAAATTTATTCATGAGGCACCAAATGAAACGTTTTTAATGAACAAGGTCGCATTATTATTTGGTGTATTTGGAGGATGTCGGCGGCAAGAACTTGTAAATATATTAGTCACACATATAGAAAATCAGTCTTTGTTGTAACGGTGCCAGAAACCAAAACTGTCAAAAAACGAGCTTTCACCATCGTTGATGAAGACGAAATGCAGAGTTTGAAACTTATAAGAGATTATATTTCTTTGCGGCCACATGGCTGCTCAGAAAAAGATTATTTTTAATCTACAGATAAGACCGCTGTACTGTACAACCTGTTGGAAAAAGCACATTTGGGAAAATTCCCTGTATTAATGCAAAATATTTGGGTTTGAACAACCCTGAAAAGTACACTGGTCATTGTTTACGTCGAACGTCGGCAACTCTTTTAGCAGAATCTGGAGCAAGTATGACTACGCTGAAGCGCCATGGTGGATTGAAGAGTACCACAGTTGCTGAAGGATATTTAGAGGACAGCTTATCCTCAAAAATGAGGTTTCAAGGATGTTGGCAGGCGTACCATCTGCAGGATCTCGCATTTCCTTACAGAAACTAGAGACCCAGACGATGAATCATGAGTCAACCTTTGCTGCAGGAAATTTAGCTATCAGCGGAACCTTCCAGAATTGCCAATTCTATGTAAATACAACCAAATAAATAAACGTAAATTTATATTTTGTTAATAAAAAATGTTAATCGAAAACTGTTTTTTGCGCCTTAATCCCCGCGTGGCCCATAATGTGTACTTTAAGTCCGCACGGGCATACAGTAATCCATTATGTAGGCGGTACCTAAGGTATAAAAACACAATAATATACTGGTACGACATAATAATACTATTTTGTGTTCGGCGCAGGTTATTATAGGCTGTTACACGAATATACGCCTGTTTCGATTTGAGTACGATGGATTACGGTATGACAGCACTGAAAGCAACATTTGTGAATCCCCCCAATATTAAATAAGAAAATTTGTTTGTTTTTTTATTTATTGAAATATCACTATTTTATTTATTGCTCTAATATGAACCACTATCGGTATTTTTGCTTGGATTGCTCGTATATAATGATGCCAAAAGAGACTGCAACTAACATAAATTTTCGGTGGGAATTTAATAAATAAATTTAATTATGCTGTAAAATATTTTCCATCGTAAGATTCACAGTTGGAGTCAGGATCACTATCGCTGCTGTTCTCAGTATTGTAAATTATGATTGGATTAATTTAATTAAACTGAAAACAGGTAGACGAATAATCATTATTACCAAACATATTAGAGTCTAATATTATTAATAATTGAAAAAAATCACTTCGTTATTACGAAAATAAGAAGTCGCCTATGAAAATGATTTAAGTGCATTTCTTTCGCCAAAAGTTATATTAGAGGAATTTACTTTTGTACTTTATAAATGCGGTTGTATATATCCAGTTGAAATAGCGTATATCACCATTGGAGAAGAGCCAATGCAAGTTTTTTTATGCTTTGCTTTGCTCGTTCTCGGATTTGAGTCAGATTCACAATAGAAACTCGACCGCCACTTCGACTTGCTCAAGTAGCTGCAACTGACTTAAGCATCGCTTGGTTCAGGTTTTGACCCCATATTACTAATTTTTGATAATATCACTTAGGTTTGGTTTTATTGTTTCGTAGAAAGTACAAAAACAAAGCTATACCATAATACATCAAGTCAAAAGACTGTTTTGAACGTGATTTTCTCATGTCAAGATACGTTTACATTGAAATTGAAATTATTTGACAGATGATTATCTGGTCATTCAACTACATTGAATTGTGTATTTTGTGAATTGAATGATGCATGATTTTAAAACAATTTCTGGTTATAATTGTAAGTAAACCTATACTATTTTACTCATATTGGGTTCATTGCTCCCATATCCATAATGTTTCGGAGTTCTTAGGTACTTATTCTCAAAAAATGGATTTTCACATTCACAATTTAAATATGTACCTACTCAGAGAACACAGAATGACATAACCTTAAAATTTATAAATTACGAATTTTTGCTAAATCTCGACAAGCTGCTTGGACATATTATATGAATTGGGCGTGGGAGTGACTTTGAAGAAAATTTTTTGATAGTTCTAACAACCAATCAAATTTTGTCATTTTGTGTCATATGAAACAATTTCAACCAATCATGTCAATATTACACTGAACATTTTTTTCATCTGTCAAATTTGACATTTCAACAATGTTCCGACTATTTTTTGATTGTTGTTTTAGCCAATGAGCATACAATTAGGCGATAATTTTGCACTAGTGCAAAATTATCAGGTCCTTTAAAATAAATGCAGTCGTAATTGTAAGCGTTTATTATTTATTAAAGTAACATGAAAACTGTTAAACCTAGTTATTGAAATTTTTACAATTAAAAACACAATTATTGAAATTTATGACTGAACCAGTCGAAGTTTGTTGTTGGTCAGAAACAACGTTACTTGAAGCAGAAGTTGAAACTGAAAAAACACTAAACTCGTTGTTTTCACTGTTTCTCATTTTCTTTATTATTTCCTAGTGAAACTCTTTATCGAGTTGTAAATAAGGTTTTATTGAACTGACATTTCCATGTCCCGTTATTTTCGTTAGCTGGTTTTAGTTTACCCCAACCTTGGCTAGATGGCTTGCGGCAGTTGCTCTGTGAGAATGGTTTGTAAATTTGAACTTTTCGCTATCGAGACCTGCTTTTTGGACTGACAGCTTTGTCCATTTTGCGATCTCATTTCTGCCAACTGGGATGTTCTTGAACCATATAACATTATTTTGCCATTCTCGATTCGGTGTAAGAAACAGATGGTTCGTCTTCAAGTTAGATCCTCGTTTTGACAAAACTTTTTTGTATAATCTTAAAGAAAAAAAGCTTTGATAAGAAAAATTAAATAAAAAAACGGTTGATTTGACCTTCCTAGCGGGGCAAATGTCTTCATTAGTAGTGTTTCTGATTAACCATTTACTGTCTGTTAATCTGCGGCGATGAATCGATAATTTTTGACAAATCTGCTCTCATGCAAGTTAAACTGAAAAAGGCACTCGAGCGCTCCTCGCACTCGTGCTCTTTTTCAACTTTACTTGCATTCGAGCATCTTTCCCAAATATTTTCGATAATTTTCATTGCACTAGTTAAATTACAACTGATTATTGCATTCAGTGCAATTATCAATCAGTATGACAACACTATTGAGATTGACAACTTCATTGCAAATAAATTTGTTTGATTGTAAGAACAGTCGGGGTAATTGTCGACTCGTTTTGATATCAGTTTATGAGAAAGACGTACTGGGCAGCTTTGTCTTTCACTATTGGAAACCAACCATTTACTACTTGTACAGCTTTTAGAACCACCTTGGCACGTTTTAATGAACACCGGATTGTATTCAATTCCAATTCGATTTGTTGGAGTGTCATCGTTATTTTTCTCGATTTGGAAAAAATCCACCAGACAAGCAACTGCCTCTCCTCCTCGACACGCTAATTCTACAGCAGTAGGTAAAATTTACGCATAAGACCTTCAGGAATATTTTCATCCCATAGCAATATTATTTTGTTAACTTCAGACAAATTTAAGGAAACTGAGCTGGACTTACGTTTACAAGGATCTACTTGTAGTTTCTTCCTGTTAGCATCGCGGGCATCTCTAAAACTGATATAGGAACAGAGCTTGGAATCCACGGAGCTAGGCGGAAATCTACGCTATCGACTCGTCTTTGCAAATGAACTCTGAAAAGACTATTTATATATAACGGTGAATATTAACAAATTTCTAAATGATTAATAAATCTACGATTCCAACGAACGTTGAAATGGATGAGTAGTCACTACCATACCTATAACGCTTGTTATCATTATAGTAATTTTATCGAAAATCGGTTGACAATATGCCCTTATTAAATTTATATTGTAGGGGTGTGCTAATTTAAATATTCCAGTTTTCACATAGTTAAAATATTAAAATGGTTACCACCAGTGCAGTCCGAACTTTGACAAATGCCGCGGATACCTAGGTTGGGTTAGATTAGGTTTGCATAACGAAAAGAAACAGTGATAATAAGTATTTTGTTTTTATTGGTATTTAAATAATAATATCACATTTTATTTCTCGTTCGTAGGACATCTTAATAATCCTAGAGCATCAAATTCTGAAAAAAGGATATCTGAATATAAAGGCTAGCTATAATATTTTTTATGTCACATCAGTACACTATTGTGTTTTTATACCTTACATACTATCTAAACAATGGATTACTTTATGCCCGCACGGTCATAAAGTACAAATTATGGCCTGCGCGGGCATTAAGGCGCAAAAAACAGTTTTCGATTAACTAATTCTTTATTAACAAAATATAAATTTACGTTTATACATTATTTGTTTGTATTTACATAGAATTGGCAATTCTGGAAGTTTCTACTGATAGCATTGTCTGAATCTCTAGATTCTGTAAGGAAATAGGAAATGCGAGATCCAGACGCAGATTTGCTACAAGAGAAAAATTTACGAGCACCGAAGGTACCGAATTAAGAAGCAACACTACCATCTTCCACAACATCAGCAAACTACCCCCTGTTGAAAAAATTGGTCTTGTGGGAAAAGACCTAAATTTTCGGAACAATAATTTATTTTTTTGATATATATATATATATATAATTGTTTTGCATTTCTATACTTTGTTGATGCACACCTTCGTATTAGGTATTATAAATGAAAATAACCAATTAACTTATACGTTTAAATAAAACAATATTCGTTTAAACTTATGAATTTCATTCATAAAACATTTTATTTCAGATTTATAAATCGGGGATCTTTTATAGCATGATTACACATAAACGAATAGATTTGCAATTCTTCCTTCCTAACTGCTCTTATTTTCGTTTGAAAAACATTAATAATAGCAAACTCTTCTTATTATATCCGTCATAACTTGATATCATATTTTAAAGCAACCATTACTGCTCAGGGTATTTATACTTTTCTTCTACTCGATATATTTTTGTTAACTCCATCCTCCTTGTAGAGAATGTAAAATTAACGGGAACGTTCATTTCACAGCCACGTTTTCAAGAATCCTGGGGAAGTTGTATAAAGTTCAATACATTATACGCTGCAAAAGCCCTTTGAGTTCTCGGTAGTATTCGAGTACCCTTGTTAACAGCAAATTATCTGCCATTTTAGTTTTAAATAAGTTAAAGTGACACCTGACTTTTTTAATTTTCAGGATGGAGACTTTTTATGAAAAAATTTTTCACTGAACACTGTTTACACTACCACTACACCAACTCTAACACTTTACACTATCTTACGCGCGTTTCGATAACCAAGTTATCTTCTTCAGAGACTGTTAGTGTTGGTGTAGTGGTAGTGTAAACAGTGTCCAGTGTCAAGTATCGCCAACGGTTCCAGAATTCCCAACTTAAAAATTTTTTGTTTAGACATTAAATATATAGTGATTTTTTTTCAATTTCTTTAATTTATTCCACAGATTCCACAATCACTAAAATATTTTTATGTCATATTCACTTTAACTAATAACTAAAGTCATTTCAAAAAATTTTAATTCTAAATTATGGATTTGTGTAGTTGAAGGCTACTAATACTACTGGAAATGATTAAGTGATAACTTCGAATTGTGGGTAATTCTGTAATAATTTTAATGTAGTCTTTGTCACGTCTCCATTATTAAGAGTAATAATCGAAACAAACAATAGCAGTGGCAGCGCATGACTATTTTATATAAAAATTGCTGTCAATCTAGGTCAATGAAAATGAGAAGATTAGGCTCAAGTTTTTAATACGCTTGCGGTTTGAACGAAAGTTCCAGTGTTGGTCTTTGACTACAATAATTATTGTTGCTAATTTTTACTTAAAAAGTAAAAGTAGAAAGTTGATAAAAATTACTTGTTAAACATTAAATGGAATCCCCTTTTATTTTTTGTAGAATGTAATAGTTGTTTCCTGAAATAGTGTAGGTAATACTACTTCAGGAAAAGTGAAAAAAATCAATTACTGTCAATATTTTTAAGTAGGTAACTTTTTGCAACAGGATTTTGAAAAACTGCTCTATGATGTTTGGGAAAATCTATTTTCCCAAAAAATGTTTTCTTTCTGTAGAAAATTAAGGTTCACTTGAGAAATTATTCCATTTTAATTTCACATTCCAAATCGCCGCCAAAACGCTTGCTACTTCCATGGCGTCACGTCTTTGTTTACCAATAACATCAACAGAACCGTCGAAAGTAAACATTGTGTGCTACTGCAATAATTCGAATATTTTAATGTTGGATATTAATTCTAAAGTGTATAAGTGCTATGCGGTTCCTCAGTATCATACCACATCGATGATATAAACTTAGCAAGTTATTTGTTGACGTTCCATATAATGAAAAAATGCGATATAAGTGGCTCAATCTTGCTCGGCAAGATCCAATAAAAATAAGTTTAAATTAGCCAATTTATTTCTGTGAAGATCACTTTGTTGTCAGTTTTTACTTTATATACAGGCTGTTTCACGACGAGCCTTCACTATCTATATATTGGAGACTACTAATACGATTTATATAAAAATTGGCATATATGAAGAACAAGTTATATCGAATTTATGGAATTTATACCGAAAGTGAACGACAACTTTGTTATTTTAAATGTAGCACCCTGTATATTATTAACTTTTCGGATTCTACATTAAATTTTAATGTCACTTTGTGTAGAAAACCCTATATTTAAAATTTGTACTCATCGAGATATACATTTTTTTAATAAAAAATTGACAGGTACAGACCCATATTGAAAATTCTGTGTGAACATCCCCAATACCAAATAAAAAACATCTTGTCGGGTTGATCAGTAGAACGATCGAGGTAATTGGTGACATGTCGGAAACTTCTTTTTTGTATACAGGGTTGTTAAAAAATGATGAAAAGTTCAAGTTCAAAAATGTTATCTTCATTTTTTTAAATGAAACAACCATATTTTTATTCTTTCACTTAATTCTAAGGCCGAAAATAAAGGCAGTTTATGTTCACTTCCCTATACCCAATCTTAAGCGGTTTTGAGATATTAATATGTATTTAAAAATATTGATTATTTCAGCCTTATTATTGCGTAGGCGTAGGCCGTGTTATTTAGTCTTTTATTTTAGTAGACTGCGTATTTACCTATCATAATTAAATAGTATTAATTGCATGCCATTATTTGAAGTCAATTGCATTGTATAGTGTTAGAAATGGCTCGTTTGGAATTAAACAATGAAGATTATCTAAATTTACTTTTAATAATGTTGAATGTGACAGAGTTAATACTAGAACATGCGTTTTATTTGATACAAGATATCCAGATCGACCCCGATCCAGCCGTTACACAGTAAAGAGAGAATATTAAACAAGTTAACACAATTTGGTGAGATATTCCATTGCATCCAGGAGACTTGTTATTTTTACATTTATTTTATTATAAATCTCATTTGTGTCGAAAGGAGTATCCAAAAAGGGGTGAGTGATATCCTGAAAACTAATAATCAGCGTTGTTCTAGGGGTATATATTTTGGTAAAATTTTTCCCAAATATGCAATGGAAGAGCTTTGCGAGTTACGAGCTACGATACTGTTTAATTGTCTGCTAGAATTCCTTGGGACTATTCAAGTTAGACAGTTTAATAATAATTTCGACTTCATATTCTTTTCGCCGCAATTGAATAGTACTTTTGTATTCTGCTTTTGAGTTCATGAATGTTTGTTATGTATTTTCAGAAAAAATTCTGCTTCTACAAGTTTTCAAAGCCTTCTTCATATTAGTTTTCAAATTGATTCTTGAAATATCAAACCACAGTTTATTAGTATGCTTTTTATACTTAGCGATGAGGAACTATCTAATGTAAAGAGGTTTAAGTCAGTAGCTGTTTATTTTATGGCTCCAAAAAAATTAATATATGACTCCTCTGGTTTAGAGATAAAATAGGATCTGTTTGATTGGTTCATTTTTAATTTATAATTATGTTTTTGGATATTAGTTCTATTTTTCTTGCTATCTAAATATGATGAAAGTGGTTAGAGAAAAAATCTTCTTCTCCAACAAAGAATTTATTTACATCAGAAAGGAAAAAATTATTGGCCCAGACCATGTCATCATTTCTTAATAATACAGAGATAGTTAGTCAAACGCTGCAGAATTCTTATTTGAAGTCCCTCCTCTCCCCACTAACAGTGTAATGGTTTAAGGAGGTGCCGGTATCTAACGGAAACTAAACGAATCTCGTAGATCTTGAAAATTGTCATCTTGAATCCGAATACGGTGGCACGAGAAAAATAAACAGACAAGTTACATTACGAGGGCAATTAGAAATGATGTTGCCAAAAATATCAAATGGAAAAAACAAGTTAATTTCAGAAACGGAGATTGATGTTTGTAAAAATATTGTTGAATATGGAAAGCGAGATATCTGATCCATACCACAATAATAATGATTTTATTTACCATATAAAATAAAATACATACAGAAAATGATATGCATAGATGTAGTGAATAAAAAATATTATTTTTATTATTTCTATAGGATCAGTCGGAGATAGAAACATCGAGTGAGGATTTACCGATTTTAAACCTTGAAAATTCGAATTTTTCTTCATTTTACTGGCTTAGTCTTTTTCGATATTAACTAAAAACCCAATATTTCGAATTCTGAATTTATAATCTCATTTTCTCTTATTTTTTTCTCCACTGGCTTAGTTAAAACTTCATTTATTGTATTTCCCATACATTTGCGGTTATTTTTGTTAAGCTCAATTTTATTTTTATAATGTTTATTTTTTGTTATCTTGATTAATTTTTCAAAAAAAAAAACATTTTCTACGTGTTCCAGTATTAACTGATTTTCTTGTACATGTAATTTTTTTTATTTACGGATTTTATTATGGACAGAGCTCTTTAACTTGATTTAGTAGTAGGTACATATTGTAGTTCAGTTTGTTGAAATATTAAAAAATTCATTTGTTGAAGATTCCAAGTCATTGGAAGAGTGAGTAATGAGTAATGTCCATTTTGAAAAATGGTTGAAAAAATTTATTTTAAAATTCATTAGATTATTACTTTATTTATATAGATTATAACCATAATTCTATTAAACTTGAAAACGGCAACAGTATCTTTACCTATACTATTAATTGGTTAACTTATTAAAGAATGCATAAAAGAATCGATGTTACTATGTAAAAAATATTTTTTTGTGGTATTATCGTTTGCCGTAAACAACATGAATAACAATATATCAGGATTTACTGGTTTTGAATAATTGACAATTTTGATTGTTTTTTAGGATTCCTATTGTTACATTTTCCGCAAAGTTCAGGTGGAATCTAAACAACCTTAACGAAGAATCTAATCTTCCTGTCATTCCACAATTTGTAATAACAACACTTATTTCCAGACATCTTATTTTTAAGTATAATAAAAATACCTGCCTTCATAACAATTAAAAGGTTTTTGTCACTTACATTTTTAAGTGTTTTTTATAAACTATCAAACTAGAAGAATTTTGTGTAGCAAATACATACACTATATTTAATACAATAAAAGTTAATTATGGTAAGTCTAATGATATACGAAAATTTCTATTGTCTTATATAAAACTCGCGTGCCATTGTTAAAATTTCATCTCAATCCACCGCTGCTGCATAAGAGTGTATTTATCATATCAAGAAATATATATATTCTATAGTCCAGTAGTGCGCAAGAAATCAACTGCTCTATTTCTTTGTGCCATAATAAAAGTGCGTTTCTATAGATATTAAAAAAAATGGCAGTTTTACTCCTTGTCAAATAAAAAATACTGAAGTGTCAAAAAATGATTCTTTTTTCGTATTAATTAAACACACGTCCCATTCGTTCTTTACTAAAGTAGCAGCAGCAACATTAATTCTTCAATTCCACAAAATAAATCTTGAATGTTGAAAATCCCAACAGCCATATCGTGTTCACTCAAAATTTGAAATCTGTAAAGTTCATTTCGTAAATACCTACTAATTATTCAATAATCACCTAATCATGAGTGATAACGAATTGTCAAGTGTAGTTTTACTATTAATAATTGAAAATGAATTCTCATACATAAAGCCAATTCATTGTCTACCTATAGAATCAAATTTAATCTCACTCTATTATTAAATAAATTTGCGTTCTCCATCATTTCATCAGGGACAATGCCTTGATCTGAAAGTTTAGCTAGGAATTTTAGGATATCCGCAAGCTTCAGTTTGGGTAAAATAAATGTCCTTCTACTATCCAGTAGTCTCTCTCCTATGTTTTGTGTCCTAGGATTCTGTACTGCGATTCATTTAGCAAGCATGTGAATGGAGGTATCTCCTTCCATTCCACAGAATCTAGAATCTACACTCTTTTTGCTCCACTAGTATGAGCTTATTGAGTTGCCCATTCCATTTATGCAGCAATGTCCTGGATCTGGCTTATTCTTAGTCCTATTAGATCTTTACTTGCTATACATGAATCAGGTTGTAATAATTATTAAAATCGAATGCAACACTATGCCTTTATAAGCAATGTCTACTTCCAAAAATTGAAGTGAAATTTGTTCATCTACTCAACTTCATTCGTTAACACAAAATTTAAAATATTCGAATTCATCCACTATGGAAAATCATTAAAATTCAATAGGCACTGTTATATTTATAAATCATATACAAAAAATGTATTTGAGCGAGAATCTTAACTACTTGTTGTTCATAGACTGGTATGATTCAAAAAATACAATCTTTTCCGGTTGTTAAGATATGTACAAAAAGTATGAAAAAGATTCAGAATCAACCACGAAACCAGTTTTCTTTGTATCTCTTTTCACGTGAAGCAATCAGTGGTTTTGTTTTATTCTTGTTAACCATCATCTTCGATATAGTATCAGAGGTTATAAGATATTTTTTATCTAACTCGACTGTCAACTTATGAACCATCCTTTTAAGATACCTTCTTATCTTATATCTCGAATACATTTAGTAAACTCTGGTGAGTAACTGTAATGTATTTTTATAGTAACCGGTCCTTCAAAATATGCTAATGATTCAAAAAAAGGTATTTATTGTGTTTTTTTTATTCATACTATACTGATAAAAATATATCAACAAAGCCGTATGTAACAAAGATTTTCCGTTTGGAGTTTGATTAATTTCTTAACGCAAGGTTATATACAATGCTCAACAAAAATAAGGATTTATTTTGATTTGATTAGGTTTAGTTTTTGTGTTACAATGAAACTGAATGTCTTCCCTTATTCAAATAATTTTGTGTTTCTGACTGTCTTGAAATACACATTTTTCTACTATATTTCAAAAATATAATACTTTTTGCACTATCTACTGTGCCAAAAGATACCAGTTGTTGCCAAAAGTTAAACTTTTTTGCACTAGTGCAAAAAGTGTTTTGATACTTGATATTGATTACGAGTATTATCTTAATATAACATATTTTCTTGATTTGAGGGTACGTATGAACATGGTAATTATTGGTACTCATGTATTATTAAATATTCCCTAAACCTTCCTGTTTTATATTTAAAAATCATATTCGTAGTTACTTATGCATGACGTCTGACAATTTCCGTCATCGGGGTAAGTGCGTTTTTTCACTCTCACTCGAGCACATTTGCCAAATATCAAGATATTGGGACGGTTTATCTTGTATTACAATGTCCGTTGTGCGATGTATGCGCGAGAGCGCAAGTGCGGGGAAGTAAACACGCCGCCATGCAAGTCCATATTTTGAGCTGTCATTGGGGTCGTTAGTCAGGTTAGGAGCGTGTAGTATAATACGTCCGTTTTTGTATGTTACGAATATATTTTGAATACCGGTATTTGCTGGTAAGTAAGTTAAAGTATTATATTTTTATGTTATACCTATTATTTTATCTTTATTTGCTTATTTAATATCTTTATAGTCAATGACGCACTTTTCTCGAGTAAGGTTAGGTATGGGGTAAGTGCGTCAAAGCTTCCGGGACAAGTGCGGCATATAAACAACGTATAGGGCTTTCGTACTTTGATGAAATTTCTTTCTATTCAGCCTTTTTTACATATTGAGCTTTGTTTTTTATTATTTCAGGTAAGTATTATTATTACACTAAGCATAGTACGAAATTAAATCAGGAAGACCCAGAGATGTTAAACTTATTCTAAAGAAGACCTTGAGAATGCGGTGCAAGCTGTGAAAGATGGAACCATGTCGGCTGTGGGTGCTACTAATTTTTTAAAAATCCCAAGTGGTACCATTCGCGACCATGTTTCAGAACGGCGGGGAGCGAAATCCTTGAACCAGGGCCGTAACACGGTTATCCCTATGTATGTAGGTATGTATGTATATTGGGGTGACATTCACTGAGACCTAAAAGATCTATTACTTCTTCTTAGTTCCTGAGGAAAGTCTCAGAGACTAGTAGCTCCTTTAGTCCTATTTCCCGGAGGAATTTTAGGATATCTGCAGGCTCTAACTTAGGTAAATGTTCCTCTTCTATCCAGTAGTCTCCAAGGTGTAGTGCCCTAGGATTCTGAATTGCTGTGAAGTTCGCAAGTATGTGGATGGAGGTTTCTTCTTCCATGCCACATAATCTGCATTCTTCTTCCTCCACTATTTTGAGCTTTTTCAGGTGCCCATTCAGGCGACAATGTCTCGTTAGGATGCCTGTTAAAATTCTGAGTGCAGTTTTACTTTGACTTATGCATTCATTTGATCTCAACAGGTTGTAGTTATCCAGAAGAATCTTTGATTGCCTACGTCCTACTAGACCTTTCCAATGGTCAGATCTTCTCTTTTCTTCGGCTTTCCCTATTCCTTCCAATATTACATTGGAGCTGATACCGCAAAGGGTTCCGGCCCCCGAAAGGGTGTTCCAGTCTCCCTCTTTGCTAGTTCATCTGCTATTTCATTTCCTTCTATCCCTGTGTGTCCTGGAATCCACAGTAAGGTAACTATATTGTTCTCGCCTAGTTCATTTAGTTTGCCTATGCATTCACACACCATTTTAGAACTGATAACACAACAGTTTAGTGCTTTAATGGCTGCTTGACTATCCGACATTATGATAATCCTTTGTCTTCCATATCCTTTATCAATATTAAACTGGGCACACTGTCTTATGGCGAGAATTTCCACTTGAAAAATACTCGGGGTTTTTCCCAAGCTTTCAGAGTGTTTGTTTCCTGGCCCGTACACTCCTATCCCAGTTCCTTCTATTGCCTTTGAGCTGTCTGTGTACCATTGAATGGCATTCTTTCCAAGTCTGGTAATGGTATTTGGATACCATTCCTTCTTGTCGCTTAATTCCGTAACGATTTTCTTTGAAAAGTTATACTTTTTCATCATACAATCTTGTGGCATGTCCCAGGTTTTCTGATTTCTAAGAAGAAAGGAGGTGGTTTTTTTTAATGATTCCCTCTCTACTTAGTCTGTATCTTGTTCTTTCTGCAACACTTTCCACCACCATATGTAGTGGTGTGAGGTTGAGAATAACTTCCATGGCTGCCGTTGGGCATGTTCTCATTGCTCCTGTAATGCACATATAGGCTAGTCTTTGAATTTTGGAAAGATTTTCTCTCGTTGTCAATAGGCTAGTTCTACTACTCCACGCAATGGCTCCATAAGTGATAATTGGTCTCACTATGGCAGTGGCAGCGGTGATCCCTATAGATGAAGATAAAAAATTAGCAGACGGATTGCGAATCTTGGAGAGAAATGGTTTTGGAGTATCCAGAAAAGAGCTACTGTTGATGGTTGGTGAATACATTACCAAAAATAATATTAAAAGCCCATTTAAAGTCGGAATACCCGGAATACCCGGATTGGTTCCTTAATTTAAAAAAAAGACATACACTCTCTATAAAAAACCCACAGATCGTGGAGTACGCTCGGAAACAGACGCTAGACCCATTCAATATAAATGCCTACTTTGAACTGCTGCAGTCGACTATTGAACATTTCAACCTAGAAAACAAACCGTATCAAATATATAATCTCGATGACTCTTCGTTCTGTACAGATCCATCAAAGACCAAAGTTGTTGGGCAAGTAATCACTTCCTCAACGAGAACCACAGGTTCTTGCGGTAGAGAAAATATTTCTGCGTTATTTGGTGTCAGTGCCAGTGGCATGAAGCTTCCACCACTTGTAATCTTCAAAGGCAAGAATGTCTGGGACTAGTGGACAGCTTCAGAGGAAGTTGCATTTCCAAATATAACATATGCTGCGACGGAGGCGGAAGTTTTTGAAAATAATTTGGAACGAAATTTTTTGAAAGCGATCGAACAGGTTCGACCAGTGCTTTTTATTTATGATGGACACACTACGCATATTAGCCTAAATTTAGTCCTCAAAGCGGCTGCCGAAGATATCACTATTTTAAAACTTCCACCGCACTCCAGCCATCTTCTACAGCAGCTGGATCTAAGTGTTTTTAAGCTCCTTAAAACAGCATGGAAGCAGCATTAGTAAAGTGGCAACGCCAACATTTGGGTCAAAAATTGCCAAAAAGACAATTTTCCAATATTCTGTCGAAAATTCGGGAATATTTGGATCCTAATGTAATAATAAAAGAATTTAAAGAGGCAGGTATTTCTCTTTTTAATTCCACTATCATCCCCCTTGAAAAATATGACCCCTTAGCCTTGAAAAGGTATAAAGATCATCTGGCTAACCAAAATAAAGAAAATCTATTAGAACCCTAACCACCAGGTTATAGTGAAATAGATAATGGGCTACCGTTGGACAGCCATGTAATAGATAATATCCAACCGCTGGAAAGCAATGGCATAGATTATGTTCAACCAAGTTGCAGTAAAGATTCGAGTAAAGCTTCTTTGCAAGAGTTGTTAATTAATGTTATTAAACAAGAAAAAAGTGAGAATAATGCGAAAGGTAAAAAAATAAGAGTTGTGGAGGGTGCGTAAATTATTACAAATGAAGACGCTATTGACAGGTTGAGAAAGAAACGTGAAGAAGAACAAGTATTAAAAAACTAAAAGAAGAGAAAAAAGCTGAAAGAATTAGAAAACAGGCAGAAAAAAAATCTGCAAAGCAAAAAATACAAGACGAAAAAGCGATATCAAAGAAAGTAAAACCTCAATCTAAAAGGAATAGAAAAAGACAACGAGATTATTCTTCGAACGAATCTGAAAATAGTTTCCATTATTCTTCTGAAGAGGAGAATATGGTTGAAGAAACCCATCATTCTTCTGAAGAGGAGAATATGGTTGAAGAAACCCATTATTCTCCTGAAGAGGAGAATATAGTTGAAGAAACCCATTATTCTTCTGATGAGGAGAATATAGTTGAAGAAACACCTCCAGCTACCTACAGAAAAGTTGGATCATTGTCAAATTTGATACAAAAAAATGGATCACATTTTTATGCTGGACGTATCGAAGGCGGTAGATGAATTGGGAACAATTGTCAATATTCAGAAATTGGAAATCGCTCACAAGTTTCCTGAAATCGAAGATATATCAATAGTAATAGAAGAAGATATCATTCTAGATTTGCCTGAACCTTCGTTTACCAGGAGAGGACTACCGTCATTTGAAATTATTTTCGAAACTATAAATGTTTGCTGACTATTTAAAAATTAAATATTAAGTACTAAGTAATATTTAGCAAGTTACAACTTTTATTTTTAATTAATTAATCTAAATAGACATGATTTTCGAATTTTTGTATTTTCCGACTTTTTCTAGACCATATTTTTTAAACTCAGATAACTTCTAAACCAACAGATGTTTTAGTGAACCAAAAACTACATCTCAGCTAATATTTTATTCTAAACGTAAATGCCCCAAAACTTTACCTATAGTATATATACGAGACATACTATTGAAAGCGGCATTTCGTTGTAAAAAAATCAAATGAAGTTAAAACAAAATCCTTTAGATGAATTTGATTCCACTTTTCAGTTTTAATGCATTATAGTGGGATTTACAACATATCCAAATTTCAAATATATAACTTAATAAGTTTTCCAATGATAGCTGCCGAAAGTTGACTTTTAAAATAACTGCCGCACTCACCCCACTCCACCTTAATTAATTTTAAGTTGTAAGTTTAAAATTACAAAATTTTGTTATGAATCTGTTGAATATATTGAATAAAGCTTTTATTACCCGATAAATCTAAAATGTATGTTTGAAATTTGTTATAGACGGTTTATAAACTGGCGCGACATAAAATTTGTTAAGTTAACCATCGACCCTATGGTCAGAGTTTTCAATGGCTAATCTTTGAATCAATGAGAATGTGGAAATTCGTCATTTCACCCACTTTCAAAGAAATTGGTAGGATACCGTCCCAAGAAATCAAAAATTTTCACCCGACAGGAATTTGACAAATTTTTAATCGAAGCTCCAGATCATGGTACTGCAAATCCAATAGACCATTCCAGAATGCCGTCACTGACAGGTCGGCCTTATTGTGCTGGAGGGCACACTATTAAGTTTTCATTGTTTACCGGTAAACAACGGATGTTAGTTAGACTTTAATAAGTAATCAGTTCTTTAAAATATCTGAAATGCCATCGTTTTGTAGTGTTGTTAAGTGTAGAATGTAAGGAGAGAGAAATGAGGTACTTATCTTTTTTTCGATTTCCGGCTGTTTTAACGAAGCGATGTGACTATTTAAATGCTCTATCTGAACCACGTCGTGATGCTTGGATCCGGCCTTTAAAACGAGCGCCCCTTAGTGAATCACAACAACAAATTTATTGCTTACAACAATGAAATTATTTGGTCGAAAGGATCGATATTGTCTATAATACGAATTTTTTCATTGTACTGGCACTAGATATCACCACTCAGAGGAAAATAATACGTAGTTCAAGACATATTTGCAGCAATTTCATTAAAATAACACCAGAAAACTAGATTTTTAAACTAAGCACATCCGAAATACACAAGGGGAAACGCCAACTAATCGATTTGATCGCCCTCCAGCACAATATGGCCGATCTATCAGAGTCATGTGTTCTGGAATGGTCTATACCATCCAAAAACAGTAAGTTTTCATAAATGACAGTAGTCGAATCGTAAACATTATAATCCAGTGATGTTAGTGAGTTCACCTCGGAATTTGAGATACCCAGCTATAAACTCGTATAAAATTGTATTTTGACATCCTAAGAGTTGTCTCAAACCCCAGCTATGGTAGGATGTACGCGACTATTAAAATCTAAGGCCAAAGGTCACAAAAATCGATTTTTTGCAAATATCTCGTTTCCTATGGGGTTTTCGCTGGTTGTATTTGTTATCAATATTGTGGAGGATTAAATTCCCTACAACTTTTGTTTCAAAAAATTTTTATACGTTGAATCGTTTTCGAGATAGAGGGCGGAGGGCGCGCGTTTAGAACATCATAAGGTCAACCGGTAGTCCCCGTCAAAAACACTTCATATAAAGTTTATTAATTATTGATAAATACATAATTATTAATAATTTTCATTTTTTTATTAACTATTACATTATATTTAAAAATTATTTTACTTACGTATCTATTTTTAATTAAATATCAATTTATTTAATAACACTTACCTGCCGTGAAGTTATAGAATTGTTAAGGAAAATACTCAAATTATATTTTAATTCTAATGTTATTCATATTAATAACTTGTTAAATAAATAAAAAAAGAAATTCTTAATTAATGTTTTTATTAAAAATATCATTTGATACATTTATAATTATATAAAAATTACAAGACTACAACTTATAATTTTCATCATTTTCTTCTTCTTCATCGACGTCTTTCGACCGCCGTAATATTTCAAAGTCCTCTTCTTTATCGTCTTCAATGACATGTCTCCATGACTTCGGGGTCAAAGGTTCTGTCTCCATTGACATCGCTCTGATATGGTAAAGCATAGAGACAAGCTTGCCCATTACACTAGCCACAAGTTAAAGAGCACTGCAACCCCGATTTCCTGCATCCACATTGCGAACCACAAACCACTCTTGCAGTTGCAGAATATTGTGTTGAGCAATTCCTCTGGTGCAGGTGCTAAAATTGTCGTGATAGGTTCCAGAAATTCGTTACTAATTGTCCAAGCCCATTCCTGGTGTTCCAAATCATGCCCTAACCAAGTTTGAACTTGATAATAAACACGATTGAAATGTTGGTGAGCTGCTGCATTTGTTGGTGGAATATTTGATAACAGCACAGGTTTATTCAGTTTTGTAGACTTGACGTATTTTGCATTATGAAGATGATCGATACTGTCCACATATTTTGGAGCATTATAGACTTCCAACAAGATTTGAATTCCATTCTCAAATTATCTATGAACCGGACAGTTTTCTTTTTCAAATGCTGCTGCAAGTTGGTCCAAATTCGGCAGTTTCTCAAATGCTTCTAAAAACTTTCCCTTTTTTAAAAAGCGCAAAAGTCGTATCACAGCCACTTAATGCGTGCAGAAATAAAATGTGTTTTTTTGAACGAGGTTACTTATCAAAACTTTTGGAAGAGTATATTTTTGTTTTTACATTTCCTTTGCCGACTTTTTTAAAGAGAATTGCTTGTTGATGAGATAGTGTACGCCCAATTAAAATGACAAGTAAATCAATATCTTCTCCTATTAGAACTGCAGATTTTTCAGGTTTTGATTCTTCAATTATTGCTGTTTCAATAATAAGTAAATCCACATCATCTCTACACTGTTTGGTAGTAATATTTACAGCTTGTAATTTTTCGATTATCATATTAATAAGCTTTTCTTTGTTACTTCGATTTGATAAGAACTTTTCTTGCGTAATTGGTTCAACCATTGTTTCGTCGAGACAAACTTCATATGTTTTTGAAATTGCAGCAGTTCTTCTCAGCTGCTCCATTGCTTTTATGTTCTTACTGTAGTCTGAATTTCAGTCAATTAGAACAATAATTTTTGAACTGTAATGCGGTTGTAAATACTTTATATATTATTAAATATAATGTAATAGTTAATAAGAAATGGAAATTATTAATAATTATGTATTTATCAATATTAATAAACTTTATATGGCGTGTTTTTGACCGGGACTATCCGTTGACCTTAAATTATGCTCTAACCGCGCGCTCTCCGCCCTATATCTCGATAACGATTAAACGCATAAAAAAAATTTTTGTAACAAAATATGTGGGGAATTTAATCCTCTACAATATAGATAGCGAAAAACCCATAGGAAACGAGATATCTGCAAAAATTATGCAAAAAATCGATTTTGGTGACCTTTGACCTTATATTTTAATAGTCGCGTACACCCTACCATATGTTGGTTTAGAGCCAACTTTTAGGATGTCAAAATACAAGTTTATACAAGTTTATAGCTGAGTGTCTCAAATTCCGAGATACTTACCTAATTTTGACTAAGATGACTCGAACAATACTTAAATAATAATAAAAACTCAAAGTAAGAACTAGAAAGATTAAAATTAATAAAAATTAAAAATGGGCAGGGTGTGCTTTGTTAAAAATTATTGCAATAGTGGCTGGTGGTGCAGCTGATTTAAAACGAAGAAGTGAATTGAATTTAAGAAAACCAGAGTGTTTTTATTAGTTACCAAAGGTGATTAAACATATTCGAAGATAAATAAATAGGAAATAATATTTATTATGATAAGATTCGAATTATATATCATTCTTGTGAGAAGTTTAGAAAAAGCACAATTGCACACAAAATACATTACTTTTTACATTACCTATAGTTTGGCAAACATATCTGAAGCTGTGAAAGGAATGCGGCCAAAAACATTCGATATTGCAAGGTTCAACTAGAAAAAAGCTAAAGTGCTAAGTATGTTCCTAGTGATAATAATCAGAAAATGGACTTTTTATTATTAACAATATGTCAATAATGATTAAACGTTAGTTCTTTAATGTGCTTATTTCAT
Organism: Lochmaea crataegi; assembly: GCA_947563755.1. Classification (NCBI taxonomy): domain Eukaryota; kingdom Metazoa; phylum Arthropoda; class Insecta; order Coleoptera; family Chrysomelidae; genus Lochmaea; species Lochmaea crataegi. The sequence continues at coordinate 21,452,269 of OX387426.1, forward strand.
TGGATTTTGTCTATTAACATTATTTTTTCAATTTCTGAATATTAAAAGATGAACACCTTTCCAAATATGTTATGGGTTTCCTTCAAGCCGGCAACGTCGTGCGAAAATCATAATTGCTACGCCCTTCGGACTAACTCAATTGGTGAATATTTATCGAGCCGCCGTTGCTAAGTAACCACGTGACTTCCTATTGGCAAGCGCGTGCGTGTGTTCTTCCCTCTCACTTCGACAATTGACTGATATTGATTATCCAGTGGCGTTGTCAGTGTTTACCTTTGTATTTTTAGTTTTACTTGGTATCTGATTATTTCGTATCCATATTGAATTCAAGTACGATTTTTAACATTATAGTTATTAATTAATTATTAACAGATTTATCATTGTGCATTGGGCTTCATCCTACACCTATTGAACCATTTGACTATTCAGTTCTAAGTTTTTGTAGCTCATTCACTGTTATTTTGAGATAATTATGACTGATTATAGCAATGACATCTATATACTTCAATACGGCATGTCCACCAACTGACAAGTTGACACTTATGACAGTCGCCCTGGTGATAAACAATTATTTGGATAGATTTTAGATTTGTAATTTGGTTGTTTTGTACTGCTTTAATGATCCTTTTATTATAAACAGTCAGATATAGCAATCGAAGTAAGCACGAAATCAAAATTAAATGAACTAAAACACAATCAAAATAACCATGTGTTGTGCAAAGAACGCTTGTTTATCATCAGATTCATCAGGGCGACTGTCATATGACGACAACTGGCCCTATATGTATGTTTTCAAATTTAAATGTTCTGGTTCTAAATAACCTCACAAAATTTTTCACTTCTGTTCCTAACCTCACTTACCTCACATACTGTCAAATGAGCTAGCAACCAATAAAACACCATGAACTCAAAGTGTATGCAAGGCTTATGATTGGCTCTTACTGTTCTGCAGTAAGATGTTTTTTGGTATTGGGTTTAAACTGGCGCACTCTACCATGACCAGAAATTGAAATGCATGGAGTCCGATCTCCTCATGCTCCAGATAATAAACACCTTGTTTAGTTTAAACTTTATAATAACTTCTGTTTTGTTAGATATACTTGAAGTAAGTACTGGGTGTCCCAGAAGTTTCTGACCCATTTTAACTGCAAAAATCTCGGAATTCAGAAACGATAGAGAGGTGCGGTTTTCGATTAAAAATTTCTTTTTTAATAAAGTGTTTTCAGTATAAATGTTTAATGAGTGAAATCTTACATAAGGGTTAATAAAAAATGGTATTTTGAAATGCAAATATCGTCTGTTTTTTTAATGAAGCACCCTATATATTTTTATTCAATCGTAAAGCTGAACTCTTCCCCTTTCCGAAAATGTATAATTTGTTGAAGTTTAGATGAAGAATGAGTAAGTTATTCGATTTTTAATGATAGGCTGTTATGTAGGCATCTAGAGGCGTCAATGTTAAATTATACTTTGGAATTTTTACAATCTCAATAAACTGACACGAACTGTCAAAGTAATTAATTCCAATTTTAATAGTTATTAAACGGCTGGCTGTTGTTAATTCATTTTCTATAATGGTCCGATTTAGTTTACCTGAAAAATCAAAAACTTAGTATAATAAACCAATAAACAATTTTCGTTACTTATAGTAACTGATATTTTTATAAAGTATTTATAAAGGTTACACAATTATATAGGGAAATGCTTTGAAGTTTTATTGCAACACTCATATTAAATTAGGTTTATTAGGGTTTTATGTCATTACTGTAAGTTCTAGATTTATAATGGAGTGTTGTAACTATTTATATAACTGTGATATAAAACTTGAAGTAATCGTTACCTCAATTTATATAACAAATTTATATAAGGTTTGCCGATACTTCTGTAATAAAACTAACGGTTTCTGAGTTCTATAATAGCATCGTTGTTTGCCTTTTTAAAACTTGAGATACTTAAGTTTTTTTATAAATACCTTATGAAACTTTTAGTAACAAGTTCTTTTATAAATATGTTACGAAACTTTGGGTAACTGATGTTTTCTCTTTGTGTTCTCAGTAAAAAGTTAACCTAAAAGAGGAGTGGTCTGGATCATACTTTATTAACTACTTCTATAATTGTGAATATAACTATGATTAATAGCTGGAAAAAAATCAGGTACAGCAGTACCTTTTGCTGGAAAGTTTCTAGGCGTTTCTCCAGAATAACACAAATAGTGCCAGCATCTTCTGTTAAATTAAAAAGTACCACTTTCGTTAATCGACAGGTATCTTCCAGTTCCACTTTATCAACAAATGACACAGAAAAGAAAAGTTTTGATAATGAAATTGAGACCACTGCAAACTCATCTGTGTTTTCTGAAAATAATGAGAATGCTAATGACAATGATGTCTATAGAATGAAATGGCTAACAGAATTTGAAGATGCAGAACAGGAAGGTATTCTTGATGCAGAACATGTAGAATTAAAAGAAAAAAATTAAATATTTATAAATGATTTGAGAAAATGGGCAATTAACTATAATATACTACAGCGATATTTAAAGGAACTATTGTGCCAAATAACAATTTACCATTAGATCCCAGAACATTGTTAGGAACACCGACTAAAATTACACTACAACAAATGGGCGAAGGCCAGTATGGCACCAGGGTTTAGAAGTTTCCATAAGACAGTGTTATTAGAGCATTAAACATTTAACAAATATATCTATAAATATAAACATAGATGGTATTCCTATTTATAAGAGTTCAAAGGATGAGTTTTGGCCCCCCTTCTTGGTTGGGGGCCAAAATAACGTTCCGTCTTTTTCCATGCCGATGGTACAATGGTTAATGATGGGGCTTTTCGCCCTAGTTCTCTATTTTGAACAATTTTAAACATTGAATTTTTTCTGACTCAAGACACCGACACAGAGAGAAAAGTAAAAATGTATGTAGCAAAGTTTTTCGAGGTTAAGTTCGTCAAAATTTCTTCTTTTTCTTCTTTATCGTTGAATATTACCACCAATAGTTCTCTAACCATCACTTGTGGTGAGCTATGACACTCAACTAACACCTAAGAATTTATAGTAGTCTTAAAGTGTTATAGAATCACCAGTTATGGATATATAGTGTTACTTTAAGTTTTATATTGTTACCGACAGTAATTTTGTGGTAACTTATTTTTATAAAAGTGTTGGTTGTATCCGCCATGACAATTTTCTAAAACGCAGGTATGAACAGGAATAAAAAATTAAATATTTTACACAATTTTGGAAAACTGACTTCAGATTGGACTCTTATTTTACATTATATCATAAGAACATATGATTGATTCCGTTTTATGAACAAATTTAAAAAATTAAAATAATTTTTTTTAAATTTAATAATAATTTTTTTAATAATACATATTTGAAAGGCCAATGAATTTTTTAGAAGTGCCTTGCTAACATTTACAGTAAAAAATGATTGGCAATATAATTTTGGTCTAACCTTATGTGTGGAAATGATGTTACAAGTATTAAAGTGCACATAATATATCACACCATCCATCTTAATAACAAATAAACATGGAGACACAAATGAATTACTATACTGCATGATGTTCAAAATTGTGGAATTAACAAAAAGAAACATATTATAATAACCAATGTATGCTAAAAAGAGAAAACACATATTGGAAATATGACAGATGACAGCTTGACAAAGAAATGATTTAGTAATGGTAAGGTTACCAACAACTCTATAGGAAAAGTTTATAAGAGTAACCAAGTCAGTAATAAAACTAAATATCATTCCATCCTCTTCGTAGAAGAAGTTTTATAGAAAGTTTTATAAAGGTACCGGAAATATTTCTGTTACTTTCAGTTATAGACTTATAGGTTTTATAACGTTACTAAATAAAGGTGTTCGAAACTCTTATAAATTGCTCCATTTAAGTGTTGTAAAGGGTTCATAAGAGTTACAGAAATATTACTATGCTCAGCTTATATAAATTACAGTTTTATAAAATAGTGATGGTAACTTTACGGTTACTATTATAAAAACGAAAATGTTTATTGGGATGCTAAGTATGAATCGATTGTTAATACCAAAAGAAGTATTCGTGGGGTATTTAGGAAAAATCCACCTTCAAAAAACAGTACGCCGCATTTCTGCAAAGTGGATTATTGGAAAGGAAGAAATATCAAACACAATAGGAATTTCAAAATCCAAAGTTCACAGATGTATGAAGATATTAAAGTTAACTCATTATAAAATTCAGATGCACCAAAAAATGTATACACGATAGTTTCAAACCAGAATTCTTTTTTCGGAGACATTACTAGATTTATTTAGAGAAGTTCCCAATGATCTACTTATAATGTCAGATGAGGCTGGTTTTCATTTAAACGGGCAATGTAATAAACATAATTGTCGCATTTGGAGGCCTGAAAATCCAAGGGTAATGGAAAAATACGAAAGAGATTCACCGAAGTTGAACGTCTGGTGTGGCGTTTCTTAAGAAAAAATATGCGGACCGTTCTTTTTTGAAGAAACTACAATTACTTGTAATGTCTACACAGACATGTTATAAAATTACTTATATCCAAACTTGAACAAGATGGCACCATAAATTCAGTTCACTTTCAGCAAGATGGTGCGCCACCACACTTTTCACTTGTGGCTAGAAATTCTTTAGCAGAAACATTTGGAAATAGGAGGATTGGGAGAGCCGCCCACTCACCAGACGGAACAACTGCGAGGCAAAATTGTCCGAACATTTCAATAAATTACCACGGAAATGTTACGCAATTATTTTGATCACTTTTTGTTCAGGTTGCAAAAATGTATAGATGAAAATCGACAACACTTGGAACATCTTAAATATTTTTATTAAAATTTGATTCACCTTTCAAATTCGTTTAGTTGTTTTAGTTATTTCTAATGTTAAGTCGTGCTTTTTAGGGCCCAGCTTTGTAGTGGAACGCTTCTGATGCGATAATTACAACCAAGCAAGGTCGAGCGAGGTTAGTACTTGGATGGGTGACCACTGGGGAAACACCGTCGTAGAGCCCGTACAGCCTGCAGCGAAACACCTTAGATTACTAGGGTCAGTAGCATATCACAGCTCGCAGGCATTATACCAATGAGCACGTGGTATAATGTAGATATGCCGTTTTTCGGATGAGACGTAAAACCGAGGTCCCGGGTCCATGGATGTTGGGCTCGATAAAGATCCCTACCACTGGTTTGAACACTAGTGGATTCGGCAAAATTTCCGGTTAGGGGTAGAGTGCTCCCGGCGTCGGTGATTAGCCTAGGTTGCAGAAATAGACCGACGTTAAATAATGACCGAATAAAAAAAATAAAAATAAAAAAAGTCGTGCTTCTTTCAAAAACATTAGTAGGTATTAGCACCGTATACTAACTGTCGTTGGTTAGTGTATGGTGGTATTAGTTAGTAGACAAATTTTTTATTAGCAGACAAATTTTGTAATAGTTTTTTATTTAGAACGTATGTGTCAAACATCTTTATCTAAAAAACAATCATCATTGAAAACCAAATAACTTACTCATTTTTCATCTAAACTTAACAAATTACACATTTTCGGAAAGGGAAAGAGTTCAGCTTTCAGATAAAATAAAAATATATATGGTGTTAAATTGAAAAAATAGACGATATTTGCATTTAACGAATACCATTTTTTTAAACACCCTATATAAGATTTCATTAATTAAAAATTTATACTGAAAAAACTTTGTTTAAAAAGAAATTGTTCATGGAAAACCGCACCACCCTATCGTTCCTGAGTTCCGAGATTTTTGCAGTTAAAATGGGTCAGTAACTTCTGGGACACCCAGTATTTTATAATGCAGAAGCATGCAGCAGAAACCAGTTACAGAAACTGACTTTAAAATATATTAAGTAATAAGCGGTTAAATCAGATGATTCGATTTTGTTAAAATGTATCGCAAATTTGCATTCCTTCGTCTTCAGTCTACTAGTAATTCTAGATTTTTCTTATAAAAGATCATAACCGAAAATGTTCATTTCAACCTGTTTAATGCTTAAATGCTTTTAGTAAAATTCCAAGTTATTGCAAAATACTCAAATATTGAGAACCCAATGTAATACATAGGGCATTGTTTTCACAAATCTTCTGCAACATTAGTTGTGGAATTGGGGACAGACATGTTAATATTGAAACGCCATGGGGTATGGAAATCTTCAACTGTAGCTGAGGGTTACATTGAAGAGTCACTTTCTAAAAAAACTGAAATGGCGTCTCAAATTTTTGAATGTGAACCTAGTACCAGTACCAGAAACTTCACAACAATTCAAAAAACAGTTTTATGTGAAGAACTTCAGACCTCCACAAGCAAAAATTAAAACAAAATTAAAAAAATTACTGAAAATGGATATTAAAATTGAAATTAACTCAAAAAAATAATTTTATAAAAATTTCGACAGTTTAAACTGTTCATGTTATTGTTTAAACTACATTGCACTACATTTCAAAATCAGAAGAAATTCTATTTGAGAACTGATAAAAAATCAGGAGACCATTCTTCTTCTTTTATATTCCCAGTTCAATTGTACAGTATAATTCATATTAAATGAAGGTTTCATATACAGAGAGAGAAATGTGGAATAAATTCAATAGTTCATTTAATAATTTTGTTAAATGGGAACATTTTGATTTTGATGGCCATTTTTATAGGGTGTGTAAAGTTGTACAAAACTGCCAAATATCAAACTTCTATTCCTTACCAATTACAAGATAACAAAAAGTAACAAAGTTATGAGAAACAAGTAATCAATATATGAATTTAACTATTTCAATTAAGCAAATGCGCATAATGTTGTCCATTGACTATTTGACAATATCCCAATGATCGGTATTTGTTTTGAACATTTCTAGTGGCTCGGGGTGAAATTAATCTACACTCATTTCTTATGCGTGCTTTTAGCTCCTCAACATTGGCCGGTTTGATCTTAAAAGTACCCTCATGAAAAGAAGTCCAAAGGATTGAGATCTAGGGATCTCGGTGGTCATTCAATAGGTCCCGTTCTACCTATCCATATGTTTAGAAATACAGCATCGAGATACTAACGAACAGGTCTAGCAAAATGGGGAGGCGTACCATTTGTTGAAACCAGATGTCTCTATTCGGGACATTAGCATGAACAGGGTTTAAATTAGCTTATTGCGGCACTAATTCTTCTTGCAAGAATCCCAAATATCGTACTACGTTCAGAGTTTCGTCAAAGAATATTGGTCCTATAACTTGATTTCCTACAATCCATGCCCAAACATTGACTTTTTCTGGGCGCTGAGTATGGCTTTCCCTCATCCATCGTGTATTCTCATCCGCCCAATATCGACAATTTTGTCGATTTACATCACCATGTAACATAAACGTAGATTCATCAGAAAACGAACGAATTTCGATCGCGTTTAGGATATTGTCAAATAGTCAATTATGAACATTTGCTTAATTGAAATAGTTAAATTCATGTATTGATTACTTGTTTTTCATAACTTTTTTCACCAATTTTTGTTATCTTGTAGGGTATTTCGAGGATAGATGGATCAGCTTGTGAAATTTCATTTTAATATTTTTATGCCTCGAATTAGAATTGCCGTTTCTTTTCAAGAATAAACTTTATTGTGTTAGGAACATGTATTGAGTAACAAAAGTGAATACAAAAATAAAACATACAATTTATGGAAAAAGTAGTTCACCAACGCCATCTCCCCCACAGTGCTGAGGTGAGATGGCGCAACTAGAAAAAAACGTATTTTCGCCAACAGGTCACTTTGTTTTGCACATAAAAACACCACATTCGTGACAAAAGTTAAAAAACTTGGAGCAGGAATCGTGAAACCATTTGGAAAAAAGTAGTGGTTTGGGAATACACCTCACCACAACCAGTGCAAGATTCGTCACCGTCGTCCACATCATCTGAAGAGTCATCCAATGTCGGTGCTTCTAAATCCTCGTCCGAAGATGAGTTGGAAGATTTGTTAGGTTTTCTTTTGATTAATTTTGATTTCTTCAACTGGTTCCTTTTTATTAATGTCCTTTCCTTTCTTTGATTTTTTTGCCGCTTTTTTCTTTTTCTCTTCAATTGTCGTTTCTGTGGTTAATATTTCTGCCAGCTGCTTGCTCCATCGTCAATCGGAATCGACGTCTGCAGAAACAACTGGAACAGATGATATCCAGTATTTTTCCAGGGGTACATTTCACAGGAGTAGTTTCATTGGTTCCTACAGGCGCAGGTAGTCCGTTTTGTTTTTCTGGTATAGTTTCACCTACAGTCTGCCAACTACATCAAGGTTGTAGATTATCATCAGCTAAAGCTTTGGGAAAGCTTTGAGAACTAACCGCAGAATTTTGTTTATTTTGAACTGCATCAGAGACATCGGCTAACTTACTATTTTCAGTCAAATAAGCGTCATCTGGAATAGCAGAAGGGTTAAATGGAACAATACCAGTAGCCTTAAATGCAGAAGTTCCATTACAGTCGCAGAATTGTTCTAGTGAGCTTTCGTCCTGGGTTATTTTTAATGTATAAATTACAAGCTGAGTAGTAGTTTATTTTTAACGATCTGAAAAAACAGCTATCTAGAGGTTGCAAAAATTGTGTCGTATGACTTGGAAAACAAATCAATATGATGTTGTGTTCAACATAGTATTCCAGCATCTACACGTTACTGCAGTGTGAAGCATGGCCATCAAGCAATAACAAAACTGTCCCTGCCGGTTTTCTGGGAACAAATTGATCTTTGGGCCATTGAAAAAATATGTCACTATTGACATATGCTGACTTCTCCGACATGTACACTGAAGATACCGGGGGCATCCCATCCTCAAACTCTCGTTTTTTATTTTTGCCTTTCATTACACGGCAAGGGGGAATAAAAACGCCTTCTGCGTTACAACAAGCTATAACCGTGATGGTTTCTCCTCATTCACCAGAGCTGATACTTGCGATATTTTTAGATCCTTTTTTAACAATTACGTGGCCTGGTCTATTATTTAGTTGTAGACCAGTCTCGTCCATATTAAAGATATGTCCAGGTTTTCCCATTAGATTGTTTTCGGTCAAAGTAGTTTCTAGCAGCTCAAAATAAACCTGAACGTCTTTTTTATTCATCAGGTAGAGTTTTTTTCCAAAATTCAACTAGTACCCAGGCTAGACATATGTATAGTGTAAGTACTCTCCAGCAAATTGTTACTCTGGTTCTGTGAAGCTAAACCCATGATTATCTTTAGGTACCATAAACGACCATATCGTCAACAAAACTGAAGAGAATGAATATGTAAAAAATGAGAATTAAAACTGCATCGACTAGTGAATTTTGCAAGAAATGGAATTTATTTAAAACTTTGTGTTCTTTCAGTTGCTCAACCCATATTTAAATACGTCGGGCACAACATATTGGTAGCGGTAATAGCTGTAAGTTATATAATTTCTTATTTTAAATCGTAGAAGAAGTGAACATGTAAGTAATTTTTGCCAAGAGCCATTCACTGTCTACTTTTCTCTCAGTTGAATCATTAGTATGTATGTAGCGATTTCTTCCCTATTATTATGCCCGGGAGCGATTTGTATTGTCTTAAGCGAAGTCGGTAAACGCGACTTACATAAAACTTAACTTCTTGTATGTGATGTAAGGGCCTTGTAGTCTGGAGAATTATTGGTATAATTTGTATCACAGTTTTTAGTTAAGTTCAAGTTGGGATTGAATGGAGGTAATTTTTCACACTAGCATTAGATATTGATTTATCTGGTGGTAGAATATAGCAATTATTGTTATATAGCAGATACTCTTCTCAGCGTTTTTGAGTCTTACGTAATCAAAACCATATGAAATAAGTTACAAACAGTGGCGCAATTCACGGTACATTTGTCAATGTTTATATAGGTGTAATAAGCTAGTTTAAGATGACAGTTATTTATTAAATGACAGATCTCATATAAGTGTCTAAGGTTACATCCCCATTATTACATTCTAAACTAAAGTGCATAAATCGATTATAAACAACATAACATAATAGTATAATCAATTGTGAGTAGGAGTTACGGATAATAAGAATTAAGAGTTAGCAATACTAAACTAATTAACATTAACATTCTTCAATGAGTCTCTTGATCGGATGTCTTTCTCTTTTAGAACGTCTTGGTGACATAATGGGAGTATTCAGAGGTTTTAGTCTATTCGTTTCAGGATGTTTTGATTCATCCATTTCATTTGTGGACGAGGTTGGGCTTGTCATCTCCGGGAGGTTTTCAGTCTCTTCAGTCATAGTTGATGTTTGTTGTGTGATCGGTAAGGATCTTATGTGTTTGGAATTTCTGTCGAATTTTTGTCCTTTTTCAGTCTGCACGACATAAGATCTAGGACGATTGGCTTCTCGAACTATTTGAGCCGGAGACCAATTGCGGTGTCCTTCTTGAATAACAACACTTTGTCCTGACTTGTATTGATGACTAGGCCTCGCAGTTTAATCGAAGTTAATTTTTTGTTTCAGTCGAAGTTTTGATAATTCTTCACTTACACACTTCAATTCACACTTCACTTACATCGGAGCCGTCTGCCTGACATTTCTTCATCAGATTTTTGGCAATGGATACGTATTTTTCAGAAAGATTCTGTGAATTGCGAACCATTTTTTAGAACGTTAATAACTTCCTTGCTTGTAGAGTGCTTTAGTTCTTCAATATCATAAAATCCTGAGTAACTATCGCAAATTAGTAGATATTCTCTATTAGCAAACATGAAGATATCTGAGCCGGTGATTTCCCATGGTAACGTAGGAATCTCTTTAAGAATTAGAGGTTTTGAAGCGCAAGTTTTGCATTTTTGCACAAAATCGGTAATATTCTTGGACATACCTAGCCAAAATACTGATGATCTTGCTCGGGACAAAGATTTTTCGATCCCGTGATGTCCACTGTGGATGTCAAGTATTTTTGGTTTATACGACTTAGAGATTAGGACTTTTTGACCCTTGAATAATAAACCATCCAGAATAGAGAGTTGTTGTCGGAAATTCCAGAATTCCCTAATTTGAGGATTAACTTGAAATTGATTTTCAGGCCAACCTGATAATATTTGTGCTTTTAGATCTGTTAATTCAGGATCTTCAATTATTGTTTTTGAATTTGCTCTTGTGCTGATGCTGATGCTGCAAAAATCATCTGGACTTGAAATTGTTCGTCATTCTCCGTTTCGGAAGGAGTAGAATATCTACTAAGAATGTCTGCTAATACGTTGAGAGATCCTTTTTTGTATAGGACTTCAGGTGAGTACTGTAAGACATCGAAAATTATTCTCTGCAGTCTTAGAGGTGCTGAAGTCAATGGCTTCTTGAAAATAATTTCGAGTGGTTTGTGGCCGGTTTCAATTGTAGCCTTTTTTCCATAAAAGTAAGGATGAAATTTCTGACACGCAAACCTTATAGCTGCAGCTTCTAACTCGATGGGTGGATAATTTTTCTGGGTTTCGCTGATAGCTTTGGAAGAGTATGCAACCGGTTTTCCGTTTTGCAGGAGAACGACTCCGAAGGCTCTTGTGCTCGCGTGTAATTGGATCGTTACTGGTGCGTTATCGTCATAATATTGTAACAGCGGTGGTGTGGTTAACATTTTTTTAATATTGGTAAACGCCTGTTCGTGATCAGCTTCCCATGAAAACGAGGTTGTGTTTTTGAGTAAGTCGCAGATTGGTGCTGTTAAATCGGAGAGATTTGGTATACATTTCCGTGGATAGTTAACAGCTCCTAGCAATCTTTGTACTTGTTGTTTGGTTTGAGGATTTGAGAGCTTGTTAATGGCTTCAATTTTCTCTTTGTCGGGTAGCAGTCCTTTTCCGGTGAATGTATGTCCCAGAAATTTGATTTTGTTCACGTTGAAAATGCACTTGTCCTTGTTTAATTTGACACCAGCTTCTTTCAACTTCGAAAGCACTTCTTGTGTTGTTTTTTCAAGCTCTTCAGAGTCTTGGGCAAAAATTAAGATGTCATCCATTGCACTTTCTGCGTTTGTAACGCCTTTGATTATGTTGGTAATTATTTGTTGAAATACTTCGGGGGCAGAGCATAATCCGAAAGGCATTCTGGTACAGCAGTAATGACCGCACGGAGTACTGAATGTAAGGTACTTCTGAGATTCTTCTGCGATTTTGACTTGCAGAACCCTTTAGTGCAGTCCGACAACGTAAAGTATTTCGCTCCCTTAACTCTGGTTGCTATCTCTTCAACGGTTTTTAATGGAAAATGTCTTCTGAGTATTTGTTGTTTTAGATTAGATGGATCGATACAAATCCTGATTTTTCCGTGCTTTTTAACGATTACCATTGGACTAACAATGAGTGTTGGTTCGTTAATTTTCCTAATAACTCCCATTTTCTCCATAGTGGCTAATTCTTTCACTTGTTGTCGAATTGCATGTGGAACCGTTTGTGTTGGTGATATTTCGAAGCTAGGGTTTGGCTTCAAGTCGATTTTATACTCGAAATTCTTAACGCAGCCTAGACCTTGGAGGACGTCATCTTTGAGGCTTATTTGTTTAATCGAAACTCTTTTAACTAAATTTTCCAATTGACAGGTAACTTTTCCCAAAATTGGCCTAATTTCTTCTTCGATTACGTAGATTTTAACTTTTATAACTTTATTTCGGATTTCGCAGTTTGCCACGACTTCTCCTATAACTTTGGTTTTTATTTGACTAAAGGCCCTTAGGGGTTTCGTGCTTGCTATGCAAACTTCATCTTTCAACATTTTTGGTAGATGTTTGTAACTAATTACGTTGCAATCGGCTCCCGTGTCAAGATTACACTTCAACAATCTTCCCGCTACTTTGATTAGTTCATTGTAGTCGTCAATATTTTCTTTTTGGTATCTATGTAGTATTGAGCCCACGTAGAATTCGTCTTCTTCGTCGCTTTCTTCATTATCTGATTCGTTAATGGAAAAATACTTTGTTTTTCTTATCTTTGCGTAATTGAGCTTTACACATTTTAGAGAAGTGTCCCAAATTGTTATATCGTTTGCACCTTTTTCCAAATGCGGGACACTCTTTTGGCCCGTGATCCGTGTCACAGCGACGACAATGGAAAATATTTTCAATTTTTTTATTGTGTTTACTTTCGGCTTTTCGTCACTCTGCATTACTTGTAGTTGTTTCGAGGTCTTTTCGAAAGCTCGGCAATAGTCGATCGCTTTTACGCGAGATAGATCTTCCTGCATAAGTTTTTCTCTCAAATTATTATCTCGCACTCCTTTGGTGATGTGGTCTCTTGTCATTCTTGGTTCCAGATCACCATATTGGCATTTTTTCACTTGTGACTGTACTCTTGTAAGGAAGTCGTCAAAAGCTTCATTTTCTTCTTGCTTTATTTTGCTTAGGACGACAGTTTCGAACGTTACATTAGTAATGGGTGTGAAGTGCTTACCGAAGGTTCTTTTAAGTCCTTTTAAGGTGGCTTTGTCTTCATTCCCAAGATTGTTGTAGACTTCGAACCAGTCTGTACCAATTGTGAGCATAAACGTCGAAATTTGTTGTTCAGAGGGTTTGATGGAGAGGTTTGCTGCCTTTTATACCACTCGAAGTCTTGCAGCCACTTCTTCCAATCCTCTGCACTGTTATTTTCGATTTTCAAAACTTTTGGTGGCTGTAGACCGGGTGCGGTTGGATGTGGTCGTAGTTGAGATATGTTAGAATCGGCAGAATTATTCGCACAAATATTCTGTTGTTGTTGGGTTTGCACTAACAATCGAAGTGTTTCCAGTTCTTTGCGCAAATCCTCAACTTGTTTCGTGTTGTCCTCTTTATCCATCGTTTTAATGTATTTTTACTTTTGACACCATGTCAATTTCAATTCAATTTATTTTCTGTAATAAAGTACATAATGATAATAATAAAATAATATTAGTAGTTATAAACATACATAAAGACACCTAATTGAGCATTTTACCTAGGCATTTCTACCTGTTTTGTTACTACTCAATTAGGTAGTATTTACTCTGCACGTTTTATCTTTAAATAGCTAATATTGAATACATAAAAAAAATAAGAAAAAAAACAAAACTAAATTACAGTGCAAATAAGGTTATAAGAAGAATAAATGTTGACAATTAATAAAATTAAATAATAGATAATAAAAAGAAGACAATACTTACGCAAGGAAGTAGTAGACAAGAAAAAATAAAACGACAATGAACCAGTTTGTATGTTATTAAGCCATTATATCAAATATTTTATTTTGGTTAGTTATTAAATGATTTCTTAATTCAATTTGGAACTTCTTTAATTTTTTTATTTGTCTGAGGTGAATCGGGATTGTATTAAAAAATTTTGGACCGAAGAATGATGATGATCTTTGACTGGCTGATTTTTTAAAGAATTGTAGAGGTATCTCCATATTAGTAACTGATCGAGTTAAATGGGTGTTTTTGTGGTTAAATTTTTCGCTGCTTTTATATATTCTTATTATACATTGATAAGCAAAGAGTAGTTTAATGTTGAGTATTCTCGATTCATCATACAATATTTTCGTTGAAAATAGCTTTTCTTTTTTTAGGATGATTTTTAAAATAGTGTTTTGTGTTGTCTCTAAAATTTTAATAGTGGTGTGAAATGCTCCACCCCAAGCTACTATACAGTATCTTATAAGCGAAGATGAAGCTGCTTTATAAACTACTACAACATGCTACTTTCAATAATTACTACGTTTTCTGGCAGAATTCAATTCGAATTGAATACACTTTCCGTATTAAAAACCTCATGAAAACAGATATTGAAATCGAATCAAATTTGTAATCTTTCATCGAATTGTGTTTCAAGGTCGATACTACTTTTTTTGGAATCGTATCGAGATCGAAAAATCGAAATACGACATGAAAACCGAGATCGTATTGAAACATGCGCGTTCTGTGACATTCGCTGTCAAATTTATGCCAGCTGTAAGCCATATAACCTTAAAACCACTCAAAACATAAAAGTTTACTCTAGATTTCTTGTAACATTTTGTGGAAAGACACCAATGAGGCAATTCAATCAAAAGTTACAGTTAAAAGGGCAACTTTTTTGACGTTTTGATTATTGATCGTTATGACTACTAAAAAAATCCCAGAAATCAATTAAAAACACGACGGCATTTGACACTATTGACAGATAAAATGTAAAATCTCAAAACGATTTGAAGTGTAATTGAATCGTGATTGAATCTCTATCATGAAAACAGAGATCGGTATTTGATTCAAATTGAATTCAATACTCCATGAAAACGTAGTAATATCTTCGATGAGTAGATTCACTAGTTTTGAATTTAAAATTTAATAATTATGTGTTAAAACAGTCAAGGAAGCTACGACACTGATCATCAAATACGAATCACTAAAAGACATACGTTCCGGGAGTTCTACGAAGACCAGTGAGATGAGCTATAATTACGTATAGTTCCCTACTTCAATTCAAGTGCTGTGAAATATTTTCAGTCTTACGGCGTAAGCGTTTGTTTTTTCAACTTATATTAGAATTTTTATTTTCAACTCCTCTTGGACTCGTATTCTTGAATTTTGGGAGGAAAACTTACCTGGGAAATGGATGTGGTTCACCTTAAAGTGGAGATTGTCATATTCTTGGAAATGTGGATGTGAAATTAATATTCCCGGAAATTTTAAATTTTCTGCCTCTTACCCAGGAGAAGACGAACTCTCGAAAAGGTTTCTAGCACGTACTAAATTTACTAGGCTTTTTTCTGTTTTGCTGAAAGTTGCTTCATTTTTTGATCATTTCCTGCCATTTTGTTTGTTTTCTACAACTAATTTCATAAGAAATATTAATATTTATCAATTTGGATCGTATTTCTCCGTAAGGAATATGACCTACCCGAACAAAACTAAAATGTGAAGTTCAATTTTGAACTACCTCGTCTTCTTCTGCTTTTTTATTCCAGTTACTGAACAACACACGTTTTGGTGCGTTTATTAACACTTAGTACATAGCAGCATTGTTCACCCTCATTGCCATTCTAGAGCGTTCAAGAATACATTTTTGTTCAGGGAAAGGAACTAACTTTACTCACAATTTTGAAAAGTCTCGCACCAAAGTATCTGGAAACGGATAAAAGAAAAGTTATGAGATTCTAGAACGATGAATGAGACGTTATTCTGCATGTTTTAGAGCAAATGCCAAATGTTTTTGACGTCAGCGTTTAGCGTACGGCCAACATCTTGAATTTTTTGAGATGGCAACCTAGGTCGAGTAACGTATCTTAAAGAGGCTTAGTTTTTTCTCTTTCCAAAAATAATAGCGATGTATCATTTTAACTCGGAAATTATATTAGAAATTTAACAAAAATACTAAAATTGTAATTATAAAACTAAACATTCATTTAAGTTGCAAATACTTCATCACAATAAGTGCTCAAAATGCTGGCCATATGTCTTTTGACAATGATAGAATCTTTCTTCGGAGCTACGAATAGAATCGTTGATCATTTGTGGAGTAATTCCCTACATTTCGAGATGTATGCGATCCTTTAAATCGTCAAGTTAGTTGGTCCGTTAACATAAACGCGGTCTTTCAAGTAGCCACAGAGAAAAAATCAAGTGGTGTCAAGTCGGGAGATCTTGCCGGCCACTCAATTGCACCTCTTCGACCAATCCATCTCTAAGGAAAAATTGTATTTAAATGTTGTCTGCCTTTAATAAAAAAATGACCGATCAAATGGCTTTTCACCAAACCCGACCACTCATTAACATTTTGTGGACGCTGTGTACAAACCCCCTCAAACCAGTGCGGATTAGAATTTGACTAGTACCGGCAATTATGTCTGTTAACAGTACCGTTCAAGCAGAATGTGGATTCATCACTGAATACCAAGAATTCTAAGAAATTGTTTTGCATCCTAATTTTCTCTGTAACTATTTCACAAAATTGTAATCGTCTATCAAAATCATCCTCAGCTAATTCTTGGATATTTTGAACTTTATACCGAAAAAAGTTATTTTTATGGAGAATAGTTTGTATAGACTGTCGATAAATACCATTATTTCTTGTCAATACAATTGTAGATGTTTTAGAGTTTTCTTGAACATCTGATGGATTATTTGAAGTTTTATCTCCATCAGTTGCAATTTTTGGTCTACAAGACCTTGGAATATCCTTCACACTACCAGTTTCATTATATTTGTTTATTAATCTCGTCACTATAGATCTACTTAAAGGAGGGCATTCAGGATTAAAATCGTTAAAAAGATGAGCTGCTTCGTCACGGGAACGTTTGCGATTACCATATCCAATAACATTGAGATTTCGATTCGTTGTTTTTCCGATAAATGTGCCATTATTCTTAATTTACTGCTAACCTTGGTGCTAATTTGAAATAAGTATCAGTTTTGACAATTTGTACATACATTATGATGTGGTTGACGTTTTTAATGCCTACTATTGTTTTTGTTCAATTTTAAAAACCTACAAAGTCATATCATTAGGTCATTTATAAAATAAAACTGATATTTTATAAGATATTTTGTATTAGAGTGATACATTGCTATTTGGTTATTTTTTGAAAGAGAAAAAAATAAGCTCCTTTGTGATACGTTACTCGACCTAGGTTGCCATTTCAAAAAATTTAAGATGGCGGCCGTACGCTAAGCGCTGGCCACAAAAACATTTGACATTTTTGGCTCTAAAATATTCAGAGACCTTTTAAGAACGCTGTATAATAGTAATTATGCACCAAGGTAGAAAAGTGAGGTATTATTGTCGAGGTCCATTAAAGACCGAGACATTAATACACTTTTCTACCGTGACTCATATAGCATTTTTTCCACTACTTATTTTTTTAAATATTAGTTCTTAAAACTATTAAAAATCGAATATGAATTTCAAAATTTTCTCAAAAATCAAATCATCCATGCTTCTGACAAAAGTAAAACACAAACGTCAGTTTATAATATTTCTCTGGTGGTCGAGATTGCTAAAAATGAGCGATTCTAGTGGTTGTACTCCTCCTGAAATTAGAGCAAAGGCCGAAGAAGTGAAACTATTGCCAAAAAAATCACAGGTATTATATGAAAAGGCCTACATTGCATATAAAAAATGGTGCGATGAGAAAAATGTATTAAAGACGTCAGAAAATGTATTGCTAGTTTACTTTCAAGAACTAGCCCAAACGAATAAGGCTTCAACTTTGTGGTCCAAATATGCGATGATAAAATCCGTGCTTAACATTCAAGAAAATAATAATATTTCTAATTATTTTAAACTTGTCGCATTTTTGAAAAGAGAAAATTTTTCTTACGAACCTAAAAAAGCATCTATTTTTTCGAGAGATGACATAACGAACTTTATTTTGGAAGCACCAAATGAATTGTATTTGTCGAAAAAGGTAGGTACCTTGTTTACTTAGGTACTTTTAGTTAATATATCTTACTCTTTTCTAAATAAAATTTGAATTATTTCTTTTTGTGAAAATTAATTTGGCACAGAACCACAGTACAGAACTGCATCGGGAGTAGAATCTGACAGAACAACGAGTGAGTTTATTTGGATGTGCCTACTCACCGATCCCAAGTTAAGAGAAGTGACCATTGATTAGTTTTTTGTAGTTTATTTCATTCCTCCGGTGAAACTCAAATATGCTCAATATCTGAATACATTTACAAAGTCTCGAAATTCAAAATAGTTAAAAAAACACATTATTGTCCTTCTGGATTTCCCTTATAGGTTGCTGGTGATTGCCGAAAATTAATTTTAAGGAAATAATGAAAATGAAAATATTGTATACACTGTGTCCGTAAAGTACGGAACAAATTCATTTTTAGCTAAACAGACCATTTTAAAAAATTATCCTGAAACACGTCGATTTTTGATTTTAATTCACCGTATTTTAAAATAATAATCTAATATACAGGGTGGATTACTTTCGAGTAATGACGTCACCGTCATTTTTTTTAAATGGAACACCCCCATTTTGTCTCAATTTTCGGATTACTCTAGCTGAGCTGATTCCAAAAATGTATCACATGTTGATTCCAATTGGTACAGGGTGGTCAAAAATACAATAGTTTTTTTTTGGAAACAGCTCATTTTTATTAATCTAAAAATGTAACAAACTACAGGGTGTTACATTTGAACCAATTGCCGCTAGACAATAACTATTTTTGATAATATTGTTAATTTAACTAATAAAGAATGTTACGCGTTACTTTATGAGCACACACAAAACTATTGTATTTTTGTCCACCCTGTACCAATTGGAATCAACATGTGATACATTTTTGGAATCAGCTCAGCTAGAGTAATCCGAAAATTGAGACAAAATGGGGGTGTTCCATTTAAAAAAAATAACGGTGACGTCATTACTCGAAAGTAATTCACCCTGTATATAAGATTATTATTTTAAAATACGGTAAATTAAAATCAAAAATCGACGTGTTTCAGGATTATTTCTTAAAATGGTCTGTTTAGCTAAAAATGAATTTGTTCCATACTTTACGGACACAGTGTATATAACTTAAATATATTTTAGGCTGTTCTTCTGATTGGAATTGCGGGTGCCTGTAGAACAGATGAACTTTTAAATATGAAATTTGAGCATGTGTATATACTAGAAGACATAATTATATTTAATGTTAATAAAAGTAAAAATGGTTCGTCGAGGAAATTTGTAATGATGGATTCTTTGTGGATTAATATAGTAAAAATATATATATCACTCAGACCAACGCCAAATATTGAGAAACTATTTATTGGAATAAGAAATTTAAAAGCTACAAAACAAAATATGGGTCACAACACTATAAGTGGTGTTCCGAAAGAGGTAGCCAAGTTTTTAAAACAAAAAAATGCAAATACCTTTACTGGGCACACTTTAAGAAGGACATCTGCCACTATATTAGCAGATATTCTCTCTTTAAAACGCCATGGCGGGTGGAAGAGTTCTACAGTGGCCGAGGATTATATAGAAGAATCCATTGAAGACATAAAACGCATAGCAAGAATGGTACAAAACATACCAACAGATCCCCAACCGTCTGCTTCAAAGTCAGATAATGATAATGGAGGTTTTCAAGAAGCTTCGACTTCTTCGACAATAACAGCAAACGTCAACAGTCTAACGACGGAAAATAATTTTAACATTGAAAATATTACCCCGTCCGGTGTTACTGTACTTACGTATAATATGACTTGCAATAACTGCACAAAATATAATAATTTTAAATAAGTACATAAATAATTATAGTTTATGCTTAGTATTAGTTTATTGTTTTTCCAGTCATATGTATTAAAGCAAGAATTACAAATTCGACATAAAATATGAAATTTTCAATTTATAATGTCGGCCGGATTTTGGATGGGTCAACAGTCACTCCCGTTTCCCATGACATGACAGCTGTGCACAACGAAGGCAACCGATTACACACGCAATAATTTTGTTGTGATTGGATAATAAATATTGTTTTGTAAAAATCGCTATGAAAACTGCATGGATAAGTCAATTGATTTTCATTTTTGAATAGGTAGTTGGATAAGACCATTAAATAAGTAAGGTAAGTCATTTTGTATTTGCATCAGTTAACCTCACATTCTGTCAAATGGATTGAGATTAAGTTATAATCAAGTAGGCTTTGTATTTTTCCACCTTGGTTAATAATGAACAACTTTACTACCTCAACAAAAGTCAATAAAGTTAGGTTTAGAGGCTAGTAGTGAAAAAATTATATTATTGAATATTATGTTACATGTCAAGTTGTGTGGTTCGCCATGTACTTGTATGTGGCGAATCTTGCAACTGATTCAAAAACAGTTGCACCTTAGATATTTAGCTGAAATTTTGCACTAGTTTTTAACATTTCCTCAGTGGCGTACAGTCTGACACACCGACGCCACAGTTGCCTAGTCATTATAACATCACGGGAAAGAGTGGGGTATTCAGCGTTAAAATACCTTTCAAAGCCTTCACGGAGCACGCTTGGCTTTAGTATTGCCGCCGTGCCTATTGTGAGTAGGTTAGAATTTTGTCATTCGGTCTGATACACCGACGCCACTATTTTCGTTAGTGTTTTTTTATTCGGTAAGTTTTTCGTTATTTCTAGGATTTCTATTATTAATATCAGTTATTTCAGCAATGGACTTTGAGAAGGAGGAACAGAGACTGCTAAAATTAATGGAAGAAGTTCCATCCGACATCGAATTTGACGACAACGATGGTGAAGAAGATATTGTAGAAACAAGGGGGGAGGATAGCGAAAGTGAGCAGAAGTTAGGAAGCAATGATGAGGAAGTTGAAAACAAAGGGCACTACATTTTTGGAAAAGATAAATTTACTAAATGGACCAGATCGGTGAATATAGTGAAGCATTTGCCAGGAGTAAAAAGGAACTTTATGAATCTGAAAGTTGCTATTTCTATTTCTATTCTGAATATAATAGTAGAAAATACCAACTTTATGATTGAAAAAAAGAAGCATAACTACAGTTTTACGGAACTACAATCCAACAAATGTTCCTGAACTAAATGCATTTTTCGGTTTGTTGTATATTGCTGCAGTTAGGAAAAGCAACCATGTAAATGTTAATGATTTATGGAAAACGGATGGAGCCTCGATGGAAATCTTTAGGCTCACCATGTCGCTTTACAGATTTCGCTTTTTACTTGCCCACATTCGTTTCGATGATAAGGAGAGTCGCGAAGAAAGACAAAAGACTGACAAAATTGCGCCGATAAGAAATGTATTTGATAGTTTCGTGTCAAACAGTGAAAGGCCCTACTAGTTATCGGAATATACGACTATTGACGAAAAGTAGGAAGATTTTAGAGGAAATTGTCGTTTTCGTCAATACATTTCATCGAAGCCCAACAGATACGGCATAAAAATATTTGCCCGAGTAGACGCTAAGACATTTTATATCAATAATCTTGAAGTTTATGTTGGTAAACTACCACCAGGGCCATTCGAGGTAGATACCAGACCATTTAGTTTAGTACCGCGTTTATGTGAACCCATCTCAGGTGCAGGACGAAATTTAGCAACGGACAACTGGTTTACCCTTATAGAGTTAGCCGATGAACTCCGTATCAATCATAGACTAAGTTTGTTCACAAACAAGGCACAATTCGCAAAAATAAAAAACAAAAACCTTCTTTATTGTTGGAAGGCAAAATACGTCCTGAGGGTTCCAGTATGTTTCTTTTTCAAGAACATACAACCCTAGTGCCTTATATCCCGAAGCCTGGAAAAACGGCTTTGCTTATTTCCACTATGCATCACGATGATGCTATTGATCCAGAGACTGGAAAACCAGAAATGATAATAGATTATAATAAGACAAAAGGTGGAGTGGATACAGTGGAAAAGCTTTGTTCTACTTACAACTGCGCAAGAACTTCAAGGCGATGGCCTATGGTTATTTTTACAGCCTAATGAATATAGCTGGTATAAATTACTTTATAATATATACAGCAAATAATATTAATAAAAATGTTCAGCGCGAAGATTTTTTACTCGAACTTGGGTTCAGTTTGCTGACAAACTACATGAAAGTAAGAGCAACATCCGACTATATTCCAAGAAGTCTGAAAATAAGAATTTCGGAAGTTTGTGGATTGCGACAGCAAGAGCAAGGTCCACCTGATAGAGTAGCTATAACTGGCCGTTGTTCCGTATGCGATTCAAAAAAAAATCGCAAAACCCGTTTTAGCTGTCAAAGGTGCCGAACATTTTTATGCTTAGACCACGCTGGAATAATATGTAGCATGTGTTATAATGACATGGATATTTAATACATTGTTTTAAAGTTTGTTTGTTTTTGAGAATGTTTGTGTGTGTGTGTGTGTGTGGTAGCAGGGATGGCCTCAGCCGAAGGCTATTGGTCACAGAACTTTTATTTTATTATTTTTTTCTGCTCTATATTGAATGTGTCTAGGTTAAAGAACTATTTTTGATTGCTTAATGAAGTTTATTATAGAATCTAAAGTAGCTTTTTCTATGCATGCCAGGAGAGAACTAATATTAAGTGGAAGAGGAAAGTTATGGCCCATTAAAGACATATATAAATTAGATATAGCCGCTTCATTTTTCTTGCACTCTAGAAATATATGATTAGTATCACCGATCGATACGTTGTCGCAGTCGCAAAATGGAGACTGTAGAATACCCAATTTATGAAGGTGCGCCGGAAAGCAACCATGGTTTAGTTTTAGTCGCGTTATAGTTTATGTGTATTTTCTACTATAATCAAACTTTGTTATGTGTGGAATATTATTTGGTAGGTTGGTATGAAGCTGGAAGTAGAAGCTTTTCGATGTTCTGCTTAGGTTATTGTAAGCTTCTCTCCATCTGATTCTAATAGATTTTTTATGCATGCTAATTACATCACTTTGGCAGAAAAAGTTTAAGTATTCTTTTAATTTACAAGCTTCTTTTGCCTCCTGATCAGCCTTCTCGTTGCCTACAATGCCGCTGTGACCTTTTACCCATATGAGAATAATATGTTTATTATTAATTTTTAATTGGTATAGTAAGTTTCTTATTTCAAAAATTAGTTCCTGATTATAAATATTTATAGGAGACCCTTCTATAGCTTGTAAAACGGATTTTGAGTCTGTCATTATAGCAACTGTTTGAAATGGACTTAGTGTACACCATAATAAGCATTGTTTTAGTGCCAAAGCCTCGGCAGAGTAAACTGAAAAAATGTCTGCTATTCTAAATTTTTCAACATGATTTATGTTTGAAACAAAAAATGCTGCTCCTGTACCATAGTCACATTTGGATCCATCTGTATATATTTTAGTTAAATTGTCTCCAAAATCATTCAGTATGGTTTCAAGAATGATATTATTTAGATTAGGAATTTCGGTGTATAAGGGGTATATGACGGTTGGCCGAAATATAGTACTTTTGTAACTATACTTATATATAGGGAATTTAGTACTATTTAAGATGAAAGCTTCATCATGATTGGTATTAATAAAGGCCTCTGCCAAAGGAGGGGATGATTTTATTCTCCAATAAGGTACTGTAAGATTACAAGTATTTATGTAGGCGACTTTTTGGATCATTTCCGTATTAAATGCTCTATATTTAATTATTTGTTTTTCAGCTAAAAATTGTCTACGTATGTTTAATGGTGGCTCTTGAATTTCTGCCAAAACTGCTTGGTTAGGAGATGATATCATTAGCCCCATACAAATTTTTAAGGCTTTATATTGAATACGATCAATAGTTAATAGATTTGTTTTAGATGTTGCACCATATAATGTACACCCATAATCCAATATGGAACGAATATAAGCCTTGTAGAATGTATACGCAAGGTTGACATCTGCTCCCCATTTTCGTTTGGAAATTACTCTTAGCAAATTCATACCTTTTTCGCATTTTTTTTAACATATTTTACGTGGTTCGTCCATAATAATTTTTTATCTAAGACAATGCCTAGATATTTAAATTCGTCGACAAAAGGGATCGTGAAATCTAACAGGGTAGTAGCTCTAGCAGTCTTAACTCGATGTCGAGTAAAACATACCAAAACAGTCTTATCCCGAGAAACACTGAATCCCATATCATTAAACCAGTTCATCAATAGCTGCATACATTCTCTAAGGTCTTCCAAACATTCTTCATACGAATCATGGGTGAAGTAGAAACATAGGTCGTCCGCGTATTGAATCATGTTACATTTATCGACTACTAACCTGTGCAGATCTGCAGTATAAATGTTAAATAAGATAGGACTCAGGATAGATCCCTGAGGTAAACCGTTATATACTGTATGTGGACCATGTAATACGTTATTATGATCACGTAAAAATATATTTCTGTTATGAAAGAGATTAATAATATTGGCGCAAACCGTTTTATTAATTCCAATATTTTCCATTTTATTTGCTAATATATTTAGATCAACTACATCATAAGCCCCTGTTAAATCTACAAACAAACATAGTGTGTATTGATTTTTAGAAAAACTTATTTGTATATCTGAAACTAAATGAGTTACGGCGTCTATTGTACCATGTCCTCTGCGAAAACCATATTGAATGTTTGGCAAGATGGACCTACTTTCCACAAAATGTTCCAATCGAGTTTTTATCAATCTTTCGAAGGTTTTTGTGATACACGATATCAACGAGATAGGACGATATGATGATGACAATCCGGGATCTTTATTGGGTTTAAGTATGAGACAAACTATAATATTTTTGAAGCAATCAAAATACTTTTGATTCCTCCACCAGTCATTAAATAGTTGCAATAAAAATTTTTTTGCGGAAATAGGTAAATTATGAATTATTTTATAGGTAAAACCATCTAGTCCAGGAGCAGTGTTGAGACATTTTTTAATTACTAAATCCAGTTCGTCAATCGTAAAAGAAGCTGACAATTCGTCTTCATGTTTAAATATAAATTTATCAGATGTATTCACCACAAAATTAGAGGCAGATGGAGGAGCTATTTTATTTAGGATTTCATCTAATAATTCTTTTGAAATTGGTTTTTTGGGGCATTGGATACTTTTATAATTAAGCCTTTTAACAAACTTCCAAATTTCTGTTAAAGGAGTGTTTTTATTGAGCTTATTTAGAAAGTTGATCCAACTGCCACGTTGTTTGTTTTTAAATAAACGTTTCGCTTGTGCAGCTATGTTTTGATATATTAGATAATAATTGTAATTGGAATGAGATCTGTAATTTTTCAAGGCCGTTTTCCGTTTTTTACCATCCTTACGCATTCCTCATCCCACCAAATAGGCCTAGGAGAAATGGGAGAAAATGCCTTCTTGACAGGCATCGAGCAATCTGCTGCAGAAGAAATGATCTCAAAAAATGTTGCGGCTTTATCTCTAGGATTTCTATCATTATCAGCAAGTAATTGATTAATGTCTGCTTCCAACACATTATGGAATTTATCCCAATCTGCTCGCGGGTCATTCCATTTTGTAGACGAATTTACTGTAAAGGACTTTGGGATAATCTGAATCCCGATAGCTATTGGATAATGGTCTGATCCCATAGTGTCGTCTGAAACTTCCCAAGTTAACCTGTCTACTAAAACATGCGACGTTAATGATATATCAACTGCTGAATGATTCCCCCTGGGATTGACTCTAGTAGGAGTACCGTCATTTAACACAACAAGATCTAGATAATCGATTGCCTCTGCCAAAATTTTTCCATGCCGATCATCCGGTATAGGTCCCCACATATCATGGTGAGCATTAAGGTCGCCGCAAAAAATAGAATTGCCATCAAATTGCTGAAATAAATTCAACCAATCGTTGAATTTAACGACTACATCGGGAGGTCGATATAAAGAGACTATTGATATATTTAAAGAGGACAAGGTAATTGCGCACACTTCTAGATCTTTATTAAAGGACTGTATAATATCTACTTCTTCGTAATCTAAGCCCTGCCTTATAAAGATCCCTACTCCGCCATAACCATCTATTCTGCATTTTTTTATTAAGTTAAACCCTTTAAAATCAAATTTTTCGTCAGGCTTAAGCCATAGTTCTGCTACTACAATAATGTCAATATGTGTCTTATTAATAAGGTTACTCAAACTTGCTTTATTTGCTTTTAATGACCTGCTGTTCCACTGTAATACACATAATTTATTCTTCATAGTTTTATGATTAATAGACAGGAAGGTTAATATTCAGATTCGGATCCGGATCCGTTATAATTAAAATCCATCTTATCTGTAGGATTATCGGTATCGCAAATTTTATTAACAAATTCTCTTATTTCCGTATCTGCAAAAGTAACAGGAGTAGATGGCAAGTGTTTTTGCAATTCTTTAACAAATGTAGATAATATAAATGCGGATTTTTGTTTAAAGCTCATATATTCATCCCTATACGGATTAGTATAAACTGAATTAGTCTTTAATTTTAATTGGGGAGTTTTTTTTAGTGGCATTGTTTCTGTAATGGGGGATATTGGAGAAGATTTACGTTTTTTGGGAGAAGGAATATTGGATTTGATAACGGGTTTTCTTACGACTACTGGAGAATTTTGGAGAGTAGTATGATTCAAATTAGGTAAGGGAGGAAAGTTATCAGTGTTATTTAATACTGCAAATCGGTTATTTGTAACAATTTTAGCGTAAGACGGGTTGATGTAAATGTTTTCAGCTTCCCTAAATGATACCTTTTGTTGTGCCATAATCTGTTTTATTTGTTTTTGTTTTGTAAATATGGGGCATTTCCGCGAGACTGAAGGATGATCGTTTGTTTTACAATATATACAGATATTGTCAGCTTTACATTCTTCCTCACGATGATTTATGTCAGTGCATTTTTTACATCTACTCTCTTTAGATTTGCACTGTTTGGCCGAATGGCCGTATCGTAAACAATTGTAGCATTGCACCACTGGTTGTATGTAAGGCTCTACCTGAAAGTTACACAGGTTGATCTGTATATTTTGTGGAATTTCATTACCCAGAAATTGTACGATTATCATTTGTCTTTTGACTAGACAAGCATTTCCATCTGAATCTATTATTTTTCTTTTCATCCGTTGTACGCCTACTACTTTTTTATTGGAAATGATGGCATTCAATAAATACTCTTCATCGAAGCAAGTGTCTACCATTCTTATAAGACCTTTTTTGTGAGTATAGAATCTAGGGATATATGCTATAAGATTGTTTTTTTGTATTACCAAATGATTGACAAGAGAATTTGCTGTTTCCAACGTTTTAAATATAACTTTTACACGATTTATTCCTACTGATTTGATATCCTCAACATCTTTCTTTAAAGCGTCATCCGTAAGAAGATAATGACCTATTTTAATAGGGAATAGCCTACCAATGTTTTTTTCTTTATGTTCCACAAAAACAAAATAAGGGCCTTTATCGCCTGGACTATAACGATTTTCTAAATCTACAATATTATAAATTTCATCTTTTTTCACTTGTTCCTTATTGATACCAGATTCTTTTAAATCGGGCGGCTTATCGCCGCCCGTTTTTTCTGCCATATTCGACTAATTAGACGTTTATTTTAGGTTTACAATGAATTAGTCCCAAAAGTATTATTAAATATAAATTACTTATCTGAATGAAAAACTTGTTTCAGTGAAATCTCAAACACTCGAACACGTCCACTCACTATGACTGTCGAATTCGAACTGGAGAATGTTTGTGTATTGAGTATTTTTTTTTTCAAAATAAATATTATTTTCCTAGAATTGTACTTATTTTTCCAATAAATCCCTAAAATCAAACATTTTTATTATATTTGAACGTGAATATTTGGTGTCGGTCTGTTAGACCGACGCCATTAATAACGTTATTTCTTGAAACCACTAAGGAAAGGTTGAAGTTTTTTTTTGCAAAAACTCACTTTGAGTGAAAAAAGTGGTAACAAGAAGAGAAGAAAAATGAGGAAGAGAGAGGCGTTAGGAATATGGAAAAACTAGTTAAGAAAATAGAAACAAAGGTTCTGTAAACACCATAAGCCAAAGGCCTTTTTTGTCCGAACTTTCGCTTCTTGCCAGTTGGTGTAATCTGTGATCTAGTGCAATAAACAGTGAAGCCTATCTCGCTATGGACTATCTTTATATATGATGCAGAACTTCCATGTGGAGCCATAAGTTGTACGAAATTTCACTTTTGTTTTTACTGCGATATTAGAGATTCGGGAGGTAATGCATTTGTCGTTTATACTCATTCACCTGGAAATTCGGCATATCGCTCCTGAAATTGTTACAATAATCCTTCAGTTATGCTTTCTATGACTCGTAAGTGCTTGTTTATTTATGAGTACAAGTATACTTCTACTAAATAGGTATGCCCTCGATTATTACTATGTATGTATGCAAATTGGGGTGACATTCACTGAGACCTAAAAGATCTATTTTGCCCCCTTACTTCTACTTAGTTCCTGCGGAAAGTCTCAGAGACTAGTAGCTCCTTTAGTCCTATTTTCCGGAGGAATTTTAGGATATCTGCAGGCTTCAACTTAGGTAAATGTCCCTCTTCTATCCAGTAGTCTCCAAGCTGTTGTGCCCTAGGATTCTGAATTTCTGTGCAGTTCGCGAGTATGTGGAGGGAGGTTTCTTCTTCCATGCCACAGAATCTACATTCTTCTTCTTCCACTATTTTGAGCATTTTCAGGTGCCAATTCAGGCGACAATGTCCCGTAAGGTTGCCTGTTAAAACCTCTTAGTGCAGTTTTACTTTGACTTATGCATTCATTTGATCTCAACCGGTTGTAATCACCCAGAAGAATATTTGATTGCCTAAGTCCTACTAGATCTTTCCAATGGTCAGATCTTCTCTTTTCTTCGGCTTTGCCTATTTCTTCAAATATTACATTGGAGCTGATACAACAAAAGGGTTCCGGCCCCCAAAAGGGTGTTCCAGTCCCCTTCTTTGCTAGTTCATCTGCTATTTCATTTCCTTCTATCCCTGTGTGTCCTGGAATCCACAGTAAGGTGACTATATTGTTCATTTAGTTTGCCTAGGCATTCCCACACCATTTTGGAACTGATAACACAAGAGCTACGTGCTTTAATGGCTGCTTGACTATCCGACATTATGATAATCCTTTGCCTTCTATATCCTTTATCAATATTGACCTGGGCACTCTTTCTTATGGCGTGAATTTCCGCTTGATTTTTTCCAAGCTTTCAGAGTGTTTGGTTCCTGGCCCGTACACTCCTATCCCAGTTCCTTATATTGCTTTTGAGCCGTCTGTGTACCACCGATTATTACTAACACCTTTTGTAATTTCAACATTATCAGTTCGTCTTAATTATTCCTTGTTTGTGGTTCGGATGTCGTTTTTTATAAATTGTGTTTTTTCGGCAGGAAAAGTCTGGGGTCTTCTAGTCGATTTCAGTCAATTTGTTAGATAGGTCGTGCCTCTTAATTTCGGGTTTATCAAATGAACATGTTTCCTGATAATTCGCACTAGGTCATAGTCATAATGTGAATATACTAATTATCTTCATTTTGGCAATTCTTTTATTTTTCCCCGATCTTAATGGACAAGGTATAAGGGAAATCACAGTTAATCATTTTTTCTATAAGCAAAATAGTTAGTTTTACGTATCCTATTAATATCTATAGAATTTAATGAGGATTCAAATACTTCGTAACGATTTTAAATTGATGGATGAAAATTTTTTTTTTAACATTTATTGTCATTTTACAATCTACTTCATCACAAGAGTATTCAGTGAAAGGGTTGTATGTTTTCGTGCTTGGTAGTGAAATGTCCATTGGCAATTTCACTTATACAGCACTAATCACTATTTGTGTTGCTGGAGAAGATCTTCGGGCCAGTTTTTATTTAATCTTCGGTTGGTTAGTCCATCATTCTACAAGTTTTCTATTTGGTCGTTTGGGTGGCCAGTCAGTCTCGTTTGATAAGTGGTGGAAACTGTTCTAATTACTTCTGTGACATACGGGATTTAAAGGTATTCATGGAGAGTTTGGGGTTTGATTGCTAATGTACCAGGGAGCATTAACAATTGATCGCAGTGTTTTCGACTGGAATCTTTGGATTGTTTTTATTCTGGTAGGTTTTGCACAACCCCACAGTTGCACACCATATGTCCAGATAGGTTTTAGCGTTACTTTGTATAGCAGCAGCTTGTTTTTGGTTGACAGTTTGGATTTTCGGCCCATTAGCCAGTACATTTGTTTGGATTTGATGTCTAGTCTAGTCTAGTTGCCTTCTTTTTGTTTGTACATGTTTCTCCCAGGTTAATCTCCGATCTAGGTGCAGGTCCAGGTATTTCACATCACGTTTTACTGGTACTGGGACACCATCAATGGTAACTGGTTAATTCTCCATTTTCTGTACCAGGCATTCAATTTGTTTAGATGAGTTTGCATGTTTGTTGAAGTGGTGACAGGATTACTATCTACAGAGAGGATGGCAACATCGTCTGCAAAGGCGGCTATCGATGTGTTGTCTGTTTCAGGCAGGTCATTAGTGTACAGGAGGTAGATGAGTGGTCCTAACACGCTTCCTTGGGGCACGCCAGATTTTATAATATAGCTGTCTGATATTGAGTCATTGTGTTTGACTGAGAAGTGTCTTTCAGGTAGGACTTCAGCAGGACGTACAAGTTGTTGTTAAGGGAATATTTTACCTTATAGAGCAGACCTGCATGCCATACTTTATCAAAGGCCTGCGAGACGTCTGGGAAAACTCCGTTGCAATACTCTTTTCTTTCTAGAGTTTGGCCGATGATGATGACTAATCTGTGAGCTTGATGGGTGATAGATATCAGAATCCAAACTGGTAGTTTGGTAGGATGTTTGCTAGGTCATATTCTTCTTGGCTTCTTTTGAGCAAGAGTCTTTCAAATATTTTGCTAGGGATGAGTAATAGACTGATCGGTCTGTATGAAAGTGTTTCTTGTGGGGGTTCACCATTTTTGTGAATCATTATTATGTGGACGTATTTCCATATAACAGAAAAGTTGCATATGCTCAGCATACCATTGTAAATTGATGTAAGGAAGACAATGGCTTTTCTATGCATCTTCTTGAGAACTTGTGCGGTTATCAAGTCGTAGCCTGGAGCTTTCCTGTTGTTGAGTTTTCGTATTTCCATTTTGACTGCCTCTGGGCTAATGGAATTTGTTTGGACACGAAGGGTACGTGAATTCAATGTGGACTGTATAGTTTGATACGTTACTTTATTAATTATATTTCAATCAACAAACTTGCAAAAATAAAATGATAAAAATGGCGGAAAAACTCATCTGACATATATGTATTGTCAAAAAAACTACACACTATGTTTTTTAATAAGGGCACGTTCCGGTCTTGGGACACACAAGGGTGCGTTCACATTGTTCTGGTTATCAGAACATCCTGCCCCCCGGTTGAAAGTCCTTCTTTTAACTAACACAAAAAATCAACAGATAGGTATACAAATTAAATAGTTAACAATTAATACAAAATACAAAATTACAGTTTCCAATCAATCTTGATCGTTACAATAAGGCAATGGGCATAACTTTGTTATCGATCGAGTAAACACTCCGTGCCTTGTCCTTATCTTAACGACTCTAACCCTATTGTCTTGACCAGGAATAACTTCGATAACCCGTGCCAGAGGCCATTCTAATGGACGAGTTTCATCTTTTAATAAAACCATGTCATTTACCTTTAGGTTTTTAAAAGGTTTAAACCATTTTTGTTTGGCTTGCAACAAGTTTAAATACTCTTTGGACCATCGTTTCCAGAATAACTGATGGACCTGAGTGCATCGTTTGAATCTAGAGAGTCGATTTTCAGGGATTTCGGTGAAGTCCCTTTCGGAAAATGCTGTTAGACTTTCACCTATTAAAAAATGTCCAGGAGTCAGGCAAGTCAAATCGTTGGAATCAGAAGAAATTGGCTGTAAAGGACGGGAATTCAAAATCGCCTCTATTTGTGACAAAATAGTAGATAACTCCTCAAAGGTAAAATGTGAATTGCCAACAATTCTATACAGATGATATTTTGTACTTTTTATGGATGCCTCCCATAATCCGCCAAAATGAGGGCTTCTGGGAGGAATAAAACTCCAAGAAATTCCCTTAGTTGTTAAAAATGTCTCAATTTCGTTTGAAGTTGATTTTTTATTGAAAAAATCGTGCAGTTCCTTCAATTGGTTGCTTGAATCCAAAAAATTTGTCGCATTATCGCTATAGATAACCAATGGATTTCCGCGACGGGATATAAATCTTTTTAAAGTTAGTATAAAGGCTTCAGTAGATAAACTGGAAACGAGTTCAATGTGTACTGCCTTTGTAACCATGCACACAAAGACAGAAATGTATGCCTTTATTAAAGTTGCTCTTCTTAAAATTGAAGATTTCACAAAAAAAGGACCACCAAAGTCAACTCCGACCTTTGTAAAGGGCCTGGATGGAGTTACTCGATCTCTAGGAAGATCCGACATGATCTGTTGACTTGATCGGCCTTTAAAACGATAACAAGTTGCACAATTGCGAATAATCCGTTTTATCTCTAACAGACCAACAAGAGGCCAAAACCTTAATCGAAAATTTGACATTACTAACTGTGCCCCACCATGACCCAATCTAAGGTGCTCTGCTTTTAGCATCAATGATACGACCAAATTTTTCGAAGGAAGTAGAACTGGATGTTTTTGTGCATAGGGCAGATTTGCGTAGGCCAGACGACCTCCAACTCTCATCAATTCATTGTCATCGAGAAACGGTGATAATCGAAGAATGGCCTTGTTTGAAATGGTCTTATTGGATTTCAATGCTTGAATCTCAGTCGAAAAATTCGATTTTTGTAACACCTTAATAATAAACTGTTGGGATTTATCAAGCTCCTCAACCTTAAGAGGGCCTACAAATCCCTTGAATTTGTCCTTTGAATTATTAACAAAGCGAAAAACGAAGGCAATTACTCGTTGTAATTTTGAGTAAGAAGAGCTTCTTTCAAAAACAGAATTCCAAAAGGAAGATGTATCCTCCACTTTATGACCAAGTAAAACAGTTTTAGTTTTTCGTTCTTCCGGAATATCATGTAATGTTATTTTTGCCAGATCAAATTCCTCTAGTTCTAAATTGGGGCCACTCAAAAACGCCGGACCGTGAAACCACAATTTTGAAACCAAAATTTCATTGGGTGTCATTCCTCTAGATATCAAATCTGGGGGATTGTCAGACGATATTGCCAGTGATAATTTGAAGTAATTTTTTGTATTTCCGATACTCTATTGGAGACAAATATAGACCATCTAGAAGGGTGAGATTGCAACCAACACAAAGTAATTTGGGAGTCTGTGTACAAGTGGATACCTTCAAAATGAAACTTATTTTCGAAGACGTTAATTATTTTTTTTATAAGCTTGGATAGAAGAACTGCTCCACAGAGTTCAAGACGAGGTATTGAAATAGTTTTGGTTAAATAAATTACTCTAATATAGATGCAAGCGCCATATGCCTTAAGGCTAGCATCGCAAAATCCATGAAGTTCAATTCTGAAAATGCTATGATTAAGAAATAAGTTTCTCGAAATTTTTAAAAGTCCCAGTTTGGGAATATTGGAAACAAATTCTGTCCATTCAGACATAAGATCTTCTTTAAGATTCTCATCCCAGTCGATTTTAGATAACCAAATTTTTTGCATTATAATCTTTGCTACAATTATAATAGGAGCAACAAAACCTATCGGATCAAATAGTTGCGCTATTTGGGAAAGAACTTCCCTTTTAGTAGCGACGACCTTATCAACAACCTTTGGTAGTGTAATGGAGAACTTATCAGAATTCGAATTCCATGAGATTCCTAGAACCTTATTAATGTCATTTTCGCATTTGATTTCATACATTTGAAAAGTAGGAGAAATATTAGTTTTCAAAATTTCCTTAACAAATTCCTTAGAATTCGAACACCACTTATGAAGTTGAATATTTGCTGATTGAAGCAATGATACAAGCTGTTTGTGGGTTTCCTGTAGCTCCTCCAAGGAATCACAGGTGGCAAGTATATCATCAACGTATGTCTGATGTAAAATAGCGTAAGCAGCTAGAGGATATTTGTCTTTGTTTCGAATGGCAAGTTCTTCAAGAACACGGGTTGCTAGATAAGGCGCACTATTAGTGCCGTAAGTAACAGTAAGCAGCTCAATGCATTGTAAGGGTTGTTCTAAGTTATCACGCTATAAAATGTTTTGAAGAAATGTTTGTTTGGGGGAAACTCGAATGCAACGGAACATCTTGATTATGTCACTAATGAGAACAAATTTAGAAGTTCTAAAACGGGTAAGTATATCAAAAAGTTCAGGCTGTACACGAAAGCCCTTTAGCATAATATCGTTTAATGAAAACCCACTTGAACTTCTCATCGAGGCATCAAACACTACCCTGAGCTTAGTGGTAGGGCTGTTGTCTCGAAGTACACAATGGTGCGGCAAAAAATACTTGTTTTCTCCATTGGCATTAAAAAGGTCGAGAGGAACATATCTAGCATGATTCAAGGAGATGTATTCATCAATAAATTTCTTGTATTTAAGAAAAAGATCAGTAGATTTTACAAAGCGTCGTTCGAGATTTAGAAATCGTTTTCGAGCCATATTAAAGGAATCACCTAGTTTTAAATGTTCATTTGGTCCTTTTACAGGAAGTGTCACTTCAAAGGACCCGTTAGGAAGAATTCGAACTGTTTGACGAAATATTGTTTCTGCAAGTTCAACATCAGGATTAATTATTCTTTCATGGGGAGTAATTTCTTCCTGAGACCAAAATTGTTCAAGTAAAGTGTCAGCTGGGATTTGTGTAAACATACAAGTTTCGAATCGATGTGCGTTGTCAAGTTTTTCCTCATATGAGATAAATTGATTGGGGACAGGACCACCAATCACGAAGCCTAGATGTGTGTCAACGAGTGTCAAAAACCTTTCATGTAATCGAATTATACCTCCTTTTAACAACTGATAATAGACGTCTGCACCAAGCAGTAAATCAATGTGCGAGGGAATAAAAAACAAAGGGTCAGCCAAGCTGATATTTTTAGGAATTGAAACAGAGTCCAAATTAAGCAAAAATGATGGTAAACGATTAGTTATTTTGTCTAAAACTGTACAAATCACATCAAAGAAGTAATTTCTCTCAATGTTCGAGTGAATCGTCAATTTTACAATCCTATTTGAGTTTGTGACAGTGTTACCAACACAGTCAATTCGAATTTGTCTCATTTCAGGTGTATATCCAAGTTCTGTCATTAAAGAGGTGGTAGCGCCAGAATCAAGAATTGCCCTAACATTTAGTGGGCAGCCATTTTTGTCAAACACAGTTACCATTGCTGTAGCCAAAAGAGTCTCTCCACTTAAGGCTGAAGTTGACAAGACTGTTTGTTGTATAGTAGATTGTGTGGGTGTTAGTCATAAATAATTATTATTCGAACTATTTGGTGCAAGTTGAGGTGTGAGTGGTTCTACTGCAGTTGAATTTTGATGGTTGGTTCGATGCTGTTCTGTTTGTTCAGAGTTTAAGTTTGAATTATTTTCAGACTGCGAAAATCGACTAACCGGATGCAACAAAGTATGATGCTTATAATTGCAAACTGTACAACCACGCGATGTGCAATTGTCAGTTACATGGTTGGGCATTAGGCAATTGTAACAAAGTTTCTTATCTTTAACAAAATTATACTTTTCAGAGCGAATTAATTTAATAAATTTTTGACATTTATAAATTTTGTGTCCTATAAAATTGCAGTATGTACATTTTGAATTATTACCTTGAGAAGAAAATATCTTTTGTTCTTCTTTATTGCTACCTTTATTTTGAACAAAATGAACCTTGTGATGTACTTTAATTTTATTAGCATTTAAATCCGGAATAGCAGACCGTTCGAAAATGATACAGCGTTTTTCAAGGAAATCAAAAAGTAATTTTAAAGTTGGGCGTGCGTTTGTACCCATTTCATAATCAAAGGCTTTACGGGTAGTTACATCAAGTTTCTGAGAAAACATATACACAAGAATTAGATCCCATTGATCTACATTGACATTTAAGTTTTTCAAACCGTCCATGTTTTGTTTTAAAAGAGTAACAAAATCTCTAAGTGACATGGAATTATTTTTACCTAAAACAGGAGCGTCTATTAAATTTTTTATGTATGCGTAAATTATGTTCAATTCATTGTCATATCTATCCTTTAGAGTCTTAAGGGCTACATCGAAGTTATCACTGATCAATTGTAAATTACAAATTAAGTTTAAGGGTTCGCCTTTAAGATAAGTTTTAAGGTAGATTAGTTTTTCAATATTGGTTAAACTAGCATCATCTTCAATAAAGTTCTTAAAAAGCTCATAAAAACCGCGCCAAGTAGTAATATCACCAAAAAACATAGGAATATTCAACTGAGGCTTAGTTAAACGAGAAACACTAGAAGTAATATTGGGAGATCGTGAAGGGGAAGAAACATTTCCCAGTATTTTTAATTGATCAATCTTAGCTTGTAATTTAGACCTCAGGCCATAATATTTATTTTCTGATGTATCTCGCTATTCATTATCATCAGTTTGTGTTAAACATTCAATTTCATCTTGATATTCACAAATTTTTGCAAATGCTTTTTCAAGTCCATCTAACCTAATTTCTAGCTCCTGTATAATAGTACTATCTGCATTTTGAGTAAACCAGTTTTCAATTCTAGTCATACAGCCCTTTGCTGTGGCCCGTTTTCTAATAAAATCATCCATGATGAAATATTATTATATACAAAGAAAGTCAATACAATATTGTAACTTAAGCTTGCAATAATAAAATATAAGATTTTTTATTACAATATTAAATTTTGAATTGTTATTGTGCACCAATTTTTCCAAAAGGTACCGTGTAAATGATGAATTCGCAAAAATATGTGAGCGTATTGTTAGAAACAGAGTTTGAACAAGCACTTACAACCTGTACAAAGTTAGGTAAGTACTACAAAGCGAGTACTGAATGAAAACTCAAATTCTAAATCAATGTTCAATGGCCAACTTCAAATGATCTCTACTTTTGTACTTTAACAAATGGAAAGAAATTGTTTATTTTCTTTTAATAATGTCACTACCACGGAGAAGGGCTCGGGATCAATTTACGAGTCATTCGAATTCCAACAGATCTGGATGAAACTTCAAAATGACAGACGCCCTGTTAGTAGTAGTTAATAAGACCTGCATAAGTTACCTTTAATAATCTTGATATTATGAAATATTTGAATATTTCCTCGAAGATTTTAAAGCAGAAAACGTTGCGACATGCGACAAAATCGGTTAGCTCCTACCTGGTTTTAAGTATTTTCTCTTCACCTTTTCCTTGCACTCTTTGTCTCAATTTCCAATAAGTAGCTAGTACATCCAAAAGTCTCAAGATTCAAAATCCGGGTCGATGTGACCAATTCGTGTTTGGACACGAAGGGTGCGTGAATTCAATGTGGACTGTATAGTTTGATACGTTACTTTATTAATTATATTTCAATCAACAAACTTGCAAAAATAAAATGATAAAAATGGCGGAAAAACTCATCTGACATATATGTATTGTCAAAAAAACTACACACTATGTTTTTTAATAAGGGTACGTTCCGGTCTTGGGACACACAAGGGTGCGTTCACATTGTTCTGGTTATCAGAACAGAATTGATGGGTGGTGACATTTGGCAAGGCGCGTCCAGGAATTCATCAATGTTGTTGTTGTAACCAGGTGCTGCTTCTGGTGGCTCGAAAACATGCGATAGATGGTCAGCAAAATTGGCAGCTTTTTCTTGATTTGAGCGTGCCCATTCGTTGTTGGAGGTTCGTATAGGAGACATTGCCGGGGTGGGTCTTTTGAGTTTTCTGGTGGATTGTTGTTCATCCTGCGGAGTAGCGTACCACGCGGCTTGCTGTATTGTGTTAGTGTATTGTGCGGACAGTTGTTCACCCAGCTTGTTGTTGGTTGGTCCTGTGTGTTTATGTTGTTGTTTTGGGTTATTTGTGCAAAGGTTAGGTTATGATTTCGTGGGTTATTTGTGTTTGTCGTTGGTGGTCGTTGGTTTGGATTGATTGCTTGTTGTTGTTGGGCTTGTTTCTTGGATTTCTTTTCTGGATTAGGTCTTTGTAAACACTGCACCCTTTGTTGTTTGCCGGGTGGTCACCATGGCATAAGGCACACCTTGCTGGCGTATTTTCTGGTTTACGGCATATTTTCGTGTCGTGCTTACCTCCACACTTCACACATTTGTATGGTTTAGATCAGTAGGACTTGGAGTGTCCATATTCTTGACATCTTATGCATTGTATTATGTCACGATTTTTTCTTGGAGGTTCTATTGAGATTTTATAATTATATATATACTGTTGTTCGTAGATTGTTTTATTGTTTGGTTGAGGTTCTAAGTCAACAAAGAACATGGAGAGTGGATCTTTTGATATTCTATGTCTAATGTACATTATATTACGCACATTATGTCCTGCTTTTGTGAGTTCATCCTTTATTCCATCTGTAGGAACTGGATGATGCAGGTTACGAATCACTATTCTGTATGCTCTATCTTCTTTTAGCTGGTATGTGTGGTGTATTATTTCTTCAAGTGTCTGACTAAAATTATGTAGGCGACAATTCTATGTGTATTGATTTTGACAGTTTCGTTGTCTACTGCTTTGGTTTCATGGCCTTAAAATTTTTCACCCCATAGATGAAAATTGGTGGTGGATTTGGTGGGACAGTCTCGTTTTGTTGATCGGTTTGGTTATTGCTTTCTGGCGTTTCCTCTGTGTTGGTTTCTAGAGGTGAGAATCGATTGTTTGGATTTGTTAGAATTGTGCTGGGTGAGGTTGGAGTTTTTGATGAGTGAGTTCTTTTCCGTTTTTTGACTGACTGCCATGTATGACTGGTGTTTTCTGTGGTCTCTTCATCTGCAGACGAGCTGCCCATGAACTCAGTTATCATTGGTTCCCCGCTAGGAGATTCATTTGTTAGCATGGTTAAGTTTTTTGTTGCAGAACTGCTAGGCTGTTGGGGGAAGGCTTTATTTGGAGAAACCGAGGAAACCTTGTTGATTTTGGTGGTTGTGGGGTAGTCAGAAACTCAAATGTTGGATTCTGTTGATTTTGATTTGGAAACATGGAAAACTAATTTATTATCCACTAACCGTATTTTCTGTGACCATTTCACTGGCACTAATTTTGTCTGAAGCGCACGTACTAATTGGGCGCCAGAGTGTTTTATACTATTTTTGATTTTTATCACTTTTCTCTTATTTCTTTCGCTACAAACTTGATAACGGAATTTTCAATCACTAATGCGAATTTAATCGGGTGAAGAATTGAACTAAAATTATTATACCAAATTTAATTGCAGCTTCGGACAAACAGAAATCAATTGATCCGTTCCGTATGTTGAAAAGAATGTACCTACTTTCAACCTTGATTAAAAAACGTACTTTATATTTATTTGCCAAGTCGCCTGACTATATCGAGATGGGTTTTCACTTTCTTACTTACGATGGACATAAGAGTGTAATCAAATTGACGTAACTTCTCGAATTACACCATCGAGTTTGCTTATTATATTTCAAATAAAAAAAAAAGAGAACAAGAAATTGACAATTAGAAGTTTTGCGACATCTAAGTGAGTGCATCTGTGATGTACGATGGATTGCGGTTGTCTACAAATTAATCTTTTCCAGTACATAGAATAAAATTGGCGTTTAAACATTTTCCAGATTTGTTTCGGAGAAAATTGAATGTTTATTTGAATTCCCAAGTCCCCACGACTTTACAAACTTGTGGTTAAATATGTGAAATCAATATAAGTTTGGACTAAGAAGCAGGCAAATGATTGCTTCTTATATAAACTAAAAATTTAATTCCATACATCAAATATTTGCAAGCCTATGTCTTGTAGTTTAGTAAAGTCACCTTGAACAAATGATTTATGAATAAAAAAAATCGTTATCAAAAAACAGACAATAAACAAAGATTATTAAATTAAAAACTTAACAGTTATTGATTATAATGACTTAGTTTAAAGCTTAAACTAGCTCGGCGAGTCGGGATAATAACGCGAAATTTAACTTGACCCCAGGATAGCCACATCCAATCTAAAACAATTGCTTACAGCTGGTACTCTTACTTGTTAATCAAGTCAATTTAACAATCGCCAGTGGTGTAGGTGTTAACAAACATATTAAATATGACATGTGGCAAAAGATTTTATAGATAAAAGTAGTTGGTTAAAGATGGGATGTTGCCGTAGTAATATTTCATCAAAAATTATTTGAAAAACCTATACAGGCTGTTTGACGATGAGATTACACTATCTATATATTGGAGTCTAATCACACGATTTATATAAAAAATGGCATAGATGGAGCACAAGTTATGGCGAATTCATGGAAAATATTTTGACATACATGTCATTTCCGGTTATACCGAAAGTGAATGGCAACTTTGTTACCTTTTTTAAATGAAACACCCTGTATGTTATCAACTTTTCGGATTCTACATTAAATTTTAATATCACTTTGTGCAGAATACCCTATATCCAAAATTTATACTTATCGAGATATTAAGATTTTTAATAAAAAATTGACAGGTGCAGACCTTCATATTGAAAATTTTAAGTGAAACCATTGCCATAGCTTCTTCTCCATCTATGTCACTTTTTATAGAAATCGTGTAAGTAGTCTCCAATATACACTGTGTTCATTTGAAAAGGACCCATCCATAATATTTCAAAAATGGGACATATCAGAAAGAAATGCCGAAACATGTCAACTTTTAACTTGAGGGGGACACTTTTTGGCGCTAATGTCATAAACGTCAGATTCACCCCCTCCCTACTGGAGACACCCCTTACATTTTTTCAAATGGCATTAGGTATCAAGTCACACCTCATTTAAAAGGTCTGGTAAATCTCTATTCAATCATTTTGTTTTTCCTTTGATACCAGCCTTCAATTGTTATTTAATCGTTGTTTAAAATTGCCTGAATGTTAACGGTGGTCACTTTGTCACATGATTAAATAGCAGTTTTTTCTTGTTAACAGTTGTCTTTTTACTATTTGTAAATTTTTTATTCTTTAAAGAGTCTTTCTATCATAACACAATACGGGGGCATACGAAAAATTGAAAGAGAGCCAATTTCAAACAACGATTAAATAACAATGGAAGGCTGGTATCAAAGGCAAAACAAAATGATTGAATAGAGATTTACCAGACCTTTTAAATGAGGTGTGATACCTAATTGCCATTTGAAAAAATGTAAGGGGTGTCTCCAGTAGGGAGGGGGTGAATCTGACGTTTATGACATTAGTGCCAAAAAGTGTCCCCCTCAAGTTAAAAGTTGACGTGTTTCGGCATTTCTTTCTAATATGTCCCATTTTTGAAATATTAAGGGTGGGTACTTTTCAAATGAAGACAGTGTATATATAAAAATATATATACAAAAAAATAATAATAATTGAACCAATTGGACTATTATATATTTTTTAGGGCGGAAAGTATTGTTTAGTAGCACAAGGGCGGAAAATCCTTAACGCCATGATTGTAGTTTTTCACCATCTATCACTTGAGTACTTTGAAGTTTCACGTGAATGTTTTAATTAAACACAGTGTATGTCAAAGCTTTTTGTTATATTTTTAATTTACTGGTAGGCGAAAAACAGTTGTGTGTCACACATGCAGGAAACTTTTTAGCTATCAGCTCATTTTATGCCCTTGTGATACAATATACTATATTGTTGTTACAATAGTATATTGTGTCAAAAGGTTAGAAAATGAGCTTTAGCAGAGCGAGACTGATAGTCTAGAAATAGAACAACTAATTTGTTAAAATTTTCCAGAAAAATTGATAATAATATTAAGAAAATTGAAACTAATGTTTTACCACCAATTTTTCAATATTTATTGCTATTTTCAAATCGTCATGTGATATATGAACTGTATAGTACGCCACTGAAGTTCACGAAAAATTCATTAACAAACCAGACATTCATTGCGTGAGTCTTGTGCCTAGAAATTATTATGCATGGTGTTCAATTTTACGTTTTTTTAAGAGACAATATAGTTAAGTGCAGCATGACAATAAATATTTACACTCATAGTTAAGTTTTATTATTACATCTATTAAATCTGTTTTACCAAATGAAAATATTTTTATTCAATGGTTGAATAGTTTTCGTCAACGTTTGCAGCCAACATTTGAATGCTCTATATAATTTTTTCAAAGGATACTTTCAAATTGAAGACAACCGCAGGTATATAGGTGAGTGGACCTATTAGACCCTCCATTGCGACTCGCAAGAGTCTATTGTGGTTCACACGTATTCATTAGGTTTGTTTTAACTGCAACCAGAAACTGTCGAAAGCTGTCAGAGATTGCTATGACCAGTTATTCTCTGATCGTTCCTGGCAGTTTCTGATTGTTGTTGGAACAGACCTATAATATGTCACCAAACAAATTCTGCTTCTCAAAAAAGCTGATTAGTTCATTTGATGGATAATATTTCAGGTCTAGGGGCGAGAGAAATACCCTACAAACATCAGAGACCTAATTCAGGTCGTGGAGGGGCATGTACAAATTTTATGCTCATCTTCCCGACAAAGACGATTCAGCGGATCTTTCAACAGTTTAAGACCTGTAAGATGATTCAGACGACAGTGGCCTGTTAGAAACCATCTAAGACAACGTAAATTATGCCTGCTATAGTATAACATGTTTGAAGACATTCTCCAAAATATTATAAATGCCTTCAAGTGAACCAATCCTGGTAAATTATGCCAGAAGTCTAAAACTCTTCCTTCAGTCTAGGAATTTAGTGTTTTTTTTTGGCAAAACTTAATGAGACGTCAAATACAGGATCTGGTCGGATAAAGAAGCCTGCGGGAATGGAGTCTGGGCGGTTAAATTGATATATTTTACCTATAAATT
Organism: Lochmaea crataegi; assembly: GCA_947563755.1. NCBI lineage: Eukaryota > Metazoa > Arthropoda > Insecta > Coleoptera > Chrysomelidae > Lochmaea > Lochmaea crataegi. Next base: position 21,495,662 of record OX387426.1, read on the forward strand.
TGGATCGCAGGTATTTTTCATGAGAAGATTTTATTGGGATAAGTGTGTAGGCATCTCTAAGGCCTCGATGGTTGCGAATTTTTTCCCAGTTTTCAATGATTAGCCTTCAAACTGTCTTATGGTCTTCTTGAATTTACTGTTTGGACCCTTACTTTGTGGTCTTATTATGGTCTTCTATTTTGAAATAGAGTTGAACTGAACATATTTGTTGAGGGATTTCAAGTTAATTATTAATCTATTCGTATAATCCGACTTCTTCCTTGAAACAATCTTGAGAGGCATTGACCTTTGCAAGCGTCTACTTTACTCACAGCTCCTAATTCATGAACTTTTTAATTGAATTATTCAATCTTCTATCTTGCTTAAGGACCATTTCGGTTCAGTAGGTGGTAACATTAGCTTGGGAAATTCAAAAAAGGAATTTTGAGACTTTTCACTTAAGACAATATAATAATAATAATTTATTGCTTCAGAAACATAAGTTTACAGCAAGGCTGTACGTGTAAAAATTAAACAATATCTATACTATATACTAACAAACAATAGGGTGTTCAACTTCAAATTTTGACCACATGTTTTATTAGGTAATATTAATGAGTGAAAAATGGGATATTAAAAAATAAAATTATTTTAAATTCAGTCTTTAGATTAAAAGAAAAAAATGAAAACAAAAATTTACTGAAATTATGCAACCTATAATGCAGATACGTCACTAGTTTAAATGTGAAGTTGTCTATAGTCTTCCTTTGCTGTTCCATATTTCAGCTTCTTCTTTCTCATTCATTTGGGAAGTTTGAGTTTGACAGGACAAAAATGTTGACATCTGACCTGACATCTATCACTCTGTTTACCTTGTTCAATTTTAATTTGAAGCATTATTTACAAATTCATTACTGTGCCGAAAACAGATGAGAGAAGAAAGAGTTGGTTTGCAGCTATTGGAAGGTCTTTTGTGTACAATCTTCAACAAATTATTTTTGTTGTGAAGACCATTTTAATGTAAGTGAAATACGTAATAACAGAAAATAATTAATAACTCTATTGATAATCATTTCAAATATTTATCAATTTATATATCTTTTTTAGTTATGAGTTCAAAGATGACTTGGAACTTGCTTTAAAGTACACTGTAATTTTATTAATAAAAGGAAGCCTAAACACGAACTAATCAAAAATTTGAAACAAGATGAAACCACATGCGAATGCAAACAACAAAACAACTCACTGTCACTCTAACCTAAACTTCTTCTTTTGGGTGACTACACTCTCTTCTGATTATTTTGTTCCATGTCAAAATATGTGACTAACTTAACCCAAACTTCTTCTTTTCTTCTTTTGGGTGACTACACACTCTTCTGATTATTTTGTTCCATGTCAAAATATGTCACTAACTTCAATTTAAACTAGTGACGTCAAAATCTAAAAGGCGGGTCTTAAGAAATTTTCAAAATATATTTTTTTAAATGGAGATAAAAACATAACAGCACCATTAAATTTGATAAAATACAGTGCTATGTAATTTGTTCCCTTAGAATTAACGATCTGCTAATCATAAACAAGAATCTATTTTTAGTTGAACACCCTATTTAACAATAATAATCTTCTGTAACATTAATAAATATAAACAAGTATATATCGCCCTAAGATATCCTACAAAACAATTACTTATTGACAATAAATGAAAGTAACCTTATAATATTCCACACATATTTGCCTGCCTCCAACCATTGTGATATTTTGTAGAGTTTTGATTAATGCTTGCAATTTCTTTAAACAAGAAATATTTTGTTTCATGACAACGTAAATTGGACAATCAAAGAGGAGATGCTGCAATGTTTCCTTTTCATTCCGATTACATGCGGAGCATTTAATATAAGGATCTATAGAACATGTAGTTCCATTTAAGGTGAACTTAATTTTAAATGAATTTGCTGTACGTAACTGAGCAAGTGTGCGGTTGAACTGAATGGGCAATTTTACGATTAAATACAAACTAGGATTCCTGGAAACAATTAACAAACTATATAGATATAAATAGGAATACTTAGAAACTAAAGACAAGTCAGAATCATACAACTGTGTATAATACGACTCAAGTATTTTTTTTCTATTTCTAATTCATGTATGATAGTTCAAGTTGTTCCACATTTTTATCTGATTTGCTTTAATGAAAAATTGTTTCATTTGTACCGCCCAGTTGAATCAGTACTACCGGATGTACGAATTTGTTGTTTAAAGCAAAGAACAGGATATCTAATATCATCCATAGCCAGAATCTTGAGCAACTAATTGAGAGATACTTTGAAGAAATTGTATTGAAGTTTTACTCTTCCCACCTCTAAACGTACTATGGCGTCAGGCGTATTGATAGAAACTACTCTTTTGATAAACTGTACGTGGAGTCTCTCTAGTACATCCAAATACCTGAGACCCGAAACAGGTGCTGAGTTGAACATAACACTTAAAGCCAATACCTCAAATAATTTAATTCTTGGATACCAGGAGTCAGTCTTGTCTTTAACCATAATCGGTAATATAGTTCCAACCGCTTGCTTACCTTTGTTTCAGTAACTACTGACATTTCATCAAATACACTAGAAGATGACATTGTTACACCTAGGTAATTATGTTTATTCACAACTTCAACGGGTTGATTGTTATAGTGAAATTCAAACTCGGATTTGTCTTATCCTCCTATTAGAAATTGCATAACTTTGGTCTTTTGTATATTAATTTTTAGGTTATTTTCCGCCGAATACTTCAGTTCATATTTTCAGTTTTCTAGCAACATGAATTTCAGAATGTGTAAGTATAGCAATATCATCTGTATATAGTAATGCTAGAACTTTGTTCACATGATCAATATTTACACCCTGAGTTCCGCTCTCCGCTATCGTAAAAACAGATTCAATATCACCAATGAATAGAGTAAATAAGAGTGGGCTCAACGGTTCATCCTGTAAAACACCCATTGTTACATTATATTTTTTAGTGAATCCATCGGAGGCTTATATTTGAATTGCTGCTTGAGAAGTATTTTTGCCGATATTCCAAGCTTGAATAATTTAGTCCATAATAACTTATGGTCAGTTGAATCGAATGCTCTCTTAAAATCATCAAAAATAGCAAAGAGCGTTTTTGATGTCTGATAAGACAATATATATCTATCTGATGTTATTTTGTACCAGGCATTGTACAAATATTTTATGTGGCCTGCTGTTTTACTGACCTCTATCGAGAGAATATCTCTGTCTTTGATGTCGTTCCCCGGTATGGCTTTCTCTCGTGTTGTCTTCGATTATCCCTTGGTCATAAAGCTATTTCCGCCTACCTCTATCCAAAGTATACATTTCCTGGCCTCATTGTAGGGAGCAAAGTCGTACTTTTCCTCCCTAGGGAGGAAAAGTAAAAGTGAGGTTATGGTACGTCATCAATGAAATAAGGCATTGACAACCTAAACTATATTCTATTATATAAGTATACATTTTACCGTTTAATTAAAGAACACCCTGTATTTTGCAAAATGATAGAAATTAGTAAATTGTTATTTTAATTTAACGATTTTTACATTAATAATTTGACTTCAGCAATAGATTATGTTCATGATTTCGCAAAACTTTCCTACGAGTCTCGATAGCGCAACGCGTTGGAGCACAGCTCACTATTCGTGATAGGCCAGTAGGTGTTGGATCGAATTCCGGCGAGGACAATTTCTTTTTTAATTCTTTCATAAATAAATTATTTAAAAATGTCTTGTTATTTGAGGGAGGCGGAAAAATCATATGTATAACATGGGAGTAAAGTGCCTTTTCCTCCCTTGAATGGGCGCTACGCGTCGGGCAGTAAACTTCATCCTCGGGAGGAAAAGTAGCACTTTCCTCCCTTGTTATACAAATAGCTATTTTCCTAACAAGTGCGCAAAGTGATACTTTCCCGCACGCGACTGCAGTTGACCCGAACGACGTGGAGCGGAGTTCGGGCAAGCGGTCAATGGCGGGAAAGACACTTTACGCATGCGTTAGGAATATTATTTTTTCTACGACCGTATATACAGAAAAGTATACCAACCCATTTTTCAAAAAATTATTTTATTTCAACATACATATACAACACTTTAACTAAAAACGACTAATTATTATAAATATTAATATTAAAAACACAATTTAATGCATTCTGTAAATTATTCAATATTGCCGGTCCAGTGGAGTTATTTGGTGTTAACTGGTAAGTAGATGACGTCGATGAGGATGGCATCGGTTGCAGGTCGCATAAAGATGGCGAAGACGGTGACGGTGACGGCAACGGTCATTTGTAGATGAAATAATTTTATTTGATATATTTTTCTTCTGATTCTCGGAGTCCTCCAAATAGCCCTCAGCGACAGTAGTAGACTTCCAACCACCGAGGCGCTTTATGTTGGTTATTCCTTCGCCGGAGTCTGCTAGGAACGTTGCCGAAGAACGTCTGAAACTGAGTCCTGTATAACGTTCCGGGTTAGGTAGGCGTAAATATGCAGCAATCTCTGCTGGCATCTTACCAAAATTGTTTACGCCAACGCATTGAACTGAGCATTTTCCTTTCTTATAATTAATAAAAAGGCGGCGGTGCGGAGTGGTAGGTGGTCGTAAATTTGCGTACTTTCTGTACAGCATCAAATTAGTAACAATTACACGCCTGGGTTGTCATAGCAACTGATATCAAACCCAGGTGGTTTGATAGTTGTTTTGTCTTTTTAAAGAACGTACAGGGTTATATAAAAATATCTTCATTATTTTATATTTTCAAAAAATTTAAAATGCAACAAAAAGCTAGAAAAGTTGTAGATTTTATTTGATGGACTATTTCGTAAATATTTATTTACCTGTTTTAACAATAGTTATAACTTCCGAAGTGAAAACTATCTAATAAGGTCAAAATTTGCATAATGATAGTGACACTTTCAAAAGTAAAATGCGTGCGGGAAAATGGGTTAAAACGCACGGTCGTAGAAAATTAGTATATTGTGCAACAAGTGAGAAAAGTACTTTCCCCACATGTTGCACACTATACTTTTTCTACAACTGCACAAATTTAAAGAATACAAGTAAAGTAACTTAATATTCATTTATATGGTTAGTAAAACAAAAATAACACTAAAGTATCCTATCTCTAAACTGTTAAATAATTGTATTTAGAATTATAGTTGATGGTGAAATTTGTACAATTTTGTATGGTCAAACCCGGAACGTCATTTCTTTTCACTAAATTCTCCGTTATATTAATTAATCTGACAGTTTTGTGACAACTAAGTAGGTATTTAAAAATGACAGCAGCCTACTAAGTTTTTGTCGATTTTATTTGATTCTCCATATAAATGTATGTGGCGAGGGCAAAGTGTCGTGAGAAATAATATTTCTCACAGTATGAGCAATATTTCGTTTTGAAATTAAATAAGGTATGAGAAATACGTCACTTTTCATAGCAGTTGTAGAAAAACACCTTTTTCTTCAATCATTAATAAAAGTGACGTTTTTTTAATCGATTTTCGTACATAAAATATGTATTTGTTGAACAGTTTAAAAAAGTGACATTAGGGTGAGATAAAGTGACATTAGAGGGAGATAAAGTAGTTTTTTAACGTTAATTTTAAATATTTCGGCTAATAGCTCTGCAGATTGTACTCATCTGACATTTTACTTAGCGTTTTGTCATCATGACAAACATAAACATTCAAATCGACGCCATTTTAGTCCATTTAGAGCAACCTAAATAACACATTTTTTGGTTTTTGCTTGTTTGTAGAAAAAATAGTGTATGCAACATATGCATAAAGTGTCTTTTTTTCATTCATGGAATTGACGTCCATTTTTCCACACGTAAAAAAAGCCCCACTTTATGCACTTGTTGCATAAATAACTATTTTATGTCTGTTAAGTGACATTAAAAATCCACTTTTTTGGAGAAAATAGTAGTTTGTGCAACTAGTGTGGATATGATGGCCATATCGCAAGAGGATGAAGAGCGATATGGACAATCCACACGAGTCGAACAGTATATTTTTTCTACGACCCACTTAAGAAAAAATCTAGAAAATAAACATTTTATTAAACTATAATATAACTTCAAATTAAAAATTTTTAATAATTTTACTATTATTATTATTTTATTATTATTTAGAAATAAAATTAAAATTTAAAAAAAATTTCCCAACGGGGAATCGAACTCTGATCTACCGCGTGAGAGGCTGGGATACTAACCACTGGACTACCGATGAATATACTAATCATCTATTTATAACGTCAAATGTATTACATAAAAACTGACGTTTGTGAGGAGTACCCTTAAATATTCAATTTATTCTGTTTCTATACGTTATACGTCTCCTTTGCGGCTAAGCGAATATCTGATGGAAAATTATTTATTGATTCATTACTGGAATCACTCATTTTTACTAATATTTTTCTTAAAAACTATAGAAATATTTTGACAAGTTATTTTGACGTTTCTATGAAATTAAAAAAGATTAGTTGGCGGGTACTAAACGCAAATGCTGATTGGTGGATTTCATATACGTTCTAGGATGTATATGAAATCATATCCGTTCAGTTAACCGGAATGGCCTACATTTACATTCTGTAAATTGTGCAGAAAATGGATAATATACATGTGGGTGTAGAAAAAATAATTTTTAATACTATCATTAGAAAACGAGAAAACGAAAGTCAAAGTTCGCTAGATACTGATAGAATACTATAAGGAAATTTAAATTCGTAATTGATTCGTTTGCTTATTGAATCCACTCTGTAAATTATCTCATTTTCGTTGTACGGCTGCAAGTGTACAAAAGGATCAATTATTCCAGCGCGCGCAACGATACTATTGTGAGCAATGTTTCCCTCCTGGTGGCTGATTTTGCATGACAAGAGGGCAAAATCGATGTAGAATAAGATGCACTCACTCAGATCTCTGAAGTCGTTGCAGAAAATTGTTAAACGAGGTAAGAAGGGTGTGATTTCAGTAAAAATGACGTTTTTCCTGCATATTTTTTACCCTTCAATTTTACAGGAAAAACGTTAAGAACTTTTTTTCTCAAATTATGACGTCATAATACACATAACAAATTAATTGATTCTCGCCCTGTACGACATTGCGCATCACCCTTACTTATGCTGTTTGTTTTGTTAGTAGATTTCACTGTTATAAGTCATATACGTCGTTATTATTTTTCAGAAATATGCAATTTCGCAACCGTGGGAATGATGATTTAAAACGACCTTAGTTGTAAAATGCAATATACCGCATGCTCAATGAATTTTGCAATATGTTATTAGGTAGCTACATTGATAGAGCATCAAAAAAGCTTCAATCTGAAAAAAGATTTGTCTAAATTTCTTGAATAACAACGGAGTAACAAACCGTCAAAATTTAAGGTTCACAATTTATCTTGGATAGTTCCCGAGAAAAGTACCATTGCAGCCCCGGGGTCGAGTTTGAAAGCGCGCAGCGAGAAATTTTCTCGAGTGAGTTGACTCTTGATATGCTCCCCCCACTCCGTCGCCACGAGTTCCCGTTAGAATAAATATTTTAAACAGTGAAAGTACACCGTGTTCCGATCATGAGTATTGTAATGTTCTTCGTTATTTATGACAACCGTTTTTTTACTTGTGGGATAAAATTATACACTTTTATGGCTAGTTACTATTGATTTATTCAAAGAAACACACACTCTATTAAACTTAATTTATATACACACTTTACTTAATGTCTATTAATTTATTTACACTAAGTATAATAGTTCTAATTTATTTTTACCACTTGATTATTATAGGTACTATTATTTCATGCACTGTTCGATTACTGAGAACTTCTGTAACTAACTCTCCGTTCACTAATTTCGAACTAACTGTTTACGCACTCAAAAACCCACGTAAGAGCCGTTACACATGGGACTGATGGTCAGTCCTGATCATCCGCGGGGGCCATTATATATAATACGACATTTCACATGTACAGCGCATCGTCAGTCCGTAGATTCGTCAGCAAGGGCATACGGCGAGCCCCTGCGCACAGCGTATACTACGCATCAGGTGGGGCTATTGTACATATGCGGTTTAACACACGTATCCTGATGGTCAGTTGCGTATAACATCCCGGTTGAATTACAGTGTTGTATTATCTACTTTTACGGCAAGAACGATGGCGAAAAATGAGTTACGTATAGATACAGAAATTCTAATAAGCCTTATTGAAGAAAATAGATGTATTTGGGATACTTCAGATGAAAATTACAAAGATCGTGACATCAAAAATAAGGCGTTTGCGGCTGTGGCTGCTGTGGTGGTACCGAATTACGATAACATGACAGAAGCCAAACAACGGGAAGCGGGTAAGTAGCTATAACAATTTATTATTAATAGTAAGTTTATTACGGTAAATTACATTTTTGTACAGTTTTTACTAATTATACATATATATCGTACAATAACTGTATAAGAAACTTTTATATCTTTGAGTCTTGCCAAGGAACTTTCCCAAGTGGGCTAATGAAATAATTAGCAAACTCATCTCGTATGGAGAAACCTAGCCTATTTATTAGTGGTGCTGCATTTTGATGATCATTGGAAACTCCTTTCACTGACAAGGTGTGTTGAAATTGATACCCATCTCTTGAACATACAAAATTGTGCAAGACACAACATGCTTTAATAATTTTATTGGAAAGGCGAAGAGAAACATTAAGGGGTCTGTGGAAAATACGCCACTTGTTGGTTAAAAGACCAAAGGCACATTCAATAAATCGTCTTGCTCGTGTAAGCCTATAGTTGAAAATTTTCTTTTTGTAATTGAGATTTTTCCTCGCATAAGCACGCATTAAATTTGGAGACAATGGAAACGCATCATCCCCAACAAGTACAAAAGGTAATGGCTTATTACTTCCTGGAACCGGAGCATCTTCTGGAAGGTTTATTGAATTTTGTTGCACCTTTTTCCAAAATGTACTGTTAACAAATATATTAGAATCAGCAAATTTTCCATAAGCTCCAACATCAATGTACGTAAAGCAATAATTTGCATCACATATTGCTAAAAGCACCACTGAAAAATACTTTTTGTAATTAAAGAAATTTGAGGCGCTGTTTATGGGTTTAATTACTCGTATATGTTTCCCATCGACAGCTCCAATACAGTTGGGAAAATTGGCATATACATTGAAATTATGTGCAATATCCAGCCAGTCTTCAGTTGTACGTTCGGGAAAGCTTTCAGGTCCTATAAGTTCCCAAATTTTGTCACACACCAGCTCCACGATGTTACTAATTGTGGAGATGCCTAATCTGTAGGTATAGTGCAGATCGGTAAATGTGTTACCACTTGAGAGATACCTGTAACAAAGTTTTAGTTTTACTAGAAAAGTAGAAATACTGTAGAGCGAATGGTGACCAAGAACACTAGAATTTTTAAAACTTCACCCGTGCGACATAATGTAACTACCAGTAAATTACATAAGAATGCGACTGGTGTAATGGATGACACACAGGTAAAGTTATAAAAATCCAAGTTTAAATATTAATTTTTGTTTCAGTTGAAGTCGTGCAAAAGAGATGGAGAACAGCTCGAGATGCATATAGGAGAGACCGCAATAAAGTGACGAATACAAAGTCTGGACATGCGGCAAAAAAATTAAAACCTATATTTTTTATGACAATTTAAAATTTTTGGATCAGGTGATGGAGCTAAATTCTACTGAATCCAATTTAGAACATGTTAATACAGATGAGGAAGTGACACGTGATAGTACTGACGAATCAGAGAGTAGAGACACAGAACGTCCTACACATGAAGGTTCAATAACTGGCGTACCTCCAAAGTCATCTCGTAAACAAAAAGCAATGAAACGTAAAAATATTGATGATAAATTAATATCGTTTCTTGACGATATTAAGAAACCTAAAAACCCTGACGGTGGTGACATGGCATTTTTTGAATCATTACTGCCCACGCTACAGACTTTTGATATGAATCAAAAACTACAATTTCGTTCAGAAGTACTACGCATAATGATGGAGATAAAAAATGTACCTAAATTTAATGTTGCAAACACAAATGTGCCACAGTATACATCATATGCGGATCAGCAGTCCTACAATATGACCCATATGCAAGGCAGATTTCCTTATAATGTATCTGCACATCACCAACAAACACATTTTCATGGCAATTACTCGAGGGCTCCGTCTACAACATCTGTACCAACACCAACACCATCACCAGCATCATCCAATGAAGCGTATGTTCAGCCAACTTTATTGCAACTAGTACAAACAAACCTTGACGAAATATAGATACACAGTAATATACACATATAAAGTTTACAGTAATTACTTTTGTGTGGAAATATGTTCTATTTTGTATATGTTGAAGAAATAAAAATTTAGAGTTTAGAGCTATTGAGGCGTTTATTTTAAAAACACACAACTGGTGACTAAATTATGGAATAAATTTGTCACTAGACGGTGTCATAACTGATCCCTATATTTCGTTAATAAAATTTGACAGTGCTTTTTTTTCCATTTCCTGAAAAATTAAAGTTTTAAACATATGTTGTTTTTAAAACAAACGCCGGAATATATTATAAATTGTTTTACTTACCTCAAAGCCACACAGAGCCTCTCTACAGAAGAAATTGAGATCCTTATGTGGTCAGAAAACGTTAAAGTATTTTCCAGTTTACTGTGCAGTTCATCAAACGTTCTGATTGACATCCGGAAATAGTTAAAAAACTTCTGTTCGTCGTTTCTTAAAGTTGAATAGAGCGTTGTAAACGCACCTTGGGGAAATCTTTGTTCACAAATTGGATGCACCCACATTGTTCTGTTTTTCCTTGTTGTTCTTCGATCTATTATTCGTTTAACGCACAAAGCGGCAACCACGCGTTGTTCCGTACGCTTCAAATACATTTTTAAAAATGTGTCATACGTAGCTTGTGAAAGGCATCAGTTTTGCTTCGCGTACTCACACAACTGATCATCAGGACTGACCATCAGTCCCATGTGTAACGGCTCTTAAATATAGTCCTTCTCGTCTCTCGAAAACTCTAGTGCCTTCGGCGCTCGTGCCATGCACAAACAAAACCGTTGTACTCGAATGTTCTCAAAAGGGGGGGGGGGCAGCCACCAAAATTTAGAGTCGAGAGACAGGGGCGGCTTTGAGTTGGTGACCTCGCATCAATATCTTTTTTTTTCGCTGCAACCTGAAATTGTTGAACAATGAACTTTAAACTTTGACAGTTTGTTATTCAAGGAATTTAGAGGAATATTTTTCCATGCTCTATCAATGTACCTAATAATATATTGCAAAATTCATTGAGCATGCGGTATATTGCATTTTACAACTAAAGTCGTTTTAAATGATCATTCCCACGGTTGCGAAATTCCGTATTCCTGAAAAATAATAACGAAACATGACTTTTAACAGTGAAATCTACTAACAAACTGCATAAGTAAGGGTGATGCGCAATGTCGTACAAGGCGAGAATGGAGAGAAGGTGGGAGGAGTATGAGGGCGCGCTAAAAGGAGCGATTGGGAATAGGAATGGGAAATTCGGGGAGGTGAACTACTTCTCTACACAGGTGTTCACTGGACATGGGTCGAGAGTAGGGTACCTCCACAAGATTGGGAAAAGAGAGACTGGAGTGTGCGAAAGGTGTGAACTGGAGGATGATGTGGGGCATGTGATTAGTTACCGGAGGAACGAGGAAGTGCTAAAGAAGTTGGAGATGAAACTAGGGGAGGCGGTGTATTGGGAGAACATGGTGGAGATAATGTTGAAGGAGAGGAGGAATGGATGGAGGTAAGTGGCGTAGTAGAGAGCATGGTTAGGGGGAGAGAACGACTCGATATGGCATGAGATAGGAGTGAAAGTTGGGGAGAAGACGACGGTGTGAGCGGAGAATGTGCGAGGGACCGCCGTCGGTCTCGAAGTATGCTAGGGTAGTGATTCAAGGCGGGGCTAACGTGCGAGTTTGAGGTGGGTTTGGTTGGTAGGCATCCCCTCGGGCATGGTTAAATAAGTACAGGTTAGTCCAGTAGCAGTTCGCGCATAAGCTTTTATTAAAAATATAGTGCCCAATGAGAAGTGGGGTTTAAAGGCAACCATCTTGTCGCGCAAAGCCAATTACAATCGAGGCGCTAGTTTTTAAAACTACAATTTATATTTATGTATATTTATATTCAAGTAATAATTCATGCAAAAATTTACTTTTATTAGTATTAAAAATTATCATAATTTAAAGTTTACAAAAATGTATTTTATTACCTATACATTACAAATAGAAGTATTTTTTAACAAATTGGAATTTAAAAAAAGTATAAAAGTATAAAAAGGTTTTTTAGGATAGGATCAATGAAAATTGAAAATAATTGTAAATTATTGATAAAATTTTTTATTTTAAAATTAAAAAACTTTTTAATGTGGTATAAAATAACATATTTTTTAAAAATATAATGTTACAATATTTAAAAAAATAAGTCAACATGCTACATACTAGTAATTTTTTTTCTCAGTTTTAATAATGTACATTAATATATCTAAATCTTAAGAATTTACATTAAATATATAACATTTTAACAAACAGTACATGCTTTAAAATAAAATTTAATATGTTTTAAAAACTAGTTAAACATGTGTAAAATATTTTTAATCATATTGTGGGTAAATAGGTAACGTTAGAAATTTATTAACTTTTGCTAATAAATGTTTTTGTTCGTTCGTGTAAAAATATTTTGCTCTTTTTGTTGTGCCTAACCTGTTATCATTTCTATTTCTGCAACACTTTATACTGCACTTACCCATAATAATTTTTATTTCACTTTTTTTCTTTCTTTAGAAATTTATACTTTATTTAAAAAATATTACAACCGGCTGTTTGTTTACATACACATACACGACACACACATAAATGTATAGCAAAATGGCCGCCTTTAGCCCCCTGCGCAACAGATTTTTATTTTGGTTCCAAGGTCAAGCGCTACTGGACTAACCTGTACTTATTTAACCATGCCCTCGGGGATGAGTCCAACACTGTTTGGATCCTGGACCCATATTAAAACATAGTGTCCCATCTGGGCCCGAAAAAAAAGGGCGAGAATCAATTAATTTGTTTATGACGTCATAATTTGCAAATTAATTAAGTTACAGATTCCAAATTTCGTACAGGTTGTTTTTGAATTGCAGGGCATAATTAAGTATAATATAAAGACGTTATAATGATAACATCGGGTTTTAAATTTGTTTATTAATAATAATGTTCTTTTGCTCATAACTTCGGACCTAATCGATGTTTTTTGAGGTGCAAAGTCTACTTTTGTAAATCTTTTGTGGAGAAAAAAAGTTTTCTCTGTAAAAGTGAAGGGTAAAAATATGCACGAAAAACGTCATTTTTACTGAAATCACACCCTTCTTACCTCGTTAAACAATTTTCCGCAACGACTTCAGAGATCGGAGTGAGTGTATCTTATTCTACATCGATTTTGCCCTCTTGTCAAGCAAAATCCTTTTATAATTCGAAAGGAAAGTTGAAATTGATTTTTCAACAATAAATCTTGAAAAACGTGGAAGACGTAGTATTTTTTAAGTTTTAGCGTTAAAAAAATATATAAGTAAAATTTTGAAAAGTTTGCTATTATGGGTATATTAAACTACAACTCTTACCCTGTCGATTACAACCAACCGCATCTCAAAATTTTTAATGTTCATAAAATGAACAGAGATTGAAGAAAATATATATAAAGTCAGTTTACGCGGTCGCCATTTTGAATTTTCAAACTTTAAAAACACCTACTTGTTCAGAAAGATATCCTCTATATTTTCTTATATTATCACCTTGATTTTTTCATTTTTTACACATGCGCTTAAATAAACAACATTTCAAATTGATTAAAAATTTTTGAAAAATTAGGGGTTGAAATTTTTTTTTTCCAAAACTGAAAGAGATATCAGCGTAACGGACTCCAGTTTCAAGTTCTCTACGCTATTCTTGTAAGCTGCGTCGGAGGCTCTATCGGAATTTATTCGAGAATTTTGGAAAATGATTAGGGGTCGAAATGTTTTATTAGGGTGACAATTCCATCACGGAAAAATTTGATGTTTGTGTCCTTACTTCCTCGGACTATTGAAGAAAAACTTAAACAGGCTTATCAATAGCCAAAAAATCTCCCTAGCCAGTTAAGCCCCGGAATGTTAAACTTTTGTCGGACCGTATGGCCCGGTATTTTTTTCCTTGTAAACTGTTCTTAGTAATTTAAAAATATACAGGAATTACTTATTCGTAAAAAAACTTATTTTTTTCGTTACTTTTGTTTGTTTGAACTGAGATACAAGTGAATACCTCGCGGTCCGAAATGAGATGACGTAGGTCCGCGAGGGCGTCACGTGTACCTCAGCTACAAGTCTGAGCAATTACTGAAAATGTGGCATTTCGCCGACAATGGAAACATGGCTCTCGCGAATGATCGACTCCGTAAAATATCTCCACTAATTCCAAAACTGAACCAAAAATTTGAAGAAATAGTAACCCCTGGAAGTAATCTATGTATTGATGAAACAATAAACAATAGTTCCTTGCTTCAAAAAACAGTTGGTACAAGCTTATTGAAAGTAAGTGCCACGGAACCAACATTGGAAAATGAAAACAGTTCAGAAGAACATGTTTTAGTTGACGGTGGTGATGCTCGAAAAATGTAGAGGAAGAAGGAAGAAAAAGCTTTCAAAACCAGTGTCCAAGGACCAAACATCTTTGTGCAGCATGCAAACTGCCATACTGCATCAGTTGTTTTTTTGATATTCACAAATTTGTCAAAAAATAAACCACTTTTGTGTTGCTACTTATCAAAAAATAAAACCATTTTGTATTGCTACCAACATAAAAATATATTTTTTTTTACTGTGACAAGTAATTACTTATACTAACATTCTGTCATATTCATAATAACATTTTACCCCTATATCTCAAGATCTGCCTGACCCGCCAATATCAACGTGTTGTTCGGACCGGGTTTATATAGTTTCCATGCAAATAGTATACAAAACGTGGGTATTCCGACCCAAGGCAATGTTTACCCAACTAGTTATCGCGTGGGTTGCGGATGTACCTCACGGTCCTTGGGGACTTTTGAACGTGGGTCAAGTTAAGCCCACCCGGAGCCTAACTAGCTAGAAAGCTCTTGTGGCAAGAATTTCAACATCAAAAATCCCTGTGTCAAACCAATATTGATTGATTTTAAACTGCCTAGTATAAGACAGTTCTGCAATAATTAGATCGAGGATGATGTTGAAATTTCTGCCCCTTGTGAAATTATTTTGCCTATTGATACGCCTGTTATGGTTTTTATAGATCATTTAATGATCGAAGAGTAAAACTAGACAAAAATTAAAATACAAAATAATACTTCTCCTTTTACAGATGTTACTTCGACTTTTGTTTATAAATCTTTATTCAGAAAGAATGTATTTTTTACACAATTTGATCTAAAACAACAGTACTTGTTAATTTGCTTTTATTATTTAACTTATGTCAAGTTGACCCCGTTTAGTTTATGAAGGCAATTTATGTAATTAGTTTCTGTATTAAAAGGTATGGATATTTTTTAACGCAAAAATGTTTAAAGAATATACGTAATCGTGATAACTTAAAATTATCCGAGAACAACGTCTACTCGTTAATTAATTTTGCCAATCTCGCTGGTAATGTTAGCGATAACTATCAGCTAATTAAATATTTTCTTATGGTTTTCAACAAAGATGATGTTCAGAAAGAACAATTTAAAAGCCAGAGGACAAAAACCTTGTTTTGTTAAGAACAATTCCTATTATATAAAAAGATATTGAATGGCACTGTAAATTATTATAGTTAATGTAAGAAAATTCTATTAAATCCTTTATTTAGGACAAACAATAAAATATTGTTTATATATTTTTTTAATGAATTTGCTCTTGCTAGTCATCGAATTAATATTGTATTGTTTTTCTAAATAAACGTACGTAGTTAAGTCAAAATTAGTTTGTTTTATTCAATAAAATAGTGACATTCAATTAATAATTTTATTTTTCAGTCTCTCATTAATTTCCTTTGTTTTTGAAGGTGAACAAGTAGGCACTTTCCAAGCTTGGATTAATTCTATAAATAACAATGCACCTACGGTGGTTCATTTCAAACACACCTAGAGAGTAAAATATTTTATATTGTCGTCATAAAAAGGGAACGATTGGTAGGAATAATAATGTCCTTTTTACATCAACTTGATGAATGAATAATGCAATGAAGTTAATGACATATTTATTTTCGATAGGAGAGGTTGACTACCTTTTCTATGCATCGGAGAATTCGATATTAATTTTGTCATTTACTAAAGTATTTTTAATAACGGTATTTTGTGGGCCAGAATAATTAAATGGCATTTAATAAACAGACCTAGTTCAAAGACATCTACCTCATTGCTATTTCGTTGAAAATTTCACACCTCTCCTCTTTAACCAATAAGATGCCTTAATTTTGACTTACCATGGCAACTAAAAAAATTTCCGGAAATTTTTTCGAGGCGCCACGATATTTAAGTGGAAATTTTTTGACAGTTGAAAAGGTAAACATATTATCTACAACCATTTAACCCTTTGTATACGAAGGTCCATTTCAAATAGGTATACCCTGTACGCAGGTTCTTTTATGTGTCGGATACATACGACAATCGTATTTTGTAACCGAAAAATAGTTAAATTAAAAAGAAGTTAAACCTTATATTCTCTCCCTAATTTGTTAGCAAGGACAACAAAAAACAACAAAATGACAAGAAAAACAAAATTTATTCAATACATAAAACATTTTTGTTGTGCGACACCACACAAAAAACAAAAGTATATTGTGCAACAAGGGGGAAAGTTCAACGAGTGAGAAAAGTACTTTCCCCACATGTTGCACACTATACTTTTTCAACAACTGCACACATTTAAAGAATACAAGTAAAGTAACTTAATATTTTGTTTTATGGTTAGTAAAACAAAAATAACACTAAAGTATCCCATCTCTATTCTGTTAAATAATTTTATTTAAAATTATAGTTGTTGGTGAAATTTGTACAATTTTGTATGGTCAAATCCGGAACGTCATTCCTTTTCACTAAATTCTCCGTTATATTAATTAATCTGACAGTTTCGTGACAACTAAGTAGGTATTTAAAGATGACAGAAGCCTACTAAGTTTTTGTCCAATTTATTGGCAAAGTGCCGTGAGAAATAATATTTCTCACAGTATGAGCCAAATTTGGTTTTGAAATTAAGTAAGGTATGACAAATGCGTCACTTTTCATAGCAGTTGTAGAAAATAGTATATTGTGCAACAAGTGAGAAAAGTACTTTTCCCACATGTTGCACACTATACTTTTTCTACAACTGCACAAATTTAAAGAATACAAGTAAAGTAACTTAATATTTATTTTTATGGTTAGTAAAACAAAAAGAAAAGGTGAGCGGTCGTCGGACCGCCGATAGAAGCTTGCTTCTTATGCTCAATAGAATGACCATTTTTCGTAAATTTTTGACCATTTTCCAAAAATTCTGATAATTTTTGACAATTATTGACCATTTTTGACAATTATTTACCAATTTTGACAGTTTTGACAATTATTGACCATTTTTGACAATTTTTCAAAAATTTTGACAATTTTTAAAAATGACTGATTATTTTTGACAGTTTTTTATAGTTATTGACCATCTTTTCAAAATTTTGACAATTTTTGACGATTTTTCGAAAAATTTGACTATTTTTCAAAAATTTTACAATTTTTGACAATTATTGACCATTTTTTCAAAATTTTTGACAATTTTTTAAAATCTTAACAATTATTGACCATTTTTGACAATTATTGACCAATTTAGACAGTTTTGACAATTATTGATCATTTTTTACAATTTTTCGAAAATTTTGACCATTTTAGACCATTTCTCCAAATTTTAACAATTATTGGCCATTCTTGACAATTATTGACCAATTTTGACAGTTTTGACAATTATTGATCATTATTGACATTTTTTCAAAAATTTTGTCCATTTTAGAACATTTTTCCAAATTTTAACAATTATTGACCATTTTTGACAAATTTTGACAGTTTTGACAATTATTCATCATTTTTGACAATTTTTTCAAATTTTAACAATTATTGACCATTTTTGACAAATATTGACCAATTTTGACAATTATTGATCATTTTTGACAATTTTCCAAAAACTGACCATTTTAGACCATTTTTCCAAAATTTAAAAATTATTGACCAATTTTGACAGTTTTGACAATTATTGATCAGTTTTGACAATTTTTCAAAAATTCTGACCATTTTAGACCATTTTTTCAAATTTTAACAATTATTGACTATTTTTACAATTATTGACCAATTTTGACAGGTTCTGACAATTATTGACCATTTTTGACAATTTTTCAAAAATTTTGACCATTTTTCAAAAATTTTGGCAATTTTTAAAAATGACTGACCATTTTTGACAATTTTTGACAATTATTGACCATTTTTTCAAAATTTTTGACAATTTTTCAAAAATTTTGACCCTTTTAGACCATTTCTCCAAATTTTAACAACTATTGATCATTCTTGACAATTATTGACCAATTTTGACAGTTTTGACAATTATTGATCATTTTTGAGAATTTTTCAAAAATAAATTTTGACCATTTTAGACCATTTTTCCAAATTTTAACAATTATTGACCATTTTCGACCATTTTTGACAATTATTGACCAATTTTGACAGTTTTGAAAATTATTGATCATTTTTGAGCATTTTTGACAGGTTCCGACAATTATTGACAATTTTTGACAATTTTTCAAAAATTTTGACCATTTTTAAAAATGACTGACTATTTTTGACAGTTTTTCATAATTATTTACCATCTTTTCAAAATTTTGACAATTTTTGACGATTTTTCGAAAAATTTGATTACTTTTCAAAAATTTTGACAATTATTGACCATTTTTTCAAAATTTATGACCATTTTTTCAAATTTTAACAATTATTGACCATTTTTGACAATTATTGACCAATTTAGACAGTTTTGACAATTATTGATCATTTTTTACAAATTTTCAAAAATTTTGACCATTTTAGACCATTTTTCCAAATTTTAACAATTATTGACCATTTTCCCAAATTTTAACAATTATTGACCATTTTTTCAAAATTTATGACAATTTTTTCAAATTTTAACAATTATTGACCATTTTTGACAATTATTGATCATTTTTTACAATTTTTCAAAAATGTTGACCATTTTAGATGTTCTTGTTGTATTCTAGGATACAAGTTGGTTTCACTACCGGAGGTCCTACTCTTCTATTAGTTAGAGTCATGCCGTAATCGTGGGTTGTGGATATTATGTAAATTTCTTTCTCCACGATCATGACAGAATTTGACAATCACTCGAATAGATCAAATGCTGTTAGCAAATTGGCAAAAAGTGGTGTAGAAGAACAACAATTGCTGAAAATTACTGGTCATAGCAATCAAAATTCTATAAAATCATACTTAAATCTCAATCAAGAACATCACAACAAGATCATACATATTATGCATGGTAATAGATCACCTATAGTAGACAACAGCAACAAATCTAATGTTACGTTAAATTTTAATAATTGTACTTCCACTAGATGTAATTTTAATAAACAAATGTTTGTTGAGTTATAAATTTTTCTGTCAAAAAATTATCACTTATAATATCACAAGAGCTTAAATTATTACCAGGAATAAATTAACCTTGCGTGGTAATCGGTAAGAAAATTTCACACCTTAATTTGGAAAAAAATTTAGAAAAAATCAAAATCAAGGGTATGGAAACAGTTTGTTGAAGTTTGTTGAAATTTCTCAAGCTCGTTGCTTGGAACGAGCTTTCGATTGTCATAAAATTATCTTCTCTATTATCAATGTCCTAGGGATATTATAACTGGAAATATATTAATATTATACACACAGCCACAAAATCTAGGGATATTGCCTTATATTGTAAAGTTTTCTGTAGGTATAATGTACAATTACTACTATATAGTCATGAAACCGTCTAGTAAAATGAGATTGGTTATTCCTCCGATGATAATACCTCCCAAGCCATGATTGTACCTCCTTGGGAAGAATGGACTTCCTGGGCAAATTCTGAACGGTTTATTCGGACTGGTTCTTTCCAAACACGTACTAGTATAGAATCTGGAAAAATTCCAAATCGAGACAGCACGTTAGCCCATTTGGCGTTTTTCTATAAAATATGTTCTTGTTCATACCCTAAGCGAGCTCCTCGATTTTCTCGCGTTACTGGAGGAACTCTTAAAGGGCGTCTAGCACGTAGGTTTCTCTCATTCAATCTACGATGCGCTGTATCCGCCGACAGTTCCACTTGGTGAACCTGTTGAAGTCTAATTTGAAGCTCAGGAGCAGTCGATTTCTCCTAGCAGTCAACTGCAAAAAACGGTCTTGTCTCGGGGTAGTGATTCGAGCACGACCCCTATGTCTGAAACTCAAAATATATCGATTTGGAAATGTTTCCAAAAGTAAAATTAATGCGGATGTTGAAAATAGTGTTCCACTAAATAATCAGAAAACTCACACATCGATCTGGAAGCAATTTATGGAATTTTGCCAAGCAAAAAATTACCAATTACTCCAGACAACAACTACAGGCGAGCTAAATTTAATCCTCAAGGACTGGGCATGGAACATGCGTAAAGCTAATGGGGAAGACTACAAAGAACTGTGTGTAAAAGTAATGTGGAAGATCGTTGCCTAAAAACTGCAGGAAGAATATTTTCAAGAATTTAATATCATGTTCGACCCATTCCACGACATTATCTTTAAGCCAGCTAGAGACGCTCGAAATGCGAAAAGTCTCCAGAAACATGAAGAAAAAAGGAAAACAAGTTCAGCTTCTTTAAATATGGACGACTACTACAAGATGGTGTACTTATGGGATGAGACAACCCCAACCGGGTTGCAGCGTAAATTTTACTTTAATGCAGCAGTTGAGCTTGCTTGGAGGGGCGGAGAAGCGGCTCGTTGCTTAACAGAACATTTTAAAGAAGAAATTGATACTTATGGAATCAAAACAGGTGATATACTGCTTTTTAATTTTGCAACAAAATCTGTAAATGTTTATTGTAACTTGGCAGAAAAAACGCTTATATCGAAACAAAATATGTGCGCATACTTTTTATCTTGGCGTAAAATCTGTTTTCACAATTTTTTGATGTCTTTTTTGCAATACCTTGTATAAATCACGTTTTGCCATTTTTTTAGCATCCAAAATTTGCTAGCTGTACTATTTTTGTAAAACAAAATAAAAAAATCAAAAACGATATATAACCACTAAAATTCTTTTTGCTTTTCCAAAAAAATTAAAAGCTACATACATCCACTTTAAAATCACACTACAAAATATATTTTGACATTTAAGTCAAATTATGTATCCCTTGTTTCAGGAAGGATCGAGTATAACAAAGTCTTCAGCAAAACTGCACAAGGTGGTGCAAAAAATCTGTGCGATAGCAAGTGGCTTGTTCCTAATTCAAAAAACCCTGAGTTTTTCCGGTACGTTTGTACAAATCCCTGTTAAACAAACGAACGTCTAAAATAACAAAAAATAGATTGTTTTTGACACCAAATTCAGCATGGCAATCCAATCGTAGCACTGGATGGATTAAAAACATTCCTGTTGGAAGAAATGAACTGTCAAAATGGACAAAAGACGCAGCCCAAAAAACAGGTATGAACACGACAGAAGTTAAAATATCTAACCATTCTATGCGATCAACTGCTGTTACTAATCTGGCAAAGGCCGGTGTAGGCGAGCAGCCACTCATCAAAATCACAGGGCATTCTAAAACTGCGTCTATCCAACCGTATCTACAAATGGACAGTCAACATCATTCAAATATCATCACTGCCTTAAGAACCGTCCAAAATAATATACCATCTACAAGCTTCGAAGATCCCTTGAAAAGACAGAAAATAGACACTTCTTCGAGCCAACACCATCAATCGTTTGACACTCCTCACAGCAACATAGAGAATAGTGCTACTACAAACATAATTAAAAACAATTTAACCGATATGGCTAACAATACTCCTGTAACCTACAATAATTGTAATTTTTATATTAATTGTAATTTAAAATGAGTTTGAAGTAATTACCTTTCCTAGCTTGAAAGTTATATTGTTCTTATTATTTTAATTAAAAAAAATGTTGTATTAAAATAAAATCTTTTTTTAACTCAGGAAATAATCTTACCAAATATCCCTCGTGCATCTAATTTTTCCTGTGGAAAAATTAAATGCACTAGGGATACTACCCCCGAAAATCGATTAAAAAAACGTCATTTTTATTGATGATTGTAGAAAAAATTATTTTATTTTCGCTAGGAAATTATTTAAATCTAACCCTATATCAGTGAAATTATTCTGAGCAAATTTTCTGCGTAACGTTTGCAAAACAATACATTATAATTCGCATCTTTTATTTAGAGCTGCTTTCTCTAGATATTCGATTACTAGCTGAGCAAGCATAGCAGAGCCCACGAGCACATCCGATTAATTGTTTGAACATTTTTTCATTGTATTAAAGATAGCTGTTGGAAATTGAACGTAGGATAGTATAATAGGTAGAAAGGATATATTTAACCCATTAAGGACGGAGTTTATTTTTTTTTAACAAATTTTTTTTGTGTTTACTTCATTTGGTAGGTATTAAGAAATAGGAATTTTCAAGAAAAAGATTTAATTTCCTTTTATTTTATAAGAAACAACGTTTTGCAAAAACGCAACGCCAGTCCTTAGGAGCATCAAATTAATCTTAACTATGCAAAATGTTTAAAATATACTATGAAAGTCAACAATACATTTTTTGCACATTCCAACGTTACATGTTATACAGTATGTTCGTGTAGTAGATGTACACATGTCTCCAGCACACCGCCATCGTTTGTTATTTGCAATAGATTCTAAAATTTGACCTTCATTGTCATAACGAATATCGTCACTAACTCCTGATGAGGA
Source organism: Lochmaea crataegi (assembly GCA_947563755.1). Taxonomy (NCBI): domain Eukaryota; kingdom Metazoa; phylum Arthropoda; class Insecta; order Coleoptera; family Chrysomelidae; genus Lochmaea; species Lochmaea crataegi. The sequence goes on from OX387426.1 coordinate 21,518,738, forward strand.
ACAACCTGACGCACTCGATGATGGACGACCTCCTTGACGTGGAAGAGTTTTATAATTGGTTAGGTAACTTTTCACAATTTCCCTTCTGAACTGCAATAAAGTTAATTTGTTACCTTCGCGTTTATGTAAAGTCCATGCATTTTGTTTTGTAGTATCTAGCAGCCAAGTGATGAATAGATTCCACCACCATTTTTTCCTCTAATGCTGATCCGATGCCTTGAATGAAAAATACTACTTACACTAACTTGAAGTCCATATCGAGATGACAAATTCATAAACACAAACACAAAACTACAAGCGTTAGTTCTAGACTAAACCTGTATACGAACCTACAAGTGGTGCATTTACCACCTACACTGTAACCGTTTTTTCAAAAAAATATTGATATACTAGGTTACAATGTTCCTTTGAAATATTGCAGTTATGCGTTGCGTTTTCGCAACGCTAGTCGTTAATGGTGTATCTGGGAAACAAAACGGCGAAAAAATAAACCTTACCTATTTTTTAAAATCCAGCTAAATAGCTCATAAACAAGCCACGTTAATATGTTGATTAATATGAAAATAAATGCAGAGTGTATTTTCTCGATTTTAGTGTAATATAAGGTTTTACTCAACTATGCGTAGTAACTAGTTCCTAACCTAGAGTTACAAGTAGTTGTATTAGACGGATGAAAAAATAAAGAGACTGTAGATATTAATTAAAATTAATATTTTTTTATAAACGTTGTAATTCGGAAAAATTCCCTTCCAAATGAAAACAAAAAATCAATAGTTAAACAGGTATAAAATAAAGTGTTGTTACACTTCATATGAAACCCATCGTTCAGGAAACAAAAGCAGGAAACATTCGATACGGTTATAACACTGACCGGAAAAGGGATTTATCGTAATCTAGCCCTCCTACATACACTCATCTACGTTGACACCGCACTATGGAATGATTTTGTTCAACAGACCGTTTCAGATTTAGCCCAATTTTAGAGTAATTGTTTTTAGACCAAGTCGATTTGTCACAAAAGTCTATGATCAGATCACTGAGATATTCGTGGTGTTTTCAAAAGTCGATAGCTTTGAAAACAACTACAAGATGTCGTATAAAATCGGAAACTCCTAAGAATATTATAGGTACACATTAAATAAATGCATCCAAGATTGGCCTATTAACATTATAAAATGAATAACTAGTTTTGAAATAATTAAAACAATTGCATGCTTCAAAAAATATTCACACAAAATTGTTATACCTAGGTATTTTACAGTTTTAAATATTTCCCACAAAATGTTGAATCTGAACATTGAAACGCTGTCATCTCAATATAGCACAACGCAAAAGTCTAGGAATATTTTTGTAAAATTCTAAAACTGATGAAAGACATTTTTGTGTTCATATAAACTTGCTTCCACTATAACAGTTAGTCTAAATACTTCCTTTTTTATATACAAAAAATTGCAAAAAAGATAACAATACGTGTTTTAGAACGTTTTTCACAAGGGACGAAAAAACTGACATTTTAATGTTTTATTTAATTCCGATTTTAGTCATTTCATACTGTTCTTATTTAGTGGGTGTGTGTTTTTACCATGGAACGACAACATTTAACATTGGATGAGATGAATAGGGCGGTGGGCCTCCTTCAAGCTGGTGTGCGACAAACCCAAGTAGCCGAACAGTTGGGAGTCTCGCAAAGCGTCATAAGTCGATTATGGCGTCGGTCTAGAGACACTGGGCGTCACTGAGAGTCCAGCCGAGCAACATCCAAGACGTGGTCGTTTTAACAACCGCCGCTCAAAACCGGTATTTAGTTTCAACCGCTTGAAGGCAACCGACAATCACAGCACATCACTGATATGTCCACCTCTGTCTAGAAGCAATCACGCTGCACGATTAACCTGGTGTCAAAAGTTTCTGAATTGGGCTGACTATGACTGGGCTGCAGTTTTATTCACCGGTGAGACTAGATTTGGATTTCATCCAGATTCTCGCCGGACGAGAGTGTGGAGACAGCCCGGAAATTTGGAACGCTTGAGACATGTGCAGGAAGTGTACTCATACAGAGGTGGCACATTAATGGTATGGTGCGGAATCATTATTGACGGAAGAACTAAGCTCATTTTCCCACGCGGCTTTCTCAAAAGTCAGAAGTATTTGGATACTATTCTCCAACCTGTCGTTCGTCCATTTGCTGGTGCTGTTGGAGATAAATTTCACTTAATGCATGATAACGCTCGACCACATGTTGCCCGTTTTGTAGTAAACTGGTTGGATAACGAGGGTATTGATGTATTACCATGGCCAGCACAGTCACCGGGCTTGAATCCCATTGAGCACGTATGGGACATGCTCCAACGACGAATTACTCCACTTATGGGTAACATTCACAATGAGTTTCAATTTCGAGAGCTTCTGAGAGTACAATTGACACAAATACCTCAAGCAGACATTAACAATGTAATTTTGAGCATGAATGCTAGATGTAGGGCTGTGATAAATCAACGTGGTGGCCATATTTATTTTAAGTTTATTTTTTGTATTTTTTTTGACGTTTGAAAAAACAGTGGTTTTTAGAATATTTTTTTTCTTCAGTTTTCTGTTATTTTTTGCAAAAAGGTTAATGTTTTTGATATATTGAACAACAATCTAAATTATAAATTTTATATTACTTTTTCAAGTTAATTACAGGTAAAAACACGACTACTTATAAAAATATCCCTAGACTTTTGCGTTTGTGTGTAGATTCTAGCTTCTTTTCTGGTTATATTGAGTACATAGCATTTTCTACTTAAAATAATGTCAAGTTTAAAATTTTCCACCCTTGCAATAATAGATTTGAGAGGATTTCTGCGATTAGAATTTTTGACTATACAGCGTGTTTCAAAAACTACTACAGACAAATTATACAAATTCGTGACTTATGACACATGTCTTTTTTCACATTTCCAAGAACTTAAAATTAAAAAATATTCATTTGTTTTTGCTAGAGGCAGTCATTTTAAATTTTCTTAAAAGCAAATATCATGATTTTTTTAACAAACTAGACGTATCGGATAACATGAGTCTTACTAGTTTTTGAGTAATTTTACGCCTGGTCAACTTCCAAAAATATTCTGTGTAACATGCTATTCAGCTTGTTATGTTTTTCGTTTTCAAACTATTTTATTTAGTTAATTTTTGTGGCTCATTAGTCACTTCCTCCCAAATTTCTATTACATTTCTAAACATGCCGTTTCCTTGTCGCATTAGCCACTCCAAAATAAAACATTCATTTTTATCAATTTCCCCTTCCATTTTTGTCTTTCGATATTCGAAATTTCAAATTGTCGTTTGGAACTCTTTCTTTCCTCTAACTGCCACCTTAAAGGCAACAGTCCTAATATATTTTAATTTTTGTTGGTGACCAATTTTATATTATTATTTTATTGTATTTTCCCTAGGTTATTTTCTACTGTAGTGCTTACTGCTTATTTATGTTTATTGCTTATTTGCTGATTTATATTTTTTGTATATTTAAGGAACAGAACGAATTTAATAAAACAGAACACTGTTAAGTTGTATTTTAACACGTGGAGTTCGGGTTTTGTATGCGCTATAGCATAATCTCATTTTTACCTGATCTGTTTTATCTATTCGTTTCTTCCCTAATGTTTTTTCTAGTTCCTTATCCCTGTTTTTCTTTTTTTTTTTTCTGCAGCTTTGCAGCCCTCAAGTTTCACCCTCAAGTTTTCCCGTTCCCGTGCACGAGGTCCACAGCCGTTGGAGTCATCGCCGCCACCGCTAAGAGAAAAAAAAAAGAAACATACCTAATAAATTTTCGAGCAAGCTCGGGTTATTAACGAACCCAGCGTTATTTAGACACGCCACAACTGAAATGGAAAAAATCCAAGAGATAGAAGTTTAATTACTGGATCTCTAAATCTATGACAATGTTGCAGTGTCCATGCGACACATCCCTGCAGTGCGATGACATGACAAGTTATAAATCCATCCTTTCGGACGACGGCGTCCCGTAGGTAACATACGTCTATGAAATCATGACCCACCATGACATACATCTGAAAGTTTGTCTTCCACTTAAGGTTGTCACAAGAATAGCAACACGCCCATCAAAGATCTAGGCCTTAACAAAAAAAACAAAATTCACGGTAAGCATTTTTTACCAGGAAAGCGAAAACCTCCAAAAATTCCGTAATGGGATTACTATTGCGAGATATTTTATGAAAGTAAACACGGTAAAACTAGAATAAGTTAATTATTTAACGTTACGAAAAAATAGATTTGTGCAGGTACAATACGATAGGGAACATAATAATGAAGATGAGAAAGATTAGGCATTCAAATTGGGGATTTTTTCCTAAGTCCATATGACAGTCTCCGATAACACTGCATCCTGGAGGCGAATGACTCATTGTAATTTTGCTCGCGCTTCCTCATAGCACCTTTGTTCCCTGCAACAGTTTGTACAATCAAAGAATATACCAACTAACAAGAAGCAAAGCCCGACGCAATCTCTTTGATGTTTTGGTAACAAAAATGTATGACCTTGAAAGACCGACGATGACATAAAACTTTATAAACACACTAATAAAAATGATCAAATTTTCAAATATTGGCGATATCATTCGTCGACAAAGTGTGACAGGTATCTTATTATAAAAACGGAGCCTTTCAGACATGTGCATACAAATAAAGGATAGGCTGGTGTATTCAGTGGTACAAGTTCTCAGCCGGGTGTATGCTGTATAGTCCAGCGTCTCGTTGCCGTTGGCCAAATAGTAATTATTGTCTTTTACGATCGAGTATCTCGCATGCATATCTAGCATAATCTACATGTAAAGTCTTCGCTGTATAGTTTTAATTTCTACAGGTATTCCTCTACTGGTTTATAACCAGTTATGAAACCTGTTGTAACATGTCTATCGACCTGTTTCGATTTTATAGAATAAATCCTTTTAATTACCGCTCATCGTCTCATTAGCCAAATTCTTCAACCCTGGCCATAAGACAATTGAAGTCTGCCAAAGGACGCTTCCATTTTTTTCAACGCCTTGAGGTACAACCCTTTCCGTTATCGACTCTCTTCGAGGAAAGACCTCCATTTTTTAACGCTTTTATACCTTCCGTATCTAGTTAATTTTGCTGTGGTAAGTTCAAAATCATAATTTATAATTAATAAGCTTCTTCTAAAGTACTGTCTGATATAATTTTTGTATGCATTCTTTATTTTTTTACAGAGATAGACAAAATTAAATTTAACTCGTGGTCATAAACTGTTGTTTTATACTTGGTAGTTTTAAACCAAATATTCTTTTATAATTCACTGTTTTACTTTTGTGCAAACATTTGCAAGCTTTTTCAGTTGCAGAATAATTTTTTTAATTATAAAATAACATTTTTATAACAGTAAACCTATAAAATATTCTTTCGTACCGCCAGTGCCGGTTTCATATATTTCTTAAGCACGATATTTTTCATGACTTTTTGCTATAATTAGTTTCTTTCAGATCATTAGTATATTTTTTTAATTTAGCCGATAATTGCTTTTTTACTGTTTTAACATTTGACATATAATGTTGGAAAGCTTTCAGTAAATTGAATCAATTTTTTACTTTCAAACAACTGCCTTCCTTTTTTTGACCAACATAATGTGCCCATTACATTCAAGTTCCAATGTATCCCTGATGCACCTGTACTTCTAGGTAAGCACAGCCCCAACCCCTGAGATAGGATATAAGCCTAGGTGAGGACAAAAGCCCTAGACCAAAATTCCGCCCTAGACCAGGACACAGCTGCTAGGATACCGTTCAAATCAAGACTCTACCTAGGTACCTATCTTCTTCGAGATCTAGTCTCAAGACTTCGTAGAGGCAAGATCTACCTACCTTTTCCGGAAACAACACTTCATTAGCTAAGTACCTATTAAAGTACAAATTCCTCTCACATTTGTTCATTTCCTGTGGCAGAATAAAATATAAATTTGTTTTAAATCTATTTTTTTTCTAAATCCTTAACTATGGAAGTTGGGGGAGATATCGCCCGGGGTGAAGTTTTAAGTGTTCTATTTTTTTAAGTAACTTTTTAATTATTTGTTTTCTGGTTAACTTTTATTTAAATTCTACAAGGCGTTTCTACCTTTTCCGCCTTAGTTTTTTTAATTCATTAGTATTTTTTATCGACGTCAAAAAGGTAGTGGCGCCCTCAATTTTCTACAACCCTTCTATTATCCTTTAGAGACATAAACTTGGGGTCGAATCACCCTTGAGAGGAGTCTCTAGCCGGAGCTAGAAAAATAAACTTATTTATCAAGCTCTATTACTTCAATGTTTAATGAGAATGTTACGTTCTACACAAAGCATTATTGGTCGCGTTCATCCAAACAAAGTTGATCAGGTAGCAATTTTCAGAGTAATCCATCGTTTCTTAATTCTGCTGAACGTGCTAATCTTGATGAATCCATGACATATCGTAACGCGACAGTTCGTAACCCCACAAATGGTAACGGACAATTCGTAACGGCGACACTTCGTAACTGAAAATAGCGGTATTTTTTTCAAGGCCCCTTTTTAAATATATTTTTTTAATATGACAGTTGTTCTAATTCCAGGAAATATTTGTAGTTATGAGCTGACGCCCTCACGAACTGTCGCCGTTACGGTTTGACACGAGAGCCTATTTTCCCGACTCGGCACCCCCCACTATTTAGAATTCTGTCAGCTTCTTCAAAATCATAACCTTATTTTTTCTTGGTTAAAATAGATCATTGGTTAATTTGTCGAGAAGGGCAAGGAAAATGATTGAAGAAGCTATACAACTGCAACTTACGCGGCCATTTTTTCAACACTGCATACCTTCCTCAATCGTTTTCCTTGTCCTTCTTGATAAATCACCAGAGCTTCTAAATAGTGGAGGGTGCCGAGTCGGGAAAATAAGCTCTCGTCGAATTGACGGCCTTACGAATTGTCCGTTACCATTTGTGGGGTTACTAACTGTCGCGTGACGTTATGACGTGTTAACAATCTTGATATAACAACAAAACCTCATTTTATTTGATATATGACTTTAATAATTATTTATTCATCTTCGATTTCAATTTAGTTTAATAGTTCCTGGTGGTGTTCATTCTTTTTCAAGATACAAATGTCTAAAATATCTTAAAACAAAAATACCTATGTTATGTCATTTTATATATATCAACATAATATTTGTCATAAATGACAGTTAATGCATCATTTATCGGTAGCGTAGCGGATTTCAATAGAGGAGTTCAGTTTAAGGTCAGTATGACCAACAAAAAGTGGTTTTTATGACAATAATGACAGTTAATGTCTACCATTCAAAACATGAGATTTTTGCAAGTTTTTTATCATTATGAACATGTCTATTGCTTTATTAAAACAATGAATACACCCCTGAAGCGTAAATCTTAAAATTTTAAATGACATCTTAGCTGAATTCTCAACGCATCGGTGGCCAATAATTCTAGGAACTTTTGATAAGTCACCATTTCATTTCTATCATTCTGTCACTAGTTATGTCAGATGTCAGTGTTATTTGTTTTTGGTGATATTCGTTTAATCGTTATGTATATTTTTGATACTAGAGACTTTTAGCTTGTCTTAAATTTCTCACGTATGCGTATCCGTAACGAACTGCGCATGTGTAGACCCGTTACGTCTCAGCCGATACGATGCGTTGAACGTAGTGTTACGTCCCCTACTCCGTATACGTAAACGTATCCGTATCCCGACCAAAATCAGTAGTCTGTGCTATTAGTGCTATTTTACAGGTCTTCTTCTTCTTTGATATTTTTTTGGTTTAATTATAACCCAACATATTTTGGTCATGCAAAATATGCATCAAAAATAGGTCGTCCAAATCATCATCGTCCTCGTCTAGCAGCAATGGATTATTTAATATCGCCCCCATATTACTTTTTTACAAAAAGACAAACTAAGTTTTGAGGTTATACAATTAAAAACAGAACGAAACGATACGTTTTCTCTTCGTTTTCTGCTAAAAAGGTTTTCTTGACAATTTCTTTACGTCAACGTAACTCCAATACGGATACGGATACGTGTAAAAACTTATGACAAGCTAAAAGTGTACTTTTGTAGTAGTTCTAGTTAGTTGTATCACTTTATTCTTCTGATTGCTTTTTCCACTGACATCTGACATAACTAGTAACATAATGACAGAAAAGAATTGGTGATTTGCCGAAAGTTCCTAGAATTACTGGCCACCGATGTATTGAGAATTCAGCTAAAACGTTATTTTAAATTTTAAGATTTACGCTTCGGGGGTGTATTCATTGTTTAAATAAAGCAATATAGATGTTCGTAACGATAAAAAACTTGCAAAAATCTTATGTTTTGAATGGTAGACATCAACTGTCATTCTTGTCATAAAAACCACTTTTTGTTGGTCACACTGACCTTAGACTGAACTCCTCTATTCTGATGGGAAAAATGGCGACTGCTTCCACAGCGCTCACATCAACCAGTTGTGTTCAGCTGGAAATTGATTATCGCTCCGGTAGCGACTTCTGCAAATGATTAGAAGTGTTTGGTAACGAGCTTGTTGATACTGGGAGTGACTTAGGAACAGCTGGTGATTGTTCTTGTGCTGGAACCTGTTGTACTGCTGGTTTATCTGTGTATTTAGTTTCAGGAACTAACACTCTGTTGCTGGTAATGTCTGCTTGTGTCTTGTGCAGATGACTGAAGTTTCTACTTAGGGTTTGGCCTTGACCAGTTTGAATAATTACAGATATTGGTAGACCTTCAGGCTTTTCTACCACTCTTGCCCCTTCCCATTGGCGATGAGCAACTTTGTGCCTGACTTTTTCATTAATTTCAAAATTGTCTGGTCTTTTAGTGTGCTTATTACTGTAGTTGGCCTGTTCTTCTCTCAATCGTTTTAGTTCAGCTGTGACTCCTTGCATTATTTTTTGTTTTAGGTCTGTCTTTTGTAGGTAATGGAGATCTGGTTATTCTGCTGTATAGATGTTGGTTGGGAGAACCTAAAATATCATTTCTTGGTGTATTTCTCCAGTTTAATAAAGCAATTTGAACATCGGACTTGTCAATACTACATTTTTTTTAATATGTTCTTGGCTACTTGAACTGCTTTGTCGGCGAGCCCATTGCCTTGATGGTGATGTGGACTGGATGTAACATGGTTAAATTTCCACTCTTTTTGGAAGATCCTGAATTATCTAGACATGTATTGTATTCCATTGTCAGTTTGTAACACTTCTGGTATTCCATGTACAGTAAACCATCTTTTCAGTTGTTCTATAACTTCATATGAAGTCTGCTCTTTTAGCTGTTGAAAATCTAAATATCCAGAGTTGCTGTCATAGATTACGGGGTAAGTTTTTCCTTTTAATTCAAATAGATCAGATGCAACTATTTGCCATGGAAGTGTAGGAATCTGTTCACAGACAGAGCAGGTTTTAATTAGTGTTATGATGTCGTCATATTGTCTATTCCAGTAGAGAATTTGTCATGCTCTTCTTAAACAGCTGTGTATACCTGCATGTCCTTGATGAATATTCTTTAGCATTTTAGGGATCTGTGATTTTGGTACTACAATTTTATTTCCTTTGAAAATTATTCCTTTGAGATAGTTCAATTCTTAAGTTAAAATAGTGGGAAGTTCTGGAAATCCTTGTATTATTATCTGAAGTAGTAACTGTAAATGTGGATCTTCCTATGTAGCTGTAATTAACTCCTCTTTTGCGTCAAGTGACATAGGTAGAATTACTGCAACTTTCAAATTTTTTTCTTATTCATTTTTCAGATTAGATGCATCGCAGTCTCGTCTAAGAAAGTCTGCTAAGGGTATTTCTGTGCCTTTTTTAAATGTGACTTTTGGTGCGTATGCCGCAAGATTGAATATTATGCGTTGCAATCTCTTGAAGAAGTGCAGCGCCGAGATTTTTTGAACTTGTGTCTACTCTTAATGTTACAGGTTTGTTTACATCATATAGTCTCAATACTGGAGGACTTTGAAGAATTTGTTTTATTTTGTTCAAAGCTTCTTCGTGATGAATTTCCCATATTAAGCTTGTATTTTTGTGTAACAAATATCTTAGTGGATTTGTTAGGTCAGACATTTTCGGAATAAATGTATTTAGGTATGTGATCATTCCTAGTAGACTCTGTAGCTCTGTTTTGTTCATTGGTGTCTTCATTGCGTGTATAGCTTCTACTTTTTCTGGGTCTGCTTCTAGTCCGTCTGCTGAAACAATGTGCCCCAGGAATTTTATTATTTCCGATTCAAAAATGCATTTATTTTTATTAAGTTTCAAGCCTGATTTCTTCAGTGTTTCTATGACTGACGGTTTTTTGTAGTTCTTCTCTACATTTTGCATATATAAAAATGTCATCGATTGATACTCTTACATTTTTAAATTTACTGAGTAAATTTGTTAAAATTTCTTGGAATATTTCAGGTGCTGATGATACTCCAAACGGAAGTCTCTTGAAAGAATATGTATGTTTTTGTTTACATCTGATGGATCTATACAGATTCTTATTTTGCCTTTTTGTCTTACAATCACCATAGGAGTTACAGCAGGGGTAGGCTCTATAACTGGTTTTATGAGTCTAATTTCACCATTCTGTCAAGTTCTTGCTTTACCTCGTCTCTTATAGCATGTGGAATTCTTCTTGACGGTTTAATTTCAAGTTTTGGGTTCTCGATTAAGTCAATATCATACTCATAATCTTTATAACAACCTAAACCTTCGAAGATATCATCTTTACTTTCACTTTCCTTCAGTGTTTTCACCCTTGCAATAAGTTCTAACTTTTCACAGGTATCAAGTCCTAGGATTGGTGTAACCTTTTCTTCAACTTGAATATAATGCTGTTTTCTTCATTTTTTATTTTACAAAGTAGCTCAGCTTCGCCTAGAACTGACATTTTATCTTCTGTGTAACTTATTAAATTTTGTGTTCGGCTTGGTTTCGAACTTGCCTTCGTTTTGTTCATTAAGTGTCTCGGTAACACGTTGCATTGTGCTCCTGTATCTAGTTTGACAATGAATTTCACATTACCAATTTGTATTTTTTCTGTCCAGTCTTTCTTTTCTCCGGCACTTATAGCTGATATGTATACCTCATCTTCAGAACTATTTGAGTTTTCTTATACTGTATTTACTCTATTTTTCTGTTTGGGATGTTTCTTCTTAGTGCGGCACATATTGGCAAAATGACCATTTCTATTGCACTCAGTACACGGTTTGTTAAATGCTGGACATTCTCTGCATTTATTGTTTGTACCACATCTCTTGCAAATATTCATTTTGTCTATTTTTGACACCTTTATTTCTCGCTGCTAATACTTTATCTGCTTCATTTTTACCTTCGAACTCGTCTAGTTGTTTGGAAGCTTGTTAACTAGTTTTACAGATTGTTATAGCTTTGATCAAGTCTAGTTTATCTTCTGTTAAAAATTTCTCTCTTACTTGATTCGATCGGATTCCAAACACTATCTTGTCTTTCAGCATTTCGTCGAATAAATGATCAAATTCGCATTTGCTTGCCTGAGTTTTTATTTTGGTTAAAAATTCATTAAATTGTTCATCTTTGATTTGTACAATTTTGAAAAATATATATCTTTCAAACGATATATTTGTTTTTGGTGCGAAGTACTCTTTAAACTTGTCTTGTCAAGTTATTTTTGTCTGCGTCGCTAAGGTTAAAACTGTTGTATATTTCGATCGCTTCTGAGCCTATCACTGCCATAAATGTTGCTGCCTGGACTTTGGCTGGCTTTTTATCTAGTTGAACAGCGATTGCATACCACTCAAACTGTTGTAATCACTTTTTCTAGCACGTTGATTTGTCCGAGTCAATTTGTAGAAATAATAATCTAATTGAAATTCTCTTGTGTAATTATGATTGATAATTTATTTTTCAATGAGATAATGCTTGAAAACTCAATTCCATTTTTTTGTTGTGTTAAAATTTGTTTCTCTTTCATTTATATTGCCCATTATATTTCTACCTGTAATGTTTTATATTTTTGAGTGAATGATTCACAATTCTCCTACTGTTGTTTATACAAAATATTACCTGATCAAAATGTTTACATAATGACAACATATAGAAACAAGTCTCAAACATACGACAATCTGCGTTAGGTACTAAATATATTCAGTTACTTGTGGTGTTAATTCCAAAGAATAACAATTTTTTGTTCGTTGTTGAACACAGTGTTTCGTTCGTTATTTACCAAACTTAACACGTAAATGCGTGAACCTAGTTTGAATACTGATTTCAATATTTATTTGTTTGTTGTCTGAGGAATCATGGATGTACTTACTTTTTTCATTTTTATGTGTACTGAGTGATTATGAGCGCACCAACTATACAACGTGTTTCAGGACGGGCTAAAGATGATAATAGTACTGTATATTCTAGTTTTAAACCATTAGGGCTGTCCTTATCCAGTTATATAGCATTGAGGAGCTTCAAAATCTGTTTGCATTATGAAAAAATGTATTTCCAAAGATAAATCATCCATAAGGGTAGTCAACATTGCTCAAGAATACAAAGGAATAAATTTCAAATCAATGACTAAAAAGACTGCTGTACAAATTTTAAAAATACAAAGGAAAACAACTTAAACTTACAAACTTGAAAACAAAAAAATACTCCGATAATCGAGTGAACATTCAATATATTACTGACAAAACCTTGGTGAATGAAACAGTTGATAATTTTTAACATAAACCCAATATTTGTGAACTTCCTTGACTTTTCTGGAGCAGGATATTTATCGAAATGTTTTAAATTTATTGTAAATTCAATCATCAATATAACATTCGGTAATGTCCATAATGGCTACCTTTTTCCTTCATTCATTGTAAATGAAAAAAGTGCAGGCGCCAAAGTAACTTTGCCGCTCTATAGCGCCAATACTGTCAAATTTCAACAGATTAAATGTCAACTTTCCAACTAGACATGGATCTGTCGTTGCCTTCGGTAATTACGTCCGACCAGTCGGACTTGCCTAAATCGTTCGTTTATGGAATCTACATACAGATTGCGAAAATCCCTTTCTTACAATGCGACTTATACAAGTACGACAAGGAAAATATGAGCAAAACTACGTGAAAGAGAGAGAAGACTTGTTAGCCCAGCGATCAGTCTCCTCTACCAAAACTGTTGGGCGTGTGTTCATCGCCCCACTATTTCAACCGCTGTTGCCAGAAGCTCAGATTAATTTGTACAAATGATATTTTTGTCTCGTTATCGTTAACTTTTTTTCAAGCTCATGCACTATTAGGTAAAATTAAACACTTTCATCCGGCAACAGTGTCCTTTTCATAGAGCACTCACATTTGATCTTATGTGATCTTTTCGCTACAAATCTTTCAAACATTGGTAGCGCACGCCGTTGTATTTGAAAATAAAACATTTAACAATGCCTACATTAAAATACGAAACCTGCGAAAAAGTGCAAATTATAAAATGGTATTTTGGAGGTCATTCGGCTGATGCAATAGTTAATTTGTTTATTGTGGCATTTGAAAATCGCCCAATTCCTTCACGAACAAACAATTTTGAACATAGTTAATAATTTCGAGACAAAAATTAGGAATCATTTTTACAGATAAGTACATTTGGCAACACAACAGTTAAAATAAATAGGAGGGGACTGAATACACACCCAACTGTTTTGGTAGAGGGGACTGATCGCTGGGCTAACAAGTCTTCTCTCTCTTTCACGTAGTTTTGCTCATATTTTCCTTGTCGTATAAGTCGCATTGTAAGAAAGGGATTTTCGCAATCTGTATAACTCTCGACCGTTCGATTATTCAAGGCAGTGATTTTTTTTGCTCGAGATATTTCGACCAACGAAATATATTTAATCTGATATTGAGGTTATGACACAACCAAAACCAACAGTGAAATAGCCCGTCTCGTCTGAAATACATTATACGGCACTTTGTATGAACATGAAGTCGATATCACAAAACTTCAACAACAACGCTCATAACAATCAAAAAACATGTAATCATGTGTAACCAAAAATCCATCACCTCCGCGATGTAGAAGCCTCCTTTGGATAGTGATCGTATAAGTAACTAATTATATTTTTCGCCTACCTTACCGGAAAACCAATCTCATGAACACCAAAAATAGGGAGGAAAGTATTGTTTAGCAGGCGGAAAATTCTTATCGCCACGATTTTTTAAGCTTTTCACCATCTGTCATTTGAGTACTTTGACTTTTCACGTAGATTTTTCAATTAAACGTAAAATTTTTTGTGATATTTCTATATTTTTTGTTTATTCGGTCGGCGAAAAAAAGTTGTGTGTCACACATGCAGGAATTGCTTTAGAAGCCCTTAACTATCAACTGCTTCGCTACGCTTGCTCGTGCATCTATTAGTCCCGGCTGCTAAAGCTCATTTTCTGCCCTTGTGACACAATATACTATTTTTTTAATGAAAGGAAACATGACGGATTTGGATCATTTTAAAAAAATGTCTTCTTCACATTTGTGAGTAAAACATGAGAAATTTTGTTTTTCAAACTTTGTCAATTTCATATTTTGTCATATGTTGAAATCCATATTCTTATACTTTCATCCAAGAGGGACTCTACCAAGTTAGAAATTTGGAAATTAATAGAGGTCTACACATATAAATAAAACACCAATGCTAAAATCCTTCTAAAAATAAAAAAAATACAGCTGCATATGAGTTTCTAGTAGCTATCAATATTTTTTACACACCATATTTTTAACATAATATATAAAATCGAACAATGCGGAGCAGTAAACGTACAATGCTCAATATAATGACTTCTTAAAATCAATACTAACTTTCTTATGGAAGCAAATTCAAACACAAACAGGTTGGTAGCAGCAGGTTCTCATTCATAAATACGTGATATATAAAAGTTCTCCGAACTCAGGATGGAATCGTAACGACAAAAACATTTTGTACACGTTAATAAGACTGTCGCAATGGAACAACCTTCAGGGAAAGAATTTAAGTGCAATTTCAGTAAACAATATATAAATTAGTATTGGTGGGTTCATGAGATTATTTTTATGTGAATTTTCTTAAAGTATCTTCTGTATGTTCCTTGTGGTGTATTGATCATTCTTTTTGTTAATTCTTTTGGGAAATTAAATCACAATCTTTATTATATTTTCTAATTCAACGTTTCGGTAGCGTTCCAGCTACCGTTATCAAGAACAATTAAGTTTTTAAAATTCTGGTCCCTATCTGACACTAACAAAAAAATTCGACTAGACAATCAATAAAATTTTAACCCTTTAACGATCTCTTGTAGCTATATATACCACAAGCTATTAAAGCACATAATTCAAAGACCGGCCATGCAATTGTCGATCTTATGAAATTAGTCAGTAATCAGAATGGTTACTGGTAGATACAGATACCAAACACATGTAAATACAGTATTCGCCAGCTAACTTGATGCCCCAGAAATTACCAACTAAGAGAGACAGAGTAACAATGCCCTGCTTACTCGGCTGCTATTGGTGGTAAAATTTTGACAAACGCCAATTGCATCTAACCTTATCAGGTGTTAAGATTTTCAGTAGCGTAGCGTCACACAGTTATTGTTTCTGCTTTGTACAATAAAGTGTTTGTAAAACAAACAGATATGTTTTATGACTTCAACCCTCTTGTGATTACTCTAGATGAAAGTGATTCCAGTAGCGGCAGTGAGTCAGATTCTTCGTAAAGATAAAAACTGTTTATACCTATTCTTAGAAATATACCTAGCTTAAATTTCCCATTATCTTGTGTTTCTTTTATTCTCATTACTACCTGGAAGAAATTATTTAGTTTCTAACAAATTTTAATTATTGTCCGTCTGGAAATATAAGATCCTAACTTTAATTCAATTAGATAAATAACATGTTATTATAATGGGTACCTTATTGTTAAAATACTATTTATGTACTCAGAATTCAGGTATAAAGCAGTATAAAATCAATATACCAATAATTATAACAAAGAATTAAATATTATTTATTAAGTTAGGATCATATATTTCCGGACGGACTTTACTTTATTAATTGTACAAGTTGTGTTGATTTGTAACAAAAAGCGTATCCTCAGAACTTGCACGGCACTGTTTACAGTTATCGGATGGGCGGCGTCAATAGCTCCCTAGAAAGCATTTAGGACATCAAGTTAGCTGGCGAATACTGTAGCGCGCGCATTGGGATTAAGATTAGCCGTGGTAGCGTAAGGCCGGCCAAGGAAACATGAAATGTGAAACAAGAAACATGAAACTCGTTTCATAAAATAAGTACACATTGCCTTAATGAGAATACGCACATCAATGAAATGTGTTTCATGTGACGTCATAGCGAATCAAATCCTGTAGAAACGTGTTTTCATGAAATAGATTCTGTTCTATATTTTTGTTTCTTGTTCCTCGTTATTTCGCGTTGCAGGTATTTGATCAGTTTCAAAAATGAAAGACGACGAAAAATTTAATGTAGTGTTTGTGTAGTTGGAGAAGCATTCTAATAGAAACTTCAAGGAAAAAGCGTGACAACAGGTGGCTGCTGAAGTAAAATATACAGGTGAGTGTTGTAAAATATATTTTATTAAAATACTGTATAAAATAATGAGATACTATTTATTAAAATACTGCCTGACTACATTTTGAATACATTTTAACTGAAAAACCTGTATTAAACGCATACTGCATTTTGCCAATGGTTTTACAAAGTATCGACATAATCTATCCCTTAATTGAAGTGCTGCGGTTGTTGGTCGACCACATACTTGTGATGGATTATTTATAAGGTTTTGTGGTAATTGCAAGGAAGTATCTGGTGATACTAAAACTCCATCGTGTTTTCTAATAAAGTTGTGCAAAACACATGCAGCTTTTACAATATTTTCAGCTTTATCAACATTGCATACTATTGCACTCTAAATTTTGAACAGAGAATGCCGAAAGCACACTCAACACTTTTTCTCGTCTTGGAAGACGAGAGTTAAAAATTATTCTCTCATCATTTAAGGTTTGTTGTGGGTATGGCTTCATTTTTCCTGTCTTAATGCAAATGCTTCGTCTGCAACGAAAAACATTGGAAAAGGACCACCATTATCGCCAGGGAGTGATCTGGCCGGTGGAATATTTAACTTATTTTCATTGAGTTGGCTACCAATCCGTGAATTTGTAAATACTGCACCGTCGCTGTTTCTTCCATAATCGCCTACAGATATCATAGTAAAAATAGAATCAGCATCAGCAATTTCCATTAAAACAATTGAATTATACGATTTATAATTGTAGTAAGCAGAGCCACATTTCGGTGGAGCTTGGATCCGTATATGTTTGCCGTCAATACTACCTATACAGTTGGGCATATTCCATAGTTCTTCATGTATCCTAGCAATTTCCAACCACATACTTTCTGACGGTCAAGGCATATATTCTTTTTTGAGATATTTCCAAATAGCTTTACATGTTACGTTTACAAATCCTATGGTAGTTTCTCCTCTCATAAAGTAAGAGAATAGCGCTCGAAATGAACAACCTGTAGCAAGAAATCTGTAACAGAAAAAATATTATTAGTTTTTTTTCCATCTAAAAGTATTATCACTGTTTATAACTAAATTCTACTTTATTTTTGTAATTGTTAGTGTATTTATTTGGTTTTAATTAGGTGTGTTCGAATTTTTATTAAAATTCAGATTCGTGACGACTAGGGCTCTTCGGACACACCTAATTAAAAATGAACCCACATGGGATGGATGTAAGAAATTTATTTTGTTTTTTTTCAGTGGATGAATGTAAGAAGAGATGGAGCATGTTACGAATTAGCTTCTTAAGATATTTAAGAGAAAGCAAGGAACCAAGGAAACAAGTGGCAGTTCTGGAAGATGGAAGAAACCCTTCAATTTAGAAGACGCAATGAAGTATTTGATACCATATACGAAAAGTCGACATCAAACTGGAACTGCGAATTCTGATGAAGATGAAGATGAGGTTTGTCACAGTGATTTTCAACTGGATGAAAGTGAAACTGTCATTGATGAAGAGGATGATGTAAATATTTCAAATATTTCACAGAAGAATATTGAAGAAAGTCAAAAAGTTAATAAAACATCGACTTCAGACATAGTGGAAAGTTATCCTGTTTCCTCCGTGTCCTCTGAGTTGTCAGAAGAAACTCCGCAGGAATCCTCTCCCAAGAAACGCAAAATACAAAAAAAAACAGAAAATTGGGAAAACTCAGCTGTACAATGTCTGACTGCCTTGAGTAATAAATATAATGCAAACACAAAAAAGAAAGAATCGTCTGACTAAGAAGACGCCGACTTACTTTTCCTGAAAAGCTTACTCCGTGATTTAAAAAAAACTAAGTGATGCTCAAAAGAGACGATTCAAACAACGAGTTTTTACTCTTTTTGATGACATTCTAAATGAAGATTCTGTACGTAATACTGTACATCTACTGTTCCATCCCATCATTCTTCTTCAGTATCCGAGGCAGTATCAGTGTCTTCCTATGACAGCAACTTGCAGTATTCAAGTAATAACGATAAACAATATACGGACCTTGTTCGTGCTGTTGTTCATGAATAAAGTATTATTTTAAGTTTTGTAACCTAGTTAAATCTTCTTATATACATATAAAATTCTCGTGTCACGGTGTTTATAATTAAACTCCTCCGAAATGGCTCGACCGATTCTCATGAAATTTTGTGTGCATATCGGGTAGGGATTTTTACGTTGAACGTGTTGCTTTAGTATTTAGTATGAAAATATTTTTAAAAATCCTTAGATACCTACATCTTAACGACAATGAAAGCATGCCGCAACCTAAAGCATCTAATTTCGATAAGTTGTACAAACTGCGACCATTATTAGATCATCTTACTGCTGCATTTATTCATCAGTCTTTATGCCATACAGACATTTAGCAGTAGACGAATGTGTGCTTTTAAAGGGCGTACATCGCTGAAACAATATATTTCTATGAAACCCATCAAGAGGGGTTTCAAAATATGGGCACTGGCATGTTCTAGAACATGCTATCTACTTTATTTTCAAATTTATAAGGAAAGAACTGAATTAACAGAAGAAAATATGTTGTACCGCGTGGTACTAGAGCTGTCTGAAAAATTCCAAAACCGTGGAAACTGCTTATACACCGTGTCCCAAGTTATCGTTTACAGGAAATATCTCGCTTAATTTAAAAGATAATCCAATACTGCAAGAACTGTTGTGAATGACATCAAAATTCCTTCGTAATGACGTATCAGAAACTTTATTTCACTTCACAGCCCTTTGGTAGCCACCCCTCACTTTCTATTTTCAAATGGCATCCCCTGTATATTTTCGTTGAAAATTGGTTGTCACTCTATTTGGAATACAACGATGTAACATACTTGTTGGTTTTTTATTATTAGCACCAAAAAAATTAAAATTTTATGATATATGCTTTTGCTTTTTATGTCACAAAATTAATGACAGTTAATAATAATAAGGATGAAATAAAACAATTTAATTTGTTTGAATCTTTATTAAAAATGAAGATTTAAACAAATTAAATTGTTTTATTTCATCTTTAGTATGGATCTTCATCAAGTAAAAGCCTCATCTATTCAATAATAATAAGTGTACAACAACAAATCATTTGCGAATAGTACCTAGGGTGTTGTAGTTAATCGACGAATTAAATTTTTATACTTTATACTATATTATCCACAAATTTGAATTCACAATTATTAATCTTGTTATAAGCACAATGCCATTTACATTCAATCCAGACGAGTACATTGATATGCTATTGGTTTATGGTGAATGCAGGAAAAATGCTCGAGGAGCGGCCCGTTTATACCAAGAACGTTTTCCTCAACGTCCCCAGGTATAAAACATGGTGTTTCCTAAATTGGAACGGAAGATGCGCAGCGGTTCGTTCCCAAACAAAAACCGTGCACTGCACCAATATCCAGTGAGAACTGATGATAATGTGAGTAATGTACTTACCTATGTTGGTATCAATCCTCATACTTCTGTTAGAAACATAGCTGAAGAATTGTGGAGGGTTTTGAAGCAACACAAATGTCACCCATTTGAACTACATTTAGTTGAAGCACTGAGACCTACTGATTTCGACAGAAGATTAGAATTCATATCTCTAATCGATTACTTTTTTGAATGAAACTAAGTGTTTCTAATTAATTCCACTATTTAATGAAAAAATTATGAAAACTCTAAGATATTGATAATTATTTCGATATTGACATATCATCGTCATTCTGACACTTAGTTTCATTTAAAAAAGTAATATGAGTAGATTCCACAAAGTAAGAGTCCAAACAGTAAATTCAATCTCTAATCGATGTTATGATTGCCGATAATCCTTTACTATTAAATCAAATATTTTGGAGTGATGAAAACCGCTTCCACAACAATGGTGTAGTTAATAGACACAATGCCCATTATTGGTCGAACGAAAATTCTCATCGTTCAACTCGTTTTCAAACAGTTTGGGGTATAAATGCATGGTGTGGGTTATTCAATGGTCATTTGATTGGGCCATACTTTCACCTGAACTTATGGAAGACATTTCTTTGGCAGAGCGAAATTCAATGATCTGGCAACAGAACTGTGCTCCACCTCATAATGCAGGCATTGTTGCGGAGTATCTCAATCAGTCTTTTCACAACAGATTGATAGGTACTTGCGGATCTATAGCTTGGCCTCCCCGCTCGCCAGATCTTAAGCCCCTGGACTTTTTTTTGTGGGGTTATCTTAAATAATTAGTATATCAAACACAGCCTGTAGATTTAGATGATCTTAAAGAACGTATTCGTGAGGCATATCCTAGTATTACACCAGCTATGATTCATGCTGCGTACACAAGAGCGCTTTTAAGACATTTTGTATGTAATCCGCGGGAAATAATTTTGAACACCTACTGTGATTTATTCTTCATTATTTGTATTTTATTTTAATAAGGAAATTTAGAAATTACAAAATGTTGATTTTTTTGGTGATAATAATAAAAAACCAACAAGTATGTTACATTGTTGTATTCCAAATAAAGTGACAAGCAATTTTCAACGAAAATATACAGGGGGTGCCATTTGAAAATTAAAAGTGAAGCAGCCAAAGGAATGTTAAGTGAAATAAAGTTTCTGATACGTCATTAGGAAGGAATTTTGATGTCATTCACAACAGTTTTTACAATATTGGATTATCTTATAGCCTGTAAACTATAACTTGGGACACGCTGTATTTCGATAATTTTTTTTACCACAATTACACTCATGCACAAACTTTTAGACCTATGTATCTTTGCTTGCGGTACATTCAGGCAAATTAGAAAGCATTTTTCGAAACACTTGTTGCGCATTGATAAGGATTATTCTCAGAATGAATCAGAATCAGTTGCAGCTGGTGATTTGTCAGTGTATAAATGGAAAAATCGTGGAAAAAATGCGTATCTTTTGTAAGCAATAGACACGATTTCAAAACAAAAACTCAAGTCTTACGAACAAATAAAACAGGACAGAGAGACTGTTTTGCACCATACCACTCAAAATAATTACTCTATTTGATGTAGGTAACTGTTTTGCAAAAAAATTTATATTTATAAGAAGTATATTATTTACAAGTATTATTTCAGATTAAAAATACATTCGTTCAGATATATTATAACTGCCATATATATCTGGACCGCTTTTTTTTGTCTGGTAGTCATAGCTACTACCACTGCTCAATATGTATTAGCGTGTGGCAAAAATGGTCACTAGCTATATTTAACTACAGCTACAGCCCAATTGGCCGTTTCGAGATTTTTTTGAACATTTTTTCTTGTTTCCTGATGTGGCCTTTGAGGATATCCACTATCAGAAATATGTCCACCAAAAATAGTACTGCGCTTCAATGGGAAGACTGCAAAAAATTACATTATAATATTACAATTACATGTTATCTGAGACATTTCTTACTTTACTGGGCTAGGTACGTAATATACGATTTGAATTTTAAGACTGCAACACATTTTGTTGTCAATATTTTAAGGTCCATTCATAGTAGATCATATCCTTGATAAAATGTGAAGTAATAGTATATTACGTAACAAGTCCGGAAAATACTCGCAGACTTCCACTCGTCCAAAAAAACAGTTTCCGGGCGTGTTGCGTACATTTTTTTCTCGGCAACCGTGTGGTAGGGTATAACAAATCAATAAAACACGTTTCTTTGTAATATCTGAATGGACTAAAAATGGCGTCGATTTGAATGTTTATGTTTGTCATGATAACAAAATGCTGAAAAAAACTGGATCCCATTCCCAGTATACTATAATATTGTTAGAATGTCACAAACAATATTTTTTCTGTCCTCCGGCCCGAAAGCATCAACTTTCGGGCCGCCGCGCTAAACGAAGTTGCCGTTTTCCGGCTCCGACGAACAGAAAAATAGTATACACATCTCGGCCAGTAAGTGAGAAAGCCTCAGATCACATGTTTAACGACCTCAGCTTCGCTTCGGCCGACAATTACATGTGATATGAGACATTTCTCACTTTACTGGCCTAGGTCTGTAATATACTATTTCGGCAACCGTCCGGAAAGTACCTACTTCCCGGACGCTTTTTCTGTGAGAAAGTAGCACTTTTCCGGCCTAGTCCGGAAAGTACGTATTTCCCGGACTAGACCGGGAAGAATTACATCGTTGCTGTCATTCAAACAAACTGAATCCCTTTAATATTAGCAATTATTCGAATTTCAAAATAAATATCAATAAAAACAAGAATTAGAATGTTAGTAATATGAGTAGATTCCACAAAGTAAGGGTCCAAACAGTAAATTCAATTAGAATGTTCCTAATTTTGTTCTAAAAATTAGTTTTTTGTGACATTCTAACAATATTATAGTATACTGGGAATGGGATCCAAAAAATCTGACCGATACGTTATGTGACGTCATGCGTTATGTTATATTATGTTTTGATGTGAAACATCTATAGGCGGAGGGAAGTGTGTGAGATGGGGCAACGCGATGCCGTGCGCAATCTCTCTTGCCGCACTGAGCTCGCACACATATAGGAGTGAAAAATTGTCAAAAACTATCAAAAAGGGTTAAAAATGGTAAAAAATTTTGAAATATGGTCAGAAATTGTCAAAAATTTGAAAAAATGGTCAATAATTGTCAATAACTGTCAAATTTTGGAAAAATGGTCAATAATTGTCAAAAATTGTCAAAAATTTGGAAGAGTGTTCAATAATTGTCAAAAAGGGTCAATATTTGTGAAAATTTTGAAAAAATGGCCAATAATTGTCAAATTTTTTGATAAATGGTTAAAATTTTTGAAAAACTGTCAAAAATGGTCAATAACTGTCAAAGACGGTCAATAATTGTCCAAACCAATCAAAAATCATCAAAACCTGTCAAAAATGATCAAAAATTGTCAAAAATTGTTAAATATTCCAAAAATTGATCAAAAATAGTCAATAATTTGTTAAAATTTTGAAAAATGGTCAAAAATTGTCCAAATTTTAGAAAAATGGTCAATGATTATAAAAAAACTGTCAAAAATGGTCAATAATTGTTAAAAATTTTCAAAATTTTCCAAAAATGGTCAAAATTTTTGAAAAATTGTCATAAATGGTCAATAATAGTCTGAACCCGTCAACATTGGTCAATAATTGTTAAAATTTGGAAAAATGGTCTAAAATGGTCAAAATTTTTGAAAAATTGTCAAAAACGATAAATAATTGTCAAAACTGTCAAAATTGGTCAAAAATTGTCAAAAATGGTCAATAATTGTTAAAATTTTGAAAAAATGATGAATAATTATAAAAAACTGTCAAAAATGGTCAATAATTCTTGAAAATTGTCAAAATTTTGAAAAATGTTCAAAATTTTCGAAAAATTGTCAAAAACGGTCTAATAAGAAAAAAAAAGTCTTGCAATATTCCGAGGGTCGCAAACCTTACCGAATCCGTCTTAGATACTGACAATTTAAAATAATAATTGTAATCACACGCAATACACTTTCTTTCTCTCTCTCCCATCTTTCTCTCCCATTTCCCTATCTTTTCATATCTCACTTTTTTAATCTGTTCTTTTATGCATATAACTTATACAAAACAATTTCGATGTTTCACATCTGCCAGGCGTCGCGTGACGGCTCAGACAGTAAAATAAATTCTTATATTAATATGTGTGAATTTATTTATTGATTCAATCAGTCAATTAAAAATATATATAAAAATATTAAAAAGATCATACAACATTAGAAGGAACTAAAGTTCTTACCGTGTGTCCCGCGACACGTTCTACTTCTTTATTTTAGATATGTTTAAATCAGTTTTTTGATTTTGTGTATTGATTAACAACAATTTCAATAAAAACGTGGATAAAAACCTAAAATACTAGCTACACATGTAGATATTCGCATTTAGTTGTATTAAAGCACTTTCTTGGATTCTTCGTCTTTTACTATTGGGCTCTTTCAATATTATGTTCGCCAAATCCCATTGAATATGACACCCCTCTTCCCAAGCTTGTTTGCAAATACCTGACTTGAAGAACTCCCTATCTTCAATGTACTTTTTGTCTTCATTTATTCGAATTTTCAATGGTCTAGAAAAGATTGATTTTAGATTGAGCGAAAAGTTGATAATCTGGGTAAGGTTGATATTTTTCTGTTATATTTTGGGAAGTGGAACCATAGACTATTTCTATTTTTATTCCAGCGTTCCAGCTAACCCTATCAATGATAATTTTTTATAGATGAAACATCTAGATCATTAAAAATCAGAATAAATGAACACATAAAGTATAATAAGTCGTCAGGTATTTGCAAACTTGCTGGGAAAAAGGTTTATGTTCATTGGGATTCAGAGAACATAATATCAAAAGACCCCAATAGTAAGAAAATGAAAAATTTAAGAAATAGCATTGATACAACTGAATGCCGAGAAACATTTCAGCAGAATGTAGCCAAATTTGATAACCAATGTTAAAGAGAGAATTTTTCAATAATCAATCACTGCTATCTTTGATGAGTTAAATATAAAAACCTTCAACGATTAGCGCTGTCAAATTTTGTCAACGCTTGGGTACTAAGAAAATATTGCTTTGGTAAATTAATTTTAAACTCTTAGATAAAATTTACCCAACACTTAAAATTTTGCTTATTTTTGACATAGAAGAAATCTTTTAATTTTCAACCGATTAAAATGATTTTTTGGCACATTCATTAAAATTATCACAAGCATTTTGAATTTTTGTAATAATAAATTTGACAATTCATTATACCGGGTGGAATGAAACAATGTTTATGTACCTTGAATTCTAAACACCCTGTAGGGTAAACTGAAGGCTACACATGTTTTCCTTGCAAATGATTAGGAAGACTAATTAATTCTCGATATTTTATTTTTATTTATTCCAATAACTTTCGCTTTAGAAAAGATGCAAATTTTTAAAGAAAACCCTACAATTTTTGCGGCGTAAGTTAGTATTCTAAGAAAAAACTAAAAAATAAATGTCTTGTTAATATCAACAGCATCAATTATTAAATTAAAATTGAAGATAAACAATAATTCCTCCTCGTGCTTTTGTAATAGATTGGATTCGTCGAGGTAAGCTTGCTATTAAATTAGAGAGTTTAAGTGATATCACGAACGTTAACGTAAACGTATAAATTGACAGTTACTCATGCGCAGTAAATAAATATTCTCGTAAAGGTTCACGGACCTCCGTTAACTTACGTGCTCCCACGTAAACGGCTAACGTTAATCGATGCTGTCCGAAGCCCTACCGGAGATTACCGATTCCCATATTTTGTTATGAAGTGAGTATATCTATGATTTGGATCTTGTTCTGTGATTGAGGATGAAATAGATAGTGACAAGAATGATTAAAATGCAAATATTCGTAGAAAATCAAAAAACAAATAGTTAGGTTAGTTAATGTGTGTAAACAAACAAACAAAACTGTACGTTAACGTTCGTGACATCACTTAAACTCTCTTTTATACAATTGAACGTAAACGTAATATTCTTGTGTTAACGTTAACGTTCGTGACATCACTTAAACTCTCTATTATTGATAATCTGATATTAACTTACGTCGCAAAAATGGTTAAGTTTTCTTTAAAAATTTGTATCTTTTGTAAAGAGAAAGATATTGGAATAAATCAAAAAACAGAATATCGAGAAATCTTTCTAATCATTCACAAAGAAAAAATTTTTAGCCTTCAGTTTACCTCACAGGGTGTGGTGAATTTACGGTACATAAATATTGTTTCATTCCACCCGGTATAATAAATTGCAAAATTTATGTTCACAAAAATTGAAAATGCTTGTGATAATTTCAATAAATTTCCTACAATGTACCGAAAAAATCATTTTAATCGGTTGAAAATTAAAAGATTCCTTCTAAATCAAAAATAAGCAAAATTTAAAGGGTTGCGTTAATTTTAGAATAAATATCACAAAGTACGTTTGTTTCTATTCTATAACGTTTGGGTGTAACAAAATTAATACTACTTAACTGAAGATTTAAATTGAGCAGTACAATACAGGGTGTTCCATATAAGAGAAGAAGTAAAATTAATGGACCGATTTTCGATCTACCCTGTACACAAAAGAGAAAATAATAAATTCAATTAAATATCGGAATATTGTAACATGCTTTAACATAAATGTGTTCATATCTTTTAGAGGACTCTGAAGTCAAGCAGCCATTAAAGCACTGAGTTTTTGCGTCATCAGTTCTAAAGTGATATGGGAATGCCTAGGGAAACTCAATGAACTTTTGACAGGTGTCCTGATGAGACTCTGTCGCCCGAATGAGCACCTTAAGAAACTCAAAATAGTGTAGCTAGAAGAATGTAGATTAAGTGGAATGAAAGAAGAAACCTCCATCCTCAGGAACTAAGTAGAAGAAAGTGGGCATTATGGATCTTTTAGGTCTTGGTGAATATCGCCCCAATATACATACATACAGACAACATCCTGTGTAGTTCAAGATAATTTTGGAATATGAACCTCAGAGACATCTACTATTTTTCCCTCAATCAATGAAACATACCTAAATGATCTCAAATATTTTTGTTCCGTTCACATCTTGAATATTAAAATAACAGATGATATCATCTAGTTTTGAATATAAATTTGGGTTACTTTTTCTTTAGTATGCAAGGTGATCTGCCTTTTTTATATAACGTTTAAATATATTCCTATTTATTTGGTAATTATATTAATTGCTGTTAAATAATCGTTAATAATAAAAAAAATCATCAATCTCAATAAATAACTTTCAACTATAACAACATCAAGAATACTTGGTATGTTGTCACTTCTCATTAAGTTAAACATGTTTTTTTTTGCCGTTTATGGTAATTCTACTAATTATAAAAATTGTAAGAAATAAAATCGGTGCAATATCATACTAAGACACTACAATTGAAACAAAAATTGAAGGCACATTAGAAATAAAATTAATAATAATATTAAAGTACCATTGTCACATAGCCAAGCTCAATGCAGATATATTCCAAACTCATTTCAAATACCCTAAAAGAGTTGAGCAGTGAAGATTTACTGCCCTTTGCATGGGTACCAGGCCACTCGGATCACAAAGACAAATGAAAGGCAGATTCACTAGCCCGAGAAGCAGCACGACGTGCTCCCAACTGGAAGCTCATCAAGAGTGATGAACTTCCAAAGCAGCAACGAGTCCTCGCCCTACTTCCTGTGACTAAAAAAGAGGATCTGAAAGTGGGGTTCAGGAGGCTCGAGAAACAGAATCAAGGGCTGAAGGTTGATCTCTGGATGATCCTCGGTTACAAGTCATCCGACAGGGGACTGCATGTGAGTCTCCGGATTGACGAGGAGTCCATGAAAGGACTGGTGCGGGCTCAATGGAGACCGTACTATCTATTCCAGCGGCCCAGTTTTAAAACCCTGGAAAACTCGACCGAGGAGGAAACAGGTACTGATCGAGAACCTGTATCATCACCCTCTAAGGACCTTCGAAGTGCTACAAGTTAACTTGCAGCACAAAAAGACAGCCACCGCTGTCCTACAACAAAGAGTGGTGGCTGAAAACATAAACATCGTTCTAATTCAAGAACCTTGGATAAACTAAGGTAAGATACTGGGGCTTCACATTAGGGGAATGGGACTGATAATGGGAACTGATCGTACTAAAATAAGAACTTGTATTTGCTATAGATCCGAATACAACTTGATGCCAATTATGGAACTATGCACGGGTGAAATGGTGGCAGCAAAGATTATACTCGAAAAAGATGGGGTAGTACTAGAGACAATAATAGTATCTCTGTATGTTCCCATCGATTCAGAAGAACCACTACCGGGGACTAACATGGAGAACCTGATGGAATACTCAAGGAGACATAATCTGGATGTCATTGTAGGGGCTGATACCAACGTACACCATAGCAGTTGGGGCAGCAAAGACAACAACACCAGAGGTAAGAAACTATTTGACTATCTATGTACTACTGAACTTGATATTGCGAATGTGGGTAATATGCCTACATTTAGAACATCGAGGGGGGAATCATTGATAGATGTTACTCTTTGCACTTTACGTGTCAGGGAGACGATTCGCAAGTGGCATGTATCGGATGAACCATCTCTATCTGATTATGTCCAAATATACTATGAAATTAACGTAGAAAAATCGGTTATTAGAACATACAGGGATCCTAAGAGCACTGACTGGGCATCTTATAAAGAGGACCTGCTTTCTAGAATCCGTTCACACCTAGGCAGACCAAAAACTGCTGAGGATTTAGAGGGAGCAGCCGTATGGCTGAAACAGTCGGTTATCATATCAACTGTCCGATAAAGGAAAGTCGCTTTTCTAGACAAGCCATCTGGTGGAATAAAGAGCTGACATTGCTTAGGAAAGAAACAAGACGCTTTTACAACGAAGAGATAAAAAACGGGTAACTGGGAAACGTATAAAGCTAAACATGGTACATATAATACAAAAATAAAAGAATCCAAGGAGAAGTCCTGGAGAGAATTCTGTGAGGACATGCATGTTTTCCCTGGCAGCGTCAGAATCAACAGGATTCTGAAAAGGGATACTTCTAACAAACTTGGCTCTATTCAGTTGCCGAGCGGAAAGTTTTCAAATACTGAGGCAGAGGCTCTAGAGCATCTCCTCAGTGTCCACTTTCCAGATTTGGTAAAGATAAAGTATGACAACGGGCCGGTTGTCAAAACAAAGGCCACCAAAGAGGACTGGGAACTCACGAATAAGATATTCAGACTCATTTGACCCCTACGAAACTCCAGGACCAGATGGCATATTCCCCAAGCTTCTGCAAGAGGGACCAGACATCATAATGGGTCCTTTAGTTCTGATACTTCGAAGCAGCCAGGGGATATACCAATTGCATGGAGAGAGTCCTAAACCAGGAAAAGAAACCCACCCAGACTAAATCCTACCGACCAATCAGTCTGATATCATTCATGGTGAAAACCATGGAAAAAGTCTTACAAATGTATTTACAAGAAGGAGCGCTTAAATGCATCCCTCTACATAGACTACAATCAAGCACGGAAATCAGGTGAAGCTGCCCTGCATAATTTGGTCTCAGATCTCGAAAGTGCATTTGACAACACATCGATGTCATCAATTAACAGATCCCTTAAAAACAGAGGGATTAACAGTACCTCATGCAAATGGATAGGATCCATGCTCGAGCATAGCAGAATAACAGCACATATGCATGATAAAACATACACCGTTAGGATACCTGAAGGATATCCAAAAGGTGGAGTACTTTTTGTGGAACCTAGTTGTGGATGACTTCATCTGTAGGTTGAATGATCAAGGTATATGGACGCACGGCTTTGCGGACGACATAGTGATTGTCGCCAATGGGAAATTCCCGGAGGTGGTTATAAATGTCCTACAGGAAGCACTGCGAATTGTGGAGGAATGGTGCCTTACAGAGGACCTTTCAGTTAATCCAAAAAAAACTAGTTGCTTTTACGAATAGAAGAGTTCTCCCGCAGGGTAGAGTACTGTTGTTTGTAGAAAAACTAGAAATATCCAAAGAAGTCAAATATCTGGGAGTGACCCTTGATTCCAAACTGAATTGGAAGGCATACCTGGAAAAAATTACTACCGGGGTGACTAGGCTTTTCTGTCAATGCAGAAGAGTCATGGGCAAAACCTGGGGAATACGACCTGAGGTGGTTCACTGGCTTTACACAACTGTGATAAGGCCAAAGATGACCTATGCAAAAATAGTCTGGTGGAGGCGGACAGAAGAGTCCTCTGCAGTTAATATGTTAACTGCAATCCATGGACAAGCCCTTCTTGGTATTAACGTGGCAATGAACAGCACGGGGACGGCATCAATGGAAGCCCTTATTGGTTTTCCTCCTCGAGAACTTTTTATAAGGGCGGAGGCAATGATGGAAATTCTTAGGCTGAAATCGGGAGACTTATGGTCCCCGAACAATGTTCGAGGAGGACACACTGATACAACTGGGACATTACTAGACGAACCCATAGTTCACATGAGTTTTGATAGCATGACACCAGATAATATATTCACTGAGCGAGTGAATATCATCATCCCATCTAGGGAACAGGTGATGCACCCAGGTAATTCTGAAGAAATCATCTGGTTCACTGATGTGTCCAAAACAAACCATGGCTCTGGGGCCGCTATAGCCTGTATTGATGAATACATCAGAAGAGGATATACCGGACAAAAAATTGAAATATTCACTGACAGCCAGCCTTTGCTTAAGGCTATCAATAATCCAGCAACTAGATCTAGACTGGTGAAGAACTGCAAAGAATCCCTCAACAGGCTGGCAAGAGACAACAAAGTGTCTCTAATATGGGTGCCGGCACATGAGGGGATTGCAGGTAATGAAATGGCGGACCAGTTAGCTAAAGAAGGCTCTAAAGGAGACTTCATAGGTCCGGAACCGTTTTGTGGAATCACAAAAGATTGCATAAGAGGGGAAATCGGGAACTGGCTAGATAGGGAACACCAATTCAAATGGAGGGCGACACAAGGGCACCTTCATACCAAGAGTTTACTGAACAAGGTAGACAAGGAACTCTCAACCAGGCTACTGAAACTGGGTTAGAGACATTTGAAGACAGTTACCGACCTGGAGACTGGACACTGCACCTTGAGGAAACATCTGTACAATATGGGCAAAGTTAGTAAACCTATGTGCAGAAAATGTGAACTTGATGATGAAACACCTACTTACATACTCTGCTTCTGCGAGGACTTACAAGAACTTAGACGGAAGCCCTTTGGAGAGGAATTAACACAACCATCACAACTACTGAAAATCCCTCCAGTCAAACTAGTGACGTTTATAGAAGACACGAAGCTTCTGGAATGGAAGTAGATAACATGGGAAATGGTACAAAGATTCAGATTAAGTGCCTGGGCTGATGAGCACAACCCAAATATATGAACAAATGAATATTTCTCTAAAAAAAGTTTTGTATTTTAGGAATGAATATGTTTTTTTCCGATGGAACACACATTACTCCATCATAAACACACCCAATTCACTACATGATGCTCGTTCCGAGAATCAAGTTATCTTCTTCAGAGATGGCGAAATCTCTTCAATGAAAGAGGGTCGCATTCTATCAGTCAGTGGAGGAGTGTTTCCTCTTATCCCTGGCAGAAGCGACATTTCTTCGATGTCTTAAGCTCCATGTTACACAGGCGTTCATTGAGGACGCAATGCCCTATGCAGAAACCACTAAGAATTCTCAGTTGAAATCTCCCTGAAGACTGGTTCGTTATTGAATTTGAATATACAGTGCTCTTCAAAAGTCCCCCTTCCCCCTCTTATCTTTGGAATGATTATTCATAATCTAGTGAAATTTCGAAACTGAATATTAAGGGTTGTAAAGTTCCCTACTAGTGATGATAGATGACGTATTCATCAAAGATGACTTCACAAGGTTATTGTGTCCAATAATTTTAAATGGAACCCTATGGAACCTCTTTTCAAAGGAATTGAAAGAATCTATTCAATGATGCAAATCTTGTTTGTGTTGATGGCAGTTCTTACAGCTGGCTCTAAGGAAAAGCAAAGCTGTGATTAACGTTTAAGAGCTTCAAGAAGCGAAATTGTACGTGGTTGAGATGATAAAGTATCAGCGATTCCAAAACTTTGTAAAACTAGACAAAATATTCATATAGCAGAACGCATTTCCCGATCGCCCCGTTTTGAGGACTAATTTGAGGAAGCTTCTTCGTAAGTTTGATAAAATGGGTAGTATAATGATGCATAAACACAAATAATATTAGTATCATCGAATCAAAACAAAAGAAATGAAAAAAATACTTCTGATGTAATGAAAATAATTATTTCTCAAACATTTTTATCGATCTCCGCATGCCCAAGTAGTTCAGGAGAATATTTTAGTTGAAAAACTTGAGAAGCTGTCGTCCCTCGAAAACAGGATCATTGCTGGAGACTTCAACTTTTCAGAGATCGCCTGGCCTATAATCGGACGCTATAAATTCCTATATGTTTAAAATTTTCGACGCAAACTCAAATCTCACCCACCAGATTCAGAATTTACAACCATCCTTCAACTTTAGATCCTACTTTAAGTAACGACGAACAGCTGATATTTTCCTTTGAAGTTAACTCTCCGATTGGTAAATCAGACGATGCAGTTACAACAGCTCATATGCAGTTTAATAAAATACCTACCACCCAATAAAAAAAAACTTCTTATCATGTGCAATTACTGACTTTTCTTATGTTATTGACCAACTATGTCTATTAGATTGGGATCTATTTTTCGATGACTTAACAAGTCTCTCGTTAACGCGAAGCGCTAAACACCAAAATATTCTCGATATAGTTTCTATCTAAACTACGTATTACGAGTCGTATAAAAATAATCTCAAACACCGGATAAATAATACAGCGACATTCGAAAAAAATATTATCGTTAGTAGTGACAGTAAAAAAGTTTCCAAATACATACTATCCTCTTTGACAGTGTCTATTCCCCTACTTCAAAAACCATTCGTTGATTTGCAACATGGTTGTCTTTAATGATACCTTTCCTTGTTGGAAATAAGCATCCATCACTCCCATTTTAAAAAAAGGTGATCAAGTCGCTTCAAAGAATTAAGTGAGTGAGTGAAGGCAAGGAATCTATTTTATTACATCAGAAGTATTTTTTTGCATTTCTTTTGTTTTTTCATAGATCTCCAGTGGTCTAGTTTAATGGTCATGAAAAAGGTAACATCATCAGATAAATATATACATACGCCTCCACCGACACTGATGTTTCTATCTTTATGCGAAGGTAGGAATGAGAAATGGACGAAACGATACCAAATCGTTTATATGTATGTATTCTTAGAGACAAAAACTTCTGTGCTTATGTGAGACTATTAGTTAATTATAGAAAGTAGGATTATTCTCAAGCTCTCGAGGATATTTGATTGAAAGAAATTGGTTTAAAACTCGCTTGAAACAGCTGAAAATGATTTTGCAGTAGCTAAGGATACAAGTGGAAAATCAGAATATTAGTGGATCGAAAGAAATGTTAATTGAAAAACGTTAGGTAGATAATAATAAAACCAGCAATGAAACGAATCGCTCAAAACCATTGGTCAAACACTTTAAAAAAGCAATATGGTAAAAATTCCATAAAATCCAATGAAATCGAGGACCTGTCTAATAATCCATAGTATGTGTTTTTCTAAAAATCTGTATGTAAGAAGATATTTTATCCAGCTGACAGAAGTAATTGAAATCAAAAATTAGGAAGGATTAAGTGTAAGTAGTATGAAAAGATCATGGGAGTAATATCAAATAGTTGACTATAACCCTAAGGTATTCTTTAACTAATTTATTGTTATTAGTAAATCATTTAATGATATTATGTTATAAAAAATATATATATTTGTTACTCAATTTTAATGACTTGGATTTGGGTTACAGCTTACTATTTAATTTAAGTCCCATAAAATATTTATGACTCTACTTCTTCTTGCCATTAATTAGTATTATCGGTTGTATTTGATATATTCACTTCTCTTTGGTATTTTAAATATGACAGTCGTAGTTTGCCAGGTGCTCCTGATTAACCAATTATTTCATATTTGAATCAATTCTAGAACATTTTCATATTTTTTATAACAAATTGTAGACTTTACGACGTTATAGACCGATTTAAAAAGTGTTTGTCCAGTGGCTTTGAACTATATGTATATTCAACTCTCACTCAATATTTTTTTATAAAATGTTTAACTCTTTTGTCTGACATTTTTCATGAGTATTTTCTCTAGCACTGGGTTGTTTATTCTACTCATATTTTGGCTTTCTCATTAGAGCTTTTGAATATTATTTTTACGCTTGACTATTCCAAGCTATAGATAAATTTTAAACCGTTACTTTGAGGTTGATTTTTTAACGTTTTTGTAGCTTCCAAACATTTTTCTTTAAATTTAAACTCTTACTTAGTGGAGAGAATCTAAATGCTATAGAACACATGTTATATAATTATTAGAAAATTGTGTTAAATATACTCCTCTGGTAATTGCAAAAATTCAGGCTATTATGTAATTACTACAGGCAACTCTTGTTACTGTAGATCATATAATTCAACCGATTATAATTGATGTAAATGCGGAAAGCGGATGAGAGCTACAATAAAATTATAAAAATGTAAATTATAGATAGTATGTGGACATTCTTTTTTCTACAGCTGTTGTTCGAAATTGATGTTCTCTAATTATTTTTTAATATTAAATCAGTTAAATTGTCATAGTAGAATTTTATTTTCGTATCGGCTAACTCAATGGAACTATTTTATTAGTGAAAGGTAATAAAACTAGTACTATGGTTTTCGATATTTTTTGTAAAATTTTCATATATACGTATACATTCCAAATAATATATATTCTTTTTTAAAATCTTTCCAAAAAAAAGCTTGAGATTTATTCAATGTCTCAAAAATATAAAACAGTAGACTTCCTTTTTCATCGTTATTCCAGGAGCGGAGCATATGGAAAGAGAGGGACATTTTTGTCTTTCGTTATCCAAGGCTACAATATCGGACAATTTGATACTTCATTTCAGTGAACATTAATGTTTTATTTTTAAGTTGACGTAAAAAAGTATAGTGGATAAACCCCAAGGAAAGTTGTGCTATCATCACCTATCACCTCTACTATGGGCAACCTTAGTAGACGACCTCCTTACAGAACTTTCCACAGCAGATTTTTACTGTCTCGGCCAATAGCTAACTGAAGCCAATAGTGTTAGGAGGATGGGTGATTCCATTTGCCAAAGAAACAAAGTACCTAGGAGTACATTTTGATCAAAGGCTTTCATGGAACACTCACCTTCAGAAGACCACACAGAAAGCTACCATTGCCCTTGGCAGATGCAGAAGAATGTGTGGGAAAAACTGGGGACTTACCCCAAAAATGACCCAGTGGCTATACACAAGGGTTGTTAGACCAATGATAGCCTATGGATCAGTAGTGTGGTGGACAAAGACACTGCAAGTGGGAGCTATCAGGCTATTGAGTAGCACACAAAGGCTTGCTTGCCTGTGTATTACGGGAGCCATAAAAACTACTCCCACAAGTGCGTTGGAAGTCTCGCTGAATCTGCCTCCACTACACATTTTTATACAAGGGGGGGCCAGATCTGTAACACACAGATTACTGAAAAGTCAACAACACATAAGCCAAACGCACGGTGCCGACTATCGAAAGCTTATCGAGGAGCTAAAAGGGGATGACTTAATGGGGCAACCCATGGACGCAACGGCCATGAGATATAGCTTTAATAATAAATTCCAAATAAATGTATCAGGTAGGGAAGACTGGAAGAAAGGTGTACCCATACAGGCTGAGGCGACGTGGTATACGGACGGCTCCAAGACAAAAGTAGGTGTAGGAGCCGGAATTGTAGAGCTAAAACAAAGGATAGCTATTCCAATAAGCCTATATAAGAACGTCACAACTTTCCAAGCGGAAGTGACGGCGATTTACCACTGCGTTGAAGACATTAAAAGGCAGGAAATGACATACCGTTCAGTTGCCATCTTCACGGACAGTCAAGCTGCACTGAAGGCACTCGATTCCATAGAGGTCAAATCTAAGCTAGTATGGGGTTGCATAGGGGCCTTAA
Source organism: Lochmaea crataegi (assembly GCA_947563755.1). Classification (NCBI taxonomy): domain Eukaryota; kingdom Metazoa; phylum Arthropoda; class Insecta; order Coleoptera; family Chrysomelidae; genus Lochmaea; species Lochmaea crataegi. The sequence goes on from OX387426.1 coordinate 21,554,934, forward strand.
ATGCACTTGGATACCATTGCAAGGTCATGGTAACCTGGGTACCAGGACACGAGGGTCATAAGGGCAACGAATTGGCGGATGAAACGGCTCGTTATTACGTCGATACCAACCAGCTATGAGTATTATTCTCATATCATTCGATAAAGGAAGAATGGTCATGAAGATTAAAATTTTTCTATTTCATAATAATTGACAAAGATGTACAGCGTTAAAGATTGAAAATATGATTTCATGACAAAAATTCCTTAAAAAAAGGTTACCGTCTACACCAGAGTTTTCCGAACTGTGAAGCGCGCCTCCCTAGGGAGGCACGAACTAATCTAAATCTAATCTGCATTACTAGCATCATATTTAGTGTCTTACAGAATCGCGAAGTGTCAAAAACCGCACACAATAGCAGAAACCTTAGTTTTGTCAGCAGCTACTGATATGGTCAAAACAATGTTTGGCAAATCATATGCAAAACAGTTGCGACAAATACTGCTTGCTGATAATACAATTGGCAGGAGAATAGACGGTAGATTTGAAGATTTTTGCGACCAATTAGTTTCTCGAATGTGTACTTCAAAATTCGCCATACAAGTAGACGAAGCAACTGATGTAGCACACTTGATTGCATATGTTCGATACGTTGAAGAGACTAAATTTTGCAAACCAATATCTGGTAGAGCCACATCCAATGAACCTTTTAATATAATAGATAGATTTTTTAATGAGCACGACATAATGTGGAATAATTGCGTTGGGCTCTGTACTGACGGTGCCCAATCAATGTTTGGTCACAAAACTGGTCTTTAAACACTAGTTAAAAGCAAAGCTCCTGAGGTTCTCCTGGACGCACTGCATGTTCCATAGAGCAGCTCTCGTATCAAAAAAATATGAGCCAGAAACTTAACAACGTTTTTACAAAAGTAACGAAAGTTGTAAATTTTATAAAAAACAGTCTATTGAATGTTAGGTTGTTCGCAAAACTGTGTGAAGATATCGGAGCTAATTACACCTCACTTCTGTACTATTGTGAAGTGCGCAGGCTATCTCGTGCAAAAGTGATTCAAAGGGTACTTGAACTTGTAATTTTTCTCGATGGAAATCATAATGAAGACGGAAATATGTTCACGGACGATAATTTTATTGTTAAACTTATATTGACATTTTTGGAAAATTGAGTGTTTTCAATAAATAAATGCAAGGACCTCAAATGCATTTGCTTATACAAAAAGACAAAGTGAACGCATTTATCAAAAAAATTAAACAATGGAAATCAAGTTTGCAAAAAAATAAGATTTGCATGTTTCTACTTTTAAATGTATGCGTCCGAGATAACATGGATGCAATCAAAAATCTATTTGTTGAACACTTGGATGGTTTGTTGATTCAATTTTAGAAATATTTTGATGATCTTGAGTTCACAAAGTTTGCATGGATACAGAATCCATTTATCGACGAAAAAGACGATGAATTTGGATTGACCAGTATTGATAAAGAAAAATTGATTGAATTATCTTGTGATACTAACTTAAAACATAAATTCATAATGTATATCTGGTTCAGTGTCGGTTGAATCTTCATGGAGAATATATTAATTTGTCAAACAAAGCTTTGAAAGTACTGCTGCCATTCGCAACATCATATTTATGCGAAACAGGATTTTCTACCTTAGCTGCAATGAAATCCAAATATCGAGCTGGTCGAGTTGTAGAAAAAGAGCTACGAGTAGCTATCTCGTCACTAACACTAACACTAACACTAACACTAACACTAAGATTTGATGAACTTTGTGCTAATAGACAAGCACATCCATCTCATTAAGAATTATTTTACTTTATTTTCCATTAGTTTGTGTAAATACATTTTTTGGAGTAAAAATGTTTGCGTTTTAATTATTTTAGGGAGGCGTAGTAACATCACCTTTGGAAACCGCTTAGAGTATGACCAATACATAAACTCAATCACCATATACGAGTATCAAAATTGGGTATCGCTCTGTATATAGTATCCGGTATGAAAAATGATGTACCATTATATAATTCAAAAGGGTTTAATGTCGAAATTCATTGATTTCCATTATTATGCACTGAAGGTTTCTTTAAATATCTCAAATTAACCCGTATATGTAATAGTTGAATTTTTTCGTACATAGCGCCGGAATATTCCAAGAAATTTATTCGAAGTTATTCGATACATGTGGGCATAAACATGGCCTCAAACGTTTCATCACGAACCTACCGAAAAAAGACATAAGTTACATAATATTAATATCGATGTCGAGACATCGCCAAAAGCAATTGCTAAAAACGAACAAGCTAAAGAAGAATGAAACTTTCGATTTTAATTATTGATGACTAAAGAATTACAAAGAACATATCTTTTGGATGAAAATAGCAGTTACAGAACAGGATTAGGAGTCTAAGATAAATTTAGAGTTTAAACCATAGAATCATAAATAATATGGTACAGTCACTAGAAAATATTTCCAAACATTCTTTAATGACCCCTATTAATGAACGATTTTCTATTGATAAACTGACTGTAAAACAGAATACTTCTAGTTTTTGACTTACTTACCTATTGTTTTACAAAACTATAATAAATTTCATTAACAGGTGCCTTAAAGGGACGTCACCTGAATTTGCACCTTTAAAAGAGCTGAAAATAGTGGAACAAGAATAATGTATAGATTCTGTGGAATGGAAGGAGAAACCTCCATCCACATACTTGCAGTAGTTGTAGACTACTGGATAGAAGAGGGACACTCACCTAAACTAAAGCCTGCGGATATCCTGAAATTCCTTGGGTCTTAGGTCTAATGTGACTACTAGTATTTCCTCAGGAACTAAGTAGAATAAAGGGGGCACAATAGATCTTTTAGGTCTCAGTGAATATCACCCCAATATACATACCTACATACATTGGTATAGAAAATATCTATTACAAGGCCTACCATAGACTGAAGAGAAACATAAATGAAAAAGCCTTTGAAAACTGTCAGAGTGAAAAAATCATTCGATATTAGAAATTATTATATTCTCAATATCTTCTGTATGATCTTTGTGGTATATTCATACATTTTTTCGTTATTTTATGCTAAAGTGAAAATATAAAAAAATATTGTGGTTTTATTTCCCATAAAATAACGACAAAAATATTATATTCTCATATAAATGCTGCAAGTATTAACAAATCATCTGCAACATGTATTCCATCTTGTTTATTTATATTCCATGGGACTAAATTCAAATTCAAAAATTCATTTCGAGCAAAACCGTTCTTGTCATAAATAATGACTGCGTCTAATATTCATAAAAATATTTGTCAACTTGCAATCAGACAATTTTGGAAAAAAATATGCAAATATAATAAGCTAGTCCAGTACTGCGGATAAGGTACATTTCACTGGAATAAGACGCTGCCTGATACCAATACGGTGAAAGTTGCTGAAAATAATTATGATTAAGAGTGAAACCGAAGTTACGACCGTGACCCGGTGCATTTTTGCCAAGTCTGATGTGAATGCACTTTTTCAACGATCAGATATGTACGATTATGTGACTGGCTTGACTTTATTGGATGATCAAATGTAATTTTTGGTGTTAACCTTATAAATCACATGCTACGAAAGTTACAACTGAAATAAAAGGTGCAGTTTTTTAGCGAAATGGCATATCTCCGGGATTTTGACGAAACTGATTCAACTTATTTTTATTCAAATATGTGTAATCATTTCAAAATATACTGTACAAAGATTTTCGCAAAAGTACCAATTAAACTTTTTTATAAACAGTATTTTTTGAATTTTAAATGGAAAATGTGGAAAATCTGTAATTAATTCGGTCAAATATAAATATTTATTCTTTTAGTGAAATCAAAACCATACATTGTCCCTAATAATGACACTTGTATGTCTTTAAATATTAGGCAACACCTCAACACCATTATTCGCGTTTGCAGCGGGCCGGCAATAGGTGATGCCTAAATATTAGTTAATATGTTGTAGTAATTGCTGGACGTTACTGGCCTATCACAGAGTAATTTGGTACGGGTCTACATCCTTCTACAACGTTCCTATGGGCTGCTATTATATGCCGCACTCTGTATGACATCGAGGTTTTTTATAATTATTAAAAATAAATTCGTAAAATTAACGTAGGTCGTATGAAAAATAGTGTACATCACTTGTTAGAAAGTTATTTTTCACTTGTGAGATTTCCCATTCGTGTGAAAAATGTCACTTCCGCACTTGTGTCTAATATACTATTTCCTCATAATAATATTTATTAATACTTCAAGACATTTGTACAAATGTATATGATACGTCAAAAATGATACGTGACATTATTAAATTGGTTAAAATAGTATCTAAAATAAAGTAGATAGACATATAAAAAATAAAATATTCAAGTAAAAAAACAGATAATCTACAAGGAATACTGAATAATATCATTTAGTTATTGATAAATTTTTAATTTCCTTTTCATATTTGCTGAAAGAGACAATTTCCTGGAAGTTTTACAGTAGGGCATTTGAAGGGAGTCTTGTACAGTAATAATGTCCATACGATGTATTTTCAAAAGTAGTGAAATTTTCTTCTAAAAAAAGGAACAGTAAGTAAATGTAAACACTCAATCCCTAATATATTTCCCGCAATATCAAATCCGCACCACCCACCATGGTTGATAAAACATCCATAATATAAAACGTCCTCTAATATAAACCTCAGCAAAAATGAAACGAATGCAGGAGTAATAAAAAACGCATCGTATGAAAAACTCTCTTCACTACACCAATACACCCCATTGTACACAGACGCTTCCAAAAAGGAAAATGGAGTAGGAGCCTCCGTTATTGCACCTACCGAGTCCATTAAAATCAGATTACCACCCGCTGCGAGTGTCTCCACTATGGTGAATTATATGCCATTTATCAAGCCTTGCTTTTTGCGAGTAATGATCATATAATATAGGCCAAGCAATAGGTAAATACATATTTTTGACAAAAATTCTAGTAGAAAACGAATGGTGCCATCATATAAAAGACATTACGCAGTATAATTTTGATATGTTTTGGCCACGCATATGTTTTTCGGTAATTTGTTATAAACATTTGAGACGAAAAAAACCTCCCTTTTTTAGTTTTTTCCATATAACGTAAAAAGTACTGAAGCAATCTCAATGGGATGTATATATAAATCGTAGGTAATTGCAATTGTAATTTTTTGATGCGATTGTTTGCAAAGTGTCTGGATTCTGGATGCGTTATCGATTGTCCAATTTTAAATTTTTAAATCTACTGCCGGAAATTAACGGAGCAGAAGGGTATCGGGGATCGAGGAGAGGCATACTATACAGATATAGTTACGATCGCACTGGCGAGCGGCGTAACCAGTCATTTTCGGCGGTGTTCTTGGGTGTTTTTGGCCAACTTCGCATCATTTTATTACAAATCGAAAATATACTTGCTCTACACCTACACTTTTCAAAACCGTTTTAAAATTTAAAATCGGACAATCCACAACGCATCCAGACACATTGCAAATTATCGCATCAAAAAATTCCAATTGCAATTGCGATAAAAGTAACCGTCGCCTGGCGTCTGCTCTTCGCACATATGAAGTGCATTTGAAGAACTTCCTTTGTACCAAGTTTCAGCTCCTACAATTGAAAAATGGCAAAAATATGAATAATGACTAATTTTTCGGTTTTCCAAATTATCTGGGTTCCTAATTATCCGATTAACTCGCTCGACCCCTCATTTTGTTCGTATTTTAATTACCTACGATTTATTCATACACACCATTGATATTGCTTTACTACTTTTTACGTTATATGAAAAAAAACTGAAAAAGGGTGGTTTTTTTCGTTTTAAATGTTTATAACAAATTACTGAAAAACATTTGCGTGTCCAAAACATATCAAAAGTATACTACGTGATGTCTTTTATATGATGGCATCATACGTTTTCTACTAGGATTTTTGTCAAAAATTACTATTCTTGTATGCTATTGCTAATAGCCTAATAACTCACTCTCTATTGATAGTCTGCAGCATATATTTCCCACAAACTACTTCAGCTACAAGAAGCTCACAAAACTGTCCAATTCATGTATGCGTACCCTCCAACGTTGGATTTCCTGGGAACTTACAGGCAGATACAAAAGCGAGGGATGCAATCCAGAACCTCAATTCTCCCATAGTTTCAAAAGTTTCTGTTTCGGACGTAAAAAAAATCATAAAACATTCAGTCTATAAATACTGGAAAGATCGTTGGACCGAATCAAATTCTAAGCTTCGCAGAATAAAGATATACGTGAACCCCTGGAGATCATTCCCGATGAAAAGAAGAGAGCAAACGATCTTATCGCTCCTCAGAATCGGACATACAAGATTCTCTCATGACTATCTGATGACCCATTCTACGGCACCAGTGTGCGACAGCTGCAATCAGCCACTGACAGTGATCCATGTACTGTTGAAATGTGAACCATTCCGGCTTCAGGGGCAAGCACATAGCATCCCCAACCAATTAGGAGAGGCACTTGGTGAAAATTGTGATATATCTCATTTAATAAACTTTTTGTACAACTGCCATTAAAAGTGACATTTTTAATGCCTGTCAAACGTGTTAAAAGATGACGTTTACAAAGTAGCGTGTTAAAAGTATTTTACTTTTAGTGTTAAAAGAGACATAATCATTAAAATTTTTTAACCAAATAGAAGTAAACGAGACATAATGATTTAATTTTTAATGGAACTAATAGTATTATAATGTATTAACATTAACATTAATAGTACAATTCGAACAACTGCTGATATAAATACCTTGCATTTTTGAACTAGCCGAGCTGCCAATTACATCAGCATTAGCAGTCAGTTCATGAAATGAAGTGTATGTATCGCTGCAGCTTGAAGACGGCATAATTCTTTCAGCAATTGCCTTTTTATAAATAATAGATTGAGCGATGTAACCCTCAGCTACTGTAGTAGACTTCCATCCTCCGTGTTTTTTTATCTCCGTTATATTTGCTCCTGAGTCTACCAGCAAAGAAGTAGAAGACCTTCTATAACAGTGACATGTACATTCCTTTGGATCAGGTAGGTTCAAAAACTCAGCAACCAATGAGGGCATTTTCCCGAACGTATTTATACCAACTGGGTTCGCAGTGCATTTATAATTTGAGTGTTTCAGAAAAAAACGTCCAAGAATAATAGCAGAAGGGCGTAATGCAGCGTATTTATTAAAATAGTCAATATATTTTCCAGTAATGCAAAAAGAACGACTTATCTTCGTTTTAGTATTTCGAACTTGAACAATCAATGATTTATCTATTAATTTAATATCATCTAGTAATAAATGGCACAACTCTTCACGTCGCAGGATCCATGTATTCCGAAAATAGTAGCAACTTTTACCATCAAGTATGTTTCATCTGGCGCCTCATTTGTAAACTTCTGAATTTGTTCAAACGTAAGTTGACGCGTTCCATATTTTTGATTTCTCTTCTAGATATGCCAAAAAGACGGATTCACTGAAGTTTCCTTCATCTTTTTTCATTTTACACCACTTAAGAAAATTAGAATATGCAATATCATACTGCTGAGCCGATTTTTTCGATAATAATTCAATTGTCGCTCTTTTTGCAACCTCTTCAATACCATCAGGAATACACGATTCATGAATACTATCCCTCATTATGCGAGATGAATATTAAACACCAGCAAGAACTTTTAATAAAAAGCGTGAACTGTAAACAATATTGTTTGTTGGTAACTATGTGATTCAGCGTCATCTAACGTGGTCAGTTCCCAGGAAATGAGAATTATTGTTAAAACGTCAAAAAAATTATTAACTGACAATAGACGTCAAAATAAGATTTTCTTGAAATACTTTTATTTTATTATCAAAATAGGAGTTGTACAAAAAACTATGTATGATATTTGTGTTAAAAGTAAATTTTATTTTGTTCGTAAAATTGCTCCACTCGCTTCGCTCGTTTCCCAAACTTTTTCACTCGCAAAATAAAATGTTACTTTTAACACTAATATCATAAATAGCTATTTATCCATACAGATGTTAAATGAAATTTGAGTTTCCATTCCTACAATTTAATTTTTTTCGTACATTTATAAATGTAATTTGATTTATCATGTTTGACTTATGCAGCTAATGTAATTTATTGTATATTCTTGTTGAGCGCTAATAATCCTAGGGACTGATGCGCATTATACATCGTATAATTGTTTACAGGCAATATCCCGCTTAATTTAAAAGATAATCCAATACTGTGAAAACTGTTGTGAATGGCATCAAAATTCCTTCCTAATGACGTATCAGAAACTTTATTCCACTTAACAGTCCTTTGGCAGCCACCCCTCACTTTGTATTTTCAAATGGCACCCCCTATATATTTTCGTTTAGAATTGCTTGTCACGCTATTTGGAATACAACGATGTAACATACTTGTTGGTTTTTTATTATTAGCACAAAAACGATGATTTGGGACACGCTGTATATATAATTAAAAAAAACTTACGAATTACATGATTTTGTGTTTTATGAACGTGGGCTTACAAGTTTTCCTAAACTGTGGCCCAAATATTTTCCGAATTATTATTTTTATATCAAAATTTCTCACTAAAGATAGTTATAACCAGTTATAGGGATCTATGAATAAAAATTATATAAATATAGTGAATATTCCTGAAATTCAAAAATATGCATGGTATCCCATTTAGCATACTTCTAGTATAACCAAAAGTAGAGGAAAGAAGACAATATTTTCAAGTTCACCTTACCAATTTTCAGTTTTTAGACACCTTCAGTTATCGGAATCTTTCTATTCTACGGTTTATATGCCGCACCCTGTACCTTTGTGGTTCCGTGCATGCAAACATCACTGGCATTACTTTCGGATACCAAGCTGGCAATATAAATTGGAGAAACTAAGACACCTCATTTATAATATTTAATTTTCCTTTTGGAGTATTTTTTAAATCGGTACCCATGCGCCGAATATAAAATGCTGGAGCTCCGTAAATTGTAGTAAGCGATAATTATGTGTGTAATTATTGATATCGGATGGTAAATGGAAAGTAGGTATCACTATACAACATTTGCATAAATAATTAAGATGAAAGGAAAATGTTAATTGTTAGGATAATTGTATCTAATTTAATTAAATAATATAACAGTGTATTTTTAAATAATTTAATCTCCGAGTTTTGATTCATCCTGTACACAAAACAATAGCTAAAGAGTTATTAAATAATAGCATAATGCATCAATGACTTACTTGACTGCTGACGCTCTTTGTAAAATTATTTTAATTAATTGTTATAATTGAATTACAAATTTTAGATTGTCTGCAGCATACATAAAAGTTCATTACATCCATACAGTGTAATGAAAACATGAGTTATGGTGACGGTTGGTATATCCAAATGTCTCCATTGAAATTTAAATCGAAATTCATCGATTATACATTCAGTGGCACCCATTTTATACTAATTTCCCCAATGATGCACATAATTTAAGACCGTATCTGTATTCTTTATCTTTCAAAGGTTGTTTTATGAATTTTAATAATTAGTTCAGTTGATGCAGTTTCAAGTAGCAATGAAACATGACTTAGAAGTCGTTGACACGGCAAGTGTTCCACATAGTACTTTATGTCTAAAAAGATTCAGAGAAATTGATAATGAAAAAAACAACAATATACTGTTGCGAGGTCACCAACTCAAAGCCGGTCCTGTCCCTAGACTGTAAATTTTGGTGGCTGCGCTCCTTTCGTGAACATTCGCTTTGTTTGAGCACAGGGCGAGCGCGGAAGGTGATGGAATTGTCTAGAGTTGTGAAGGACTGTATATATACGCGGGTTTTTGAATGCGTGAATAATTATTGAAACAGTTAGTTCGGAAGAATTAGTGAAACGGACAGTAAAGAGTTAGTTCACAGACAGTTTAGAGAAGTTCTTAGTAATCAGACAGTGAATTAAATAGTGCAGATATATAGTGTAATATTCTAGCGGTGAAAATAAATTAGAACTATTATACCGAGTGTAAATAAATTAGTAGATATTAAGTAGAGTGTGTATATAAATTAAGTTTAATACAGTGTGTATTTCTTTAAATAAATAAATAGTAATTAACCATAGTGTGTATAATTTCATCCCACAAGTGAAAACTGTTTAAATAAATAACAAAAACATTACAATACTTATTATTTATATGCTTTCGTCCTAATAGGTATATGGTTAACAATGTAAATAGATTCATTATTCGAATATCTTTTCCTTCACTCTTGATAGCAGTCTCTCCAATCCACCTGCAGCCAGGACCACCACCAGGAAGGAGCAACTGGAGCACTTTGCTTCAGGCCTCCAAATTTTAAGGGACCAATCAAAAGCTTATTTATTACTTTTAGACAAAAGCAATTATATAATAAATACGATGAGATCACGGAATTCGGGAGTTCGAGTAGGTTCCATAAGAGGTAACCTCGACTGAATGTTTATTCTAAGCTCCCAAATGTTTGGGAGCAGGCCTGCCCGCAACAAACCCAGTTTTTGAGTTACAAAACCAACGACTAGGGGAACATAATAAGGTAAAAGACAATGGAAAAAGCAATTAATAAGCCGATATTTTGTCATCTTCAAGAACATTTTTTACGGATTAACTTTTGTAATCATGCAAAAATTTCCGTTTCTCATACAATGTGCAATGGATATGTTTATAACACTTTCCCAACCGATCAATAGCAAAATCAAAACCACTGGTTGTCAAAAAGTATCATTGCAATTAACTGTTGCGACGTAAATTACCGTTTTATATACACGAATAATAGATTTTTAATTAAAGGCAGTTTCCTACCGATTGAATAAACGCTTCATACTTATTGGGGGGAAACTAAGTTTTGTCCTCTAAGCACATGATTTCGACTGTTAGCCCCATTAGCTTTGCGCGCCATCACTTTTGGCGACTGTGCTACAATGAACTGTTTCGGCTGTGTTGCCATGGGGAAATTTTTCATCACTCTAGACATTTCTGTGTTACCCTCATTTTTGTGGCCATATTTATTCTCGATTTTGCGATGCAGCAGAAGGATTCCGGGTTCAATGAATAGTATTGATTCATTTCGTCTGGACAGTTCAATCGCTTTTTGGTTGCGATTATGATCGTCGTGTGCTGCAACGATTTCCAAGTGTCTTTAGGGCACAAACGAATCCCATCTTAGCTAAGAATTTACCTATATGCAGTCGAGTGGCTCTAGTGCAGCTTGGCTTAGATAGGCTTATTGAACCGTACCTGGTATACTTATTTGAGACTCATTATTGAAGCTTGTGGTTATTTCGTCAATGGTTTCCCCATCAAATCATCTACATCCAAATGTGCCAACAGACTGCAATGATCCCGACATGAGGACTCCACCTAAGGAGGAAAAGAATCCGCCTTCAACATATTATATTGATTTTAATTTAGTTGGATTCAAAGGTGGAGGGAACGGAGATGCTGCTGCGTTCCAAATGCAAGCTTGCAAATGGCATCGTTTTATATGTAGTTCAAATGCCTCTGTTGTCGGAGGGAGTTTATCAATTTTAGGAGGAATTTTCCTAGACATCCACACTTTGTATCGAACATCTGACATGTTGTGAACTTCCTTCTTGTAGCCGTTGCAGTGGGCAATAAAGCTTGTACACTCTGTTATACATTGTTGCAATGAAGATTCTACACAACCTAAATGTTTAATTTCAATACCAGATTCCAGAACTTGTACAGCTTTAGACTTTTCAATGCCAAAAAATTGTGAAGTGGTATCACAGCCGGTAAGACAATGCACTGCTAACAATGAGTTTGCTTGGGTTCCCAGATTATAAACTGTTGCTGCTATACACTGTGTTCATTTGAAAAGGACCCACCCTTAATATTTCAAAAATGGGACATATAAGAAAGAAATGCCGAAACACCTCAACTTTTAACTTGAGGGGACACTTTTTGGCGCTAATGTCATAAACGACAGATTCACCCCCTCCCTACTGGAGATACCCCTTACATTTTTTTCAAATGGCACTAGGTATCAAGTCACACCTCATTAAAAGGTCTGGTAAATCTCTATTCAATCATTTTTTGCCTTTGATACCAGCCTTCCATTGTTATTTAATCGTTGTTTAAAATTGGTACTCTTTCAACTTTTATTGCCTGAATTTTAACGGTGGTCACTTTGAACACATGTTTAAATAGCAGTTTTTTCTTGTTAACAGTTGTCTTTTTACTATTTGTACATTTTTTAATCTTTAAAAAGTCTTCCTGTCATAACATAATACGGGGGCATACCAAAAGTTGGAAGAGAGCCCATTTTAAACAACGATTAAATAACAATGGAAGGCTGCTATCAAAAGCAATACAAAATGATTGAATAGAGATTTAGCAGACCTTTTAAATGAGGTATGACTTGATACCTAATGCTATTTGAAAAAATGTAAGGGGTATCTCCAGTAGGGAGGGGGTGAATCTAACGTTTATGACATTAGCGCCAAAAAGTGTCCCCCTCAAGTTAAAAGTTGACGTGTTTCGGCATTTCTTTCTAATATGTCCCATTTTTGAAATATTAAGGGTGGGTCCTTTTCAAATGAAAACAGTGTATTTGAGAACTGGGCATTTTCAACAGTCTCCATAGCGCATTTGAGACTTAGCTTTCTGTCTAAGTGTACAAGCAGAACAAAAACGTCGATGTCATCAGATAGAATCTTGATATTGTTTGTTGCGCTCCTTGACATACAAATAGCCTGCTGTACAATTATAACGTCTGCTTCTTCATGGTGAGTTTCCAAATCATAGCGAGGAATTACAACGCCAGGAGTTTGTAATTGAATTGGGATTGTATCAGTACCAGTAATGACCAACTTGTGAGGAAAAAACTCACTATGTTGTAGTAGTTGATTACAAATTATGGTTGTTAGTTGTACATAAATGGGTCAATATACTGTTGCGACTGTTAACTCCTCTTTTTGATCGCGTTGCACTCTTTGGACTGTACTCAAAGTACCTATCAAATACAAGACATGTGTCCTGTTCTTCAACGTGCAACGAGTCAGATCATCTTTTAGCATTAGCTGCATCAGGAGGCTCATCAATGTTTCACTTGTCGCTTCGGTTGTCCAGCAGAAACTGCCCTAATCTCAGATTTAATTGTAGAAGCAATTCTGCACATATTGAAGTCATTATCCTCAGAATTTTCGAAATTAAGAATGTGTGCTGCTTCTTTACGGAAGCAAATGATACTAGCTATTCCTGATGAACTGAGAACCACAAGATAATTACCAAAATATTCTAAAAGATCCGAAATTAAAGTTCTACGGCTTCTTATACCACCATTACTTATGTAGGTAGCATACAGTTCTACAGAATTCCACAATGGAGTACGATTACTGTTCATAGTGGAGATAACAACAGTAAAACCTTCATCCTCTTCACTTGAAATACTAACGACTACTTTTTTCTGTACGCTCTTAACATTTCAACTTCAAGTCACATGACTCGGCGACCCGACTATTATAATTTTGATTGATTTCAAAAATCAACAACCTTATTTTTCTCGCAACGCCCCACAATTTTTTTTAGATAACATTTCTTTACAAATTTAAATTTTTCAATTGATTGCATTTGACTTTATCTTCTTTTTTAAATGATTGACAAAATACTTCATCATCTGTCTTATCTAATAGATCAATTACATACAAATAATTATTATTATTATAGGGACACATATATAGAAAAAAAATTATTCTAAAATTTCATATCAATATATATGTGTGTTCATTTGAAAAGGACCCACCCTTAATATTTCAAAAATATTAGAAAGAAATGCCGAAACACGTCAACTTTTAACTTGAGGGGACACTTTTTGGCGCTAATGTCATAAACGTCAGATTCACCCCCTCCCTACTGGAGATACCCCTTACATTTTTTCAAATAGCATTAGGTATCAAGTCATGCCTCATTTAAAAGGTCTGGTAAATCTCTATTCAATCATTTTGTTTTGCTTTTGATACCAGCCTTCCATTGTTATTTAATCGTTGTTTAAAATGGGCTCTCTTTCAACTTTTGGTATGTCCCCGTATTATGTTATGACAGGAAGGCTCTTTAAAGATTAAAAAATGTACAAATAGTAAAAAGACAACTGTTAACAAGAAAAAACTGCTATTTAAACAGGTGTTCAAAGTGACCACCGTTAAAATTCAGGCAATAAAAGTTAAAAGAGAGCCAATTTTAAACAACGATTAAATAACAATGGAAGGCTGGTATCGAAGGCAAAAAATGATTGAATAGAGATTTACCAGACCTTTTAAATGAGGTGTGACTTGATACCTAATGCCATTTGAAAAAATGTAAGGGGTCTCTCCAGTAGGGAGGGGGGGATTCTGACATTTATGACATTAGCGCCAAAAAGTGTCCCCCTAAATTTAAAAGTTGACGTGTTTCGGCATTTCCTTCTAATATGTCCCATTTTTGAAATATTAAGGGTGGGTCCTTTTCAAATTGACACAGGGTATACCTATTCCAATGTATTTAAGTCGTTTTTTACCGATTTTTAACAATAAATAACTTTTTTAGCGTTTGTCCAATCAAGATTGCTCTGTATTTTGTCTAATATCTTACATGAATTAATTTTTTCTTTCTTTAAATATTGATTGTTTATTGAATTATATAATTTGATTATACAAAAGTGCTACTTTTCATTTGATTATTTTTCAATTTACATATTCTTAATCAACCAATTATTGATTTTATGTGTTATAGTTTCAAGTTTAATTTTGTGCTTTTCTCTTTTCTTGTTTTGTCTTCGTTTTCCCAATTTTTATTCATCATATCTTAATAGGTTTTTGTTTTTTCAATTCCCTGGACGATTTTTTTATTATATGTATCGAAATATCACGTAAACATGTTAAAATAGGATCTACCTAGTTAGACATAATATTTAGAAGACAACCTACAGCACAACAAAAACATAAAAATAAAATTTTGCGGAAATGCATACAATACAGTTACATCGCTAATACGTATTGTGATTATATTGTCGTTATTTACTGTTAATGTTACATAAACATCTATTTTTATTTACGAATCAGTGTTAATGTTGTATTTGAGTTATTCTTTCTAAGCTTGACTCATCTATTTGAAAGTACAAATAACCTTTGTCAGAAAAAGACATTAAAATATAATCCCAACAAGATAAATAGTTTGTATTACAAATATTATGTGGACTAACCTTGACTAACGTGCTAGGAACAGAGCTAAACTTTTGTATATAGTTAATTAAATAACAATTTAATAAGAAAATCAATGTCTGAAAGGGTCGTCGCTGTGACAAAATTCCTCTCTTCAAAATGCAAAATTACTTTCAAATTATTGTTCTCCTACGAGACTGGCGTTTGAATATGTTTTAGTTTAGGCGTTCATTAATATGGAAAAAATTGCCAGACAATCTGCTTGGTTACAAATACCTGCCAGTCAAGCCTAAAGCTGTTAATAAGGGCAGTATTTCGCAATATCCTTTTACAAGGCTGAACTTTGGAGGAAATATTTTTCGAAATACATAGCGAGAAAAAAAGAGTCCTTAACAATTACAAATATTGTAGGAAAATTATCAATTTGCTACAGAAAGTAAAACAAGTTGTGTGAAATAGGTTTTATTAAAAATAACTTGTTATGCATATTTTGTCACATAACGTCTCCAATCATTCGGCCAGAAAATACGTAGGAACCTGTAGGTTATTGAAGACTATTCCGTAACTTTGGCTAAAACTTCTATAAACCTTTATTTATTATTAAGTAACATTGGAACAAAATATTAGTTAATGTTATAGATGAAACTAACTGTTTCTAATTAATTCCACTATTTAATGAAAAAATTATGAAAATAATAATATATTGATCACAAAACAGACAAACCTATAGAAGTGAAAGTCCTGTGTCAGGGTATGAAAGAAGAATTTCAGCGATCGCAGTGGATGGGTTTTGAACTAATTCATGGCGGTTTTTAAAATTTTTAACTTTAAGGATACGTGTGATATTATAAAATATTTGCAATTGAACGATTCTGAATTTTAATAATAACAGTACCTATTGTGTTAAATCGTCCAGCTGCAAATATTGTATAATATAAGGGATGGTAATAGGAAAATGAAATAAAAAACATTTCGCAAGTGGAATTAATTATAATTTATTAATTTTAAATATTTTATAAAGTGAAATATTATCTAAAAAAACTTAAAACAAGTATTAAAATGAATCAAATATTTTTTTTTCTGGATGAATAGCTAAGTACAAGCACAAGATTTGATTTTAGCAAACAGAAAATAAACAGGCTTAAGGAAATAATAGAACGAATTGCAGTTTTTGTCTAAAGAGCAAAATCAAAGAAAATGGCAAATGGAAATAATGCTCGAACAGCCACAAATAGGAACTCATAGGACCATATTTTTTTATTTTCACAAACGTAGGTTCCTTGGGTAGACTCCTAATATCGTTTGTATGGTTATTAGTGTTATAAAAATCTTTGGGAATCATCATTTTTAACTGCAGAACAAACAATATTTTGATTATGAATACCTAACCTCAAATATGTAAAATAAAATAAAAACTATTCTTTCAACTAACCTGTGATAAGGAATCCTGTGATAGGAAGGCCAGAAAGAATAAAGTAACAAGTAATATAAAAACACACAAACGATTTTAAATGGAAATTAAAAAAATTAAAAATGTCAATGACGAACGACTTGTAATATGACAACAGCTAAGATTAACAATTTTATCATATTTTCTTCTTTTCGGGTTAAAGCTCTGCTGCTCGACAAGTTGATTCCAGCTAGCGCTTCAGGTGGAAGGGTTTGAAACCTCATTTTTCATTCAAGATCATTCTATAAACTTTCACTTCCATAGGTTAGTCTGTTTTGTGTATATTGATAATTATTTTCATATTGACATTATCATCGTCAAAATGACAGAAGTTATTTACATTATATGTGATGCCTACCTAATATTTTGGCTAGACAAAATTGTGACCTATCTTGTGATTGACTTAATATATATACAGGGTGGGGCAATCTTCTGACATCGGAGGATTACATGGTTGTGGTACGAGATAAAACTTTAAAGTTTTGTGTGAGCTAATACAGTTACTGAGGGCACATTTTGAAAATACTTTCGATTCTACAGGGTGTTCCAAAACCACGTAACAGCACAAACTTACATTTTTTTAAATGAAACGTACTATATTTTGTTCAAGAATCGAAAAGATCTCACCGAGAGCGTTACAAAAATATAGCATTCTAATATATTATATGGATGTTTTAAAAAGATATGGCCAATTATTGGCAAAAAAGACCTCCTCTTTAACACTCTGTTAAACAGTAAATCAAAATAAATCAACAGGTCTGTGTATTCAATTGTCATTCACATATCATTGGCTGTGCTCAGTATTAATTACTTTTTTTATCTGTGGCTTCTTTAATACAGGGTGAAACAAAACGCAAATCAAGCAATATCTCAAAATTTTTAAATGAATCACCCTATAAGTCTTTTTACAGTTTGTTAGTACAATTAATAATCTTTCAAACGATATAGTACATTTAGGGTATAAGTTAATGGAAAACCGTAAATATTTTATGATAATGGTCAAAAACAAGTATTTTACGTACACAAATTAAATGGTATTAAATTTTTGCATGCAACGTCTTGTAAATTTCAACATTTCTGAGGCATAAATTTTAATCGTAATTTTGGATGCATCTACAATATCTAATCACTGAAATAAAATGTTTGTTAATACCGTAGGTACCTAGAATTACCAAAATTTTTATGTTTATGCATGTTTCACTTTCAAGAATTGTTATTATAGGCTTGTTTGAGAAACGGCGGAACATAATCAAGCCATATTTTTGATTATATCAAGTGGGCTACTGTCAAAATAGTATCTACTAATAAATGTCAAAGAAATATTGCTGTATTCTTCGTTTGTGTTGTTAGGTTTAAATAATAAATAACTATAATGAATTTTACGCAGGAAGACATGATCAATATGATTTACGTGTTAGGAGAATGTTAAAAAATTGTTTACTCGCTTCAAGAGTATATCGTGAAAGATATCCCAATCGAAGACATCCAAATGAAAAAGCTTTCTTAAGACTTAAGGAGAGATTCGACACATCAGGTAATGTTTCCTATCATCCTCATGCTCTTCCAAAACGTGTTTTCAATGAGGACAACGAATTTTTAGTAATGACAAATTTGGTTGAGAATTCTAATACAAGTACTGGAAAACTTAGAACTGAATTAGACATTAGTAGACGAACAATAGGAAGAATAATAAAAAAGAATAAATTTCACCCGTACAAAATACAGATGCACCAAGAGCTTTTAGAGAGAGATTTTCCAAAAAGAATAAATATTTGCGAGTGGTTCAGTGGATTAATTAATGGATATCCAGATTTCTTAAGAAATGTTTTATTTAGTGACGAGGCCACGTTTCACAGAAATGGTTTCGTCAACCGCCATAATTTTCATTTTTATTCGGAAAGTAATCCACATTTGTTTCGTACAACGACCCAAACTAAATGGTCCATAAATGTATGGGGAGGAATCGTAGGAGATACAGGGCCATACTTTTTTGAAGGTAGCCTCACTGGAAGAAGGTATTACAATTTTCTAAAAAAACATTTGGGAGAATTATTGGAGGAAGTTAATTTAAACACAAGAGTTAACTTGTGGTTCCAACAAGATGGAGCATCTGTACATTACGTTCGTTGTGTACTTCGGTGGTTAAACAGACATTTTACCGACAGGTGGATAGGACGTGGTGGACCAATTTCGTGGCCTCCTCGATCTCCAGATCTCACACCGATGGATTTCTTTTTATGGGGATACATCAAGCAACTTGTGTATTAAACATAACCTACTGCCAGAGAAGACATGACAGAAAGGATTCGTAACGCATTTTCCACAATAACTCCAGCTATGTTAGAAAGAGTAAGATCCTCGTTTTTGAAAAGAATTGAGAAGTTTATAGAAGTAAATGGTCGCCATTTTGAACACTTAGCATAAACTATACTTTTTATGAAATGTCAATGTTTATTTATGTAAATGTAAGTGTTTTTATAATGTTGGTTTCCATAATTTTTAGTTTTTTAAACATAGAAAAAGTTGGAAAATAAATACAATCTTGCATCTTACATAACTAAGATATACTGTTTGTGACTTAATTATTTCGTAAAGACTGCAAACTGCTTTTATATTTATTAGTACTACAATGACATTAGCCTACTCACAGTAAACAAAAATATTGCTTCCAACATAATTCCGATTAAGTCTTTCCTTCCTCTAATGGTAAGAGTAAAAGTGAAAGATATTTTAGATGCATCCAACATTACGATTAAAATTTATGCCTTAGACGTTGCATGTAAAAATTTAATACCATTTAATTTGTGTATGTAAAATACTTGTTTTGGACCAATATCATAAAATATTTACGGTTTTCCATTAACTTATACCCTAAATGTACTATATCGTTTGAAAGATTATTAATTGTACTAACAAATTGTAAAAAGACTTATAGGGTGATTCATTTGAAAATTTTGAGATATTGCTTGATTTGCGTTTTGTTTCACCCTGTATTAAAGAAGCCACAGATAAAAAAGTAATTAATACTGAGTACAGCCAATGATATGTGAATGACAATTGAATACACAGACCTGTTGATTTATTTTGATTTACTGTTTAGCAGAGTGTTAAAGAGGAGGTCTTTTTTTCCAATAATTGGCCATATCTTTTTAAAACACCCATATAATATATTGGAATGCTATATTTTTGTAACGCTCTCGGTGAGATCTTTTCGATTCTTGAACAAAATATAGTACGTTTCATTTAAAAAAATGTAAGTTTGTGCTGCTACGTGGTTTTGGAACACCCTGTAGAATCGAAAGTATTTTCAAAATGTTCCCTCAGTAACTGTATTAGCTCACACAAAACCTTAAAGTTTTATCTTGTACCACAACGATGTAATCCTCCGATGTCAGAAGATTGCCCCACCCTGTATATGAATGGAAAAAAGTACTTATGATATTACGAGTACAAATATTCAAGCTTGGTATTATTAGCCCTAGTTTAATGTAACTTTTGTCATTATGATGATGATATGTCAATATCGAAATAATTATCAATATCTTCTCACAATTTTTCTTTAAATCGTGGAGATAATTAGAAACAGTTAGTTTCATTTATAACATCAATATGAGTCCACAAAGTAAGGATCCAAATAGTAAATTTAATTAAAAAAAGGAGAGCGGTCGTCGGACCGCCGACAGAAGCTTACTTCTTATGCACAATAGAATGCGAGGTTGGGAAAACCATCAATAAAAATACGCGCAATAGAATGCAAGAACATCATTATCTTCACTTCTAAAAGGAATATGCAACAAAACCATTTCTCGTCGATAGTCATTGAAATTATTGGCCATATTGTAATTGCGACATCTTATGTCCTTTTTTCAAATTTTAACAATTATTGACCATTTTTGACAATTATTGATAATTTTGACAGTTTTGACAATAATTGATCATTTTTGACAATTTTTCAAAAATTTTGACCATTTTAGACCATTTTTCCAAATTTTAACAATTATTGACCATTTTTGACAGGTTCTGACAATAATTGACCATTTTTGACAATTTTCAACAATTATTATTGACCATTTTTGACAGGTTTTTATAATTATTGACCATTTTTGACAGTTTCTGACAATTATTGACCATTTTTGACAGGTTCTGACAATAATTGACCGTTTTTGACAATTTTTCAAAAATTTTGACCATTTTTCAAAAATTTTGACTATTTTCAACAACGCTTTTTCGTAACATCACACGTTTCACGAATTCACTAGCCTTCGCAAAAGTCCTATGTCGTGCAATAAGAAGCAAGCTTCAATATTATTTTTCTGTAAGACTAAGTTATTCAAAAAAAACATTTCAGATTTATTTATCAACATCAATAGTAGTGTTTATAGTCACAAAGTGCAAAAATTTAGTTTCCTATTTAATTCTCCATTGCATAAAAGTTCTCTTGTTAGTTATTTTAATGAAATACTTCGAATTTACGGTGCTTAAATAAACACCAGTAATTATATCCATTATTCACTAGTGGACTCACCGGTCACTGTACTGAAACACATGCATACTATTGGCATGGACAGAGATGAGAGTGGGGAGAGAGCCTGGGAGAGTGAAACACTGAATCACTGGATATATAAACTTCTGGGACTATTGCTCCCCACGTGGAATTTCTTCAAGAAGGACATTGACAAGTCTGATAAGACCAACTGATCTCTTCACATAAACAGTACAACCAAGAGCCTCAACGGACTTGGGGCTTTTTATAATGACTTTGAAGCAAGAGTTAAAATGTCGAAGAAACGAAATCTTTAAAAAATGGTGACACGAGAGATCGTGACGCAACAGTTCGTAACCCCACAAATGGTAATGGACAATTCGTAACGCCGTCAATTCGTAACGGCGACAGTTCGTAACTACAAATATTCGTAACAGTGTAATTTGTAACCAATATGAAAACTAGTCAACTTTCGCTCATTCTGGAGCTATATTTGTTTATTATATTTTGACTACGCCAGACCTTCAACGTAACTAATATGGCTCCGGACCAGTTAACCGTTAATCATTCATTTGCGTTAGGTTTTATGAAAAAACAGATGCCTGCAGAATCTTGCAGTTGGATCTTAGACTATTACAAACCGAAATTTATAAAAATCGTGCGAGCCATTCATTCATTCATTCATATATTTGGGTAATGCTCATCAGCCCAGGCACTTGAACTAAATCTTTGTACCATTTCCCATGTTATCTACTACCATTCCAGAAGCTTCGTGTCTTCTATAAAGGCCACCAGTTTGACTGGAAGGATTTTCAGTAGTTGTGATGGTTGTGTTAATTCCTCTCCAAAGTGGTTCCGTCTAAGTTCTTGTAAGTTCTCGCAGAAGCATAGTATATGAGTAGGTGTTTCATGACCAAGTTCACATTTTCTGCACATAGGTTCACTAACTCTGCCCACATTGTTCAGATGTTTCCTCAAAGTGCAGTGTCCAGTCACCAGGTCGGTAACTGTCTTCAAATATCTCTTACCCAGTTTCAGTAGCCTGGTTGAGAGTTCCCTGTCTACCTTGTTCAGTAAGATATTTGTATGAAGGTGCCCTTGCGTCAACATCCATGTAAATTGGTGTTCCCTATCTAGCCAGTTCCCGATTTCCCCTCTTATGCAATCTTTTGTGATTCCACGAAACGGTTCCGGACCTATGAAGTCTCCTTTAAAGCCTTTTTTAGCTAACTGGTCCGCCATTTCATTACCTGCAATCCCCTCATGTGCCGGCACCCATATTAGAGACACTTTGTTGTCTCTTGCCAGCCTGTTGAGGGATTCTTTGCAGTTTTTCACCAGGCTAAACCTAGCTGTTGGATTACTGATAGTCTTAAGCAGAGACTGGCTGTCAGTGAATATTCAAATTTTTTGTCCGGTATATCCTCTTCTGATGTTTTCATCAATACAGGCTATAGCGGCAATCATCTCTGCTTGAAACACAGTCGTATATCGACCAAGGCTTAAGAACATTCTCTTATACCAGCTCCAGCGCCATGGTTTGTTTTGGAACATCGGTGAACCAGATGATTACTCCAGATGATGATATTCACTCGCTCAGTGAATATATTCTCTGGTGTCATGCTATCAAAACTCATGTGAAATATGTGTTCGTATAGTAATGTCCCATTTGTATCAGTGTGTCCTTCTCGAACATTGTTCGGGGACCATAAATCTCCCGATTTCAGCTTAAGAATTGCCATCATTGCATCCGCCCTTATAAAAAGTGCTAGAGAAGGAAGTCCTATAAGGGCTTCCATTGATGCCGTCCCCGTGCTGTTCATTGCCCCGGTGATACCAAGAACGGTTTGTCTATGGATTGCAGTTAACATATTAACTGCAGAGGACACTTCCGTCCTCCAGACTATTTGTTCCATAGGTGATCGTTGGCCTTATCACAGTTGTGTAGAGCCAGTGAACCACCTCAGGTCGTATTCCCCAGGTTTTGACCATAACTCTTCTGCATTGCCAGAAAAGCCTAGTCGCCCTAGTAGTAATTTTTTCCAGGTGTGCCTTCCACTTCAGTTTGGAATCAAGGGTCACTCCCAGATATTTGAGTTCTTTGGATATTTCTAGTTCTTCTCCGAACAACAGTACTCTACCCTGCGGAAGAACTCTCCTATTCGTAGAAGCAGCTAGTTTTTTTTTTGGATTAACTGAAAGGTCCTCTGTAAGGCACCATTCCTCCACAATTCGCAGTGCTTCTTATAGGACATTCATAACCACCTCCGGGAATTTCCCATTGGTGACAATCACTATGTCGTCCGCAAAACCCTGCGTCCATATGCCTTGATTATTCAACCTACAGATCAAGTCATCCACAACTAGGTTCCTCAAAAATGGTGAAAGTACTCCACCTTGAGGACATCCTTTAGTTGTCCTAAGGGTGTTAGGTAATGTTTTATCATGCATATGTGCTGTTATTCTCCTATGCTCAAGTATGGATCCTATCTATTTGCAATGTGGTACTGTTAATCCCTCTGTTTTTAAGGGATCTGTTAATTGATGACATCGATTTGTTGTCAAAAGCACCTTCGATGTCTAGAAATGCTGCAAGGGCTACTTCCTTATGATTCAGACTCCTTTCGAGACCTGAGACCAAATTATGCAGGGCAGCTTCACCTGATTTCCCAGCTTGATAAGCCCATTGTAGTCTATGTAGAGGGATGCTCTCAAGCGCTCCTTGTTGTAAGTACATTCGTAAGACTTTTCCCATGGTTTTCACCATTAATGATGTCAGACTGATTGGTCGGTAGGATTAAGCCTGGGTGTACGTTTCATTTCCTGGTTTAGGAATAAACACCACCTTTAACTCTCTCCTTGCAATTGGTATATACCCTAGAGCATGACTGCTTCGAAGTATCAGAACTAAAGGAGTCATTATAATGTCTAGTCCCTCTTGCCGAAGCTTGGGGAATATACCATCTGGTCCAGGAGTTTTGTAGGGGTCAAATGAGTTTACAGCCCTGAATGGGATCTGAATATCTTATTCGTAAGTTCCCAGTCCTCGTTGGTTGCCTTTTTTGGCAACCGGCCCATTGTCTTAGTTTGACGCTATCTTCACCGAACCTGGGAAGTGCTCTAGAGCCTCTGCCTCGGTATTTTAAAACTTTCCGCTCGGTAACTGAATAGAACCAAGTTTGTTGGAAGTGTCCCTTTTGAGAATCCTGTTGATTCTGACGCTGTCAGGGACACCTTGCATGTCCTCACAGAATTATATCCAGGAGTTCTCCTTGGATTCTTTCATTTTTGTAATATATGTACCTAGTTTAGCTTTATACGCTTCCCAGTTACCCGTTTTTTTCGCTTTGTTGAAAAAGCGTCTTGTTTCTTTCCTTAGCGATGTCACCTCTTTATTCCACCAGATGGCTTGTCTAGAAAAGCGACTCTCCTTAATCGGACAGTTGTTATGATAAGAGGTCAATGTACACTGTTGCAGCCATACAGCTGCTCCCTCTAAATCCTCAGCAGTTTTTGATCTGCCTAGGTGTGAACGATTTTAGAAAGCAGGTCCTCTTTATAAGATACCCAGTCAGTGCACTTAGGATCCCTGTAGGTTCTAATAACCGATTTTTCTACGTTAATTTCATAGTATATTTGGGCATGATCAGATACAGATGGTTCATCCGATACATGCCACTTGTGAATCATCTCCCTGACACGTATAGTGCAATGAGTAACATCTATCAATGATTCCCCCCTCGATGTTCTAAATGTAGGCGTATTACCCACATTCGCAATATGAAGTTCAGTAGTACATAGATAGTCAAATAGTTTCTTACCTCTGGTGTTGTTGTCTTTGCTGCCCAAACAGCTATGATGTGCGTTGGTATGAGCCCCTACAATGACATCCAGATTATGTCTCCTTGAGTATTCCATCAGGTTCTCCTTGTTAGTCCCCGGTAGTGGTTCTTCTGAATCAATGGGAAGATACAGAGACACTATTATTGTCTCTAGTACTACCCCATATTTTTCGAGTATAATCTTTGCTGCCACCATGTCACCCGTGCATAGTTCCATAATCGGCATCAAGTTGTATTCGGATCTATAGCAAATACAAGTTTTTATTTTAGTACGATCAGTTCCCAGTATCAGTCCTATTCCCCTAATATTAAGCCAGAGTATCTCACCTTTGTTTATCCAAGGTTCTTGCAAGAGGAACGATGTCTATGTTTTCAGCCACCACTCTTTGTTGTAGGACAGCGGTGGCTGTCTTTTTGTGCTGCAAGTTAACTTGTAGCACCTTGAAGGTCCTTAGAGGTTGATAGTATAGGTTCTCGATCAGTACCTGTTTCCTCCTCGGTCGAGATTTCCAAGGTTTTGAAACTGGCCCGCTGGAATAGATCGTACGGTCTCCATTGAGCCCGCACCAGTCCTTTCATGGACTCCTCGTCAATCTGGAGACTCACATGCAGTCCCTTATCGGATGTCTTGGAGCCGAGGATAATCCAGCGATCAACCTTCAGCCCTGGATTCTGTTTCTCGAGCCTCCTCAACCCCACTTTCAGATCCTCTTTTTTAGTCTCAGGAAGTAGGGCGAGGACTCGTTGCTGCTTTGGAAGTTCATCACTCTTGATGAGCTTCCAGTCCCTCGTTATAATGAAGGACTCCTCATTGTCACAGATTAGCCCGTAGTAGCCGTCCATGTATCGACTGGCTTCAAACCTAGGCGCCCTCTGCACCTCGTCGATCATGTCAGTTAGGTTCTCTTTGATAGACCCCACCTGATCTTCAGAGACGGCTATCTCTGGGAAATCGTGTGAGCCGTTCCCGTTATAATTGAGTCGTTCCGTCCTCGAAACTCACTCTAGATATATTTTTGTTGTTTCGGTTTTCGTCAATATCCGGAAATATTGGGTTGAAATATTTTCTAATTTGGTTCGGTACCTTCCATTTTTTATTATACAAATAGTACGTTGAATAGATTAGGCTTTTACTTGATGAAGATCCATACTGACACGATGAAATAAAACAATTTACTTAATTTGTTTAAATCTCAATATCAAATTGACCGTAGAACTTGAACAAAATAATTCTACCTATTAACTTTATAGACCTCACAATTTCGTATATAAATAACAAAACAAGATTTTTCTATATTTCACAAAACCTCACATACATCACAATTCATAATAGTTCGGTCCACCCATTCAGTCATGATACACAGAGTTTTAACAGTGCCATTAAATACTATTTATTACAATAAAGAAATAAATATCATCAAGCAAATAGCAGTCAATAATAACTACGATCCAAATTTAATTGACAATATCATAAATAAAAAGATATGTACTTTCGAACAACTATTGCCTTCCGATAAAAATAAAAATGACCAATTTGAATGTTTAACATACTTTGGAATAACATCCCTAAAAATTGAATCATTTTTGGAAACTTTAGACATGAATATTTGCTTTAAACCCGATTACAATATATCAAAACTCATTAAAAATAACAAATCTAAATCTTCGAAATTAAACAAATCAGGAGTATATAAATTGGTAGTGACAACTGTGACAAAAATTTATATCGGTAAAACTTTTAGAAATATTAAAACTAGTGTTTCAGAACACGAACGTAACTATGACAACAAAAAATCTGATTCTAACTTTCAAATCATTTATTAGCAAACCAACAAATTTTCTATTAAAATTTTGAAATTTTACATGTAGAACCTAAATCCTTTAAATTAAATCTTCTAGGAGCCCTTGAGATAAATAAAAACAAATATTCAGGTAATCTTCTCAACGACCAAACAGATATCAACCATTCTCCCTTATTTAATTTATTTACCCATAAGATAGTTCAGGAAGAATTGTAGTGAATGAATTTCCAGGTAACCTTTTCAATACTTTTGTTAATAGAAGTAAAATTCCGTTTTTTTTACACTTTATTTCCAGTTAAACATTTTTTAATACTGTTGTCAATATCCTGTATAATGAATATCAATATTCTGTATAAATGTATAATGTATAAATTAAAAATGTTTCATTATACCTTCACTTGTTTGATAAAGCTACGGTGTTAACGATACGTGTCTAAATATAATTAAGATTTAAACAAATCAAATTGTTTTGTTTCATCGTGGAAATAGTACGTTGTTAAAAAAACTGTTTGAAAGTACCAAAAATTACGTTTTCCGACGAAAATTCAAAAAATGGTACAATAAATGAAACAACCAAGTAGCTCATATTTTTTACACCAGCGCAATAGTCTCAAGGTCCATAAAATTCTGATGCTGTTAATACTATTAATTTTATTCTAGTTTTTATTCTTGTTCCAATAAAAACGCAAGTGGATGTTCAGCACGATAAAAAATGTTATACTCTAGTGGCCCAGATGTAGATTCTAAATTGGAATCAACAAGCATGACAAGCGCACGAGTACGTTAAACCCAACGTACGTATTGTTTACCATAAAATGTTTTCCTCGCTATCGCCAAGGTTGTCAAGTACCATAAACAACTAAGAACAATCATAATTTTTGCTAGTTTATTTCTTGGTACACTTCGTTGAAGAATTTTTTAATTGAAGTCAACAGATGATCATTCATAATCTTTCTTGCTCATCCGAAATAATTTTAGATTTATTGAATGACGATAGTTATTTTGGAAATAGTTTCACAACAGTCAAAATACTACTAGGAATACTACAAGTTGGTCTTGTGCTTCATTCAACACTTATTTAGTCTATTAAAGCATATACATATATACGAGTAGTAATGAAGGTTTTATCATTAATAAATAAATTGTAATCACCAAGTGCCTTATCGAGGGCACTATTCAGCAGTATATTCACCAATAGGTGATTAGCTCTGACTATCAGGATATGTGTGCGATGCTTGAACTTAGAACTAATAACTTTTTAAGAGCGTAGTTCATTATTTTTAATTTGCTGTCAGAAACGAGAAGAAAAGTAACAGTAACCAATTAATTGATTTAGCTTTGGCTGAAAAGGCCAAAAAACACCATTGATGGCCAGATCCTTGCCATAATCACAAATAAAACAGCCAATATATATCTTCAGCATGAGATCATCTGCCTTAAAGATTGCAGGTTCTGCCCAAAGGGCGCAATACTATTCTCTTTAGTGTGGTCACTCTTGATGGATAACTTGCGTAATGCTCTCGAAAGAACAGGGGTAGAACTGCATTTATTGCCAGAGGGAACAGATGTTTGTCATCTGCAGCAAAACTAGATCCCTTCACTAGGAAAAGGAAATTGTAGGATCTTCCTCTACTTTCCTATAACAATGAGATTATATCATATTAAACACATGGAACAGTAACTTGAAAAAAGTTCGCATGTCGTAGGATTTATGGCAAATCTTAGGGCTTAGTACCCAAACAAATCCATTGAATATAATGTGATGATTGTAAGACCGATGATAACATAATGGAGCTAATGCTTGGTGGTCAAAAGTTTCAGCGAAGTGACCAAACAAAGGATCGTAACAGATTGCTGGTGGTCACAGAATTCTGGGAATTATTTCTGACATTATGACTTCAACAGTGAACTACGACTAAAGTAAACGGGGTTAGTATATCTGTTAAGATAGAACCAACCATTCTGGTTTGCGATTAGTATTGGTGTGGTATCAACGTAGTCTCTAGTCCAGGATTATGCTCTCAGAGCTTCTGGACGAATAGCAACTACCTTGTGCTGATTAAGCGCAAAAACGCCGAAACCGGTTTACAAGTGATGTTATTCCTTCTAATCGCAAACCAGAATGGTTGGTTCTATCTTAACAGATATACCAACCCCGTTTACTTTAGAAGTGTAATTCAATGTCTGTCGGGGCATATAGCCCGAGAAGTAGTTGTTGGTTCTTAGTGGACGGTCTGCTCTGTGGAAATTATTTTTTCTAATTTTGTAAAGCGTTTAATAGTATCTTTCAAAATAACTGTATTTGCTTTCATTGCGTAGTATTTTCCTGAAGGAATTACCATTTTATTCACTGGTTTTGTTACTTGTCGTGGTATGCCAGTATGGCACAAACGGTGTACAAAACAATAGTTTTTTTTAAAGTTTGTTGGTTAATGCTAAAAAATATCATCCGCTTTCAAGGTATTTATATAAAATTAGATTAGCAAAATTATTTATCGATGGTCCTTCTGAATACGAAAAAGATTGACTATCCATGGAAAAGATAAAGTAGTAGCATCTGAAATTGTATTTGCTAATGAGGTCCTTTGGTGAGCTATAGATATATTTTCGATTTTTTTTAATAATGGTTTAGCTTCCATTTTAAATTAAATCATAGAAAATACAGACGACTGTATACGGCACAGTGAGGAAAATTTAAATTATATTCACTGCGTCATCTTTGGATGGAACAACCAAAGCTTTCTCATAGTTGGAAAATAAAAATAACCCATCAGGTCATCTGTCAAAACCCTTAGTGCAGTTTTCCACTGGCTTGATTGATTGAATGGTTCGGCACCACCAGTCAAAGGTATAGAGACCTCGGCACCTCAGCCTTTGGGCTTTTTGTGCTCTTGGTTATACCGTTCATGTGAAGAGACCAGTAGCCCTTATCAGACTCAACAGTCTTTTCACTAGGTCCTTCTTGGAGAAATCCTCCCTTGGATACTCTAGTCCTAGGAGTCTATATCTCCCATGAGACAGTGCTTCACATTCGAAGATAATGTGAGAGGCTGTTTCCTCTTCTTCCATGCACAACCGACAGATTGGTTCCTCCCTAAAGATGCCAATTGTACGCATGTGCTTCCTTAAAGTACAGTGACCGGTAAGTAATCCCGTCACTTTCCTTACTTGCCCCAGACATTCTTTTGTTATTACCTGGTTGTAGTTTTCCAGAAGTATATTTGATTGTGTAAACCCTACTAGATCTTTCCAATGGTCAAATCTTCTCTTCTTTTCGGCGTTGCCTATTTCTTCCAATATTACAATAAAGCTGATACTGCAAAAGGGTTCTGGACCCCAAAAGAGTGTTTCAGTTCCTTTCTTCGCTAGTTCATCTGCTATTTCATTTCCTTGTGTCCAGGAACCCACAGTAAGATGACGATGCTATTCTCCCCCCTTATTACGAAAAAACTCAGTGCTTTGATGGCTGCCTGACTAATCTGACCAACAATAGCGATACCCTTTAGCGTGTCAATATAAAAATTCACATCGTTAGTTACGGGCAGCTACCATCATATAAATAATCTCATGAGTTAACTATTTTCACGGACAAAGCTGAGACAGGTCATTTTTTATTATGTTTTTTCCAAAAATATTATTTTCACTTCCACTACCTTATCAGATGTGACGTCATCGAATTTTTTTTAATGAAAACGGTATATTTTCGTATCAAACATTAAACTATGTATATCAAGTTCGTCAAATAGAATAATTTAAGCTTCAGCATACTAAGTGTAATGGAAATCGGCACTTATTATTTAATATTTGAATCACTATTTATTTTACAAAGAAAATTAGTAAACTGGTAATTTCTAATTGAATATTAACGAATTACTTAAATACAACAAAAGCTGGAATGGCTGAACGAAAGAGCACAT
This sequence comes from Lochmaea crataegi, assembly GCA_947563755.1. NCBI lineage: Eukaryota > Metazoa > Arthropoda > Insecta > Coleoptera > Chrysomelidae > Lochmaea > Lochmaea crataegi. The sequence goes on from OX387426.1 coordinate 21,585,645, forward strand.
TTGTCTATAAAAGATAACCAATTGCTTTCAAATAAAAATTACTGTAATGGTACGAGTATTATTACCAAAAATGAAGTAACCAGAAAATAAGTTCATAGTTACCATTGCATATGTCAATATTAAATTGATTTGTTGTGTCAAATCGATTAATAAGTCTGTATCTCTTTGAAAAGTATTACCTTAACGAAAATTATTTGAAATTACAATGATACTCTCAAAAAACAGCGAATAAGAGTTTCAATGAGTATAGATTATGGCGATCATAAAATAAGTATGCGACACCTGATCGTTTACCAATATCTACAGTGACGGTAAGCAAAATAATGCATACATTTAATGAGATTGGCATTGCAAGAGATGAACCAAAGAATGGCAGACCCAATGTTTCCGAAGATAATCAATTAAAGGTATTACTGAATGAACTAGGCGAGAACAATACTCTCACCTTACTGTGGTCATAATAGATTGTCCAGGCCACTTACACACAAGAGCAATGAAGAGGCAGACTCACTAACCCGAGAAGGGGCACAGGACCTTTCTGTGGTATATCTTAAGCGCTGCAAAAAACAAATAGCAGTACTTGGATAAAAAAGCAGTCTCGAGAATGGTGGAACATGGCGTCAATAATAAGGCAGGCCAAAGAGTTCATTAAAGAACCCTCGCCAAAATACACGGAGTACCTAGTGAGCTAGAATGAGAGAACAATCAGGATCCTGTTTGGGCTCCTGGCAAGGCATGGTAGACTTGACAAACAATTGGAGAATTTTCTCCTCTTTTCTCCTCTTTTTTCAAATTTGAAAAATGTCAAATAGTTTTTAACAACCCCCATTTTTTTCAGTTAATTGTTTATAATTTATGCAAAACACCTCGTTCATATTTTCCGGAGGCACAAAAAAAGTTTTACCTGAAAGGCACTAGTTGACCAGACTATTAACGGAGACGACTTCCATAGACGTACGGAGTTTGGCGAATAATTGTGTAATCAAAATAAAGGATTCGCATATATAATATCTTCTACTCTGACGAAGCCACTTTTAGTTTGAACGGTGTATCGTGAACTGACAAAATTATCGTTACTGGTTAACACAGAATCCCAAATGGCAAATGAAAGCTTAACCCAATATTCCCGAAAAGTAAATGTGTGGGCTGGGATTGTTAGGAGTACCATTGTAGGACCATATTTTTTTTACAGTGTGTGTACAAATCCTCTTATTATAGTATAATACGGCGTAGGGTACAGAAAACAGTTTACGCCGATATTTGATACTTATTATTCATTAAATTTTGACAACTATTTCAATTGATATACATATACAAATAACACAGTCAAATCAATATAACAAAAAGTATTTTCTTAATATACTAGGAATTCAAGGATTTTGAAGACCGGGAAAAACCGAATACGGAATAAATATATGTAATAACATAGGTTTATATGTAATTACAATAAAAATTGAAATTCCGATTGCAAATAATGTAATTATTGCAGTAATTATTTTGCGTTAATAAACTGCTGGGTATTTCTATAGACTGACTATTTTTACTGTTTGGGAGATACTAGGAAAATTAAGTAAAACATTGTTTTGCTGGAAAAAAAACAAGCAATTATTGTTTAGCAAGTTATTGTGAAAATAATAATTTATTTTAAATACGACTACTATAAAAAAAATTGAGAGAAACATTTTTTTTCAAGTTTGGTCCTCGCACTTCTCTTAATTATTTTGCATTTTGGATACATTGTAGAGTTTGATTTCCAGATCGAAAGTGTCAATGGGCACATCTCAATCCTTCGATTAATATTTGAGATACAGGACGTTAAAGTTGGAAAGTAGCGGTTTTTCAAAAGTAATAGTTTAGGAAAACCGTTTTATTATAAATATTTTTCACGACTGTAAGACGTAACCTCGTATCTTTTATTCTCATTGCATTCTGACAAATTCGGAAAAGCAGCTAACGGGATGAAATAGACATATAGATGCATCTGCTTATATAAAAATTGAACATTTCAAAATTCCATTCAGGGTAAGTCTAAAAGTTGATTTTTGTGTGTCTATTTGAATACGTATTTTCAATATTTCCAATATAATGGATACTTCACTAGGATCCATTCAAAACACACTCATCCGACGCTCATATACAGTGTGAGACAAAAGATAGGTGATGATGGTAATAAAATGGTAAAAAATCAGCTTTATTACTTAGGTACCTTGTAAGAAATATTGAAATAATCAATTTTTAAATACACAGATGATTACTATATTTGCACATTAGTTGCTTTTTATGATATTTCAAAATGCAGCTAAAAATGGAAGCTAGTAAGAATTTACTTTTCAATAGTTCTCGACTTATCCTGTAACCATCAATATATACAATAACAAGTTTAGGTGAAGAAGATTATTCAACAGAATTTGATCAATTAATTGAAGAAAATAACGATACAAATAACATGCTGTGGATAATTGACAATACTGAAGAAAATGTAAAAGAGACTCACTTCTTGATGGTTATTACTGATTATGTAAATCTGGGGCAAGCACTTTGTGTACATGTACAGACATTGCAAGCATTCTTTGGTTTCTTGGCCAAGTGTAAAGCTTTTTTGTGGTGGTATTTAATTTACGATTTTAATCACCAATCATTAAACGTTTATTGTTTTGGTTTTTAACACAGGAGCTATTGACTACTAATTATTTATTTTACAGTTGATTAGGCCTACAAGGGATACAATTTAAAAAATAAAAGCTCTCTGAATGAAATAATTAATTTGAATAATTGCATATCACCTATTCAGTATAAAAAAATGCAACTGTAGGTAGGGGTTGCAACCTACATCGTTTTAAAAAGTTTGTTTTATGTAGGCAAAATTTCTTATATTTCTACATCTTAACTTTCGTCAGTTCTCGAAAAAGTATATATATATATATTATCAAAAACCCAATTACCATAGTGTATGGTGTAGGGTATACTTTTACAATTATACTTGTTTCAACTACATAGTATTATGCTTAAGACATCGAAAAAGTAATGTAGTTAATATTGTAGTTAGTAGTGTTTTAAGGTATAATATATTGATTGTCAAAAAGAAATATGTAATGTCATTGTTAATAATTGTTGAAAGGAAATTTTTTATGAATATTTTGGGTTATTTCGACTAGGGAAATACAACGTGCTAAGTATCCAATTAATCTACAAGTCGGGAAGATATTAAGGTTTTTCGTTCCGCACAGTATGTATTTAGCATGTTATTTAAAAAATAGCCATCAATTACTTATATTGTTGGTATATTTGAGGACGCTCTGTTTATTTGTCTTTTTATATTTATTTATATACATTTGTATATCTTAGATATACTCGTTGAATTATGCGGTAAATAATCATTTGTAACGTTTATTCTAATTTATATTTACAATTAATTTATATTTACAGATTTATATGTAATTCAGTCCTTATTTAATAATTTATCTAATACACTAAACACACTAATTATAATTTATATGAGAGACTTAATAAACACTTTATCGAGGCGCGATTACTTTCCTTCGGTATCAACACTGACTGGTTGACTAATTGCCTGCAGCGATGCTCGTGGCCTATTTATACTCGCGCGTCGTATTTCTAGAAATATCTCGACGTTCTGGCGGGTGCACTGGGTATTCTCGATGTTTCGTATTTTGGATGGTTCTCGAAAATTGGGCGGAGGAGCCATAGTCGTCTCATACGGGGATTTCACTGGGGGCACTAAGTGAGCATATTAATGCAGTAGCTCGCGTAACACATTTATGACGTTAATGAAATTCCGATCGGCACTAACTTTAAAATTGTTCATCTCTAAAAATGATCATAGCGGAGTCTTGTGGGTTAAGCAATTTCATCGAGTACTGAAACTAAAACTAATAACAAAAAACTAGAGAATTTAATCGACGAAATTTTTAAATATAAAAAATTTGCATTTTCGCAATATTTACCATCTATCTTTTGTCTCACACTATATATGAGCGTCGGATCATGTGCGTTACAAATGGAAATATGTAGAATTCAAATTGCCACAAAAAATCCGTTTTCTGGCTCACCCTGTATGAAGTATTAAAATGTTCAATTTTGACATAGGCAGATTATTACTATTTCTTGGCCTTCCTTGCTGGAAAACCAACTATATGAACACCAAAAATAGGGCGGAAAGTATTGTTAGCAGCCCAAGGGCGGAAAATTCCTAACGTCACGATTTTGTAGTTTTTCACCATCTGTCACTTGAGCACTTTGATGTTTCACGTGAATTTTCATCAAACGTCCGTGTAAATCAAGGTATTTTGTTATATTTTCCTATTTTTTTTGTTTATTTGGCAGGCGAAAAACAGTTGTGTGTCACACATGTAGGAAACGCTTTAGCAGCCATTAGCTATCTACTGCTCTCGCTTCGCTACGTTCGCTCGTGCTCGTGCAGCTAATAGACTCTGCTAGATCTCATTTTCTGCACTTGTGACACAATGTAGGTACTATAGCACTTTAGTTGCTTTTCAGAATATGTCAGATTACAGTGAAAATTCCACACTTGTAATTTTTAAACAATCAAAACGTGTTTTTTGACAGATCACCATGGCAACGGATGAATTTTATCGGACATTTTTTCATGGTGGGTACCCACCAGAGAATTATACTGGAAATTTTTTTTGACGTTTATAATGTCAGAATATTTTTTTGACACTCTGGTTTATATTTGCAAAAAAGCAATTTTATACCACTGTAGTTACTCAAAACTTATGTAAAATTAAAGAATATACTATGTTGTGTCTTGAGATGGTATTTTCGTGCAACTACAACGAGTAGAAATCAACAATTTAAAGGTCTTTTTTACGTCGTGCCGCTTGACAGCTTCAAAACTGATATAATTTTTAGGTTAGGGTTAGGGCCATGGTAACTAAATAATCAAGTCGACCAAACCCAAACGTCAAAAATTGACGTTGTTGGAAATCAAAAAATAAATTTTAATTATTTGCTTTTCAAACACAATTTGGTGTGGAATTTTCTTACCGAATACCACACGAGGTCAAATTAAATCCGGAAATTTTTTCTCGCTCATGAATATTTTTAGAAAATTTTCAAAATATTCATGAGCTCGAAAAAATTTCCGGAAATAATTTGACCTCTATTGGTATTACTAGTGAAAATAACAGCTAGTAAGAATTTAATTTTAAATATCTACTGAGTTTCCCTATAACCATGAATAGTTACGATAAAAAAATAGTCTAAAATGAATGCCTTATGGATAAGTAGGTACCCAGAATCCAGAAAAATTAACCGAAATGCATTTAATATAAGAGAGAAGTGGACATACGAATACATTTTCTCATCATTTTTAATTAATTCTCAATGAAGGAAACTGAAACAACCACTAGAAACATTTTTAAGCATTAACAAAATGCTATAATTCATCAGTTTGTACCAATAAGTAGTTCTACAAAAACTTAACGTCTTCAGTTCATCGTCTAAAAAAAAGATAACCGTAAATTCCACGGAGCATCGACTGGGAATTCCTTGCAAACTGACCGGTTAGATAACAAAGCAAGGGCCTTGATAAACATAAGCAGGTAGGACATCAGGTCTATAACTGGAACCCTTATTGGACACTGCAGACTAGAAAAAGTTCAATCGGTGGAACACAATCTGTGATGGAAAGGAAGTAGAGTTGAATATATTGCGTTGGAGGCGAATATTGATGAATCCCCGCTGGCTCTAGTGCAGTTATTTCTAATAAAATGATACCCATCAAATGATTTTGTTCGTGGGATATTAGTTGTTGTATATTGTATTGGTCTCCTGTAGACAAAGGAAATCTAGACGATAAATTGAGGTTAGATGCTGAATTTGTTCTAGGCGCGGATAATATCCGTCGCAGTTTCATTGTAAAATACTGAATTTCAAAATTAGGAAGAAGAAATGTGTTGGATAGAAATTATATTAAAATAAATCGGAATCATCCCGATTGGAGTCGTTCAAATAGATGGACGATAGATTTGCAAGTTCAGCAGCATCATTGGGGTTTATTGCGAGTTTGAGTTTTTTCTGCAATCTAGTAATCCGATTTCAAGAGATCTATCAGATAGAGCTGGGTATATTTGTAGAATGTCTTCAAGGAGTAATTTAATATTAGTGGTAAGATTATAGGATTCTTTGAGGGGATCACTACCTCCTAAAGAATTTTCCAGGAAGGCTATTAACTGTATGGATGAGAGTCAAAATTTTTTAGGATCGGAACCAATCAATTTTTCTATTTTGGATTGATTAGAGGGACTTATTTTACATACGTCTTTGTTTTCAGTTTTGGATTTCTTTTAAGGGGCTGAAATTGGTGTTACAAAGGCAGCAGTAGATGGGGTTGGAGGATTTTCAAGATTGAGCATTGGAGGACTAGTAGTAATCTGTACAGGTGGTGATTCAAGCCTAGCGTCCGTGGAGCGTGTTCTCTTAATGCCAAAGTTCCGTGCTTCGGAGGGTTGGATGAGGGAGGCTGGAAGTGATTCACCCCTAATCTCTCATACAAGTTTTCGGAGGGGGGGTTTTCCACCCGACACGGCGCGTCCCAATGGCTCATAGGGTGTCTCCAGGGGGCGTGGTCAGTCAAGGGACTCGTGCTCTTCGGGCCTCATGACCGACCAACCCTCGGGATAAGCAATATATAAGGATCCAGTATGGGAACCCGAATAATTGCTCGCAGATCAAAAGGAATAGAGGAGTAAACCTCGATCAAAAACCAGCAACATAGGGGTAGGCAGCTATGTTGTGGTGTAATGTAGGCACTGTGTACGAAGGCAACCGTGAGAAAAAGCCTATAGGAGTAAACCTAGATAAAACAATCCGTAATCTACGTTGTTAGCTACCGTGGCAATGGATTAATGGCTGCGCGAAAGTCAGTCAGAAACGGTGCACCACCACAGAGCGGGGCTCTGTGGTGGTGGGCATTCAATTCCCTAGCTACTCGTAGGATGGAATATGGATAAAAGAGAAATAGAAATAGAACAGGAGGTGATGGAGAGGGTGGAGTGATACTGGAGTGAAGAGAAAGGAGGTATCGCCTCTGGAGGACAAGGAACAGAAGAGGAAACTGAAGGAGAAGGGAAAGAAGGAAGTGGAGCATGGGAAGGAAGAAGAGAGGGAGAATATAGAGAGATTGAAGGATATGGTAAGGCGGCTGGAGGAGAGGGTGGAAAGGCTGGAGGAAGAGAAGGCAGCGGCAGAGGGGCGGGTCAAGCAATTGGAGAGGTTGAGGAGGGCGGTGTGTCCAGATTGCTTACAAAGGAAGCATTCAAGTATGTCCGAAGTAATAAACATTGTGTAGTTCGAGTTTTCATGTATGATTACAATTGAAGTCTGTACTTCAAATGATTCTCTATCAGGTATTACATAGATAGATCGTCGGAAACTGTATATGTGTGCATATTTATCTTCCGGGGAACCACATCGAATGAACGAGATTGGAGAGGCCAGTTGTAGCCCAAGTTCATTTTTAAGTGCTTGTTCGATGAGTCAGTTAGGGATAGAGGGAGAAACATTGGAAAGTAGCAATCTTTTAGCCGGTTTGATAAGTCTACGAATTGGCATGATTTGTTGTTTGATGGTAACAAAAGGATGATTTTTTATAAGATTATCTATCATGGATGTAGAAGATCGATAGATACATATACGGTGATTGGAAATGCGTGATGCAAAAGTAATCCCTTACGGAGTTACGATTTCGCCGATTGCCTTATTGTAGTCAAAAAGGACGACGTCTGGAAGTGCATTCATGTCAATAGCTTGATTTCTGCTTGGAATTGCTGTAGGTGCTTGCGGCATCGTTACTGAATTTTTAGTGGCTGCTGCGAGGCTAGGACCAGCTGGTTGTGGTTGGTTTATTGTGGTTGACATTTTTTTTTATATTCTGGATACCAAAATATTAAGTGAATTTCGCTAGATAGACTGGCCTATTTATTTAATCGTTACTATATGGTAATTATAAAGCGAGTTACCGTCTGAAAAACAATACACATAAAACTAACGCGTATTTAATGGTATTTACCCAAAAAATGCTGAAACGACACTATATGTGTTTACTCGTTGAAAGCTTATTTCGGAATCGGAATAAATTTAAAGTCTCAAGTAATAGGGAAATTAAAATGTACAAGCTACAAAATTGGATTGTTATATCAAACAAGTATGGGCTGTTTTAAATTAAATTGATATTATTAAAAATCTAACTTAAATATATTTAAACTAAATAATAATTGATTATACTGTACACCTAATCAGTAAAGTTTATTTTAGTGTTTACGGTAAGTTTCTTCTATTATTCTCATAAATATCAAATTATATCAGTGGTTTGTGGAATTGATTGGATTATATATAACTTAGTTAAACATACATAAAATATAATTAAAACCTGAATATCAAAATAATAACCTTAATTAACACTTGTTGTTAGAGTTTAAATTCAATAAATTTATAATTCTTTGTATTCTATGAAATGAATACATTCCTTGCTTCTGTCATGATGCATAAGATGATTTCATATGAATTATAATATATCTTATTCTATTCTCAGGTCCCAAGTAGAATAATCCAATCCCTTTGGACTTGAAGTTGATTTCAATTTCGGAGTAATGAGAATATTAATGGATTTGATTTGGATTTTTATCATCCAAATGTAATCTCAGGAACTCAGCTGAATTTTATTTCGGCAATTAGGAAAAAAAACTATCTTACCAATTCTAGTAGAGTTTCTCACTTGAACTATTTTATTTAATTTTAATTAATAATTTTAATTTTAGGTTGAGATATATCTCCACTTCGCAAGAAGATCTTTTTGTCTCTCACCATCTGTCATCCATTAATTACTGTCACTCACTAATGTCATATCACGATGCAATTTTTATACACTTAAACTAAGTAATGATAAACATGTGTCAATCTACTTTGAAATGCCATTCATAAAATTATATTTTCTTATATTAATAAATAAAATGATTTTATAATTTTATCTAATTTGAAGTAACTTTGAATTTTGATATTTCTAATAAATAAAATTTCGATTGCACAATTCTGTACTGATAGTTATATTTATCAATACATTTTACAATATTTATTCAATCTTTGATATAGATCGTGAATATTATTAATTTTCCTTTTTTATCGATTGTAGTATTTATTAGTTTTATTTGATAATAACTATTCATTAATTGATAATTCGGCTCAATATATATCCTATTTTTATAATTTCACTTTTAAATGAATAAGTATAAGCGAAGAAAGTGAAATATTAATAAAAAAGTAAAATAATATTCAACACATTTGTAATTATTAAAATATTTAAAAAAAAACAATTAAATTACAAAATTAGCAGAAAAATGAAATTACAATATTAGAAAAATTACATTGTTAACATGATAAGCACTATTCATTATCTGAATCATCTGAAGCTATAAAATAATCGTCGAGCTCAGAGGATTCATCTTCATTTTTATCATTTGTCACTTCTAAAATGTCATCTATTTTCAATGGCATCTGGTCACCAACAAATCAGATTGGTTTCAAAAGATTATGTTCTAAAAACCAACCGCAATTTTCAGGGCGCAATTTAACATAGTCCGGATCGGTTGCATGAAGCCACATAGAATAAACATAAATAGTACGCAAAATTTTTTGAGTTAAAGAAGACCGGCACGGTGGTATAACGTTGTAGTTGAAACTTTTTACTTTTTTTAAGAACTGTTCGTTGTCTCCTTTGGCGGTAATTTTTTTAAATTTCAAATAAATGAATACGTTTATAACAAAAGAAAAATAATGATTATTAATTTTAATTATTGAGAAATCTAAGTATTTATATTATTGTTTTTTTATTAATCTGCTATTTTCAAAACATTTTATATATAGTCTGCCATCCAAGGTCATTAATTTAAATTAAAAATTTTACTCATTTCATGATCGATGAAAAATTTTTCGAAGTCTTCTTCATACACCTATATATATACGTATAAATATTTTTTTTAACATTGACTTTTGAATAACACGTGAAGTGATAACCAACAAAATCTAGCGAGTATTTACTCAGTTGAATATTTCCATATTTAAAATTTCGTTCTTTACTTTAGTCACAATTTTTGACAATTCTTCTTGAAAATCAATTACAGATCCTTTCGAACCTCACAAAAAACACTTTTTATCTATTTTTTATATCAATTATTAATGCCTAGCACGTGATCAACGTTGTTACTCCAAAATAATTCTGGATAACAATAATAAGTATGGGATACAGCATGCGTAGTAGCTTATATTTGGGGATATAGCGCACAGCTGTCATAATATTATTATGTCCTCTTCTAATGCACGGACTTCGGCCGCTCGACTTTCTCTATCTCTATCGCTTGCTCCGATTCTCAAATTTCCAAGCCTGGCAATGATAATTAATGACAAAGTTTAGTATAGGCAATGCTATACCATCGCGTTTTTTTATAAAATTACATATATTTTGATATATAATTCACGCGGGAGAGTAGATTTGGCAACAGTATATCAACTTGTTTGTTCTGTGAGGTGTGTTTTTGGTGAAATTTGTCAAAAATAAGTGTATTCAAAATAAAAGTTGTTGCAAATCGACAAAATAAGATTAACCTGCATGCACCTGTAAGTTAAAAATCTCTTTCTTTGCGCTAATTATACCACTTTCAATAAAATTACAACTTTATTTACGGAATTTGACCTTGACCCAGGTGAATTAATTGATATTATAAAGACTTTTTACCGAATTTTGTAAGCCGCTGTTGTCAGATTTATTTAATTTACGAAGGCATATTCCTACAAGCCTTACTTTTATTGGGATTAAAAGTACAACTGATGGACTCCAATATGGAAGCAGCGGTGCAAAAAATTTCAGAAACATTATCAATACAGCTAAACAATTTCTCATCGGGATAAAAAATTGAAATAAAGTCATTAAAAGCCGAATTAACTTCTACTGTCAACAAGCTCCGAACAGATTTTGATAAAAAATTTCTAGAAACAATTGATAAACTTCAAAAAGTTGAAAAACAATTACAAATAGCCAAAAAAGAAAACGATGCACCCAAACGGAAAAATAATTTAGTTTTCAAAGGAATACCACAAACTGAAAAACACAATGGGGAGCTACTAGAGATTATTATGGACTTCTGCAGAAAGGAGATTAAAGTGAATTTGAATTGCAATGAAGTAAATTACGTACGTAGAATAGGTAGAAAAGAGAAGAAAAACCGGCCAATCTTATTGAGTTTTGTTTCGCTACAAAAAAAATATGAAGTTCTGAGAATCTGTACTAACTTAAAAGGAACCTCCTTTAGTGTTAATGAAGATCTCCCCAAAGAAGATTATATTAAGAAGATGGAGAACAGAAGGACTGCAAAGGACTTCAAGGCACAAGGAATGGATGTGCTTATTAGAAATAATCAAGTATATGTAAGCCAGCACAATGAGCCTCAGATCAGAGATCAAAGTCAATCGATAAATCAAGATTATTCCGCTCAGAGCAGATATGTTGAAGACTCGGATTCGGAAGGCGACGAATTCGTAAATCTAACACATACTTCATTGGCGTCAAATCCAAACCAAAAAAGAAGACGTTTAACAAAGAAAAAAGACACTAGTGTTGTTAAAAACTATGTTCTGAATCTAGCAAAAAATAACAAAGCCCCTGGCGATGATAACATCTCTAATGAACTTTTGAAAAATTTACCATGGATTGGATATACTACTTGAAAAATATATTGATTAAAATTATTTCTGAAGAGAGACTACCCCCTACTTGGTCAATAACTAAAATGATCCACTTTCATACAAAATGCCCATTAAGCGAGCCAAATTATGATCTCATCATAGCTCTGCTTTATCATAAAACAAAATTATTTACGCAGCTGATTAATGTAAGACTCACAAATTATACTGAAAATGCTGAAATACTCCCGGAATGCCAAGCAGGATTCCGTAAATTTCGCAGCTGCGATGACAACGTTTTTGTTCTACATACAATTATTAATAATTACCTACGCTTACCCTCAAGAAAATTCCTCTCATGTAGCAGACTTCAGTTCAATCAAAACCTTATACAATAACGTAGTTATACCCATGCATTCACATACGCAAGCAGTGTTTGGGCTCTTCGATACTTGGACCAAATTGAAAAAATCCAGAGCAATTTTTGGAAAAAAATATTATTTATACAAAAGCTTACAGCTGCACACATAAAACGAACAGAAGTTAATATTTGTAAATTAGGCTATTTTATTATAAAGCAAGCGCTGGAACTTTTGAGTAGAATAGCAAAGCATGAAAACACCAGGTGACACCTATGAAGTCCTTGTGCGTTTAATTAATTTATATGAAGCCGCTATTGTTAATATAAAGTAGGTATAATTGGATATACCAATTACAAACTTGTTTACGAAAATACTGCCAACTTGACTTATTTACTACCAATATAGATATAAATGATAAAGAACAAATCCTGACTAGATATTTGAACCTTAGTTATGAGGAAGATTTAAACAAAATTTTGCTTAGTACTTACCATCCACAATATAAATGTCTTTTAAGAGAATACTCACCATCTGTAACAACTAACTATCTCAATCACACACTTTGTACATATATGTAAATAATAACTCGTATTTGATCAAAACAAAATCAATTTGCACAATCTGTAATCAACAAACACCTGAATCCCTTGGTCACGTCATCCTGACTTGACCGATGTATAGTGGTTTACGAGGCTCGTTAGTAAAATTCGAGAGATATTCAGATGACCTTGACGCTTTATTGACTTCAAACGACGCTATGATAATGCAAAAGCTTCACAGGTTTATGAGCGAGGCAATGAAACTTACGAGCATTCATTATAAATGAATGACTGAGGGCACCTCAACCAGTCCGAAATTTTCTTTTCTGTTATGTTTTTATTAATTATTCTTACTCTTTATCTCATCACTCTGTCATGTACTTTAAGCATTAATAGATGTAACCTAATCTTCTCCTCTTGTTCATGTATCATTGTTATACTAGAGAACAATAAATTTATTTATTTATTTATTTATTTATATAATTCACGCGGTTAACACATCCATGCAGTTATCTATATTAACTTACCTGTTTATGCCCGCTTGCCAGGTATTGTAGTCAAGAAATTAGTAGGCAAGAGTACTGTCGGTTAGAATTAAACTCGGCTGGTTAACAGAACGTTGAAAAATTAAAAAAAAATCAAAAATTTAATTAATTAATTTGTAAATAGCCTAGTCAGGATTTTGATAGACTATTATTTATCTATTATTGAAACTTAATAAAAATTGCTGGGTATTTACTATTTCCATTGTTTAGAAGATACTGGGAATATTAACTAGACTTGTTTTTCTGAATAAATAACAATCAATTGAATTTACTGTTTGGACCCTTACTTTGTGGAATCTACTCATATTAATGTTATAAACGAAACAAACTGTTTCTAACTAATTCCACATTTAATGAAAAAATTATGAAAATTATGAAAGGATATTGATAATTATTTCGATATTGACATATCATCGTCAGAATGACAGAAGTTACATTTTATGTGCTACCTACTTGATGTTTAATATTTTGTCTAGACCAAATAGTATGTGACCTGTCTTGTGATTGACTTAATATACATGAATAGAAAAAAGAAGAAGATATGATTTTACAAATATTAAAGCTTAGGTATTATTAGCCAATTAATTTTTACCACTAAAGTGGTTATAAAATTGGTATTTTATTTTAAATAATTTGACTACCTTAAAGTGAAACTGAAAGACAAAATATTTTATTCCAAGTTTATGGACACACGAAGAAACAGAGACATCTGTATAAATTGAACAAAATGCTTCTGTATAAACAAAAACTGCTTTTCAAGTTCACCGTCTGAAAAAAACATAAAAATGTAAATTCCACAAGATTAATACATACTCCTGACATTTAAAATATTACAAGGCCGCTAAGAATTTATATTAAATTCAAATTATTTTAAAGAAAATCTCTAATAAGGCTTAACTATTCATTGGTGGAAAGCCATCTTTTTTTGTGGCTGTCATTTTTTCAACAAATACCAAGGTCCTCTATCAACATGTACTTTCTTCAATTAAACAATATTTGAGAGGTTTGCTGATTTATTTCAACAATCTATGAATTGTGGACACATTACTTAATTATGTTAAAGGTCCTGAACCTGTATTTGGAATATCAAAACTTGCAGCACGTGGTTGAAAATCTCGGTGGATTTACAACACAACAAAACATCAGACGTTCTAGAAGCCACATGCCCAAGCAGGAACAGAGTCAACTCCTCGTCAACAAATCTTCGTCACTGTCACTGTCACTGTCACTGTCACTGTCACTGTCACTGTCACTGTCACTGTCACTGTCACTGTCACTGTCACTGTCACTGTCACTGTCACTGTCACTGTCACTGTCACTGTCACTGTCACTGTCACTGTCACTGTCACTGTCACTGTCACTGTCACTGTCACTGTCACTGTCACTGTCACTGTCACTGTCACTGTCACTGTCACTGTCACTGTCACTGTCACTGTCACTGTCACTGTCACTGTCACTGTCACTGTCACTGTCACTGTCACTGTCACTGTCACTGTCACTGTCACTGTCACTGTCACTGTCACTGTCACTGTCACTGTCACTGTCACTGTCACTGTCACTGTCACTGTCACTGTCACTGTCACTGTCACTGTCACTGTCACTGTCACTGTCACTGTCACTGTCACTGTCACTGTCACTGTCACTGTCACTGTCACTGTCACTGTCACTGTCACTGTCACTGTCACTGTCACTGTCACTGTCACTGTCACTGTCACTGTCACTGTCACTGTCACTGTCACTGTCACTGTCACTGTCACTGTCACTGTCACTGTCACTGTCACTGTCACTGTCACTGTCACTGTCACTGTCACTGTCACTGTCACTGTCACTGTCACTGTCACTGTCACTGTCACTGTCACTGTCACTGTCACTGTCACTGTCACTGTCACTGTCACTGTCACTGTCACTGTCACTGTCACTGTCACTGTCACTGTCACTGTCACTGTCACTGTCACTGTCACTGTCACTGTCACTGTCACTGTCACTGTCACTGTCACTGTCACTGTCACTGTCACTGTCACTGTCACTGTCACTGTCACTGTCACTGTCACTGTCACTGTCACTGTCACTGTCACTGTCACTGTCACTGTCACTGTCACTGTCACTGTCACTGTCACTGTCACTGTCACTGTCACTGTCACTGTCACTGTCACTGTCACTGTCACTGTCACTGTCACTGTCACTGTCACTGTCACTGTCACTGTCACTGTCACTGTCACTGTCACTGTCACTGTCACTCCGCTATTGTTCTGTTCTGCGTGAAATGTTTTAATTCTGGAATATTCGACAGATTTCAGCTTGTAGACACTTGTTCTTATTTATAATCTATACGACATCTTAAACCGAAAACTTCAGAATAAATAAATCTCAACTGACAGTGAACAAAGTAAACAAACTATGTTTCCAAAGGCAACTTGATATTATTTTGTTTTTGTTAAAATTAAAGCCAATGAATTTTGTGCCAAAACTTTTAGGACATTCGTTATTGTGCACAGCTTGAATTTTATCCTATGTACTTAATATTGCCGATGAAAAAAATTCAAATAAATCACATTTAACTAAAAGATAGTCAGTTTACATGAGTGAATACTAAACATATATACTGGTATATCCTGTGTACATATAAAAACAATAAACATCTCTTAGGTAAACAGCAATATGTCAAACACTCATTAACTTCTTTAACGATGTTGTTTGCCAAAATCGTGTTCTATTTGGAAACATATGTTTCTGTTTTCATCTTAATATAAATCCATAAAAACAATTTAAAAACAACAGATCAGCCTCACAGTGAGAACGAAAATAACATCGAGTGCAGTGCGTTGTTTTTGTTCTAATTTTGAAATATCTATTTGTGCGAACAATACCGCATGCCACTGAGGAGTTTCTAAAAGGAATTTCTTTTTTAGTTTTACGAGGTTTGTGCGGAAAATTCTGACATTCCAAAAACAGTCTCTCATAATATACTACATCATATTCAAATTTACTTGAGATACAAGTTTTAGATTACTGCTTGGCAACATAGTTAAAAGACTCGAGAGATTGCGTTAAAAGGGAGCAAATTTGCTTTGTAAAAATGAAATTTCTCTTCTTGCAAAAGGTAACAACATTACTCCTCCTACAATACCAGTTGAAGACATTATTTTTAACTTAAAAGCTAGCTTTTACATATTACCACCTGACATATCAGTAAAGATATTAGAAGTGAAACGGCAAGAATCCTTCATAAAGCTGAACCTCCTAAAAGTAATATAACTAGAGGCGAAAAAAAGGCATTAAAAACCTTAAACGATGACAAAAATATTCCTGATAGTATTTACAGAATTCTACCAGAAGGTCCTTCTCAATCTGTTATTGCCAATGATCTAATGAAACGCTCTCCTCTAAATACGGATATACAAAAAAGACTTTGCAAGACAGAAGCTTCACCTAGAATCTATAGAGAGATAAGCTTTATTGTCATGAAAAATTTTACAATTTCATGGATAAAGCGACATCATTTAAAAATAGATAAAAATAAAAATAAAAATTCACAACAAAATATTTAAAAAAAAATACTGACTATACTATACTAATAATACAAAACATAATATAATATACAAATCTATATATCGTCACCCTAATTATCAAACCTCGTAACTCCAAAATCACAAAATTTACAGGAAACACAAAAAACATTCCAAAAAATTCAGATAAGTTGCGAGGTATTCTATAGGGGACGCGGATGTATATGGAGTTAAGAGGTTTTCTCTTCTTTCCATATTATTAAAATAAAGTAATGTGGAGTTAAATGGTTTTCTCCATCATAGGTAGTTTTTTTTTCTTTCACAGATGGCACCAAAATCTCATTTTTGACCAAAATTGGAGTTACGAGGTTTGATAATTAGGGTGACGATATATTATAAAAGAGAAAGGTTGTATGTATGTTCCTTATAGACTCCGAAACGGCTGGACCGATTTCAATGAAACTTTCAGACAATCTTCATTGGCCCAGCGAGTAATCCTGCAAAGTTTAGTGGTGATCAGAGCATTTTTTTTTGGAATTGTCGATTTGAAAATTGACATTTTCTTAATACTGACGAGAAATATATCAAATCAATTTTTCTGTCGTATGACATGCGTCACCGTCAAATTTCAACTTCGCCAACAACGATTAGTCCACTCGGGAACAACTGTGAATAACGAATTGCCGCAACGTGAAAATCACAACGAACAACGGGAACAACAGAATTTATAAATCCAGGTTTAACCAACAAATACAATGGAAACAACAAACTTTGAGTAATAAGGCAATCCAGTGAGACAGAATAAAGCCCGGCGAAGCGGGCTGGGTACGCTAGTTTAATATATTATAATACAATATTATTATATCGTACACCATACTAAATATTGAATTATGCCAAAGTAACTGAATGTAACCATAAATGTAAAGAATAGCTCTTTTTTGTAATTTGATGTTAGATTCGAAGAGGTGCAAAATACAAGACCCTGAGAAAGACAAAGCATAGCGAAGGTGCGATTCGAATAAAGAGTAGTAAGTTGTTAAAGCAGTAGAAGAATCAAGCTGTTTAGACACAGATTCAATGACAAAACAAGCAGAGGATTATTTTTTCGCTAAAGTGTCTACATGTACAGACCATTTAAGGGCACAGTCAATATGGAGACCAAGAAACAATCGAATTTGAAGATCTTATTAAGTCAAGTTTGAGAAGTTGCAAAACTCCTTTGTAAGATAAAACTAAAGTTTTCTCAGTGTTAAAACAAAGCCCGTTCGAGTCAGACCAGGACTTAATAGTAATGAGATCTTTGCCTATGGTAGAATGTGAAGTTGGTATATCTGAACTACTCCAGGTTACACTAGTCTCATCAGCAAATAAAGTGAAGTTACCATTAATTCGTAAGTCTGTGACATCGTTAATGGATACCAAAAAAAGAATTGAACCTTAAACTGAACCCTGGGGTATACCACTGCTAACTGGTAAATATTTCTAAACTTTACCATTTGTTCGCACCAGCTGTTTTCTACACTCAAGGTAAGATTCAAACCATTTTAAAAGAAATCCACGGATGCCATAATATTCTGGTTTATTTATCAAAATTTCATGATGAACACAATCGAAGGCATTCGCAAAATCACAAAAAACCGAAGCCGTAAAAAGTTTATTATTAAGTGAGGTATATACAGGGTAGCCAGACGAAAACAAAACAGAGCCATTATCAGGAACTGCGACAACGTTTTAAAAAAACCCAGAGACCCGTCGATTTTGAAATTCGGCCTAACACTTTTCAATCAATTACATTTTAATGTTTAAGTTATGTTTAGTTGTTTACTTACTTCTTAGTTAAATTAAATTTTCAAATTGATGACCACCCACGTCCGTACAATAATAAAGATTTTCTTCGAAACGTTCTCGCACATTCCGAAGAATTTCCGGAGTGATTCGATGGCACTCCTCGACAATTCTTTGACGCAAATTTTCTAAAGAGGCTGGTTGTGTTTTGTAGATTTTACTTTTGAGGAATCCCCACAAAACAAATCAAGGGGCGACAAACCTGATGACCGTGGATGCCATTCAATGCTACCTCTTCTCCCAATCCAGTACCGTGGAAAATGTTGGACTAAATACTGACGAACAATCAATGCATAATGCGGAGGAGCACCGTCATGTTGAAACATTAAATGATCTTCACTATACTGTTGGTCATTTTCAATAATATCGGTTAAGGTAGGGTCAATAGCATCTTCCAGTAATTGCAAATACATTTCGCTAGTCAAATTACCAGGTAAAAAATATGGACCCACTAGCCGGTCACCGAATATGCCAGCCCATACATTTAATTTTTGCGGTTGCTGTGCATGTGTTACGCCGAATTTGTGTAATTGCCGATATCGTGTATTGGGCACCTATTTTGCATATTACATGAAATAAGCAACTATGGCTTCTTCAATGATTTTCCTTGTCCTTCTCGATAAAAACTACAACTATAAAATCTCCTGGCGGTTAAAAGCAATGAACAATGTAATTCAGCTTGTCATGCTGGTTAAAACAGATCATTGATTAATTTATCGAGAAGGGCAAGGAAAATCATTGAAGAAGCTATAAATAATTGCCTATTATATGAAATAAGCAACTCTGCTGCGTATTTCGCGAATTCGGCAAAAATCTGCCCAAAACACGAAATCGGCAATTACACAAATTCGACGTAACATATGCACCGCCTGGAAAATTATTGGGTTTGAATCAGACCAGTAGCGGCAATTATGGCGATTTACAGTACCGTTAATAAAAAAGCTGCATTTATCGGAGAAACAGATATTAAAAAGAAACTGTGGATCATTCGCTGCTCGCTCACTCATTATTTCGCAAAATTGCAAACGGCAATCATAATCATCCTCATTAAGTTCCTGCATTAAATGTATTTTATACGGATGGAATTTGTTTTTCTTCAAAATGGTTTGAATACTAGTTCGATTCATCCCAGACTCAGATGCTAATTGCCTTGTACTTAACGTAGGATCTAGATGAACATGTCCCAAAACTGCAACTTCACTAGCTTCATTAACTACAGGCGGTCTATTTACTCGTTTTTATTAGATACATTTCCAGTCTCTTGAAATTTTTTCACTAATTCTAGAACATACTTCCTACTGACATGTTTATCTTGATATTTTTCATTAAATAACTGAGCCGTTACATTTGCACACTTATTCTTCATAAAATAAAGCATCCTCAATGGAATAAACCATGATATTTAATTTTCAAAAACACAAAACTTCGCTTCGATTACAAAAACAATGCAAAGCAAGAAAATCGACATTTAAAGCATTGACGTACTCAACGACTCATGTGTCATTTTAGCAAAAATGAAAAAAATTCTAATTTTAAAAACTCTTATTAAAAACTAAACAAGTGAATAATTTAAATTATTTTAAAATGTAATTTATTAAAAAGTATTAGACCGAATTTTGAAATTTGAAGACTGTTGTAAAGAGAATTAAAAGGGCTTTAAAATGCTACCTTACTCGACCCCTAATGTCATTTAAATATTTTTCACCCCGCTAGGGGGTGAAAGTAGCGAAGTCAGAAATACCGGAAAAAAGTGTCCCCCTTTGATCAAAAATCGACGGGTATCTGCGTTTTTTTTAAACGTTGACGCAGTTTCTGATAATGTCTCTGTTTCGTTTTCGTCCGGCCATCCTGTATTTCACTGAGAACAGAGAACATTGCGTCATTAGTACATTTATTAGGTAGGAAACCAAAGTGTTGAAATTTAAAGATTTTATGTTTGAAAAGAAAGGGCAATAGACGGTTTTTCATTATTCTTTCGATTATCATCGATAAGATACGATAAGAGACGATAGTTACTAGTATTATTTTTTTCGCCACCCTTGTGCAGGGGAACAATTATAGCTGTTTTAAGACAGTTAAGGAAGACACCTTTTTCAAAAGATTCATTGATTAGAGAACATAGAACGTTAATCACCACATCTGGGATATTTAAAAATAACTTAGCTGATAATCCATCAAGGAAGTTTTGTTTTGAATGCTAAGTATGGTTTGCACTTACTCAAATTTAACTTCAGGTCTAAGGAAGAAACTATCAGTGATTCTTTTAGAAGGAACGAGCAAATAAAGAGCATCACGACTTGGAGATAAAAACCAAATACGCCACTAAGTCCCATTGTTGGCGCAATTGACTCGCCCTCTGAGACATGCTACAACCATATTTAAGACTTTCTAATTCATATAAAGAATTCAAAAAATGATATGATGGTGAGCTGTCGCTGTTCACTAATGTCCCTGTAGAAAATGCATACTCACACGTCAATGAATTATTTACTGGAGACATCTCTTCTTTATTCCATTTTGCCCTTACTATGACAACTTTTCAATGGAATAATGAAATTTATGAACAAAAAGACGAAGTAACAATGCTCTACTGCTGCTGCTATTGCTCTACAGACTGCCTCCAAATCTCCAACTCATAAAAACCGATATATTGACGACATCAGAACTAGATATTTGTCTTCAACTAATTAACCTAAAGATACAACTTACTATAAAAAAGAGGTAAACAAACAGCTAGCATTTTTAGATGTATTGGTGGTTAGATAATATAATTCAAAAGTAGGTCATAGGGCAACACATACAGGCAGATACAGCACTTATACTATACTATCGTATATGTTGTGGGTCAAACCCTAATAGACCATGCTCTGTGAACCCAAAATACATTATTGGTCAGTCATTTCTGTCAAGAAATTGTCTAAAATCAAAGGATATACTGTAATCACCAATCACTTTTCCAATTCCTAAACTCTTATTGATTGAAGAAAACAATTTAATAAAAAAACATACATGTTTGAACATATTGAGCATTTATCTAGTTTCCTAATTACTAGGTACTCATTAAGTAAAATGATGGAAAAGTATCATAATAGTAATGTGTATTGATTTTAATTTTGGTCAATATTTTTTTATTTTTAATACGCCCCTGCTAAAACTCCTCTCAGGTCGTGGCTCAAAATGTACCTGTTATTTTAATAAAATTGTCCAGAACATTTTTTTAAACTGAATTATATTTGTACTTACAATGAAAATTACTTTACATGATCTTGGACATCTTGGTATGGAAACTATCTACTCAATTGTGTATGAAGAATTATTATTGTTTTGCAATTGTCATTATCAATATATTATATTATAATATTCCTTCTACAATTGTTTTATTTTTAAATTTAAAATCTTTAAAATGTCCAAAATATTATCAGGTTCCTATCAATGTCTAAGTCCACACTATTGTAATTTAATTTGTATTCCGGATTTAGATAACTCTGAAATTTTTCCTAATTTGAATAAATTGAAAGTTACTTCACTGACTGACTTTTATAATAATTTTAAAAAATTCCTCCTATTTATTTATCTCGCAACGCCCCTCAATAATTTTTTTCTACAATCATTAATAAAAGCAACGTTTTTTTAATCGATTTTCGTACATAAAATATGTATTTGTTGAACAGTTTAAAAAAGTGACTTTAAAACTATAATTTCAGAACACAAACGCAGCTATGACAACAGCAAATTAGATTCCAACTATTCAAATCATCTATTAACAAACCAACACACTTTCGACTCAAATTTTGAAATTTTGCATGTAGAACCCAAATCCTTTAAATTAAAGCTTTTAGAAGCCCTCGAGATTAACAAAAACAAATATTCAGGTAATCTGCTTAACGACCAAATAGATTTCAATCATTCCCCCTTATTAAACCTTTTTACCTAGAATATGTGATGGTTGTGAATAAATTTTCCAGGTACTCTTTTCCAATACCTTTGTAACATTCTTAGAATTCCGTATTTAGACACTTTTTGAACTTATCCCTATTTAAATATATTATAATACTTTTGTCAATATCTTAGAATTACGTAGTTAGGAACTATATAAATTAAAAGTTTTCATTGTATCTTCACTAGTTTGAAAAAGCTACTGTGTAGCGAAACGCGTCACTAACTGAATTTGAACGTTAGTTCAAAATAAAATGATGATTTAAACAAATTAAATTGTTTTATTTCATCATTTGAAACAGTGACATTAGAGTGAGATAAAGAGACATTGGGGTGAGATAAAGTAGTTTTTTTAACGCTAATTTTAAATATAGTGTATGCAACATATGCATAAAGTGTCTTTTTTTCACTCATGGCACTGACGCATTCGCCTGCGGCTCACGCGTCAACTTTTCCACTCGTGAAAAAAGCACCACTTTATGCTCTTGTTGCATAAAGTGAACAGTTCATTCATTCATTCATTCATTCATTCATCAAGGGTCACTCCCAGATATTTGACTTCCTTGGATATTTCTAGTTCTTCTCCGAACAACAGTACTGTACCCTGCGGGAGAACTCTTTTATTCGTAAAAGCTAGTTTTTTTTTGGATCAACTGAAAGGTCCTCTGTAAGGCATCATTCCTCCACAATTCGCAGTGCTTCCTGTAGAACATTCAAAACCACCTCCGGGAATTTCCCATTGGTGACAATCACTAAGTCGTCCGCAAATCCCTGCGTCCATATCCCTTGATCATTCAACCTACAGATCAAGTCATCCACATCTAGGCTCCACAAAAGTGGTGAAAGTACTCCACCTTGAGGATATCCTTTAGTTGTCCTAACGGTGTATGTTTTATCATGCATATGTGCTGTTATTCTCCAATGCTCAAGCATGGATCCTATCCATTTGCTCGTGGTACCGTTAATCCCTCTGTTTTTAAGGGATCTGTTAATTGGTGACATCGATGTGTTGTCAAAAGCACCTTCGATGTCTATAAATGCTGCAAGGGCTACTTCCTTATGATTCAGGCTCATTTCGAGACCTGAGACCAAATTATGCAGGGCAGCTTCACTTGATTTCCCTGCTTGATAAGTCCATTGTAGTCTATGTAGATGGATGCTCTTAAGCGCTCCTTCTTGTAAATACATTTGTATGACTTTTTCCATGGTTTTCACCATGAATGATGTCAGACTGATTGGTCGGTAGGATTTAGCCTGGGTGTACGTTTCTTTTCCTGGTTTAGAAATAAACACCACCTTTGACTCTCTCCATGCAATTGGAATATACCCTAGAGCATGGCTGCTTCAAAGCATCACAACCAAAGGACCCATTATGATGTCTAGTCCCTCTTGCAGAAGCTTGGGGAGTATGCCACCTGGTCCTGGAGTTTTGTAGGGGTCAAATGCGTTTACAGCCCATCCGGTAAGATGGGGACTGAATATCTTATTCATGAGGTTGATGGTACAGGTTCTCGATCAGTCCCTGTTTCCTCCTCGGTCGAGTTTTCCAGGGTTTTAAAACTGTCCCGCTGGAATAGATAGTACGGTCTCCATTGAGCCCTCACCAGTCCTTTCATGGACTCCTCGTCAATCCGGAGACTCACATGCAGTCCCCTGTCGGATGACTTGGAGCCGAGGATCATCCAGCGATCAACCTTCAGCACTGGATTCTGTTTCTCGAGCCTCCTCAACCCCACTTTCAGATCCTCTTTCTTAGTCTCAGGAAGTAGGGCGACGACTGCTCACTCTCACTCCTGATGAGCTGAATGAAGGACTCCTCATTGTCACAGATTAGCCCGTAGTAGCCGTACATGTATCGACTGGCTTCAAACCTAGGCGGCTTTTGCACCTCGTCGATCATGCCAGTTAGGTTCTCCTTGATAGACCCCACCTGATCTTCAGAGACTAGTGTCTCTGGGAAATTTTTTGAGACCACAGCTGCCTTGATCCCTTTGAGGGCCATGCTGTATTTAATACCGGTACCAGTGGTACGTTTGGCCCTCTTATCTTTCTTTTCCTCGGGAGAGCTCCTGGCTGACACCGTTCGCTTAACGCCCTTTGTCTGCTGGTTTACACCCTGTTATGATGTTGAGGGAGTCGGCAGCACCACATTTTTGGTGTCAATACCTCGTTCCCTAATTTTTTTCAGCTGGGTACTTGAAAGTTTCCCGAACGAAGCTTTTCTTGCCACAGGATTCGCTATAACGTCTCCTGGTGGCGTGGTTTGCTCTTGGGCTCCAGAAGTATATGGCTGCGTTGGAGACACTTCTGTCTCCATTGTTGCCGGATCTTCCAAATCCCTTTTACTAGGAGTCTCTATAGGCTCCGTAATAGGTTTTTGTTTCTCTTGGTCCATATTTGTTCCCACGAGTGTAGGAGAAAGGAGGTCAGTACGTGCAGAGCTCCTTAAACAGGTACAAGGCTAAACGCAATGGGGTGCGCCAGGTGCCCCTAGGCTAGTGGTCTCGTGGCCGAATAACCCACGGCCATCCATCCCTTCAGCGACCACTTAAAGTTAGGATTTGGGAGGTTATTATAGTGGTCCTCATCCACACAGGCCAGGAAATCAAGCCAAGCCTCCCGATCCACATAGTTCGGCATGCCCCTCACAGGCCTTACCCTAGTAAGGGAGTAGTTGCTCTGCTATGTAGTTTGCGGTATGCGTCACGAGCTTGTCAGCGATTGAGTATTCGGTTGGTAATGTTGGGCGTTTTTAGCCCTCATCCTTCCTTATTCACCAATAGACCCGTACTTTCATTTGCATGACGTCCCTGGCCGCCCCTATCCGCAACCTGGGGACGCTGTCTGAACAGTTTGTAACTAGGGAAGGCTTAAGACAAGGAGAAGTACTAAGCAACTTTATTCATTATAATACTAGACGATGCAATGAAGGAAGTCAAAACAAAATCCAAGAAACTGCTGGTGGGCTACAGAAATCTGGAACCAACCTACATAACTGAATGTGCCTTCGCAGACGATTTAATGGTATGTGCCAAGAATCAAAAGTATCTGCAAAATAATTTATAACTATAGTATGAAGCGCTAAAGAAAAACAACCTGAAAATAAATGTGAATAAAACAAAAATAATGGCGATCGGTAAAAGCGAAATTCAAACAAAACGAAGCGGAAATTAACAACAGGATACAAAGCGCAACCAATGTATACTATTCATTGAGTAACACGCTCGTAAGGAAGGAAGAAATGTCGACGAGGACCAAACTAATCGTTTACAAAAAAATATTCAAGCCGATTCTGATCTATGGTTGTGAAAGTTGAGTAATCTCAGAACAACGAAAAAGCAAAATACAAGCCATTGAAATCAAATTTCTACGAGGCACAAAGGGCATCTCAGAAAAAGATAAGAGTGAGAAATTATGAAGTTAGAAAGGAATTAGAGGTCGAGAAGATCATAGACAGTATAGAACGTCAACAATTAAAGTGGTTTGGACATATGGTAAGAATGGACAACTCGAGACAAATTAAGACGATATGGCAAACCAAATCAATAAATAGAAGATTTAGAGGTAGGTCTAGAAGAAAATGGGATAATGTAATAGTTGGTATCGTGGAAAAAAATAACAAGAAATGGAAGGAAGGGAAAAAGCTCGCACAAAATAGGAGAAACTGCACAATTTGTGTATAAAATAGACTGAACTATTTATGTACAAACCCTATTATGTATCAAGAACACCTTCGGGTCTATTAAGGCTTATTATTATTAATATAAATGCAAAATGAAAGGAAAAATTGGTGATTTATAGTTAAAGATTGTTGAAATGTAATTCAAATTATTAACCAAAATCGTTAGTTGAGTAATACGTGTTACTATAGAATTGTTATTATACTTTAATTCGTTACTTAGGCGTAACCGAATTTATAAATTGTTACTTAATTTCAAACGAAAGTAGGTAATGGTTAGTTAGGTTAGCGTAAAATTGTATTAAAAAATATGATTGTGGAATCATTTCTTGCAAACTTTTACTTTCCAAAAAAATTGTTTAAAGAAGAAATATTTTATCATGTAATCCAAGTTAAAAAAAGTACGATATTATTCTATTGGAAAACAATTCATAGCTTATTTAAAAGGATTGTCAATTGTTTCAAACAAAACAAAACAACAGGAATTCTGATTTTTAAAAAGTGGGAGGGGGAATTGCCAATGTCATCGGCATATTCTAGGCAAGATATTCCAAGGTCGGTCAAACCATACAGGTCGTCTAATGTCAGACTTCTCTTTACTTGTCCTCGTTTCTGCTTCTCAGGTAGTGAGCAGCTCCAACATTCACTAGGATGTCGCGCTGCCCTATACGGAATGTTATCAAAAACTCTCCCTGTCCAAAAGCGCGCATACTACAGTTTCTTGGTTTTCTAAAGCACTTCGGATATCCTCCGTCAACTGTACCAGTGCCGTATCCGTAGATATGCTTGCCCGGTGAGCTTACTGATGCGGGTGAAGAAGTATCCCTAGGAATACTGTTCTAATATAATTATCAATGTTTTCCATATTTTTAGGTATAAACGATGTTCGGCTAATTGGTCTGAAGGATTTTTGGTTTGTTGTGTCCCTTTTTCCAGCTTTTGGAATAAAGATTACTACTATCCCTCTCCATACTTCTGGTATGTAGCCCAACTCTGAGCTGCTTAGATTAATTCTAGACAAACGTGGTAGAATTTTGTCTTGCCGTTGTTGAAGCTAAAGGGTAGAAATATTGTTGCGAAGTCACAACTCAAAGCCGGCCCTGTCTCTTGACTATAAATTTTGGCGAATGCGCTCCTTTCGATAACATTCTGGAAGACGCTTTGTTTACGCATAGGACGAGCGCAGAAAATACAAGAACTTTCCAGAATTGATCGAGACTATATATACGCGGGTTTTTGAGTGAGTTGACAATTAGTGAAACAAAGACAAAGAGCTAGTTCACAGACAGATTACAGAAGTTCTTAGTAATCGGACAGTGAATGGAATAGTGAAGCAATATTCAAGTAGTGAAAATAAATTAGAACATATTATACCGAGTGTAAATAAATTAGTAGACATTAAGTAAAGTGTGTATATAAATTAAGTTTAATGAATAAATCAATAGTAATTAGCCATAGTGTGTATAATTTTATCCCACCGGTAAAAACTATTTAAATGAATAATAAAAACACTACAATATGTTCATAGCTCATTTTAGCATTTCGTTGCTACATATGTGCCTAGCTATTATAGTTTCTCTTGAAGGTCTGCTGTGACATACATGCATAATCATATTTCACACATAGTTTTCAATTATAAGGTACATAATACTATGACAAAAGTTATCAGAATTCTGTTTGGTTCTGTTGTTAGAGTTTTCTTAATATCTAGTTCTTCCTTCGTTTTCGATAATTTCATTCATACCACAGTAAGCTTAATTATATTTATGTAAATTCGTTAATGCATTGTTGCAATTGAAATGTAATAACTATGTGAATAAAAATATTTTGATTTCCTATTAAAGTTGCAACTCATAACAAATTATCACCGGGATAAGCAAATCATCTTTTTTAATCAACAAAAAATTAATTGCGATATATTTGTAAAAAATAATTGCAATTAGGTGATCGGTTGACCAATATAGAAATCAAGAATATAGAAAATTTAGTTTCTGTAACAAATATTGAAATATTAGATGTTTCATTATTGCTTCACATGAACCAAGTTTTTCTGTCTCTTTCTGGCACTCGGGGGTTAATTCGCTAGTGCGAAGTACGTTTGCTATAGTAAAGTTGTTATTCAAAAGAGACAATCCAAACTAAAACGAAAGGAATCAAACAAAGAAAGCATGTCAGGGTGAATGCGTTAGAAGTCAGGGCTCTTATGACAAACGAAGATATCAGGACTGCGAAGCTATCTGGAAACTATGAAGTAAAACTTGGCAAACTGTTAAAGCATGGGGGCCGTCAAAACCTACGAAGGTGGAGAAAAAAACACCTGCCATGAACAAAGGCTACAAGAGACCATGATCAGATGGTAACACACCACTCGTAAGCGAACGCGAAGGGAATGGGCAAAAATCGAGGACTTTTACTCAGAGCTGCAGTAATACACACCAACTTTCCGGAAGCGAAAATAGATACGAGCAAACTTGAAGCAGTCCATGAATCCGACATAACTGTAACTGAGTTGGGAATTTTGGAACCGTTGGCGATATTCGACACTGGACACTGCTTACACGACCAATACACCAACCCTAATACTTTAGACTATCTCACGCGCGTTTTCTTCTTCAGAGACTGAAGTTTACCTTCAGATACATACCTATGATTCAATCACAAAAGAACGACTTCAGGACCCCTTCCTGGAAAGCACTCATAGACTGGGAGTTTTGGAATACAATTGTGCGAACAAGTGAGAAATGGTTATGCTGCACCCAAACCACACGCTGGTACGGTATTTGTACTAAAAAGAAAGGAAGAAAAAGACAGAGCTCTGGATAGGCCTTTTAGGAGTGTACCAGTCCAAAATGTCTCTCGGGAAATTCAACTGAAAGAGATCATGTAAACTGTTAAGCCTTGGCAAAAACCAACTGAGAATCCTCAGTGGTTTTCTCACTGTGCATTCATTCAATTAGGAAAGTTCGTTAACTTTTATAATTTGTATAATTTTCTTAGGTTGGGGCAATTTTCTAGGATCTTAGTGGCAACATTAATAAGAAATTTTCCTAAAGTGGATCTGTACCTACATTAACACCTGAGTTGTCCGTCTAAGCGATTGCGCTAGTCGTGAAATTGCTGGCTTTGAAGTCGAATAGGCATGAAACAGATACTTCTTTGAAAAACTTCAATCAATAGGGTGTGGACATATTTCTGATAATGCGTACTAGTGGTTATATTTAAATACCGATCAAAATTATTTTTAATAAGTACACAAAACAAGTTTAAAACGTTTTTTATAATTGCAAAACACCAAAACAGTTAGATCAGCACACATATCCATTGAGGACATCGTTATTGAAGCCATTTTAGACATCAAAACAGACTATATGGCCACTAGTTCTCCACGGCCCTGAATATGAGGTAGTTGGCAAGACCCAAGCAGATTGACGTTTCCCCGAGGTGAGACCTGAAAAACAGACGGGTCAAAGACTGGGGAAGGAAAAGGAGCAGAGGTTGTATAGAATAATGAGAAACACATGTTCCTCCTCACTAGGAAAACATATTTCTGTATTTCAGGCGGAGATTTATGCTATCCTACAATGTGCCAGAATTAACAAAAATAATACAATAATACTCATGGGTTAAACATTTTAACTGACAGCCAGGCAGCCCTTGCGGCTTTAAATAGTCGCAAGGTAACATTCAGACTGGAAGAAGAATGCCATAAAGAACTAAAGGACCTGGCAAACTGCAATAAAATAAGATTAGTGTGGGTGCCGGGACATAACGATATTTATGGAAATAAATAACATGATGAAAGAGGTCCAGCAACGATATATGTTAGACCAGAACCAGTCCTTGGGAACCAGTCCAACCAGTCCAAAGGAAGTGGTCCGAGAACAAATTCAAAAATGGGTACGAAGCCAACGTGGACTACAGAGTAGGAACACTCCAAAGCACGTACACAATAAGATTCTTATAGGTGATACAAACGTTAAACGGGCCAAAGAACTACTAAATAAAGGTAGGAATCAGCTAAGAACCATTACAGGCTATCTAACGGGTCATGCCCCGGTAAAAGACAAAGTGCATAAAATGCGGGGGTCTCAGCTGCAGACTTTGTGGCATGGAGATCGAGTCTCCGTAACCCTTATCTTATCTGACTGTGAGGCACTGGACTCAAAGAGATAAATAATTTTCGGAGAGGCCGATGATCCACCTGACACATATGGCACGCATCCAGAGGACCTATATCATCTACTCAAAGGTACGGGGATAACTGGGATGGTGGACTAAATGTGGGAGTAGTATAATAAGCCAACAGACTGCAGTGCTCCTGGTATATGGACGGTTTCCAAAAAAGGGAAAAAAATTAACAATAAAAATTAATTATGATCCAATGATAATTTTCATTGTTTGTTATGCTAGCGATTGCAGTTAACGAAAATTATGTTGCCTCATTGGCCTTGCAGATTTCTCTATACAATCTCGCCTTTTTATTAAACGAGCCTGTTAAGGCGCGAATCGACTTTGCGAAGCTGCCTCACGAGGCAGCCTCAGCATGATCTTGCTTCGGCGAATATAGACAACAAAGTCTTCTTCAAGGTCTTCTTCTTACACGAGCTTACAGTACCTCTTTAGAGTTTCCAAGCAATTATTGACACCCTGGAGGATTATGTTAAGGTATGTTGGTACAAAGTATTGTTTTATTTATTAATATATTTAGCTCAAAATTCTTATATCGCGATCTATAGAGTAGGCAACGATTTGTGGAGCCTGTGATAGAGTTGGTGAAGTTACTGTACTAGATGGTCTTGACCTTGACAATGGATGTCCAAGAGTAGATTCATGCCGCAAAAGTAATGTCCGGTATAATGGCATGGTGATTGATATCTGCCCACATCAACTTCAAGAATACATTGTTTACTGCTTGCTTCACGTACGCCAGTGTTTGTGGGTCGTACTTTCTCAGTTCATTGGATATGTGTTGACCAAATGATATATACTGATTTATGGCTAAATTGTCGATGCTTTTTCTCAACAGTCATCAACAACCAACAAGTTTAATAATGTGTTACTTTAACTCGGTAATTTCGTAAGTTCAAGTCAATTTGATGGAACTTCCATAACGATGCCAAAAAAATAAACTTATACTCTGTAAAATTTGATTACTTGAGTTAGTTCATTTTTGTGAACGTATTAGCCAACATATGGGAACATGAGTCAATACCAGAAGCATGGGAAACTGCAATAGTAGTACCAATTTACAAAAAAGGAAAAAAGGCGAATGTGGAAAATGTAAAGGGATTGCATTACTGGACACAGCTTATTGTATAGAGATTAGGCTGAAGCAACGTGGAGAAAATCTGTTTGGAGACTACCAAGGTGGTTTCAGAGTAGGAAGATCAGTGACAGACCATATATCCACTCTTAAGCAAGCACAAAGAATAGGATACGAATACGACATACCAATATATACAATTTTTATTAACTTTCAAAAGGCATATGACACTGTTAATAGAAACCATCTATACAAGATTATGAACAACATACCAAAAAAACTGATGAATATCACTAGAATGACTAAATTTAACCAAAAGTTATTGAACAGTTTTGAGAAAAATGCGGGACTAATACAAGGAGATCCTCTATGAACTACGTTGTTCAATATAATACTAGAATGGATAGTGCAAAGAAGTGGAATAAACAGCTCAGGGACACTGAAAACAAATACGTCACAATTGCTGCCCAACACAGACGATGTAATAATGTTATCATAATCAGAAAAAGCACTGAAAAGAGCATGCAAAGCTTTCGTAGAGACGGCAGAGATAGCGAACTTGAGAGTTAATGCAGAGTCAAAGTTTTTGAAAATGACAACCCCGTAAAGAAGAGAAACGAAGAGATATTTTTAGTAGAATTGAACGGTCAGAGATCAATGGAAGTCCAAAGCTACATCTATCTAGGTACAGTTAAAAGAAGGATGGCGATGAAGAGATGTACATAGAAACAATACTAACAAAAGGAAGAAAACAGGCAAGAGCATTAAATAAAATAATAATTTCAAAGAAAGTATCTAGAAAGACCAAGCTACATCCTACATACAAAACAGTTATTAGACCAACGGCACTATACGGAAGTGAAACATGGATATTTAACAAAGAGGAGGAAAATAAAGTGAACATATGGGATAGGGAAATACTCAGAATGATATTAGAAGGAAAAAAGAAAAAGGGGTATGGAACAGAACAACAAACCAAGAAATAAGAGATATTTTTGGAGAACAAGAAATGAGCAGTGTAATAAGAGCAAAAAGACTTGAATGGCTAGGGCATACACAGCGGATTCCAGACGCCAAAGTGACATTATAGATATAGACATAGAAGGAACGCGAAATCGAGAAAGACCAAAAGAAGGTGGTATAATGAAGCCATTGAAGACCTAAAAGAGGGAGGAGGAAGGCGAAATCAATAGACAGGAAACAATGGGAAAAAATCATCACAAAGCTGTGGGCCTAAAAGGCCTGTATGTAGCAGTATATATTCAGTATATACAATATATACAAATATACAGTATATATTCATTAGTGCGATAAAGTCCAATATCTTGTAAATTCTCGAAGATATTCGAATGAAAATTTCACCAATTTTAAAATATGAGCCTTTAGGTTGGCTACAACCGTTCGAAATATTTTTCGAATATCTTTGAAGATTTGCAAGATATTGGACTTTATCGCACTAATGAATCACCCTGTATATTAGCCAAGTTTAGTTAGATTGACATAATTAACCATTTGATTCTTGTCAGGTTTTAGTATATAGGTAGTGGTTGAAATCTCAATATATAAGAAAAATTTGGAGAAATATGATCCAAATATGGGCGATTCACTGAAAATAATTGTCCTGGAAAAAAACAAAATGTTTCGGAGAAATTAACAAAAATATTCTACGAAGTTATTTGAGATTTTTCAATTTTATGTCAACAACTTCATACACCATAATTAAACGTGAAACATACTTATACTCGTATAACTAATTATTGGTGCCTGTTATTATCAGCAAGTTGTTTCTAGTAACGTAAAATCGTATATAATTCGTGCTTATCTAGTGAATTATATTTTTCTTGAGATTTTCCTGGTTAACGGTTACTTAAATTACTCAAAAAATTTTAACATTGGTAAAATGTATTGTAATGGTAAACAAACCAAGATTTTTACTATATTTCATTATATTAGCATTTTATTTACGACAATTATTTAATAGTGGAATTTTTATAAATTGACAGATATATAGATTTATTTAACTAGATTACATATTTTACAATGTTTGTAGCAAGTCAAAGGTACAAAATGTATTACATATGAAATTACTTAAAACTACACACATAATAAAGATAAAAACAATATAAATATACTTTAAAAACAAGAAGGTTTTGTTGTTACTTGGCGTAAATTGAAATTATAATATGAAGAAACAAAATAAAATGGAGGGGGAATGTCCAATTCTGACAGTTTTCAATTTATCTACTCGTTGATAGGTGAAAACAAAATCGAAGTAAGCTTCGTTCCAACTGGCGTTAGACCCGTTTTTGGTATCGTTCGCGCAAGTGCTGTATTTCTTTCACGTTCCAACTGGTCCTTGGGACTGCTTGGGACGGTATACAAACTGTACCTTCTGAAAGGGGTGATAAAGTTTATGTGTCCATCCCAAATTTGAGTTTGCACACTATACAGTACTCGAAACGATTCCAGTACGGTTCATAAATGCCAGTTGGAACAAACCTATAGTATATTACTAGAAAACCATGGCACTGTTCTTTAGCCTTGGACGATATGCGACTGTGTTTCAAGCAGAGACGATTGCCGCAGAACCTTTTCGATTGATCCAAAGTTGATTGGAACTTATTTTAGACGAATCGCTATTGCTATTGGGTGACGACGAATTGTCCGCTACGGCATCGCTGGCGCTCGATTCTAAGGATTTTGATTTGTTAGAGGACGTTTTGTTTTTCGGATTCGGAACGCTAAGCCTGTATTGATGAAAACATCAGAAGAGGATATACCGGACAAAAAATTAAAATATTCACTGACAGCTAGGCTGTGCTTAAAGCTATCAGTAATTCAACAACTAGATCTAAACTGGTAAAAAACTGCAAAGAATCCCTTAACAGGCTGGCAAGTGCCTCTAATATGGGTGTTTTTGCGAGAACTTACAAGTACTTAGACGGAAGCACTTTGGAGAGGAATTAATTCAACCATAACAACTACTGAAATCCCTTCAGTCAAGCTAGTGGCTTATATAAAAGACACGAAGCTCCTGGAATGGAAGTAGATAACATGGGAAATGGTAGAAAGATTCAGTTCAAGTGCCTGCGATGTTGAGCACTACCAAAACGAATGAATGAATGAACAGTATCCTGCATTGTGGAACATTGCTGAAAAATACCTTATCGCTTTTTCATCACCTCACCTAGTCGAAAAAGGCTTCAGTGTGGTTACAAAAATTTTGACAAAACAAAGAAACCCTTTAAAAATCATTGAACCCGTAGATTTAATGCTGCAACTCACCAATATTAAACCAGATTTAGCTAAATTGGAAGAAAGTCACCAGGTTCATCCATCACACTGAAATTTTTATCATTATTTTGCGATTTTAATGTCTCAAAAAATAATTACCTGCTCAAGAATTTTTACGTATTTTTGTGTTAATAGTTATTATTCACACATGTTATTTACTGAATTTTATGTCTATTTATTTTGTTAAATTTTGATGACAAAATGATGTCAAGTTTACTCAGTTAACCAACCGCAAAATTTTTAAGTTGGTAAGTATTTTGTATCAATATTAAAACAAAACTATAGGTGTAGGATTATTAAAGTAATTTGGCTATGGGCTCTGATGTATCAGTTCATTTTGGAAAAGGGGTCTCTGGACCAAAATAGTTTGGGGATCCCTGATGATCTCTAGAATACGAAAATTTATTTTTAAAGTTAGAAATTAAAATGGATCAAACGCATTGATATGTAAAACTAACGAGGTTTGCATACTGCAAAAATATTGTATATGTTACAATTGTTAATATTTCAGTTGTTATAGTTTATAGATAATTATTCATATTTTTAGAAAGGGTAAGTAATACTTACTAAGTATCCGCGTATAGTTACCCCAATTAGTAAATATATTCAATAGTGATAACAGAGTTGTATATTAATTTGGCCTATTATCTAACTAAGTTATAAACATGAAAATTGGTTATTCGCCATGTATATCAACCAATATCAATAAGTACATATTCAATTCTACTGTTTAAAGATACGTTACAAAATTTTCTTTTCAGCTCAAACCAATAAAATACAATCTTTTCGTGAAGGCTGAGTGTATTATAGAATATGATTTAGCAGCCAAGTAATGCATAATCCCTTTCCTCCCCTGCGTATACTTTTAATTTCAGTTAATTGCTCAGTCACACGTCTACCGATTTTTAAAAATTTTGCACTGAAGAATAGGTGAAGGTCGGTTCTTTCAAACTTCAAAAAAATATACTGGGTGTTCCATTAACAAAAGTCAACAAAAAAATTGTCAAACGTAAGTAAAACGAATAAAAAAAACTTAACTTTTTTAAACAAAACTTGTGCTGGAATTAAACATTTTAATGAAAACCTCATGTTTCTATCTCAACCCGTTTAGAAGTTATGGGCTGTTAAAATGAGGGAAAATAAAGATGGACACCCTGTATTTAAGCCTTTGCTGGCGTTGAGTTGAGGATTAAATTTTTTGTGTGCATATTTTACATATCTATCATATCTCCTTCATATCTTAGTTTTTTTCGTAGTTTTCTACACTGAACATACACTCACTAGACTGGTTCGCCAATGGTTCCAAAAAATTAGTAGTTTTCTAGATAATAAATTAATTATTATAGGTAGTTTTAACCAGAAAACCGAGTTTTGATTAAACATAAACATAAACATATCCAATTGAGCTCACCGGAAACGTAAATAAACCACGTATTATAATAATTATAAATATGCATATTCCCTACATTTAATGAAATTCGAAGTCATACAGTGTGAAGGTTACTCATAATTATTGTTATTCGAATGAATCTCTTCAAACACTGAAATTATAAATAATTAAATTTTATATTTGCCATTTTTATAAAGTGTAGCAAATCCTTCACTTGGCAAGGAATTTTAAACGGGCCATTTGAATAATAGTATGTATTTTTCACCTCCTGCGTTTAAAATAATAATAATTATTTAACAATATTAAACCACATTTATATATTCTGTGATAAATCTAGAGATACCATTTATTAAAATTTCTCCTTTCCAGTACCCGGTACTCTCTGAACTTCGCAGATTGTGATTTTTTTCCAATTTTATAATTTAGGATATGTTATGAGAAATTAAAATATAAGACAATAAAACAAGGACCATCCCTAATACGAGTTTGCGCACTATACAGTACGCGATATGATTCCAAAACGGTTCCTACATGCCGGTTGGAACAAACCTAATGTTGGGGAATGAGG
Source organism: Lochmaea crataegi (assembly GCA_947563755.1). Classification (NCBI taxonomy): domain Eukaryota; kingdom Metazoa; phylum Arthropoda; class Insecta; order Coleoptera; family Chrysomelidae; genus Lochmaea; species Lochmaea crataegi. Next base: position 21,622,287 of record OX387426.1, read on the forward strand.
GGTAGAACCGGGTAGCTTAGGTAAAAAAAGTCCATGTTACTAAATAATTTTAATTTATAACCGATATTTTGGAAACTGAATGCTACAAACCTTACCTGCAGAATAAACCAATGAAATTATAAAAAATAATCTTTATTGACTAAAACAAGGGCATATCAAAAAATATTGCTAATTAAGGTTTTGTCCCACCCCCGGGGCAAAACCGGATAACAAGTGGGGTGAAATCGGGTATTTAAAAACAATTTTAATTAAAGAATTCTGAGGCAGCTGTTCCATTGGAACTCATCCAAATCCTCATCCAGCCAATTAGTACAGCCTTCATGTGCCCAGCTCTCGCACGAAATACACTTTATCCATCCATCACCTCTAGTTTTCTTCACAAAAGACATATAGTGTATTAGTATCATCTTCCTTTTTCTTATCTTCCTCTTCCGAGCTCGTATCCTCTGTCGATTTTTTTGTTTTTTTCTTAATTCTTTTTTGGTTGAGCTTTACCTTTACCTTTCTGTTTAGAATCAATATGTCTCTTTACTCCTTGAATCTCAACAGATTTATCCTTCTGCAAAATAGAAGCCTCTAGCTCCTTCTTATATGGTGAATCGGTCAAAATTGCAATCTTACCTCGACGTCTTTTTGTGCTCGTGACTCTCCTGTTACTATGAGGAACAGGCAGGTCTCCTTAGGAGACACAGCAAAATGTTCGGACAAAGATTTCACTGGATCCTTCGGTTGATTTGAAGTTACTGAATTTTTTTCAGGTGCAATTTTCCTTGGTATTGGACTAGAGAAGTTGGGGTTTGGTGACGTATCTCTGGATGTTTTCAAGGAAGGCCCAGCTACGGGAGATTTTTGTCTTTCTATGGCTCTCTCAACACCATTAGCTTCTGCTAGGTCTGTACGCATTCACTATATGACTGAGTAGCTACAAAGTCAGCTTCTCCAAATACGTGACGGTTATTAGGATAGATTCCTGTTTTATAAAATCTAGGGACAGCGGTTTGGAAAGTTGTCGGCGATGCAGCTCTAGCGTAAGCTTGACCAAACAATCTGCCAACTTCAAGTTGGGAGACAACTATGCCAGGGTTTGCTCTTAGCCACGTTTTGACTTCCTGGCTACACAACGTACTCAATGGTGCCTTAAAACTGACATCCAGAGGCTGCAGTCGGTAAATGCAATGGGGCGGAAAGCACAGAAGGATAACACCGTGTTGTCTGACGAGTTCTATCAACTCTAGCTTTTTTGTAGCTGTGACATGACCGTCCAAGAGCAGTAACACTGGATCATCTTCAGATGGTTTAGCATGTTTTATAAAATGATGCATCCAGTCAATAAAAATATAACCCGTTTCAGCTGGTGTTCCGTAAGCAGTTCAGCATTCATTCGAACTCTTGGAAAGATCAGGTATGGAGGCACATAATGATCAGCAGCCGACAAACATAAAACAGCAGTTATCAGCTGACCTCTTTCAGCCTGACGCCTTCCTTTCAAAGTAATAATCTTTAACTGGCTTTTGGCTACCTTAGTTTCGTCTACGTTGTAAATTCTTGTTGGTCGAAACTTATACTTATCCATCACACTTGTCAGAAGATCGAAAAACTTTCCTACAGATACTTCGTTGAACCCCATTGTCCGAGCAGTAGAAGTAGCCTCTGGAGTTTGCAGTGATAATTCCTGATGCCGTTGTAAAAAACCCGTTAACCAAACTAGCTCTGCCATTTGGTCATCATTGTTAAAGTTGTGCTGTAAACTATTTCTCTGGGCCAACTGATATGCCAATCGTCTCAACTCAGTTGTTGTCAGGCCAAATAACCTGTTTTCCATGTCCTGCACATAATCTACCAATTATTTTTCTTTGGCGGTCTGATTTCCTCTGATAATTGCGTACCATTTTTTTAACTAAAAATAGTAAGAAAGCATAAGGTTGTCTATCGAAAGTAGAGAATGTATACGGGGCAAAACCGCTTCTTCCCCATCCGGTTCTGCCCCGAGTGTACTTCTACAGCAAATTGAGTCACTTTTTTTAATTCCTACCTAAAATGGAAAACTTTTCCTACACAAATGCACTACAGAAACAAGGGCTTCAGGCTATAGTTAAACAACATTTATTAACGTAGTCCTTAGTCGATTGTAGAAATGTTAAAAATATTAAAAATAACATCACATACCTGGTAAAATTCAATAATTCAGGAACGCGTCGATGTAGATGCCATCAAATTATTCTGACAATTGGTGGAATTGACACGACTATTTTGTAGCAATGGTTCATAGATGGCGCTACCGGGTATGTAATTAAACTCCGTACCCGGTTCTATCTCACTACCCGGTTTTGCCCCCTGTTCCCCTAAGTAATCATAATAAAAGAAAATCCAAATAAAACTAAACTGGCCTTTTCAGAAATCAGGAACATTATTTTGTCGTCCAGTTTACCTACATCGGTCATTTTTCGTTTATCTGTGTTATAGCTACAATTTATTCGGATTACGAATAATTTATGGATTTCATGACCACTTACTAGATACAATTTACTCTGACCACCCTATATAATAAAAACATGCACAGTTTCTCATGTATATAAATATAAAATCAACGGTTCAATTGCAACTATGCAGTAGGTTTCCATTTCCTACACAATTCCGTAGTTAGTATTGTAGGTACTACTCTCTAACTGTAAAACCATATATTCTTAACTTTACTACCGCTTAGCAGTGCACAGAAATAGCCTTGGGGGTACTTCCTGTTTAAAATACCTTCCTTGATTTTATCATTTGCTACTCACAAAAAAAAATAGAAAGTTTAGGAAATAAACTTATGTTTTATATTGGTAAGTGGCTAGCCATGTATAGATAATGCTCATATAAAGACTTTAACAAACATGCAAGAGTGTCGTGTTTATGACTCATTCTGTTTTTGTAACAGTAATTAAATTTTCTGGGTTCAATATTCTTGGACAATTTAAGTGTTTGGTGTAAAAGGTAAATACTCTCAGGAATAAACAACCGCTTGGTTATTTTTTCAAGAAAACTGTCCAAATTAGAATCAAATTATAAAACATTTAACATCACATTAGACATGAAGCAGTTAATACTTGTATTCAACAGTTTTGTATATCAAAAACATTCTGTAATTCAATTTTAAGATTCATTTTTTAAAGATTATATTGCTACAGTTTGGGTTGAACATAAATAAATACAGTTTAAATAGCCAAGTAAGTCTGCGAGTGAATCTTGTTGATTGCAGAGTTAGATTGTGTAAAGGCCGCTTGACATGGTGCAATATAGCTTGCAATGTAATACAAGACGCAATATTTATTTATCGAAAGCAGGCGCAGTTGAGACTCAGCTGATCAATTTCTGCAATTCGATGCAATTTTATCGGTTTGGTGCCATTTCTATTGCCTGCAAGGCGCAAATCTAGGGAGAAATGTAGTTTATTTTGTGTTACCAACCAACTAACTGTTTCCAACAAATGATCAGCTGAATCATGAATGTAGTGACTGACGCTTTGTCATTTGTGATTTGATAATCGACAGTGACGCACTTAGTTTTTTTCTCTGAGCTTTTCTCACTGTCGCTGTCTTTATTTTAAATAATAATAAAATAACTTTATAAAGACCATTCCAGAATGACGTCACTGACAGATCGGTCATATTGTTCTGGAGGGCCCATGTCATATTTTATTTAGTTTTCATTGCTTACTGCATGGAGATTAGATATAAGGAGCACAAACTTGTATAGGAAAAATGTCGAAAAAGTGTCCAGAGGTAAGCAGTAAGTAACACATAGAGACTAGATGGCGCGAAAGTATCTAGAGATTAAAAAGACAGAGTGAAGTATGCCGACTAAGTTAAACTAACAAAATCTCCGTCTATAGTAGTGTTTATATTTATAATAATTAAAAATAAATTAATAATAATAATAGAGACGTGTGTTGTGAAAAGTTGACCAGCTAGACGTAAAATGATAAAAAATATACACCTCAGTCTCTGTCTTTTTTCTAGCCAATAGTACCTGAAATAATGTTTATAAAATATTTAAGTAACTATTTTTTACTTATATAATTTTCTTGATAAATCAACACGTTAACCTTAACATTGAAAGCAAATTATTATATTTGTCACACTCATTTTAAAGAGTGAGAGGAGCATATAATAATATATGAACAGTTTCACATTAAAGGAGAGCTCAAGATATTTCCACTGCTACCGCCGTTTTGGTAATGTAAAAAAACTAAATGGGCTGAAATTTATTTTTCGTACTTCCGGTACTGAAGTAACAACTTCAGTCCATTTTGACAGGTACTGAAGTGTAACATTTAATCCCTCCGGGATTAAATATTGACGAAGTCCCGGAAGAATAAAATTGCTAATAAATAATTTAAATATGTATTTTATTGAAAAAGAATTACTTAGAATGGTAATGAACATTAAAGTTTAAAGTAACATTATTACAATTTTCCATATTAACTAATTTTTGCTGGGTTAATGCAGCGGATAAAGATACTTCATTCATAACGGATAGGTCGTTTTCACAGTGAATAACTGGTGTTTGTTTCGATGAAGCTGCAGAAACAGGACGCGATAATGCAGACGTCGGCCTCATATTATCCATAGGATAAATCGACAATTTGACCAAATATTTTATCTGATATGTTTTGTTTATTTTTAATGGAAGATTCAACATATCCTTCGGCCACGTTGGAGGATTTCCATCCTCCATGTTTCTTTAGCACATCTATTGTTGCTCCCAAAGCAGCTAATATAGACACAGATGTACGTCTAAAATAATGTCCAGTATATGATGTCGCATTTTCTAATTTTAAAAAAGCTGCTATTTTCCGTGGAAATATACCAAACATGTTTTCCCCACTGGACGCTTAGTACACTCTCTGTTAATGTAATGAACAAAACATTTTGAATGAGGAGTCCCAATTTTTCGTAAAGCCACATACTTTCGGATTATTTGGACAACATTTATCCTATTGTTTTCTGAATTTTTAATCACAAAATTTCTATTAACTTTATTTTTGGTGTTTCTGATCGTCATCAGGAAGAAATCTCCCATATCGCTCACGTCGTTCACTTCTAAATCCAACAGCTCTTTTCCTCGGCAAGCTCCCGCAACGCCCATAATTAGAGCAACCTTCAAAAAAATCGTTTCCTTAAAATCTTATGGATATAATTTTCACAATTACCTACTTTCATAATTAAGTATGTATCCTCCGGGGCCTCTTCTAAAAACTAGCTCAAACGTGAGAATTTTTGATTTCTTCGGTTTAAACCCTTCGTTTTTCTCTTCAAAAAAGCTAATAACTTCGGATATTTGCTTATGTCGATATTTTCTCTGATATTAATGACCGATTTCAACATTGAGTAATGTGCCCAGAGGGTTGAAGAACAAACAATTTTTGATTTTTCATCGAAGTAAACTAACAAGGCATTTTCCGTAGGTTTTTCTACATTTTTACCCGGCACCATTTCTGAAATGCCTCGTACTGCTGCTCATAAAGTTTTTTCGATTTTGATGGTAACAATTCTTCAAATACTTCGCCCGCTTTTTTATCAATATCAAACACATTTTCACACATGATGACAGTCAGATAAATAAAGACGCTACGAACGCCCGTCGGACGCCAACTTGTTACAACGTTACTGTGGTAACTTTTGTCAAGGTATTATATTAGAATTCTTTGACTTTCTCATAAATATGGAATTTATTGTAAATTAACGGACTTTTGACGTACTTTTTTCCTATTTTATATACGTTTCATTTCCGGAAGTACGAAAAATATTGTATATACCTGGAGGCAGAAGTAGTATTCTTAATCCCTCAGGAAAATTTCCCTTTGGGATTAAAAGGACTACTTCAGCCTCGCGGTATATAATATACTATTATATACATATCAAAGAGAATTTATCCATTATTGTAAGTATTTATTATTGTACAAGTGAAAGTATTGAGTTCTCTTTTTTTTAACAATAAGGGATTTTTGACAGTACTAGTTTAATCAAAAACAATAAATGTGATATCACAGGATTACAAATCTCCAGCCGGTAGTCTATTAATGTAAGTGAAACATGTTTTTTAAAAGGGATATCACATATCTATTACAATAATTCTATATACTTTGTATTTTGTCAAGAAAAAATCATATACCTATCTACCATACAACAATAATCAATGTGAGATCTTAACTGATTTTAAGTTCTAATTCAAAATAAACTTTTAAGTGATATATAGACTTAGAATGTTAGTAATATGAGTAGATTCCACAAAGTAAGGGTCCAAACAGTAAATTCAATTAGAATGTTCCTAATTTTGTTCTAAAAATTAGTTTTTTTAGCGTTTTGTCATCATGACAAACAAACATTCAAATCGACGCCATTTTTAGTCCATTTAGATATTACAAAGAAACTTGTTTTATTGATTTGTTATACCTACCACACGGTTGCCGAAAAAAAATGTACGCAACACGCCCGGAAACTGTTTTTTTGGACAAGTAGACAAGATTCCAGGACGAGCCGTAGGCAAGTCCTGGAATTCTGCGAGTCCGAACTTGTTACGTAATATACTATTATTTCTAAAAACAAATATGTTTATGTTTACTGTTTTGAATATCAATACTTCCAGTTATATTTGTAATTTTTTTTAACCAATAAGTCTTTCAAAAAATGTATGCAAATTTTTTATTAACAAAAATATTCCTCGTTCTATTTTCGATGGACTTCAAGAAAAAAAGCTTATGTTTATCTGAAATGAATTCTAAATATTTGCATGAGTGGTGAGGGTGTGGTACATATATTATGTCATACCATGGTTGCATTATAATGTGCTTATAATATATGAAGTTTGATGTTCATCTTCCAAACAACATAATATACAGCATTATGCGGATACACATAACAACAATTATAAATTATAATCTGCCATCACATAGACTGTCGGGTACAGAAAAATCAACATATAATGGTTGTACTAGACTTATCAACAAATTACTTGTTTATATAAAAATAGAAGAATAGGTATATAGGTAAAGAAATTCAATAAGATTTAGTTCTAAATTTAGAATCTTTCACAGTTGAAGAATGTCTTTAGGTGGACCTGTAGGAAGGACAAGAAAATCTACTTTTGCTTTTGAATTTTTTATATATTCATATTTTTTTAAATGTCTTTATTGCACTTGTATATATTGATTTTATGAATCTTGCTTATAAAACTCTTTCTATTTATAATTTTTAAATGTACCATTAGTCATAAAAAACAGTTCTTATATGACAGGACACCACACTTTCCGCAAATTGTTTTTGTCCTTTTCTGCATTCCACTTATAGAACAGCGAGCACATTTCCTTTGAGTTTGAAATAGCGTTCTTTATAGATTGTTTCATAAGTGATGATAGCCAGTTATAGGACATGATGGAAACTGAGCCAATCACAATTTGTATATTTCACCATCACTATCTTGAATTTGTCTTTCTCTGTGTTGGTTCTGACCATACAATTGGTATTATTTAAGAGAAGTGCCTTCTTCATTGGATTCACTTTCAATCAGTACTTGTAACTCTACGATGTGCTGATAATGGTCTCAATTACTACTGCAATGTGACACATTAACCACTTCTGAATTCTCCGTGGATTTCATTTTTACTCATCACCTTTTTCGGGGCATTATCTGTAACAACGTAAATAATCAGTAATTTATGGGTACATATTTGTGCAATTATACAGGGTGTTTCAAAAAAAGGTGACCCCGTCTCTACGGTAGGTAGAAAACTGAAAAATAATAGAGGTTTGCTTAGTCAAAAATTTTCGTCACTCCATCCGTATTCAAGATAAAGGGCGTTGAAGAAAAAAAATATATACTTATACATTTTTTACGATTTTGCCGAAACTACTGGCAACATTGTAATGCAATTTCATACGAATATGTTTTGGAAGCTGATCCATCCCACGAATTTTTTTTTATATCTGACTCTCATAGAGGGCGCTAGTTACACGGTTCGTACCAAGTAGTATTGAACATAACTTTTTTGAGGTTAGATTTATTAATCAAAATTTCAAGTGAACTTTAATATCACTCAATTTTACACCAAAAAGGTACCCGTGGTAAAACTCGATACTGTGTACCGTTTTCGGAATATTTTGATTTGAAAATTATGAAGTAATAACCGATGCTGGTATAAAGTAATGATAAACTTATTAATTAAAGGAAAAACCACAAGAAGAAAATTAAAATAAAGACTAAGAACATAAAATTAAATTCAATTAGAGTAAGTGTTCAAAATGTCCTTCGTTTTCACGAATACATAAGTCTATCCTTTTTCTAAAGAATCCATCAATCTTCTAAACGTTTGGGGATCAGCTATGAGGTCATTAAAGTGACGTTGAATTCTGTCTTCCAATTCTTGATGTGAATTTACCTCTGTAGCATAGACCTTTTCCTTAAGATACGACCAAACTGTGTAGTCCAAAGGATTGAAATCGCATGACCAATGAGGAGGCCAATGAATCGAAGTTTCTGCACCTCTACCAATCTATCGATTCCGAAAATGGTTACTCAACCAATTACGACACCTTCTCTCAAAGTGTGGTGGAACTCCATTGAGCATAAAAAATAGAGATCCTCAATCTTATAATATCTCGAATAAGTGATTGCTTAAAAAAATCCAGGTACTTATCACCATTTAAATTTCCAGGTAGAATTAGATCGGGACCGGTGAGTTGCATCCCATTTGAGCAGGCCAAACTTTTGACCGCTGACTTGTATCTGTCCCACCGCTGAGTTGCATCCCGTCAACAAATTTAATATTGTGTCTAAAACTGGTAGATAATTAAATAAAAGCGGGCATTGTTGTCATGTTTATTCTGATATCGTAATTGATACATACTAAATTTTATTTCCGAAACTGCGTCTAATACAGTTTTATAGCAATATAGTGAATAATATATTAATTTAATTTAAACATTATTCAATTATGTAGGTTAGGTTAGGTTAGGTTAGGTTAGGTTAGGTTAGGTTAGGTTAGGTTAGGTTAGGTTAGGTTAGGTTAGGTTAGGTTAGGTTAGGTTAGGTTCTCCCTCTAGGAGTCGCACCACCTTGTCGCGGTGAGGGAGCTGAGTAGCTCTCCTCTTTCCCGCCCCCCGGTGGGAAAGAGAGGAGTGAAACTAAGAAGCGACTCAAAATGGTCGGTGGGGCACTGGCGGGATCGCTCATGTCGTTTAAGCGATACCGACAAATGCCAGTAGAAGAACTACAGGCCCGTGTTACATCTGAACACACCGACAAGTCTAACCCAGAAAGGGGGGGCCGAATGGCGAGTTCCCGGCGCCAAAAAACTGGGACCCGTCGGCTAAGGGAAGGAAAACCCTGACAGAAAATCCTGATGGAGTAAACCAGCAGAAAAAAAATCCGAAACCTAAGGTGTCATGCGACCCGTGCCGAAAAGTGAATGGCCATGCGACAGTTGGCTGCGAACGGAGCCTCCGGGATATCAGGCGTCCTCCCAGAGTAAGTAAAACGCCTTGGTGCGGGTATGGGCGCACTGCCTGCACCCGACTTCTATTTCGACCCAACTCGTGGGAACAATATGAGCGACGATAAAGTATTTTATAATACACCAATCGGGGGAAACCAGACCGAAGAACACTCTAAATCTGGAATAGCAGACACTAGAATAAAAAACTTGGACAAAAGCACATCAGTAACGCCTATAAGGGAAAAGACAGACAAAACTGTAAATCCACACAGCAGACTGAACATATATGGTAAACTGCAGAGATGCAACTCACTCACGGACTCAACAAAGAAACGTAAAATATTAGACACATCACCAGAAGCCACTAATCCATACAACAGGAGAGAAAGCCCTGAAGCTTACACTCCAACCGAAGCCATTGAGATGTATAAAACCTTGGTCACTGATCTGGAAAAACTTATAACAGAATTCCCTAGCACTCAAAAGAAAATTAAAGAGAATGCTACAAAACTGAAAAGAAATAATGAAATATTTAATCGTAGAATGATCCAACAATGGCTAGAAGATAAGAAATGGGAACCCATAGAAAAAATCACTCACGACGCTGACACACAAACCTGGACACCCAAGAAAAAAACATGCGAAGCCTCTACGCAGACTATGCCATGGCACAACACTGAAGAAAACAACATACTCACCACAACAGAAGGCATTGATACTTTTGCAGATTTTGAAAAGACCCTAAGAATGCCGTGGAAAGAGGATACCTACACACAAACTAGCGTGATAATAGGTAACCCTCTTAACTCAGATGACCAAACAGTTAAAGTTACCTTGGTGGAACCCAACGACCCAGAGATGCAATATGGCATCCAGAAAATGTACAGAGAAAGATACCCTGAACTAATTAACATGAAAGGACCTTTTGAAATTATGGAGCAGACCACAAAAATTCGATCGACTAATGAACAACTGTGCAGGAAAGTTATAAAAATAACACATGATGGTACAATGCAAGATATATGGGAAAAACTCCAGCTATTGAAAACAGAAACCCACGACAATAAAAAATTAGCCATACACCACTCGCTGGACATGACGGTGGATGAACTAAGAAAAATGCTGGAAGCTATCTTCCACAGCAAAGAAACAAAAATCGATATTTACACCACAACCAAATACAACTTGGGAAATACGGAGAAAAGAAAAGACGCAGAAAGGACCACACTAGGCATTTTAATAAGTGACGAGGGAAAATCCTATAAAGAAATCCTGAACAAAGTTAAAAACAGCATAGGGACGACCAACTCCTCTAAAGCAATCAGGAGTATAAAAAGTACTAAAGAAGGTAAACTCCTCATTACTCTGGATAAAAACCAAGAGGCGGTTAACGAAATAAGGAAATCATTAAAAGAATCCACACCGGAACTACGGACCAGACAAATTGGGAATATAAATAAAATGGAAGCCATCCACATAAGAGGCATGGACGCGGATACTACTAAAGAACAACTAGTCGAGGCCGTATCAACAGTTATGGGAAAATGGAAGGAAGACATCTACAAGCTAAGTGACCTGAGACCCCAAAACAACGACACTTTGGCTGCCACATTAACTATACCGATAGAAGACGCTGGCAAAATATTGATACAAAAGTACCTGAGAGTAGGAATCGTAAGATGCAGATTAGAAAAAAGAATACAGGTTAACAGCTGCAGAAGGTGCTGGTCTTACGAACACACGACAAACGAGTGCGATGGCCCAGACAGAAAAAAGAATTGCTTCAAATGCGGCAATGCTGACCACATATCTAAGGAATGTACAAACGAAGAAGCCTGTCCTATCTGCGGAATACAGGGACATAAAATAGGCACTATACAATGCCCATCGTTTAAAAAAGCCCTAGAAAGAGCCAAGATCACGGACAATGGCAATAAGACAACAGAAATTAGCAGAATGCATATAGAACACACAACAGTAAACAATAGAGTATTAGACACACAGCCAGAGGAAACCACATCAACACAAAACTAGCACTACACAAGAAAAACCCTTCACGCACAATGCCCATAAAATGTCTACAAATAAACCTAGACAGAACACATGCCGCACACGACCTACTGGAACAAACAATAGTCGAGGAAAAAATTGATAGTTATCGGACAAGAACCAAACAGCAGAAGGTTTAAAAAAGTATATTGTGACAACAAATGCGACTGCTTTATTCACTTTAACAGTGACTTGAACATCCAGAACGTCTCGAGAGGGGATGGCTTCGTGAGCGTTGACCTACAAGACATAACTATATATTCATGCTACTTTTCACCAAATAAGAATATACAAGACTTTGAAAATTACATATACGACCTGGACAAACACATAAACAACAATCTGGGAAGACAGAAAATAATAGGAGGAGATTTTAATGCCAAGGCCACAATATATGGCTCACAAAGAACGTCTGCAAGGGGACGCATCCTCGAGGAATGGATCATAGCCAATAACTGGAATATAATAAACGTAGGAAACACGCCAACGTTCTCTAACGCAAACGGCCAGTCCATTATAGACATAACTCTAGCAACAGAAAAGATATCCCAATACATTTATAAATGGCAGGTAAACGAGGATGAGGTCAATATGAGCAGCCACCGCACTATTAGATTCTTATTAGAAGAGGAAACCACACAAGAAATCAGGAAAAGACCACAAAGCGGGTGGAAAACTACTCTAGACAAACTAGTTAACTTTGGAAAAGACTTTAAAAAACTGGACATCCTCTTTGATGCTATTAACGATACAGTAGCAAATCAACTCACGAGAAGGATAACCAGCAAATGCAACAAACATTTTAAGAAAAAAAACCAACTACATCATGGCCACTCACCGGTATATTGGTGGACGACCACCATTGCAGAAATAAGGAAGGATGCGATCAAAAACAGACGCAAAATAACAAGAGCGAAAAATGCAAAGGAAAGGGAAATAGCATTACTCGAGTATAAAGAGGCCAAACAAAAACTCAAGACAGCTATAATGGATCAGAAGAGACTAGCGTGGAGCAAACTATGTGAAGACCTGAACGAAGATATATGGGGAAAAGCATATCACATTGTGATGGATAAACTAAAAATCAGGCCACCTGTATCCTTAAGTATAGAAGAGGAAATAAAACAAACCGATAAATTATTCCCAAAACACCCTATCGTAAAATGGCCAGAAATTGACATTAAAGAAGACATAAAAAAATTCACGGAACAGGAGCTAATGGAAGCCGCAGGAGAAATAAAAAACGGAAAGGCTCCAGGGCTAGATAACATCACCCCGGAAATAATGAAACAAGTAGTACACGCTAACCCGAAAACAGTTCTTGAAGTTATGAATTTTTACTTAAAGCGAGGAGAATTCCCGAGAGAATGGAAGACATCAAAACTTATTCTCATTGAGAAAACCAGGAAAGACCAAAATACACCTCCAACATTTAGACCATTATGCCTATTAAACACACTTGGCAAACTCTTAGAAAGATTATTAAAAACAAGAATCGAAAAAGAGATAGAAGACAAGGGAATACTGCACGAGAATCAGTTTGGCTTTCGAAGTAAAAAATCTACAATAAATGCTCTGCAGAAAGTCAAGGATATAGCTGAGAAAATCAAAAGCAAGTCATACCAGAATAGAGATCTAGCTATAATGATAACCCTAGACATCGAAAATGCGTTTAACTCAGCACCATGGAGGAATATAATCAAGACCATGGAACAGGCCAACATAAGCAAATATATCATAAAAATAGTACAATCCTATTTTAGTGACAGAAGCATACAAACGACGAATGGCAGAACCTTCGCGATGACCTGCGGAGTACCACAAGGGTCCGTCCTTGGGCCCATTTTATGGAATATATTCTACGACCCCATTCTGCAAATGGACATGGGAAATAACATAGATCTAATTGCATACGCCGACGATCTGGCAGTGATTGTAAGGGCGAAGACTGAAACGATGCTGGAGAATCTGACTTTATATGCCATAGACAAAATAACGGACAAACTAATAAGTATGGGAATAAAGCTTGCTCTGCACAAATCTGAAATGGTTATAATATCTGGATCCAGGAAAATAAGATCGATGGATATAGCATTGGGCAACGATAACTTAATAAGCCAAGACCACATTAAATATATGGGTATATACATTGGTAAAAACTTGAGTATGACAGAACATATCAAAAGGGCATGCATCAGAGCCAACAACACAATAAAGACATTGCAAAGGATCACCCCTAGAATAGGTGGACCGAGGTCAAGTAAACGTAAAATGGTATCAACTGTGGTACTTTCTGCAATATTATATGCAGCACCAATATGGGAAACAGCCCTCCAATATGCACATTACAGAAACCTGCTAGAACAGATTAACAGAAACCTAGCACTAAGAATAACCTCTGCATACAGAACAGCACCAACTACCGCCATTATTGCAATTGCAGGACTGCCACCAATACACTTCATCGTACAAGAAAGAACAAGCATACACAATAGAGGCAAAGAATATAGTGGAGAGGCCAGAGAAGACACCTACAAAAAATGGCAAGAAATATGGGACAGATATGAAGGCAACGCAAAAACATACATAAAAAACCTGAAAACATGGCATACAAGAAAATTCGGAGACACAAACTACTATCTCACTCAAGCGATAACAGGGCATGGCATCTTCTGCAGCTACCTAAAAAGGATAGGCAAAAGACACAATGAAAAATGCTGGTACTGCAATGAGACGGACAATCCTGACCATACGGTTTTCGAATGCTGCAGATGGATACAAAATCGACTAGAAGCTAGTATAAAATGTGGGCAAAATATTACCAAAGAAAATATAGCTACACTATTGATAGAGGACAGAGAAAAGTGGAATGCAATAAATAAAATGATAACAGACATCTTGAAACAAAAACAATTAGACGAGGGAAAGACATAAAAGACACTCTCTGGCTCTGAAGTAATGCTATACGGCGGTCCCGGAGCCAGAGTTTTACAAAACGGAGGGGTTTTTAGTGGGTATTAGAATCCTGAGTCCCACACTACCCTGTAGAAGACCATTACAGGGTGTGCGTAAATGCATTTTTCCCCTCTTAGGAAAAAAAAAAGGTTAGGTTAGGTTAGGTTAGGTTAGGTTAGGTTAGGTTAGGTTAGGTTAGGTTAGGTTAGGTTAGGTTAGGTTAGGTTAGGTTAGGTTAGGTTAGGTTAGGTTAGGTTAGGTTAGGTTAGGTTAGGTTAGGTTAGGTTAGGTTAGGTTAGGTTAGGTTAGGTTAGGTTAGGTTAGGTTAGGTTAGGTTAGGTTAGGTTAGGTTAGGTTAGGTTAGGTTAGGTTAGGTTAGGTTAGGTTAGGTTAGGTCTCAACACGTCATACTTTCTACTATCGTTAAGATTACATTAGCCATAATCAAAAGCTTAAGAGATTCAAACTATTAACTATTATTTCAACATTTAATTTTTTTTTTCAAATAATAATAAATAATTTTTAAATAAACGTGTATTTATTTCAATTTCAAAACTTTATTGAGAATTTAGTTTATTTAATAGAATATTTTTTTATTAAAATATAGCGTAAGAAAATATGATGAAATTTTTCAAATCTCATACAGATACATGTTCCAATTTTTATAAAAATATTCACGATTCAAATAATATATCGGCAACATTGCTGTAAAATTTGACCTGCCTTTGACCATGATAGGCGATTATTAATGAACAGACCTTTTTGGATTACGGATGCTATTCGACGGTCACCTTTTTTCGTTCAGGTAAGATTTTACTTTTTGGGATGCAACTCGCTGGTCGCCAATGTGATAACCTATCAATTTGTTACCCAAAGCTGCTGCCCAAACATCAATTTTAAATGAGTGTTGCTAATGTGATACCCTTTTTTACTTGTGGATTCTCATCATACCAGTAGTGTGCATTATGGATGTTAAACATACCTTGTCGTAAAGGTGGTCTCGTCCGTAAAAAAAATTTGGATTGAGGGATGTCCTTTCTTGTAATGTTTGACAAAACTCCACTCTAACCGGTGGATCGTCTGGCAAGAACTCTTGGACTTGTCTGTAATGATAAAGATGTAGCTGCTGCTCTTCAAGTATCCTCCAAGTACTTGAAGAAGACGTATTTGTTTGTTTTGCATTATTCCTTACGCTAACTGTTGGATCTTGATCAACTCAATTTAAAATAATATTTTCTTTATTAATGGTTCTTGTTGTTCTTGGCCTAACAGAATTTATTTTTCTTGGTCTCACATTCCCAGTTTCTCGACAACGTCATTCATAGGCTCTAAACGTATTTTTACTTGTTTCTTCTAGGAAACTTTTCCGCATAGTGCGTAACAACTGCACTAAACACTCGCCTAAGGTTAATAACATGTCGGTGTATTCAACATTTGAGTGCATTTTGATTAACAATATCTAATTTTACAAATAACAAGGTTTCAAAAATCTAATTATTGATGACTTATCGTCATAACTATCAATAAATGACAGTTTTCCATGGCAAACTCAAGGAAAATCAAATCAAGGAAAGCCCTCAATCCCAATTTTTTAACATGTATCCGTTTTATCGATGAGGTCTCATTTACGTGACAAAAAATTTTTAATTCAAATAATGCATACTAATCAATAATAATAATAATTAATAACTTTATCATTATTTATACCGACATCGGTTATTACTTCATAATTTTCAAATCAAAATATTCCGAAAACGGTACACAGTACCAAGTTTTGCGAAGAATACGTTTTAAACAAACCCTCCATTTACATAACCTAAAATAAATTACCTAGCCGTCCCTACTCTAAAAACTTTTGACCGGTCATATTAACTATACTATCTACCAATTTCTACCAATTTTGCTCCTTTCGACGGACACTTTTTATATACAGAGTATGTCCTCCTTATATCTAGACTCCATTGTTTACTTGTAAACAACGGATGATAGTTAGACTTTAATTAGTAATAAGTTATTTAAATTATATAAACGGGGGTGACTATTTTATTATTGATCTCTCAGTGCAACGGCGCGATGCTTCGGTTAGTGCTTAAAAACGAGGCCCCCTCAGTGAATCACAACTTAAAAATTGGCGTGAATGTTCTCGACATTTTATCGAAGGTTAGTTAGTTCACCCAGTCAATTTTTGTTAATAAATAAGTTTCAAAAATAATTTTGGGAGAACCCATTGCCTCAGAGGAAAACTTGCATCCTGACTGGATTCCTACCCAAAATATGGGCTACACCACTAGTGAGAAACCAGATGAGTCTGCAGCTTCAAGATATGAGAGATTTGAAAGGAGAAGACGGAAAAAAGATGCAATAGATGTAGGTATTACATTTAAAGATAAGGGGGTTGCATCTGAATCTCTTGCCCTTGACTTTCATTGGAATCACATAACTCCTCTGTTGATTGCTTTTTTCGTCATCTGGCATTTTAATTATTGTTTAATTCAATTCAGAGACAGTTTACTGGCTGCGCCACGTGTTATTTGTAAAGTTTTTATTATTTAAATGAAATATACAGAGCATTTCAATGAAAACTATCCACCCCACAAAATTCTGAAGGCGAAAAAATAAAAAAAACACGTCAAAAATTATATAAAGGGGGACGTCTTTTTGCTCATATGTAGACCTTATAACTTTAACCCCCTCTCCCCTATGGTCACCAATACCAATTTTTTAAATGGAATATACATTATTGCATTGTTGGATTCTCCTCTACAAGAGGATTACAAAAATGTATAATAGGTACATAAGTTAAAAGTCAATCAGTTGGAGAGAACAGCTGGAGAGAACATTTCCATTTACTGTTCATAGACTTAAAGGCAGCCTTTGATACGATCAATAGAGAAATATTGTGGAAAAGTATAATATAGCTGAGAAATCCATCAAAGTTGTAAAATAAATGTATAACGAAGTGATAACACAAATTCAAGTAAGTGGCGAAAGATCTGAGCCGTTCATCATGGAAAAGAGAATTGAACAAGGAGATAGCCTAAGTCCATTACTCTTTATAATTATAATGGACTCGCTAATAAAGAGTACACGAAATCAGACTGAGAAGAATAAAACGGCTATAGGATATAGAAATTGAAGACCAATCAAAATAGACTCTCTTTTATATGCAGATGATAAAGTCCTAATAGCAGACACGAACAGTAAAATGCAAAGTTTAGCAAATATATGACATAAGGAAATAATAAAACTAAAAATGAAAATCAATACGGAGAGAACAAAATATATGATTACTAACCAGAAAAAAGAAGATAAAGAAAAGGCAACTATAAGACTGGATGTAAAACAAATCGAACAAGATACATATTTTGAATTCCTAGGAAACATCATAACAGATGACGGAAAGATACATGCAGATATAAATAATAAATAAAGGAAGGCCACAAGGATATATTATAGTATAAATAAAACCGTAATGGGGAAGAAGGAAATCGACGACAAAACAAAATTAAGAGTTTATAAATGTATGACCCAACCAGTAACTACTTTTGGAAGTGAGACGTGGGTCACCTTACAAAAGCACGAATCTTCGATAAACGCAGTAGAAATGAAATAATTGCGTAAATTCGCAGGGGTTACCAAATATGACCGACTTAGAAATGAAGAAATCAGAGACCATCTGAAACAGGATCCAATTTTATCAGAGATTGAAAACAAGCAATTGAACTGGTATGGGCACATTGTAAGAATGAACGAAAACAGGTTAGTAAAAGCAGTTACAGAGGCAGGAAGAGGTAGGAAAAGAAAGAAAGGAAGACCAAGGAAAACATGGATGGAGAGGATGCAGGAAATCGAAGAGAAAAGAGGGAAATCAATGGAAGATATGAGAGGACTGGCCAGAAACAGAAACGATTGGAAGGAATGGGTAAAGAAGGGCTAACCCGACGCTGAACGGCATAAGGGTTTTAGAGAAAGAAGAAAAAGAAAAAGGACCTCCAGCTCGTCAGCAAGCTTCGTTCTACCAGCGACATACTTACTTACTTCTATGCCTTGAACTACGTAAACTTTTTGATCTCCATTGATGTTAAGTATCGATTTCTAAGGCAGTCAAAACAATACACATGTTGACATCATTGGAAATCTTCTGTTTTCGACCATTGTCAGCCATTCGTTTATTACTCCTAGTAATGAAGTTAAACAATTTTTATATCTTAGCAATAGAAGGGACTGGGATAAAAGTATACGGTCCAGGAGCCAAACACGACATAGGAAAGTCCAGTGCAATATCAATAAAAGATATAGAAGGCAAAGGATTATCATCATGTCGAATAGTTAAGCAGCCATTAAAGCAGTGATTTTGGTATGGGAATGCCTAAGGAAACTCAATGAACTAGATGAGAACAACATCGTCACCTTAATGTGGATTCCACGTCACATTGGAATAGAAGGAAAATATATAGCAGATGAACTAGCAAGGAAAGGGGATGAAACACCCTTTTGGGGGCCGGAACCCTTTTGCAATATCAGCTCCAATCAAATCAAAGATATTCCTGGGAGACTACAAACAGGTGAGAAAAAATGAATGCCTAAGCCAGTTAAAAACTGCACTGATAATTTTGACAGGTGACCTGACGGGACATTGTCGCCTAAATGGGCACCTTAAAAAGCTCATAATAGTGGAGCAAGAAGAATGTAAATTCCATTTGCCATTGCATGGCATAGCAATGCAGAATCCTAGGGAACACCTAGGAGAGTACTGAATAGAAGAGATGCACTTACCTAAACTAAAGCCAGTTTTTCATTTTCATGGCACTCTTAACTGTAGCATATTAGGTGATTATTTAGGAATAACATTGAAAGGTTGAAAATGCAATGCTTTTTTCAAAAGTTCAAAACTTTGAAACGAGCCGCAGTATCAGAATGAATAAAAAACAATTGGATCTTATGTGTGTCACTCTGTATATGATTAGTTCTTTTTTGAATTATAGTCCCAATAAATTACGACATCGTGACTAACTACTCCTCGAAATGACAAAGTAGTAATAATTGTATATTTTTTATAAATAAACTATTGCAGCCATTTAATTGATTAAAACCCAATTTTCAATTTGCTATTTAACCTTCACTGATGCTTCGCTCCCTAATGTATGTTTTTGACAACACCCATTAAACAGCAAAATAAGAATGCTGATTGTAGGTGTTTTAAACGTGCTAGAATGAAAAAAAATATATGATGAAGGCCAGATGAATAATATATACCTTTCATCCAAACAACAATTTTTTTGTTGAATTCTGTTATGTAAGAGTTTTTATAACCATAATTTAGAGGACGATCTTCAAATTTTCGTTTGCTTTTGCCGTCTCTAAATAAGAATCCTTAAAATAAGAATGCGAACGTGATGACCAAGAAATGTTTAAAGGGACTATTGAAGAAAAAAAGTGTTACCGTACATGCAAAATCAACTTGTTGCAAATGTTATCTTGAAATAATTTCATTTTGCTAATTTCAGTAGCTAATTTCAAGTCACTTCGTGTACATTTTTATGAAATTTTTTAATAATCCGTTTCAATATCGCAGTAACTAATCCAAATAAATGAATGTATCAATCCCATTATCTTGATCTCCTTATGACTGGCTGGTAGCAAGGGTCATTTTTGGGTTCATATCCGAGTTTTCTTCACACATTTTTCTGCATCTAACGAGGGCAATGGTAGCTTCCTTTGTGGTCCTGTTCCATGAAAGCGTTTGATCTAAATGTACTTTGCTTCTTTGGCAAATGGAATCACCGTTCCTCCTAGCACTTTTGGCTTTAGGCCTGTTAGTGCCATTTTTTGTAAAGATGATCATGTGTATTTTGAGCTTTAGCTGTTAGTTCTCTTGTGTGCAGTAACTTAATTGAGGGCTATTTGTACGTCACAATATTCGGAATATTTCAGGGCTCTTCAGATAATTATATAAAATCCATAGTAGCGTAACGATTGTATATTGAACGTCACAATTCAGCAAATTGGGTTAAACTCTTAATTCGTTGGATGCTTCAATAAACCGTTTAATTCACCTCTCGGAATATCATTTACCTAGACTAACGAAAATAAACCTACATAACTGTAAAACTTAATAGTTCTCGAATCGATTGCACTAAACAATGCTGTTTCTTTTAGTTGTACTTTTACATCAGCTTCCGGGTGTTTTCGGTGCACTATTAGGTTTGGACTTGTGGGTTTGCCACTGTTAATACTAGCTGCTTTCCAGCTGATCAAATGTTTGGGCTTAAAGCGCTGCGCTTGAAACACGAGCGCTTCGAGCACAACGGTGGAGCTGGAACTACATTACAATTCATAACCAAAAAATATATGCGGCGCCATGATTCCATAAATATTAGTGTTTCTGTTTATGTCGTGTGTTCAAAGGTTTCAATCATCCAATCATTTTAATTAACTAAAATTCTTAACAGCCTGTTAATAACTTGAAATGAATCCAAATCAGAAGCAGTGGATCAACAAACAAGTTGGTAAGATTAAAGGGATCAAACACCTAAAATGCTTAAATACAAGTAACATGCTATTCCAATGCAGTTTTATTCCTCTTTGATACCGTTTCTGACGTTAAAAGCTCCTCGGAGTCATCAGATGATGATGCTGAACCAAAGAGAAAAATTGCTAGGATTTCAAGCTACGTTGAAGTTACTGTGAAGTTTTTCGATAACAAGCAGTTTAAGTTCCATTTTAGAATAACTAGGGCTACAGCATATATGCTAGTCAGTAAGTATTTCATACTCTCTAGATCTATCCCTTTTTAGATTGGCAATAAGTCGAGACTAAAGTTTGGATTTTTTTTAGACCTCTATGAAAACTCTGCAAAAAATAACTATGGCGAACCAAGAATAACTGGTGAAAAGTGTGATAGCAATATGGTACCTGGCAAATACTGAAACTTTCAGACAAATCAGACAAATCAGTCAGTATAAGTTCTGCACATCGTGTACTTATTCGAGTATTGGACTTTTTATTAGGTCTAAAAAATGAGTACATTATATGGCCAAATAATGAGAGAAAACTTGTTATTGCACAAAACTTCTATAGTAAACAACAGATTAGAAATGTTATTGGGGCAATTGATGGATCACATATTAAAATTAATAGGCCTGCTGAAAATGAGGAGACATATATGAATAGAAAACAGTATCATAGCTTAATAATTCAAGCTGTAGCTGATCATTCAAAATCATTTACTGATGTTTGTTGTGGAGAACCTGGTTCCCTACATGACGCACGTGTGTTAAGGAGATCTAGTTTTTATAGGAGAGCTCAAGTGTGTAATTATTTTGGAGAATATTTTTTACTTGGAGATTCCGCTTATCCAGGACTAGACTGGATTATGGGAATTTAACAGCAAATGAAAGGATATTTAATTATAGATTGTCATCAACTCGAATGGTTATCGAGTACACATTTGGGCTACTAAAAGGACGATTTAGAAGACTCATTTACATAAGCAGTCTTGATATTCACACATGCGTCAAAATAATAATGTGTTGCTGCATACTACACAATATATGCATCTGTCACAAAGATTACACAGAAATCACTCTATTAAATGAAGAAAGTGCATGCAACAACATTGAGCCATCAATGTATTGAAGGAAAAAGCAATTCTGGAAAAAGCAATGCTCGAAGAAGCAAGGTTTTTGAGGAAATGTTTGGAAAATCCGATTGAAAATTCAAGTAAAAAAACAATCAATCATTTTTCGAAATTTTCTACACTGGCTTCATCTTCAATTAAATTTGGAACAGGTGTATGGTTTCCCTCTGAGCCTGCATCTGTGAATGCATCATCTGTTGATTCAATCGTATGACCAGATGAATGAGAAGGTTTATCACCCACTATTTCCTCCATTTGGCCATAAAACAAAAACCGTGTTACACCTTGCCCTGTAGCCGTTTTCTTATCTTTTGTCGCTTTGTAGCTAAGTAAAAGACTTCTCCACTTATTGTAGCAGGACTTTTCTGAATACACCAATTTCTTGCTCAAAAGCTCATTACTTATATTTGAAAATACATACTTCTTTTTTTTTACAAATTATTTTACATTGTGAGATGGAAAGGTATCTGTTATCTATTTAAAAAAATATCTTTCTCATAATTTCCATTAAAATGTTGAGACAATGTTTAAATAGTTATTTTTAATTGTACTGAACTATACTTACATTCTATATTATCTGCAATGGTTTCACCTACATTATCTTCAGTATATTGAGTTAGACTATCAAATGTTGACTCAACAACATTGTTATTATAATTGGATTCACCCAAAGTTATGACATTGTCTTCAGTACATGTATTCTTTTTTTCCACAACAATAAATTTAGACTGTTCTTGTTTTAAGAGTTGAAATGCAAGCAACCTATTTTTTCTTTCAATCTCCTTTTGGAGATACGTATTTGCAAGTTCATAATCTGAAAATTGTGCAACGTTAAACGCCCCTGGCTAGAGCACTCTCCTCAGGGAGTGGAATTCGGCACCAATTAAATTATTTTATAAGCTATCACTGGGATGGGGTGTACAATTAATATTAAATTGGACGCCACCAGCTTTGAATCGAGACAAAAGCAAAAGAAAAAAGAAAGCAAAAGGTGGAAAGCTGGAAACACCTTGTAAAAATTAACGTTAACTAAAATAAAAAATAAAATCAAATTATTAATTCCTGAACCCGTTTATCCAATTTAATAATTATTGAATAATCAATACAAAGAATGAAAACAATAATTATTTATTGAAATTTAAAAATTCAACATAAATTGGATACTAAAAAAACCAAACGAGGAGAATAACAAGTTATAATAGCACGCCAAATTCAAATCTTATATACGCTAAAGATAAGACGAAGGAACTTATCTTAAAGGGATGGGTCCTTTGCAGCTCTTAGCGATGGCGGCGATGGCTCCAACGGCACAGGAACAGGAACGAAACTTGAAAACTTGACGGTATAACTTGAATGCGTAACTTGAGGTGAATCTTGAGTGTAACTTAAGGTCCGAACTTGAGAGCTGCAGAGCTGCGGAAAAAAAGAAAAACAGGGATAAGGAACAAAAAAAACATTAGGAAAGGAACGAATGGATAGAACAGATCAGGTAAAAAGGAGCTTATGCTATAGCGCATACAAAACCCGAACTCCACGTGTTAAAATGCAACTTAACAGTGATCTGTTTTATTCTATTCGTTTTGTTCCTTAAATATACAAAAAATGCAAATTAGCAAATAAGCAATAAACATAGATAAGCAGTAAGCACTACACTAGAAAATAACCTAGGGAAAATACAATGATTAACTTACCAACCTGACGATAAATTATTGTTCAACAACAAAAATTGAATTATATATAGACGGTTGCCTTTATGGTGGCAGTTAGAGGAAAGAAAGAGTTCCAATCGAGAATTTGAAATTTCGAATATCGAACGACAAAAATGGAAGGGGAATTTGATAAAAATGAATGTTTTAGTTTGGAGTGGCTAATGCGACAAGGAAACGGCATGTTTAGAAATGTAATAGAAATTTGGGAGGAAGTGACTAATGAGCCATAAAAATTAACTAAATAAAATAGTTTGGAAATAAAAAACGTTACAAGCTGAACAGCATGTTACAATTGCAATGGTATTACTATGAGCAATCCACTCCTCTTGTCAAATCACAGTCATCACACAGTCGTTCTTTACCGTGGCTCTACCACATAATAATATTAAAATTGAGGGTTTCAAGTAGTTTCTGTTATTCATTGAATTATATTAATTATTACATTAATTTTCAAACATGTCCAAAATATATTAACCTCCTCCAATGCTTTTATTATACTCCTCAGGTGGCACCATACACTTGTAAATAGTTCCAGATTCATCCTCAACATTTAAAATTACCAAATCGGAAACATTTTGTTTGGCCATATTTAATTTGATTTAAAAATAATAATAGTATCAAAGTTTTCCAAACAAAACACTACGTAACCTATATAACGTTCTGGGCTTCAAGCACAAAAAACCCGGTAGGTACTTCAGGGGTAAGAGGAAGGTAGTCTGTGTTTCAAACGCAATGACAGCTGTATCCCGTGCGTCGAGCATTTGCGCGCGCGAGGGCTCGTTTGGGTGCTCAAAATGGTTAGCTGGAAAGCGGCTACTGTTATAATCTGTTCATATTGGCCAAGATGTATTGCCTACCTTTGTTCTAAAACACAATCGTCGGCTTCTAAATCAATCATATAAATAAACAAGAGGTAAGTGCTGTCTACAATGTTTTGCCAATCCTACAGCCAGATATTCGTATTTATTGACCGTCTGCAGAAAGGTTACATTGTCCCGTAAACAATAAATAAGTGATTAATAACCGTGAATACATAGAGAAATTGCCCCCACAATTTGTATAGCTCAAGGACTCGACGATAACTATGAAGAATATAAAACTGAATAAATATCAGTATTACTTCGCATGTTGGCACAAGGTGTTCCAGCCGCGCAACTTCGGTGTGAAAGTTTTTTATAGTAAACATTCATACCAAATGTTAATATGTAAATAAATGACGTAGTATTTATCAGTTCCACACGTAGTATGCTTCGTTGGTATGAATGCTACAGAATATTTATATTTTCGCGGATGAAAATATCCACTTAAGTGAAAAGGTGCTTTACTATACAATATTGATTTCAAAATAAACGTTTCTACTGATAAAAACAATATTTATTTATTTATTAGCGCCAACATTTGCTTGATAGATTAACCAATACAATTTCTTTATTTACTCATATTTGAGACAATCATTGAAGCTCGATTATCTGGAGGTACCAAAAACTGAGTAATACCTTGCATATTCTCAATATGCAGTATCAAATCAACAAAAAACCTCACAATCTCTCTACTTTTTAATTGTCATTCAACTGAAAAATTCAATTTGAACAAGCATTTGAAATAAAGAAAGTTTGTCATTCAATAATTTGATAAGAATTTAAATATAATCAAGTTTGTATCAAGCTACAAGGCATCAAATCTAGCTAGCGCCTTGAGCATTGTGTGCGCGATGGTCAGGCGGGTAAAATTTTAGAGATCATCAGTTTGTGCCAGTCGGTCGTAGTGTTCATTTTCAGTAGCATGGTACATATTGAGACATTATGGAGTTTAAAAGCAAAGAAAACAATAAAGTGTTGAGTGGTCAGAGCCGGGAATTAGTTAGTAATGTACTAAAATGTATGAGAAGCGAGAAGGAAAGAAGCTGTTATACCTCTTGCTAATGTTCTTTATAGTGGAGCGAAATTCGAGCTTGAAGTCGCTCCGTATAACTAAAAGAAACCCTTTGGAGAGGAATTAATACAACCATCAGAACTACTGAAAATCCCTCCAGTCAAACTAGTGGCCTTTATAGAAGACACGAAGCTTCTGGAATGGAAGTAGATAACATGGGAAATGGAACAAAGATTCAGTTCAAGTGCCTGGGCTGATGAGCACAACCCAAATATATGAATGAAAGAAACCCATAGATTTTGTAGAGAACACAATTTTTACACCATTTCATGTAAGCCAATTTTCAACAAATGACAAACTCTTTTATTAGTGAAAGCAAATGGAGCAAAAATATCGAGACTAATTTTTCAAAAAGAAAATTTTAGTAGGTATTTTTATTTATTTGAGAGCACGAGCAAATACTCAAATGCCCTCTTGTGACCACGCTGTATTACTTATCCGGGCCGGTCGGCACGCACAATATCGCTCAATTTATTTTTCGTTTGCGTCTTGCTTCGTCATTTGTCTAACTGTACCTATACCACGAAGCACAATCTATAGGAACAAATCTGCAGGGTCAATCGACAATGAAATTAAGTTTAGTCTCCAAACGTCCCAATTTTCCAGTTGATTTGGTGAGTTCGAGTTGGTGCAAAGTAAAGTCAGAGTAAAACTGCACTAGGAGTTTTGACAGGTGTCCTTACGGGAGACAGTCGCCTGAATGGGCACTTAAAAAGCTCAAACTAGGGAAGCAATAAGTATGTAGATTCTATGGAATTAAAGAAAAAACCTCCTTTCACATTCTTGCGGATTGCATTGCAATACAGAATCTTAGAGCACAACACCTAGTAGACTACTGGATAGAAGAGGGACACTTACCTGAACATTCGTCAGAAGAAAGATAGATAACAGATCTTTTAGGTCTCAGTAAATGTCACCCCCATATACATACATTGTTATTTTCTAGAATGTATGTTCCTTGTGGTGTATTCTTGATTATTTTGGTTAATTATTTTGGGAAATGAAACCACAATCTCTTTATATTTTTTAATTCAACGTTTCGGTAGCGTTCCAGTTACCGTTATAAAGAACAATTAAGTTTTTCACACGCTAGTCCCTATCTGCACTAGCGAAAAAATTCGACAACTAGATAATCAATAATATTTTGAAGTTTAACACTGCAAAAAATTTGTTGTCAAATTTTTAAGTTCCATTCACAGTAGATCATATCATTGATAAAATGTGAAATAAAATATTTTTTGTATGGCATTCTAACAATATCATAGTCTACTAGGTATGGAATCCAGTGAAGTGGACGCTCCAGGAACAGTTTTATTAAGAATAGCGCTTTTTTGCTTATTTCGGAATGTTGTTAATAAAACGCGTTTGCCGTTACTTTTTTTGTGATATGATTCTTTTTGTTTTAAAATATGTTCAGTTCAGTTTTGTGATTTTGTGTATTGAAGTGTGTATTGATTAGCAACAATTCCAATGATAAGTCATAAAAAAAAACCTGGATAAAAACTTATGAATCTCTCCCGAAAACGCAGGTTATTGATTATTGGAAATTTCTCTTTCTTAAATTGGTAATCAACCGTCTGATGGCGGGCTCAGAAGAATACCCCCAGGGGATAGCCCACCTGTCGTAAAAGGCGACTAATGGGTTAGATTCCCAGGAATCTTGAGGAGTAAACCTCGATAAAAAACCAGCAACATAGGGAAGGCAGCTATGTTGTGGTGTAGTGTAGGCAACGGAAGCCACTGCGTCCGGAGGCAACCGTGAGAAAAAGCCTAGAGGAGTAAACCTCGATAAAACAATCCGTAATCTACGTTGTTAGCTACCGTGGCAATGGATGAATGGCTGCGCGAAAGTCAGTCAGAAACGGTGCCTCCGGGATACCTGGTGACCTCCCGGAGTAACCAGCCTTACCACCACAAGCGGGGCTCTGTGGTGGTGGACATTCAATTCCCTAGCTACTCGTGGGATGGAATATGGTTAAAGAAGAAAGAAAAATAGAACAGGAGGTTATGGATGAAGAAAGGCAAGGAAAAGGAAAAAAAAAATGTACTCGTTCGTTAAGAAAGCACGTTTTTAAAACGATCTATATAAAAGTTGTCGAAAAAGTGGTATAAAGTGACCGAAAAATTTTGAAAATTGGACATTTTCTATATAAAAACTACATCATTCTTGAAAAGACAACTCTGAAACAAAATGAAACAAAGTGAATGAAAAAAAAACCATTTTAGTCCGGGTGATGATCAAAATTTACATTCATAATGTCCTTATCAGAAGAAGCCATTCAACAGTTGACTAGTATAATTGAACGGCAGAATAAAAAACAAACTGAAATAATAACAAGCAAGTTAAATGAAGAAATTCAAAATATAAATAAACTAATAACCTCTGAACAAATTAGAACTACTAAAGTAGAAGAGGAAGAAAAAGATCTGAAGAACAAAATCAGATATCTGGAAAAGAAAATTTGTTCAAATAACATTATTGTTTTTAATAGCAATTACCAGGCAGGCGATCTAGTAAACTTTACAATAAATTTGTTGAATTCTAAACTTCAATTGAACCTCAAAAACACTGAAATAAACGATATTTATACAATTGGAAAATCACAGTCGAATAAACCAATAGTTGTGAAACTTCTGACAGCATTGACCAAAAAAGATATTTTGAAAAACTGCAAAAAACTAAAAGGATCAGGTATTGTAATTGCGGAAGACTTATCTCAGGAAGAAAGAAAAGAGAACAAATTATTAGTACAACACTTAAAACAAGCTAAAAACCAAAATAAAAAAGCTCATATATACAAAAACACTTTGTTTGTTGAAGGAGAAGCATTCTCTTATAAGGACTTAGAAACAAACTCTACTAAAGAGAAGAATTGTATGGGTGCAGCATCATCAAACAACAGTTTTCCAAAAGTCCGAGAAGAAGCCAAAACAGAAATTCTTTCGAAGGTACAGAAAAGAAAAACACCAGATAACGAAGAGAAAGAAGAACAATCACCAGCAAACAAGAAAACACCGACAGAGCCAAAACTCGCTCAAAGACAATCAGCAAGACTAAATAGTGCATAAAAAAATTTCGCATATATTCAATACAATATTTATAACTGAATTTAATTAAATTTTATAAGCTAACCACACGTACTAATTTCTAATATCTAAAAGTAACAATTTTAAATCAACTACTTGTTTTTGAAGAACAATCAATTTGATCATCAAGTTTTTGATTTTTATCGTTAGTAATAGGTATCTAGTTGAAGTATTTTTTTAAAGTCAACGTTTTTAATATTTACTTGGGTAAATTAATTTCAGATTTTTAATGAATGTCTAGTTTTAATTTATAGTCTTAGTAAATTGTATTAAATAAACCACTAACACATCAAATATTATAATTATATCCATATTTTAACAATTACATTGAACTGTAAATACTTATACATATAAATGGATGATTATATACGTGATTTTGAAATAGAAAAGATAGAAACATTCCCTTTACAATCATCAGAGGAAACCAAGAAGGTCCTTAAAATAAACGACAACAATATTAATTTTAAAATAATCCACACTAATATTCGCAGCATCGCTTGTAACTTTAATGAATTTCGAATCTTTATAGAAGGGTTAGAAACAAAAATTGAATGTATTATCCTAACAGAAACTCGTTTTATTCCAGACTTATCACTGTATAATATTGATGGTTACCGAACTTTATATAACTACGGAGAATTCAACCAGAGTGATGGAGTCGTTGTATACATAAAATCTGAACTGTATCAAGTCGCATAGCTTATTTGATTTAAGTGGCAGTTCACTTATTAAAATATGAGCCAATTTTGAAAATAAAACGTTTATTATAAATGCTTTCTATAGATCACCAGCTCCTGAAAACAAAGTCGACTCGTTTGTTGAGGAGTTAAATGACGTTTTAGATATACAAACTGAAAATTGTGATTTTAAACTTTTTGTTGGTGATATTAATATTGATCTATTAACTGAAAATGATAACAAGAGAAATTACTTAGACGTCTTAAACGAATGTGGTTATCAATCAGCCATTAATGTTCCAACAAGGGTTCAAAAAAATTCAAAAACATGTATAGATCATATTTTTATACATTCCAAGAGTGATAATTTTTATGATAATTTAATTCCTCTAACAATCAACACATCTGTAACTGATCATTATACATTAATGCTACAACTGATTCCCTCTGAAAAAGATCATGTTATAAACTCTAAATCTAAATATTTTGCCCAGATAGATAAGAATAAACGTATTCATAGATTTCAACATACTGACTGGAATGATATTATTATTAATCCAAATTTGGACTCCGCAACTGATAAATTGGTTAGTACTATCCAAGATAATATTAGGCAGGCAACAACTTATACAAAGATTAAGAATAACTTAAGAAAAAGAAAAAATTGGATCACACCATCCCTCATAAAATCCGTTAACAAAAAAAATGAAATGTATAAAAAATCAAAAATAAATCCTCTGAATAATACGCTAAAAAAAGAGTATACCGATTACAAAAAGCTACTAAATAAATTAATCATCACTGCTAAAAATAATTATTATAATAAACTTATCGAAGAGGAGCAAAATTCGTCAAAAAAAAATATGGAATGTGGTAAACTCAATATCTAAAAAATCAGGAAACACGGAAATTACAAATATTAAGGACAACAATGGAAAAACAGTAAATAAAGCTGAGAAAATTTCTGAAATGTTTAATACTTTTTTTGTAAATATAGGACGAAATCTAGTAAATACCATACAAAAACCAATAAATTATAATGAAAAGAAAATTGTGAATTGTCATTCCATCTTTTTCGCACCCACCAGTATTACAAAAATAAAAAAGCACCGGGTTGGGATGAAATAAACATATTTCGGATTTTATTGCATATCCGCTAATGATTATAATAAATAAGTCATTAGAAATAGGACAATTTCCTTCAGCTTTCAAGACGTCGATTGTAAAACCTATTTATAAAAGTGGAGAAAAAGATGAGATGACAAACTACATACCAATATCATTAATAACTTGTTTATCCAAAATACTAGAAAAAATGGTTAATGCACGGCTCAACACATTTCTAGACAAATACCAGCTAATGTCAAGGTCTCAATTTGGTTTCCAAAAGCGCAAGTCCACTTACGATGCTCTACTGGAAGTAATAAATATTTTGTATAAAAATATTGATGAGGGTTTACCTACAATTGCGATCTTCCTAGACTTAGCAAAGGCATTCGACACCGTGGACCACTGCCTTCTTTTGGAAACACTAGAAGACATTGGAGTTAGAGGTACAGCACATGCATTTTTCAAAAGTTATCTAAGAAACCGATCTCAAAAAGTAAGGGTGGGTAATAAATGCAGTGAAGAACAGACAATAACCTGTGGTGTACCACAAGGTACGGTTCTTGGCCCTGTTTTATTTAATATCTATTTAAATAACTTATTTATGGTTGAAAGTAGCAGTAAAATCATCAGTTTTGCAGACGATACAGTTCTCATATACAATGATCAGAATTGGTACGATCTAAAGATAAAAATTGAAAATGATTTAAATTGTATAAAGCAGTGGTTTGATTATAGACTTCTTTCAATCAATTATAAAAAAACTGTTTACCTTCCTTTTGCATCCTTAGAACCAGATCTTCCGAACTACACCATTAATGTCCAAAAAATACCAATATCCATCCTGCAAAACAAATAAAATATTTAGGAATTATGATAGACCCACATCTTAGGTGGGATAATCATATTAACTATTTAGTTCAAAAATTGAGATGTATATTGTATAAATTCAAACATATCTCATATCACCTACAATATAAACACAAACTAATGGTTTATAGAAGTTTAGTTGAATCTCACCTAATTTACGGCCTGGTCAGCTGGGGTGGACTGGCGAAGACTTACTGTAACATTCTCCAGGTTTCGCAAAAAATATTCCTCAAAATCCTTCTTGGAAAAACGAGAAGATACAGCAGTGAACTTCTATATAATGAAACGAAAATATTAGACGTTAGACAATTATATTTAAAAAAAGCAGTATTAACACAACATAAACTTAAATCAAATCTGCAAATTCAAACTCACAATTATACGACAAGAAACAAACATACTTACCTGAATCCAGCAATGAAAAAAAACAGCTGGACAAAGAAGCTTTTTGTTTCTTGGACCTAAGCTATATAATGCTATACCCCAGGAAATTAAATGTGAATCTTCTGTAAAAATACTAACTTTGAAACTGCATGAATATATTACCAAAACAAATAGACACGCTACTCACAACCTTATCGAAAATAATTACTGATAATGTTTCTATCAATTTCTATTTCATTAATCTTTAATTATAGTATTAATTTTATTAATTATATATTTCTTATTATTATTTTTTTGTCACCTAGTATAAGTTTTACATTACAATAGCAAGTTTATGTATTTATTACAATATAATAAAAAAAAATGTAACATAGAATAGTGTCGCAACAACGTCGACGGTTGGAGAACTATGTGCACATCACGTACAAGCTGTAAGAAGCGTCCAGCTCCTTACAACTTCAGTGATTTTGTTTGTTTGTTTACATCTTTTTATCTATACACTGTACTGTACTTTTATATTTCGTAAATAAACATTATTATTATTATTATTATAATGGAATTTTTGGTAAATCGACGAAGGTAAAACGAACGCCTGATAAGGCGAGGGATATGAGAGGGTGGAGTGATACTGGAGTAAAGAGAAAGGAGGTATCGCCTCTGGAGGACAAGGAACAGAAGAGGAAACTGAAGGAGAAAGGAAAGAAGGAAATGGAGAATTGGAAGGAAGAAGAGAGGGAGAGTGTAGAGAGATTGAATGATATGGTAAGGCGACTGGAGGAGAAGGTGGAAAGGCTGGAGGAAGAGAAGGCAGCGGCAGAGAGGCGGGTCAAGGAATTGGAGAGGTTGAGGGGGGAGGACGATAGAAAGGAGATAATGCAAACACGATGGTAGGTGGGGCAAAGAGACTGGGAAGGATGGCTGGAGGTTAGAGATAGGGACTGGGATGGTAAAAAGGGGGAGGGAATAGAGGTGAAGGTGGGAAATCCAATATTAGGGGATGAAAAGGTAAAGGTGGTATGGGTGACCAAGGAAGACAGTGGAATGGAGAAGGTAATACAGAGGATGTTTAGGGATAGGTACCCGATGCTAGGGGGAAAAGGAGAGGAAATGGAGTGGGTCAAGGAGGTACGCACTACGGAAAGGAATGGGGTAAGGGTGAAGACGGAGGAGTTGATCTGTCGGATGGAGGGAGATTGTAGGGATGAGAAAAAGGTGTTTGAGCTGATGAGTCGACTGTTTGGGGTAGTGGGGAGCGGGGACAGCATTGGACCCCACAGGCTTGAGCAGGTAGAGGTGGAGGTGCTGAAGAAGATGGTGGCGTGGGTGCAAGGAGGTACGCACTACGGAAAGGAATGGGGTAAGGGTGAAGACGGAGGAGTTGATCTGTCGGATGGAGGGAGATTGTAGGGATGAGAAAAAGGTGTTTGAGCTGATGAGTCGACTGTTTGGGGTAGTGGGGAGCGGGGACAGCATTGGACCCCACAGGCTTGAGCAGGTAGAGGTGGAGGTGCTGAAGAAGATGGTGGCGTGGGTGAGAGGTGGCGGCGGTAACAATCTATACAGATGGGGAGAAGGAAAAGGAGGGTAGAAATGGGGCGATAATCCTGAAGGATATCGGGGAAGTCGATCAGGAGGGGATCGAGAGGATTAAGAAGGGGTTGAGGGAGATGACAGGGGAGTGGGTGGATAGACTCAGAGTCTCAAGAAATAGGGAGGTGGTAATAGAGGCAAAGAAGGGGGTTGAGGTGAGGGGAATTCTGGGGGAGGTAGGAAGGGTAACAGGAGCTAGGGTGGTCGAAGCGGGGAGGGGAACAAAAACCATTCAAATGGTAGGGATAGAACCGTGGATGGAAGATGAAAAGGTGAGGGGGAAAATAGAGAATTTGATTGGGAAAGGGATAACGGTGATTAAAGTGGTAAGGGAGAGGAACGGGATGAAAATGGCGGTGGTGAGGGCGGAATGGGAAAAAGCGGTAGCCTTGTTGAAAAAAAAGGAGATTAGATTGGGGTGGAACAGGGTAAATATTATAGGGGGTAGAGAGACAGATGCTTTGGATGTGGGATAAAGGGCCATAAAGTAGCAGGGTGTAAGGTAAAGGTAGTCAAGGAGAGGAGTAAGTGTTGGCTTTGTAAGAGCGAGGATCACATGGCGAGAGACCGTCGGTAGGCCTTCCTTTGTAGGGTATGTGGGGAAAGGGGACACAAGCCAGGGGAGATAGAATGTAGTAGGGGAAGGAAAGAAGTAGAAGGAGACGATGGAAAAGGTGAAGGAAAAAATGGGAGGGACCCTCTGGACCCCTCAGAGGGGGCGAGTCTGGTCAAATAGGAGGAAGGGGGCAGCATTGCGCGGGAAGGAGGAATGTAGGGGATGTATGGAGAGTGTTACAGATAAATTTAGGGAAATGCAGGATATCGCATGATATATTGGATGAATTGATTTTTAGGAGGGAAGTGGATGTAGTGTGTGGATCCGAGGTGAATGCTAGATATGTGGGAAAGCAGGGATGGATTATGGACGATACAGGAGAAGCAGGAATAAGAGTGGTGGGGGATGGATTGAGGGCGGATGAAGTGAGGAAGGGAAATGGATGGGTGGTAGTGCGAATGGGAGACATGTTGGTGTACAGTGTGTATATAAGCCCACATGTCAGCCTGGAAGAATATGAGAGGAGCATGACAGGATTAGAGGATGATCTGAGGGTGTCAAAAGGAAAAAGGAGGATCATAAGGAGAATGGTGGCAGGGGACTTCAATGCGAAGAATACTATATGGGGGGGGGGGGAAGAAAACGGACAGGAGAGGGGAGATCCTTGAGGAAGTGTTAACATCCAACGGGTTGGTGGTGCTGAATGATGGACTACTGCCCACCTTCGTGAGGGGTGACGGGGGTTCATCATTCATTTATATAACAGCATGTGATGAATGGCTGTGGGAAAGAGTGTTTAGTTAAGGGGTGCTGGAGGATGAGGAAAGTTTGAGCTTACATAGGTAGGTGGAGACGGATATAAGGAAAGAGAGAAAGGATTTAGTGGAAGAGTGGGAAAGGAAGTGGACGAAAGCCGAGGCAGAGAGTATGAAGAAGAAAGTAAGAGAAGAGATAGGAAGGGGACTTGGACTTGATGCAGATGAATTGTACAATGTGATACAGGGCTGCAAAAGAGAGGGAAAGAGGGGCAGTAGGCGTGAGCGGAGGGCCAATTACTGGTGGAATGAGGAAATAGAGGAGCTGTGGAGGGAGTGTAAGAAAGAACGAAGACGGATGCTGAGAGGAAGAGGAAGGATAGATGGAAGAGGGAGATATAAAGAGAAGAAGGAGGAACTGGGGCGTAGAGTGGAGAGGGAAAAAAGAGGGAAGTGGGAAGAGTTACTGGGGGAATTGGAAAACAATCCATGGGGAAAGGCGTATGAGATAGCGGTGAAGAGGATGGGTGGAAATAGGAACGAGGTTCTAGAGGAGGATTGGGAGAAGGAGATTATAGAGAAATTGTTCAAAGGAGGAGAAGGAGGAGTGGGTGGCAGAATTCAGGAAATCCAAGATACAAGGGGGGTAGTGAAAATGGGGGGGATAAGGCCGGTGGAGAAGTGGGAGGTAGAGGATTGGGGGAGAAACATTAAAGTGAGAAAAGCCCCAGGGATAGATGGCCTGAGGGGTGATATGGTGAAGAGGCTGTTGGATGACAATAGGGAGTACTTCTGGGAACTATTCAACAGGGTGCTGAGGGAGGAGGAATTCCCGGAAGGATGGAAGGTAGCCAGGGTGATACTAATGAAGAAGGCGGGTAGAGAGGGGAAGCGAGCGGGTGACTATAGGCCTATCAGCCTGCTGTGTGGTATGGGTAAATTGATGGAGGGGATAATAAGGGATAGGATTGAGGAGGAAGTTGGTAGGAATGGGGGTTTTAGGGTAAACCAGCACGGGTTCACGAAGGGGAAATCTTGCATCTCGGTTCTGAGCAAGGTGATGGGTTTGGTGGAAAGAGCTAGGGAGGGCAGCTGGAGGAAGAAGAAATTGGCCCTACTCGTGTTTTTCGACTTCGGGAACGCGTTCAACAGTGTCAGCAAACGGGCAGTGTTGAGCGCGTTGCTGAGGCTTGGAGTGGAGCAGGGGTTGGTTAACCTGGTGGAGGACTACCTGACGGGGCGTGTGATTGTAGACTCCAGAGGGAGGAGATATGAGATGGAGGCTATAGTGCCTCAGGGCTCGGTTCTTGGACCGACGCTCTGTGTGTGTTTGATGAGGTTTGTGGGATAGTATGTGAAGAGGGATTCACATCCCTCTTATTACGGTGTATGCGGATGATGTGTGTCTGGTATGTACGGCAAAGGGAGAGGCGGAGATAGAAAGAAAGGCGGAGAGAATGTGCAGGAAGATTGTGGAGAAGATAGAGCGGTGCGGACTGGAAGTGGCGGAAGATAAGACGGTGGGGTTGCTAGTGAAGGGACGGAGCAGGGCAAGGGAAGTGGGGGTGATGGTTAAGCGAAGGAGAATTCGCATGGAGGAGTCTGTGAAATACCTAGGGGTGTGGTTGGATAGCAAATTATCCTTCAAAACCCAAAT
Organism: Lochmaea crataegi; assembly: GCA_947563755.1. Classification (NCBI taxonomy): domain Eukaryota; kingdom Metazoa; phylum Arthropoda; class Insecta; order Coleoptera; family Chrysomelidae; genus Lochmaea; species Lochmaea crataegi. Next base: position 21,658,726 of record OX387426.1, read on the forward strand.
GGTAAAGGCGGCAGAGAAGGGTAAAGTGAGGGCAGCATGGCTGGGGAGATTGATGTGTAATGTGAAAGGACCGGGAGAGTGGAAGAGGAGGGTAATTGGTAGGACGGTAGAGCAGAGTATGCTGTACGGTGCGAAGGTGTGGGGTGAAAGAGCGGGGGCGAATGCGAGGGTTGGGCCACTTCTGCGGGTGCAGAGAGGGATACTGCTGAGGGTGGAGCAGGGGTACAGGACAGTGGGTGGACTGGCAGCAGCGCTGCTGGCAAGGTCCCAACCATAGGACGTGTTGGCTAAGGCTAGGAGCAAAAGCTGGAGGGGTGCGACCAAAGAAGAGGTACGGGAATGGATGGAGGAGGAAATGGAGAGAAGGTGGGAGGAGTATGAGAGCGCGCTAAAAGGAGCGATTGGGAATAGGAGAGATTGGATGGATCGGAAATTCGGGGAGGTGAACTACTTCTTGACACAGGTGTTCACTGGACATGGGTCGAGAGTAGGGTACCTCCACAAGATTGGGAAACGAGAGACTGGTGTGTACGAGAGGTGTGAAGTGGAGGATGATGTGGGGCATGTGTTTAGATGCTGGAGGAACGAGGAAGTGCTGAAGAAGTTGGAGAGGAAACTAGGGGAGGCGGTGTACTGGGAAAACATGGTGGAGATAATGTTGAGGGGGGAGGAGGAATGGATGGAGGTGAGTGGAGTAGTAGAGAGCATGGTGAGGGGGAGAGAAGGACTCGATATGGCATGAGAGGCAGGAGTGATAGGAGGAAGAAGATGACGGTGTGAGCGGAGAGTGTGCGAGGGACCGCCGCCTGTCTCGAAGTATGCTAGGGTAGTGATTCCGAGGCGGGGGTAACGGCGAGTTTGAGGTGGGTTTGGTTGGTAGGCATCTCCTTGGGGATGAGTCCAACACTGTTTGGGTCCTGGACCCATTCGAACATGAGTTTCCCATCAGGGCCAGAAAAAAAAAAAAAAAAAAAAAAAAAAACATTGGTAATCAAATTTGCCTACATTCGGCTGAAATACTACATCTAAAAATGGCAAAACATTATTATTTTCAATTTAAATTTTATAGACTTTTCTCCTTCATTTATATTTGTTAAAAAATTATTAAGAGATGCTAAGTCATAAGGTCATATTGCAAAAATGTCTACATATCTCCACCAGACAATTGGTTCGAGTTTTTGATTATTAACAATTTGGGCTTCAAAATGTTCCATGTAATTATTTGATAAAATTGGTGAGAGGCAAGAGCCCACGGCAAGACCAAGATTCTGCTCATAAAAATCGTTATTGAATTTAAAATATGTTTTTGTTGTTCTATTATTTTATTAACATATGATTGGTAATAGTATTTTATGCAACGATCATGTAATGATAGCCATTAAGAAACGAGCATGTTGTAGGATACGAAACGAGCCGCAGGCGAGTTTCGTATATAATATGCGAGTGTATTAATGGCCATTACATGAAAGTTGCATACAATATTTTTTCTACTCCGATTAATAAGAATTATTTAATTAATAATTATCATATATAGTTACTTTTGAAAATCAAAATTATTTGACAGCTGTCAAATTAAGTGTCACCTAATATAATTAATTTCAGAAATGTCAACCAGGTATCCATGGCTATATTAAATATTGTGCGAATGTCGCATTCCTATTGGCTTAAAAATCTGTATCATAATGAAAATTTGTATCATAATGAATATCATTATGATACAGATTTTAGTCTTTTAGTAAGTATATTATAAAACAGGAGTAGAAAATAGTATATTACATAACGTGTGCGGAAAGTGACATTTTTCACACGAGTGGGAAATATTGTAGCACGAGGCAAAGCCGAGTGCGACAATCACACGAGTGTGAAAAATCACTTTCGCACAAGTAATGTACAGTATTTTTCCTACGATCACGTGATAATTTCACCAAATAATGTGTAATCAACATCTGACATATTAATACACAAAATGTTACAATTAAAGTCAACATAATTGATTTCAAGAAATAACAATAACTATCATTAGTAACAAAAATTTAATTAGTTATAGGTAGGTTATTACAATTAATTCTTAATTATTGTATATATGTCATTGTCAGTATCCACGATATTGTTATGCATGTCTGGGATACGTTGTTATTGTAGATAGTTCCAGGTAGGTAGGTATATAAACTGACCTCACAATTAATGCACTTCACATTCACTAATCAGAATAATTTTTTGACATTTCTCACAATTTGTCAAAGCCTGCTTTTTATATATTAGATAATAAATACCTATAAGATGATTAGATTTTCCGTTCATTATTAATGTTGGTTTGGATTAGTTGGTACAGCATCGAACTTATGACGAAGAGTACGTGGGTTCGATCCCCGACCGCGTCCTAAATTTTTCAATCAAGAACATGAAAAAAATTTCACTTTTCAAATAGATCGCTTCAAATTTAGATATTACATAGTTAAATCTAATTCAAAATTATATATTTGACAGCTTGACAGTGGTCAATCTTAATAAAAATTATACATTTGACTGATTATCCGCATGCGTGCGGAAAGTTACTTTCCGCTCATGTGTGGAAAGTAATTCGCACGCTAGTTTGATATAAGCCACTTTCCGAGGTACTGTATAGTGCGATATACGTTACTTTCCTATGTGGTCGTAGGAAAAAAATATTACCTGATTACTGAGAAATTAACATTAATATAATTTCCCGCTTATATATATTTTGTAAGCGCTGAGTCTAGTGTCCTACAGAAGGCTCTCTTAAACGACCACCATAATAGTATTGGCATCCTGACGAGGGAAAATGGCGACAAAGCCGCCAACCTCCAAGAGAGCGCTGAGATTCTTATGGAAACTCACTTCCCAGGATCTGTCTTTCCTGGAACGACGAACTGGGCGGAAGTACCAACAACACCCTCACAATACGACTGGCAGTTTGCTAGTGAAGTAATTGATGAGGACAAGATAAGGTGGGCCATTTCGGGCTTCTCCCCTTTCAAGTCACCAGGACCTGACGGTATAAGACCATCCCTACTTCTGTGGGGAATGTATATCCTTATGCCGCACCTGGTTGGAATATTCAGAGCCTCTTTATCTCTGAAGTATATTCCCAGAAAGTGGGGAGAAGTACGAGTGGTATTTATACCAAAACCAGGAAGGATGGACTACTCCTTACCAAAAGCATTCCGACCTATTAGCCTCACATCGTTCTTTTTTAAAACAATGGAGAGGCTATGTGAGAGGTATAAGAGATAAAGTGCTAGTTCACAACCCACTTCATCCAAATCAGCATGCATACACTCCGGGAAGGTCCACTGATTCGGCCCTCCACCAAGTGGTTGGCAGACCTTCCCAACAATTACCCAGCAAGTCAACTCCAGGAATGTACCCCTGGTATTGGGAGAATGGATACTTTAAATGACATCATAGTGAGAGGACTGGTCATGAGGGGATGTCCACAGACCCCTCTTATCACCCCTTCTTTGGAACATAGTCCTGGATACCCTGATTAATCACCGCAACAATAATGGATTCTACACAATCGCATACGCAGATGACATAGTTATCTTGCAGACTGGAGAATTTGTGAACACACTGTGCGATATAGCACAGGATGGGCTCAAATTAATAGAAACATCCCAAGAAGACTGAGATGGTCCTTTTCACCAGGAAAAGAGGATTATCGGGCTTAAAACTCCCCGAAATGTTCAATAGCAAATTAAACTTCTTTGAAGAGGTGAAATACCTTGGTATTACTCTCGACACGAAGCTAACGTGGAACTGTCACCTACAGATCAGAGCAAAAATAGCATAATATGTGGCTTATGAGCAATGTCGGAGGACAGTGGGACGAACATGGGGTCTTTCACCTCGTGTGGTCACCTGGATCAACACTGCAATCATAAGACCTATGCTAACGTACGGAGCAATTGCATGGGGACCGAAGGTTCTACAAGCAACTGGATGGTATCTCAATTGCCACAAAAGAACTAACCAGAAAAGGAATTTCTGGCAAAAACATAACAATCTGCACTGACAGCAGACAAGCCCTATCAGCATTGAACAGACAACGTGTTACATCAGGGCTATAGTATTAGAGTGCCACCAAGATTTAGCTAACGCCTCGGTAGATAACAATATTATCCTGAGTTGGGTTAAAGGGCACGAAAGGAGTAAAGGTAATCGCATTGCCGATTCTTTAGCCAGGGAAGTGGCTGGACTAAAAATTTTAGGACCCAGTGACACCTACGGCCTGACGACTTCGACAATTGGGGAACTAGCCAAGCGTTACACCCATGCTCAATCCCTATGAGATGGGATGGAATCAAAGGATGCAGTCTTGCCTGGGAAGCTAGAGTCGAAGAAATATTTGGGGATGACCAGGAAAAACCTACGCTTAACGTCAACTAAGGAAACACCTCCATACTATGGAGACACCTCTATGCAGAATGTGTGAACAAGAAGATGAAACTATCAGGCATGTCTTATGTGAGTGCCCGGAGTTATCGTCAATAAGAGAGTGTGTGTTCGGTGAGTCTTGGCCTACACCTGCCGATATAAAGGAGATGTCTCCTAGTGACCTGTCCACCTTCCTGAAAAGGACAGGATGGACGATGACCTAGGAGGACAACTCCTCGGGAGAATGTACAATGGGTCACATGTGGCATAAGTGCTGTGGGCCTAAACTCACCCTCCCCACTCTACAGATACAGATAGTGTCCTCTTTTAGGTTTCTTCCGAGTTTTCAACCCTAATCCAAATTAAGGATAAGAGTAAAAAATACTTCTATATACCAGAACTGCTGTCAGGGGAGAGATATTGTTTTGAATAAATGAAATTTGAACGGAGTTATAGCTTTAAATAAATCGAATCTTGACTTCACAATACCCAAATAACTAACACGTTTCAAATAAAAAAAATTACTTAAGGAAATGTTTCTTTGTAAAGAACGTTTCACAATATTTCATTGACTCGGCATCTGGCCTTAAGAATTTAATAATAAAAGTTTATAAATCCCTCTTTGTACAGTAAACAGTAACAGATCCGTAATCGGTAAAATTTAGATACTGAAACATAAATATAATTTATAAATATAATTTTATGAAAAAAATCACTGGATTTTTAAAAACAAATTTAACTTTTATTTATTAATTAAAATTGAACCAATTAAACTGTTGAAACTTACAGAGGGTGGCCCACCGTATACGCTTTGATTTATTTCTTCTAATTGGCAGATGTTATCAATAAATGTTTCAAATAAGAAAGATGTAGTTTTATAATGGCCACATTTTAAAAACATTTTGTACTATACAAGGTATCTGTATATATATCGTTCTTCGGATTATATCCTTTTGCATTTGGTCAATACATTTGGTTTTATTAGCGTTATGTAAAGCTCGGATTATAGGCAAAATGCCTTTTTTGCCTATTTTGCCTATTCCAGATGATTTTTTATATTTTGCCTTTTTTCGCAAATTCCGCCTTTTTGTGCCTTTTTTAAACTTTTATGCTACCCTACTGATGATGCTATTCATATTCGGTACTTCATTTTATTACTAAACCTTTCAGTAATAAAATTTTGGGCTAGTAATAAAATATTAATGGTTTGTTTGTTAACGGTCTTCTGGGAAAATTTACCTACCTATTTGCGAATTAAGAAGACGCTTAACAAATGGGAATTCCCTAATGTTTTGACCTTTATATCAGTTGTACAGACGGTTACTGAATCAGAGTTTAGTTTTGTTGCGTATACCGAAAAGTAAAGAACACACATTTTAAAAAGTTTTAGACGTTTTGTGATTTTATTTAGAAAGATGACTTCTAAGTTAAGTGCTTGGATCCGACCATATCCGGAACTATCTCTAGAAGGAGATGGAGCATTTTGTAAACCGTGTGGCAAATCAGTAAGTTTCATTTTTTCTTTTTCTCACTCTCCGCATAAAAATTCTAATTAATTATTCTTATTTTTTAAAATTCTCAGATTTCAAGTACAAAAAAGTACTTTATTGACCAGCATTGTGGAACTCCACTTCACATACGCAATTTGGAAAAATTAAATTCCTCTAAGTTAGTCCAAACATCTCTGCGGGATGGTGTAAGCAGTTCAAAAAAAAGGAGGAGAACACATTTAAATTTGATTTATGTCAGATGATGATTGCATCTAATATACCTCTGTATAAAGTTATCTGTATAAAGATCATCCCAGTTTTAAGTAATTTTTTTTAAAACGTGGCTCGAAGCAGTGTTCTTTTACTTTGAACACAATAATGAAATAGAATTAGTAATGTCAGAATTTGGTGATGATCTTTCCGAAGCAATTCGAGAAGCAAAAAATATTTTTAAAAATCCGAAATTAAAACAGCAACTCGCATATATCAATAGCAATTATAAATTAATTGTTAGCACAATTACCTTATTAGAAAGACAAGAGATAAATTTATGTGAGTCAGTTTAATTAATTGATAATTTACAGTCTAAAATTAAATCGGCACCTGGAAGTAATGGACAATTAATTACTAAAAAAATGAAATTTGTTTTTGACAAGAATGAAGGTTTCTCCTTTTTATGTGATGTTGCTAAAGTTGGTTGTAAATGGGACATTTTCCAAAGAATTACAAATTGGGCCAGCTTTATTATCCTCTCTTAAATATGAGCCAATTACATCTGTCGATGTAGAGCGTTCATTTTCTATGTACAAATTAATTTTAAGTGAAAGAAGACAGAGTTTTAAAACAGAAAATATAGAGAAGCACTTAGTTGTAGCTATTAATGATAAAATTTTAAGTGGTTACAATGTTTAATTATTAATTAACAATTGTTTAGTTATGTTGTGCAAATATATTTGTGTTTGTATTTTAAAATAAATTCTTAGTAACTTATTATTAATAATCAGGGAATTAAAAGCATTTGCCTGTATTGCCTATATGTTAAGATTTCTGCCTTTTTCAATAAAAATCTTTGCCTATATAAGCGCCTTTTTCTTCAATTTTTGTTGCCTATAAATCCGAGCTTCAGTTATAAGCGACCTCAATAGCTTAAGAATAAGACAGTGGAATGAAAAAACAAAGGATATGAAGAAATGGCGACAGATTACTGACAAAATATAAGGAAGAAAAGGGGATTGATCCACCCCGAAAAAAGGATTTAGAAAGCTTTTTGAAGCGGTGTTTGAATCATTGAAACATCGAACTTATAGTATAACGGATGCTTACATGTTTCTTTTGCAGCATCGGTTATACTATATGTTCGATGTTTCAATGATTCAAACACATTTTTCACAATTCGCTTAGCATCCGGCGATTTTTGCCCTAGGACGCCACATACTTAGTTTTAAACACAAGATTACTTTCGGAGTGAAATGTTTATTACAAACTAAAATTCTGAGACAATATTAAAAATGATTATCCCCAAAATCCCCACTATATATTTTATCTATAAATATTTTAATCCCATTATATGTAAATATAAATAGGACATTGGAAATAAAGTAGCTAGGTGCAGTACAGGTCAGATAAAGGAAAACAAGCAATGAAAGCTCTTTTTTAATAGAAAATACAATGATAAAATAAATTAAAAAATTAGTCTCAAATTTAATTTTACCAGCCAAATATTTCAGTTGTAAAATAATCATACTATTAGGCATTATCTTTTCGCTTTTCGAAGAAACGAGTACGATACTGTGCTATTGTTATCGTATTAACGACTACCTGCTGTGGGTTTTGGTCTTAAATCAATCATGTTGGCATAAGCTAAAACGAAAACTCTTGGAACGAAGTATAATAGTGTGGTTAACGTTACATCATTAATATTACAACTGTGTTTTTGAATATTCAGAACTAATACATTCAATGAATGAATTAAGAATAACAAGAGGTAAAAACACAAACATAAACAAATACAAGTGAAATCATTCTATCTGGTAGTCAGATTGTCGCCTTTCGGGATTACAAGAACTGACCCTCTGCTTTTGACGTGCATGGGTTAAGAGGTAAAGGGTAGGTAGGTAGATTAGGTGAAAAAAAAGGTATGGAGAAGTACAAAATAAAAACAACCTTATAGAGAGAGGTAGGTTTGGATATAGCACTAACGTACTCAACAAATTTTTTAAGGGTTTCTATAAACTGTATTTTTAGTAGAATTAGTGCTGCTATAACTTTAAGCTTTATCACAAGTGATAATATACACTTTATTTAACTAACGTCTTAATTTAATATATAAAAACCAATTTAACTGTCTTTCTTATATTAGATTTTATGTTCATTTTATATACATATAAAAACCACTAACACTCCTATAAGTAGCCATGTTCTTTATTTTACGTCTAAAATTTACAGCCTGTCAAATAAAAAATAAGCAAAAAAGTTTTGAATTCTGAAAAAGAAAATGAAAAGATATAATACGAGTGTTTCGAGTTTTCAAAATACAAAAGTAACTATGTTTTTGTTTGACCAATGGATTTATTTTAAGAGCTTTAAATATAAATGTTATTTCGGTTTTCAACATTGCAAACTCGTGCTTGAAATACTAGAATGGAATTCACATTCAGATGGCAGTGCACGGGCATAGGTTGCCAATCCAACCAGAATTGTAAATTTTACTAATTTTTATAAGAAGAAGGGCCGTCTTTTACGTAGAACATTGAAAGATGATAAAGGTTGGATTAATAAATGTGAAGTAAAAAGTTTTAAAATATCTGTGAATGGAATAAAGAGTCATAATTTCTAAAATACTTCCTATATCGAAATATCGTTCGTTGAGAGACTCCAGTCGTAGCAAAAACTTCCTGCACTGTTTCCGATACACTTTGATCATTGTTACTGTTGGACAAACAATTAAAAAACGATTATTAACTCTTATTGCTTGAATTTGCAATTGAAGACTTCAATGATTTTGGATGTTACTACAATTGACATCTATATGACTCAAACGATCAACTGATGTATGTATGTTTGTATATTGGGGTGACATTCACTGAGACCTAAGAAATCTGTTGTGCCTCCTTTCTTCTACTTAGTTCCTGAGGAAAGACTCAGAGGCTATTAGTTGCTTTAGACCCGAAGGAATTTCAGAATATTTAGGTAGGTGTTCCTCTTCTATCCATTAGGCTCTTGGGTGTTGTGATCTAGGATTCTGTATTGCTTTGCAATCCGCAAGTATGTGAATGGAGGTTTCTTCTACCACTCCACAGATCAACAATAGAATTATATTTTCTTATTCTTTAAAATCTCCAATTATAAATAAATAGTTTGATGTCATTGATAGAATTTTATAATTCAAAGACCTTCACACAAAAGTACAATATTTTTACATTTAGGAGAGCTTGGACTTGCAGTACATTTTCTCTTATCAAGTCGGTGAACTGACGATCAGAGATACGTACAGGCAGACAACTTCAGATCAGTTTAGTTAAATTTGTTTTACAAATTCAGTGTTAAGGTATGTATATTTCCAAAATTCGGTGAATCGTGTCATTCGACTTGCAGCAATGTTCTCGTATTGAAGAGATTTCCCTGCTTATGGAAAATTAAAAACAAATAATACATATATCAAAATAAAAAGAATGCGGCTGTATAAATGAATATGAGGAAGCAGATGCTGAAACTCACATTCTCTATATTGGATACATTCTCTCACCACAAATTGGGATCGAACTGATGCAAAAACAAAGGAGAAGATATATAATGTGAACATTTCTTGAAACGTACGTTTTTCATGACCAAATAAAACGTTAGGTACCTCCTGGCATATAAACCGTCCTAGAAGAAAGCGTTGCGATACCTCTCTAAAGGCGGGATTATACACTAGGACTTACCATACGTTTTATTGGTCAAGCATAAGCTGGTTATTTGAAGGTTTTGACATATTGGAACTGAAAATTTCAGAAATAAATTTTGTTCTCTGCGAAGGTTTCATGCTCTGAACACATAGAAAATAGAAATAATTGATCGTATTATGTCGTCAAAACGGTAACTGCTATCTATTGTTAAATAAAGTTCGCGCAATCCTTATAATTTTATTTTGCTTATTTGATGATAAAACAAATGTTTCTTTCTCTTATATATATCGACGTTTAGTTAGTAGGTTTTTTCATAAAAAAAGTGAAGTGAGATTCAGTGAGACCTAAAAGATCTAATGCCCCCTTCCTTCTAATTAGTTCCTGAGGAATGTGTAAGAGACTGGTATCACCTTTAGACCTAATTCCCGGAAGAATTTTAGGATATATGCATGCAGACTTTATTTTAGGTTAAGTCCCTCTTCTTTCCAGTAGTCTCCTAGGTGTTGTGCCCTGGGATTCTGAATTACTATGCAATCCGAAAGTATGTGGATGGAGGTTTCTTCTTGCATTCCACAGAACCTATAGTCTTCTTGCTCCACTATTTTGAGTTTTTTAAGGTGCCCATTCAGGCGACAGTGTCCCGTCAGGTCACCTGTAAAAACTCTTGATGAAGTTTTACTCTGGCCTAGGCATTAATTTGTTCTCACCTGGTTGTAGTCTCACAGGAATATATTTGATTGTCTAAGCCCTACTAGTCCCAATGGTCAGATCTTATCCTCTTCTCGGCATTGCCTATTTCTTCCAATATTACATTGGAGCTGATAGCGCAAAAGGATTCCGGCTCCCAAAAAGGCGTTTCAGCCCCTCACTTCGCTAGTTCATCTGCTACCTCATTTCCTTTTATTCCAGTGTGTTCTGGAATCCGCAGTAAGGTGACGTTGTTGTTCGCCTAGTTCATTGAGTTTCCCTAGGCATTCCCATACAATTTTAGAACTGATTGTTACAATCAGTGTTTTTTAAATTAATTAAGCCGAACACTCAAAATATTGCGTTCAAAATTTAATCATTATGTGATATTTTTTAGTATTATGCCTATGAGCAGAAGAATAAAATTGACTGAAATATGGGAAAACCATAAATGAAAAATGTTTACACACATTCCAGTACTGCTTGGTAAAGTAAAACTTCAAATTCATTTGCATTCGAGCTGTTCGAATACCTACATATTAACTCATCTTGTTCCTGTACAAAGTATTTTCGGTATATATTCCTAAAATTATTATAACTAGGACCCCTGAATTCAGATTCTGTGCACGCCGCCAATTCACCTCTGGGCCTTGAAAACCACTTTAAAACTTTTTGTTTTTTACCGAACTACGGGATTGCATTTAAAATTCACGGTCAAATAAAGGAAAGAACCAACGACCAAGAAGAGGAGGAGAAACAACATAAGCCCGAGAGTTAAAATTTACTGCACGACGTAGTTTGTAAGCCGAAATAAAAAAAACGAAAGAAAAAAATACCAGTTAGCGTGTCCGTATTTCAAAAGAATTTTGGTTAATCTAGCAACAAAACAAATAGCTACCGAGAAGATTAATGAAATACAGCATACTAATGTTAATTTTGTTCTTGAAAAGTCGTATTTATTCTCATTTCTTAATTATTTAAATTTATTGTTTCAATAATATTGTTTTTATAGACATATATTTCAAATAGGGTCATGAAATTTTCGAAAAACCACTTTCTAACAAAAAAGGTACTCATAACTCGACTAATTAGAAAGTTACAACGTTCTAATCTTCAACAATCGATTCAGGGGAAAATTTTACATACATGAGTGGATTTTGAATCGATATTTTAAGTAAGGGAATTAACGGAGGGAGATTTAAATCGCGAAATATTCAAAATTTCTAAAAAAAAATTGTGTCACGAAAAATGCTCAAAATTCGTGATAGAGGGTTTTTGAGACGATAAATCGACTGGCATTGTAAATTTTTTGAAAAAATCGTTCTTTCGCCTTCAAATGGTGTCATGAAATTTGTATGATTTCCATTTTTCCTCTCATTTCGGGTGAAGTGACTCCAAAAATTTTTCTTAACAGCTAGTATATTATAACATGACGGGATTCATCTTTAGGAGTTTCAAAATGTCACGATATCAAACTTGTCATGATTCTATAGTGATGTTATGATAATATTAAATGTACAGATGTATATAGCCCGTTCAGTATTAAAACCGTTGCACGTCACATCTGTCATAACTGAACTGTTTCCAAGCTCTTGAAATAGTATGAGAATCTAATATATCTCAAATGAAGTTTATCAAATATTCTTCTTTTTGTTTGGCTATAGGTTAGGTTTAATGATTGATGGTTATTGAGTGCAAACAAACTTCGACTTTTTTCTGTTACATATAAAACTTTTATTAGTATGTTAACAGTACAACACTAACTAAGAAATTATTATTTTAAAAACTATGGAATTATTCCTAGCACTAAAAAGGTATGTATGAAATAGTTAAGAGTTTTATTCGTATGCTTATACCACAACACTTGATTAGTTAGAAATTATGGAATTATTTAAGTATTTGAAATGTATATATATGGAATAGTATCAAGGAAAAAATATAAAGTGGTCAATTATTTGTTCTAAAATGTTTTATTAACATTAAATATTAATTATCTGATATAATTTTGTCAATACAGTATGAAAGGCTGATGTAAGGTTTGCAGACATCCTAAAAATAAAAAACTAATAGCTTGGATCACTTTTTTAAGGTAGGCAATTTTGTTTTATATTTTGGTGAAATACTTAAATCTTAAAAATTTTGTAGTTAAGCCGGGATGTGAAGCTTTAGTGTGTAGGTCAACAAGGAAAATCACCCTGAGATATATGATCATTGATCATAGCAAAAAAAAATTGTGCAGCAAGCACCACCACATCTCAGAAAAGAAAAACAAATCCATTCTATTCTTCGAATGGTATATGCGAATGATTTACTAAATTGTAGCACTGAAATCAATATATATTATAATTATCAGTATATTGGTGAATTATTTATCACTCCATCATCTTCTAATCAATCCATTTACCATTTTGTTTTAGCTCGCCAACATCTACCGCAACTGAAAGTATTGCTAATAAAATGATTGACTAAATGAGACATTTCAATTCAATAAAAACTATTAAATTAATTCTTTGTAGTTTTTATAAAACTTTACCTTTAGAAAATGCTGCCTAAATTACTTATTTTGAATATCATGATTAAAATAAAATAATAAATAATGCCACCCCAATTCTTATGAAATTGTTTTATTAAAATGAAACTTTGCAAATTTATAAATTAGTTACACCGGAAAGATTGCAATAATATTTTTTTAAATATGGTAGAACAATAATTGTCAATTAGAAATCTTTTAAAATTCTGAAGTTCACAGACAAACTAATTCTAACCCGCAACTTCTGGAATGCATCAATCGGCTTGCTTGGCAGTACCCTGTATTAACTCAATAGGATTTTTAAAAAGATGGTAGGTAATACTTTGTGACTATACTGTTCTATCAAATCCACAATGTATTTTGTTGGGGGTTTGTTTCGGAAAAAAACATTTATTGAAAGGGCAGTATTTAAATAACACATTCATTTCTTTTCAAATATACCTATAGTATTATTTTTGTGAAAATAAAAGTCGAACAACATTTATTAACTATTAGGTATAATTTGAAGTAAGAATTTTAAATATATTGAACTAATTGTGTTGTATTCTGAAGTCTAGCGCTATATAGATTGCGAAAAATCTTAGCTCGACATACGATTTACACAAGTACGACAAGGATAATATGAACAACACTACTTGAAAGAGAGAGAAGAATTGTCCGCACACGCCCATCTATGAAGAGCGTGTGACAAGGATAATACGAACACTACTACTTGAAAGAGAGAGAAGAATTGTTCGCACACGCCCATCTGTGATCTGTGATGGGCGTGTGCGAACAATTCTTCCCTCTCTTTCAAGAAGTGTTGTTCATATTATCCTTGTCGTACTTGTGTAAATCGTATGTCGAGCTAAGATTTTTCGCAATCTGTATATCACTATTCAAATCCAGTTTGTATCTTCTTACTAGGCTACAATATGAATAAGCTCAGCTTCAACATTTGTTGATTGAGTTCTATATTGTGTCATTAACCTAATATTATCGAAAAGCATTGTCCATAAATTATTGAAGGTTCAGAAACATTCAATAATAATTGGTGTTCAAACCATTTAAAAACATGCTTTTCATTCGTTTCCCCATGATAAGCACTCAACTGAGATTCATATGAAAACATACTTTCCGCTCCATCAATACAACCATCTCCATTCTCAGCATGAAATACAAAATATCTAGAATAAAAACAATTTTGCATTCTAAAATTTAACATTATTGTAACATACCTTTTGACGTGAACGGCCTACAGCACCATTTTGGAAAATTCAGGATTCATTAATGAAAACAAATTTATACAGTGGTTTATTTTTGTTGAAAGTTCCTCAAGTCCTCCGTCTGAATGTGTATCATATTTTAGTTAACTACTCAGGAACATTCTATATTTCCAATTGCTGCAGTAACATTCCTAAAGTGACATGATTATCTGTAAATAAATGTCCATGTATTGCCAAGTATTAAGAATAATGTAACAGAATATATAATAAATACAGTTGATGGTATAATATTAAGCTTATACTTACTTGCTTCATACACGCTGTAAATAGTATCAGGAGTTAATGCATTAACTATTGCAGTATTATTAAGTTTCATTTATACGTTTTTTTTATGTGACTTTAACTTTGATAACTCATCACTGCTTGTGAAAAAATACTCACACTTTGCAGTTTTTTGATAACACGTAGATAAATGAATCAAAACATTGAATAAGGAATATAAAATTGTCACAACATAACCCCAAAAATGTCAAGACGTCAACTGAACCAAATAAACCATTTTAATCGCGGCAACAGCGCGCATTTTTGCCAACATATAAAGTTTTTAGTACGACTGACATTAGTTTGAGTTTAATATTTTTAATTAACCTACGAGTTGTACTTGATATGAAATTGATAACGAAACCTTTCTTCGAGCATATATTTATATTTTTTCATAACATGCGACTTACAAATTTCAATATTTATTGAGTTTAGAGGGGCTAAACATAGTGATTGACAGTGGATTGACAGCAGCAAACGAATGACATAATATAAACGAACGTCTCTTTTTTGACACTTTGATGACGTGCAACGGTTTTAATACTGAACGTGCTATAGTTTCTATAGTATGACAAAACCACGTAGTTTCAAGGTAAACTATTGGAAATCAACTGCAAAAGCTTAGTGAAAAATGTATTGCACGTCTAAATGTCCACTTGTCAAAACTGTAAATATCTATCCCAGTCATATCATGTAATATTGGAAAGTCTATCAAAATGACACTGATGTGAAAACGTCTATATAAATGGAGTGTTCCAATATTGCCCACGAGCATGTTCAGAAATACCACAGTTTCAAATAATGGTAGAAAAATAACAGAGGCCACTGAAAAATAAAAGTAATAAAAAAATTATGTTCAAATTGATGACCATGTACATACAATGTTCAAACTTCTTAAAAGATTCCTTGTGCATGCTGCTAAAATCATTTGTGGTGTTTGTGGTACTCCTAGAATGCTGATTTTATCATTTAAATCATCAAAATCAGTCGGGGATGCCATACAAACTAGACCTTCAAATAACCCCAATCATGAAAAATGTGGTATCGTTGAATTGGTTTTTTAAATATTAATACAAAAATGTAACAATATGGAAATGAAATGTTTATAGATGCCAAATTTGATACTTGTTATGTAAACCGTTTTCGAGATACTGCACTGTCAAAACTTCGTATAATATTTTCGATTGCTGTTTTTTTTGGTCACCACTGGTTTGTTTCTAATAATCTTATAGTGATTATGCATTGTACTTTACTAGTTGAAAACGCTTAAAATTTCTCTTTTTAAGTTAACTTTAACACATGACTAAACCACTATGTACCTACACTGCTATATTTACGCTCTCTCCCTATAATTAAAATACGATTTGTGATAGTAAATCTGTTTTTTCTCTTCAATGAACTTTATTGACAGTGAAAGCTTACGAATCTAAAGATTTATTTCATTGGTATTATAACAACATAAAATTTGTTATTGATATCTGAAACCTTACATAACGAAATTAACTTCCAGCATGCAACACTTCTTGGTTTTCAATTATTAGGAGATCCAAAGCCAAAGAGTCGAAAAATATAACTAAGATATGGGCCTGAATGGCCTGTATAAAACTCATATAAATAAGATAACCTATACCTAAGCAGGTTTTTGGAGAAGTAATTGAAATAATTAGATTAGATTCGATTTGGTGAGGTGGCTGATCGGCCTATTCCACTGCGAGCTTTTCAGATCTATTCTCAGACCGACTCTTTTTAAGTAGCCAATTAGCCTCGAGACTGAACCTTCCATGTAATTTCTTACTAGTGGCAGTACAAGAAACCGCATATTTACCAGGAGGTCGCACTGCCATAGGATGTGCTCTGCAGTTTCTTCCTCTAGGTGAGAGAATCTGCTCATGGATTCGTCTGACAGCTCCATTAGATCTGCGTGCCTGTTAAGCTTACAGTGCCTTGTTAATATACCTACTACGGCTTTGACAGATTTCCTATCTATGCTTATTAGGTCTACCGCAAATGTTGGCGAATGTCATCTAATAAACTGTTTCGTCTGTCTCTGTCCTGGTGACATTACCCACCATTCTAGAAATTTATGTGTCACCCACTTCCTTGTGGCCATATTTTCTATCAACTTTGCACTGCCACAGAAGGGTTCCTTTCTAATAAATGGCATTGATGAGCCTGTTTCATCCGCCATTTCGTTACCCTTATGACTTTCGTGTCCTGGTACTTAGGCTTCCTTGACCTTTCAATGGTCTCCAAGTGCGTTTAAGACACCTATGCAATCCCATACTAGCTTAGAGTTTATCTCTATTGAATCGAGTGCCTTCAGTGAAGCATGGCTATCTGTGAAGATGTCAACTGAACGGCAGGTCCTTTCCTGCCTTTTAATTTATTCATCGACGTTAATGAAATTTTCCGGTTGGCAATCGTTGCGCGCTACTTTGACAATAACCGTGTGTATGAAGAACTGATCTGTCTGCTACCATTCGCAGGAACGACAAGAGGAGAAGATATACTATCGAAATTCGTTAAACATTTTGAGAAACGGGGACTAGACTTAAATAAGATTTTAATAATACAGATACAGATGTCGCACCCGCTATGATCGGGACACATAAAGGATTTGTATCTCTATATTTATCAAGAAAGTTTATGAGTGAAGATCTCGAGCGGAAGCTTAAAATCCGTGATGCATACTGTTGAAAAAGTTGTCAACTTCATATTAGCACTTTGGCTTTGTTCAAAATTGCACATGGGCACCTCTTTGTTAAAAGGTTGCCGACCCCTGATATAGTTATTCGGAACTTAAAATAATAATAAACACAGCTTTTGGTATTTATCAACTTTATCCCCAAAACAAATTATGTTGGTAGAATTTGTTACCAAGCAGTAGGGATGGTTGGTACAAACTGTACGGGGTCGGTTGGTACAATGTACCAACTAACCCCCGTGATAGATTTGTGTTTTTACCTTGTAGTGCTTCTAACTCTTTCTCTTCTCTTTAAGATTAACTCTAATTTGCGAAACTTTAAAAGAATATCGAAAAGATGCAACACTCCTCCGGAAGTTTTGCTAAGGAGCTGCCAGAGCAGTGAAACTGCAAGGACAATCTTTAAGATCAGCGGCAAGTGACTTTAGCATTCCATTCAACACTTTACGAAGATATTGCAGCAAGTTTACGCTAGATGAACTTCAAGCGGAAACAGGAATGGCTCAAACTATAGTTGGCTACTTTAAAAATAGACAAGTAGGGTGAAACATATACTTACTTAAAAAGCTGATTTTTTAAAAAAATTTTCGTTGCAGGTTATTACAAAGCTTCAAGAATCCAACCTCGCAGAATACATATACAAAGATGCACATATTTATTACGGTCTCACGCCCAAAGAAGTAAAAAGAACTGCCTTTTTATTTGCAACTTCTTTTTCACTGATGGTCCCCGATAGCTGGAAAAAAAATTAGATGGCAGGCCCCGACTGGTTTACATCGTTTTTATCAATAAATTCTGTGAACTGTCTATAAGAACCCCTGAAGCCACCAGTCTGTCTAGGGCATCAGCTTCAATAAAACCAATGTAGCAATATTCTAGAAAATGTTCTTAAAAAATATAAATTTAACCCTGGAGACATATGGAACATGGACGAGACAGGTGTAATGACAGTTCAGAGGCTTGACCGAGTTGTGACTAGACCTGGTATGAAACAAGTTTGGAAGAGTTACCTCGGCAGAACGTGGGACCCTTGTTACTTTGGCGTGTGCTGTTTCAGTAACCGGAAATGCTGTGTCACCTTTTTTATATTCCCGCGTGTTCGATTTAAGCCCCATTTTATTCAAGATGGAAGTGATGGCAGTGCCAATCCCTCGGGTTGGACGAATGAGGTGTATATTATAGAATATATTCGGCATTTTATCAAATACTCCAAGGCGTCTAAAGAAAATCCTCTCGTTCTCTTGCTAGATAATCACGATTCCCATTTATCACCTGATCCACTAAACATTTGCCAAGATCACGGAATAGCAGTATTATTGTTCCCCCCCACTGCAGTCATGAGCTACAACCACTTGACTGCAGCGTGTATGGACCTTTAAAAAAGTATGTTAATACTGCGTGTGATTCCTTGATGACTACTCACCCTGCTGCAACTATGACTATTTATGACAAACACAGTATTTTTCGTACGGCACTACCCTTAGCAGCTACCCCAAACAACATCACAACTGGATTTAGAGTTTCTGGGATTTATCCTTTTAATAGAGATATTTTCCCGGACAGTGTGTCAAAAATCTCTTGCCAGAGCAAGAAATTAACTCCAATGTAGTTATGCAACTACCTGGACCTAGCAGAATCACAGTAAGTAGGACACCTACCAAAAACTTATCAAATATTTCCTCGTCTAACAAGCCTGAGTATCCTCAGCCACCTGAAAAGCATTCAGCAAATCGTCGCTGTCGTGGAAAAATAGTCTATGTGCTAAAATGTAAATTTTATAGGAGAGCAAAAAAACATAATATTTCAAGGGGAATAAAAACAGCACTTCATTATTGAATTTTGTTATTACATTTAAATCTATCTAAGTATATATTGAAGAAATTAATAAAGCGACGGTTTGCGATTTTTTTGTCAAAATACTATTTCAGGTTACAGTGAACACATGGCAGCTTTTACGGTTTTTAAACATGAAACACATAGGTGATTTTTGCCCATCTAACTACTAAAGAACATCAAAACTACAATATTGCAGAATACTTAATAAGAACAGTTTTAATACTTAATTTTTAGTTTTAATCTTTTTATCACAGTGAAATGAGATATTATCATAAAAACTATGATGATATTTCTCGATGACGCTCTTTAAATCTTGAAGACATTTCCATTTTGATTCACTTATGGCAATAGGTTTTTATACAGCTGGGATGGTTTTTGTGCTTTATTTGTGTTTATTCTTCTTTGTGGTGACATACTATAGTCCTCAGTATGTCGTAGTTTGAAAAAAATACTCCCATCCGGACGATACTCCAAAGCCCTGATATCAGTCACATGTGGATCCACAGAAATTTTTCCAGGTCGCAATGATTAAGTATTAGTCATTGAATTCTCAACGTTATAGAAGAAGGAGTAATCCAACACTTTAATGTTATAGGGATGTTTTGGAATAGCGCTCCTCATATGTGCTATGTAATCACTTGGGAGGTTTATGGGAGGAACAAAGTATTTTTCCAGTGTAGCATGTCACACTGTCACACTCCATCATTGTGTGCCCTTTCTTAAGAAATACCTGTCGTATCAATAAGTTTTTCTCACTGGACAAGTTACTAAAAGCACTAGCTAATATTTTATTCCTATTTTGATAATTACATCCATCGGATATAATTGTAACCATCCGGAATTTATCAGCTTGAGATGTAATAAAATCTATAACACAACTAGTGAACTCATTCGCTGTTACGCCACCATTTGATTCATGCCATACGTATAAGGTCACATCTTTATTATTAAGAACAAAAATAGTAAAGTTATGAAGATGTAACTTCTGTTTATAATACATTGCAGAAGCCTCAGTTTTTGGGCACATTGAAACACTTTGAAGGTCCATTGTCAGTTCTAGGTGATTCTCATCAGCTTCATTCTTGGCCGCGTTTTTAGCCTCCCTTGCTTCATTTTCCATCTCAATGTGTTTCTGGTACACATTTGGATTGATCATTTTCACTTCATGTCCACAGCAGATATCGCATTGGTCTTTGCGAGGGTGGTGTATTTTAATATTTTGGTCTTTTAGAACATCCAAAAAGAAGGTTCTTGAAACACTCTTTTCTGAATTTTGCCTGCACCTCTCTTGAAACACGTTGTGCATGTGGGAAAGAGATCTAAATGTAGATTCCACATATGTGCACGAACTATTGCTCCTACAGTAGTGGCTTGGAACTGTTGGAAGTAACTTTAGCCATTTGACGACATTTTCCTTCATCTCTTCATGTGTTTTCTTTTTCATTTCCTCAGTTCTGCGTTTTTTGTTTGTTGTTGCTCCTCATTAGTGTTATTCGCTTCACTTGTCCTCTCACTTTCTGAATTTTCCTCAAGCTCACTAAGTTTACACCATCTTTTAAATGTATCTGATCCTAAATTTAGGGTGTTGATAAAAAACAGTCTACTCACTTTGACTCTCTCCCCATTAGACCTGGGTAGGAATATATCGTGACCTTCGTTTTTTCTAAATACTTGTGGATTATCTTCTGCTGTTTTTCTCCTTCTTCGAATTTCTCTAGTACTTACTAAACCCATTACAAATGCTTTCTTCTCAGACCAAGTAGGAAAATTCCAAAATTTTTTAAAAAGTACTTTTCTTTTGTCATCAGATATCATCTTACTCATGAAAGTTCTACTGGTCCTTTAAGTTGTATTCATATGGTCGCAACGCTGCTTAACTGACCTTGATGATTTTTTGCAGTTCTGGGCGATTTTTCCATCTTCGAATCCTTGTATCCTATATAGGATTGACCCAAAACTCGCTTCTTCTTAGCTTTTAGTCTGTTCTTACTTATTCGAGAGACTGGCTTGTCCGCTGTGCTGGATGGATGCTCTTCTGAACTGTTCAAATCCCTCCTATTGCTATTATTTTCGTTAGTGGTCTCCAAAACACCTTTTTCAATGTTGCAATTTTTTTCTTATAAAGCAACAGTAGTTCCTGCTTCCATGAACTCGCTTTCTATTAAGTCTAATGGTTGAATATCTGAAGTATAATTATCTTCTTGTATCTCCGTAACTACTTTTACCCTGTTTTCAATATTTGGTATTGAGTTTGATTCCTGGTTACACGTTCCTTCCTTCACCATTATTTCCACTACTTTTTCTGTAGTACAGATTGGCAGTAAATTGTTATCAGTACTACTTATCATATATTCGCGCCATTCATTTGTGGGTTGACTTAAAATAATATCGTTCGGCGAGGATAAGCCTTCGAATGATACTATACCAGATAAGGAACAATTTACTTCTGCATCAAGATTTTCGTCATACTGAAGCTGTTCATGTTCGATCACATTAGGAGATTTGACTATGGAAGGTATTTGCTTGGATTCATTATTTCCAAGAGCGGTAATATCTTCTTTTAAGGCGGCCTGAACAAGCTTTTTACCTCGCGAAAACATCTGGAAAGAAAATGTCGCTCAAGAAGTTGATGGAATCGCTTTTGGTCAATATGATTGTGATTGATTGGTTTCTTTCGCGTCGACGAAATAACATTGTTAATCTTGGAGTAGGATGTAGTCTTACTACAGATCTTCCAAAAGAAGCAGAAAGAAAACTGAAACAAAGATGTCGTAAAAAAGTAAATTCGAAATCTTGACAGACACGCCTGTTGAAGACCCATTGAAAGAATAGAAAATGGTAAAAGAAAATAAAACAAATTCAGTAAAAAAACAGAAAAAGGACTCGAAGAAACAAGCAAATTAATAGGAAAAATACTAAAACAGTTAAAGGCGGTTCAAGCAGTGACGAAGAGACTTTTTTCTTAATTTGCGTTGAATTATGGTCAACTGGTTTGCTAAGGGAGAAATAGATCCAGTGTACTCAATGCAAAATGTGGGCTCATGAAAAATGTGAAGACGCATGTTTGTTCTATGTATGTCATAATTACGATTCGGACTAGATTACCCAATTATATCGAACTCACTTCTAACGATTTTTCTATTATTCTATTCAGTTTGTTTCATACTTAAGACAATAAAACCATTAATAAGTTACATTAGTTTTTGCTCTTACACTTGCTTGGTACACTTGCAGCCTTGGAGAAAATCAAAGCTGCTGAATTTAAGTTATGTCCCGACATAACCCAATTTGATAATTAGGTAAAGAAAACGTCAAAACCCTCAAGGTATATTTCCTCCATTTATCAATAAAAGAATTGTAAAGTCTTCAATGTGGAAAATGTACCAACCAACCCCGGTGTCCCCTATTTTACTTATTGTAACTACCTTATTTTCCTAAAAATACTATTTCCATAATGTGCAGGATAACGTATTAAAATAACGAAACAAAATTCGTATACTACACTAATCCTTTTGAGTTTATTCGTTCAATAAATGAAATAAAAGAGGTCGTGACTAAACAACAGTTAAGCTGGATTTATAAACTCTGTTGTTCGTAATTCCCGCTGCTCGAAAGTAATTGATATCACATAATATGCGGTTATAAACCGTTGTTGTCGTCTTGTACGTCGTTTCCACGTCTTTGCTCTCAATTAACCAAATTTTCGCAGTTCCGCCAATGGAAACTTAGTGCCACGTGACTTGATATCTGCCAATCGTATTAGAATCCACATATTTTGATAATAGATTTGCTGTTAAAGAACTGATTACTATCTTACTTTCTTGATACATAATATATTGATACAAAAACTAAAAACATTAATAATCTATCACGTCAATTTTTCTGACGCATGACATGCGTCGCCTTCATGACCAATCAAATTTCAACATCACCAACAACGAAAAACCGATATAAATTAGTCGACTCGGGAACAACTGTGAATCACGAATCGCTCGCAACGAGGAAATCACAATGAGCAACGAACAACGGGAATAACAGACTTTATAAATCCAGCTTTAGTCGACTCGGGAACAACTGTGAATAACGAAACGCCAGCAACGTGGAAAACACGGCGAGCAACAATCAACGGGAACAACAGAGTTTATCAATCCCGCTTTACTCTTACTTTTGTTTGAATTGTTAAATCTAACAGTGACTGTTCACTTTTTTTCACATAGCATGTGCGTAATACAGAAACTGAGAATTATTCAAGAGAAAGTCAATGATACTACTTTAGGTAACGGTCAAACACATTTTACTTTCGATTTTCAAATCAGAGCCAACGACTCGAAATACATTAACGCAATATTGAAATACGAGGGAAGAGTTGGAGGTTTTGTGGTAATTCCGACGAATTTCGACGATATTAATGGAATAAACTGGAAAATTGGATAAAACAGGACAAACAAAACCAAACAATAACAATAATGGAAGATGGCGCGTACGCATGGAACCGTGCAGCATTACAGGAATTAATGGAATTTGTTACCAAACTGTGAGTTCCACTAAATTCACAGCTCTCCCACAGGATTACTAAAAAAGCGAACATAATTATCAGGACTACCTAAGTCGTTTCAATCTATCTGAAAATACTTCACCTGAAACAAAAGAAACACAAACAAAGTCCACGTAAAAATATCCTCTTACTGGGGTGTTTCCAGTATTAAATATAATAATAATATATATAACTATTAAAAATGGAATAACCTATACGAAAAATTGTAAATAGCAAAAACATTTCAGGCATATTTTCAAATAACATACACAAATATTAGAAAAAATATTTTTAAAATTAAAAAATATATAAATAAGAAAATTAGTCTGTTTGACTCCTAACCCCAAGTAAAAATTGTTTTTTTCTCATTTCTGCAATTTAAACTATTATTATTTTCACAAATATTTTTATATTTGTTATTCGCAGTCTCCTACCTTTAGGCATATCGCATTTCTTGAGCTGAAACGAGCGTTAAAATCTGTAAAAAAAAAAGAAAATGGAATTGTTATAATTTAATATTGTTTGATAATAAACAGTAGAGAAAAACATTTCATTTTGTCATTTTAATTCTTGATGATGTAGACTTGTTTTATGAAACTGTCGATAATATATTAATAATCTGAATTTTAAGTTTTTTTTTTATTTGAATTACCATGTATTTACAAAGAAGATCACATAATTGCCAAAAAACGTTTTATTTCCCATCAAAACCAAACAAAATAATAAATATACCATGAAGAACGTAAACAAGAGCAATTCAAAATTATACAAATATTTTTTGTCGATCTGGCAACATCTAATTACTTCAATTCTGTACAACCTACAGGTCTGCGCATAAAAAGTACGTTATTAACAAAGGGTTTACAAAAGCTTTTAGAATACTATGGTTTTTTACGAAAAAAAAAACATTCAAATTAATTGTTTCAACCCTTACTATGTGGAATCTTTTCATAATTATCAAATTAATAGAATCAGTAAATAACAAATTCCACAACAGAATTATGTAACTGTTATAGGTATTTCTAATGTGCAATTTGTTATTTTTCAATTTTATTTGATGAAAAATTAATCTTTATCTGATCTACATCAACCACATTAATTTCCGATACTTAAAAATCACCTTTGAATTCATACACATGTTTCTACATAAAACAAATTTATAATTGATTACCTATACATAGCAACATAAAATTCCTAGTTTTCAAAAATAGAAAAGTACCTAATACAGCATAATAGGTATCATAACATTAAAAATGTATGTTGTTAAATAAAATAATCAGAAATTACCTAAATAACTTCAAAAATATCGATATTCACTACTTTGTTTTTTCTAATAAATTCGTGAAGCATTCGATTTCATAGTGGTATCCATTAATACATTAATTCATCGTTAAAAATTATACCAGGTTCTATAACATACTTTAGAATTCGTTTTGCATATAAAAACAATGTTGAATAATTGCATTTAGTAAAAACATGTAATCCTAAACCAAACTAATAAAGCAAAACAAAAAGCAATAATTACAAATTTTGTAATGTTTGTAATTTTGTATTAGGTTTATAATTGTTAATTTTTATGTTGCGATTTGCGAATTCAATTGTGAAATGTAATCGCACTCTTGTTTAAAGAGAAATAACTTGAGGGAAAATTTTTACAAGGATGCGTAAATGTCGCTCCGATACCATTTTTACATGCTAACTTATTGAAGTTATCTACAAATATATTTTCAAGTTGCGTTACATATTCAACAAAATTTACATAAGGTACATTGAGCCCACCAAATGGAAATTTGAAGAAAAATATTTGTGACCATCTCTACTCCTACAACCGTTCACACAACACATTAGTGGTATTTTCTTTTTTATAAATATCCCGTAATAATAATTAAATAATTCACTGCAAAGATAGTCCAGCCGGTATACTCCGCTCGTACCTTCAAACCACAAAAGACACACGGTATTTGTCTATTGCTCGATTGGAGCTTCAGGATACCAAAAAAGAGTAGCATCGGAGACCAAGTGAGATAGACATTGCGCTGGGAGGAGCTTAGAGTGAAACTATTCATTTATTTATTTTCGGTGTCTTTATGCCGATATTATGGTGGTATTTACATTGTTGTCAGATCTTTCCTTTTTTCGGAATAATAATGAACTTTGTTATTTCAAATGGATCACCCTGTATATTTTTTGACTTTTGAAATCTTGCATTAGTGTCAAAGTATATCCTTTAATTATTAATGCAGATAGTTCTAGCACAAATGATAGTGAATCAAGTACAAATGACACTGATAACGATGACGACCAGTAACTTTCTGCTTATATGGTTGTGTATTTTACAGTACCTATGTTTTTTTTACATTTTTATGCGATTATTAATCACACAATCATTTTAGCAAAATTATATATTTTCAAACAGTTACTATCAAATTGTTGTAAAATATTTCGACAATTTTGAGTACAACTCTGTAATATCCGATAAACACCTGTTAGTTGGGGGATTATTGCATTCCAATACTCTATGTACTTGTTGAAAACTATTGTAGGCTGGTTATGGTGGGTTTTTATCTTTCAAAGTTAAGTTTGTGCAAATTTACAACTCTAAATTTTGGTTTACTTGAGACGTATAGTTTTTTTGAGAACAACTAAAATGCTATTTGACAGTGATTGGCATGAAGTTGTTATAATTCTTGGATCTAACATAATATGATGTGTATCTGATTTTGAATTTCTTTTCTATATAAATCAGGATACCTATAGGAAATAGATTCAATAGGTACCTCGTTTCTGATTATTCTTGCTCAATTTCACTTGTAAATGTTAGATTACCGTCAACATGTTAGTATTCTATTTTATTTGTACAAAGATATGCAAATATTTTATTTATATTTTCAAGTCTTATCAAATTTTAAACAACATTTAATAAGTGTTTATTTAGTGATAATACTTGGTCCCTGAAAAACATAACGGAATAAGATTAGATAGACATGTCTATGATAGTCTATGATATTTCAACATATTTTGAGAATTAACAATGTTTTCTTAGGAAATTTCAATTTTGAAATGTTTCCAGCTATTTTCACATTCTCAATGTATTATCAAGAATTGATATTCGCAAATTTAGGCCGCTTGATCATTTTTAACTATCAAAATTTTGTTAATTTGATTCATTTTCATAGTGCAGCCGAGAACGTTCTGAGCTTTGATGCTTGTAAGGGAATCTGATGAAAACCTAGAAGTTATAGAAGAATGTCACGGTTCTATACTACAAAAGATTATTTCGATGTCCTTTTTCATAGAGGTTTTGGAAATTACAGATCCATATTATCGAACAACAAAGCGACACTAAAAGTCACAGACTTGAAATTGCAAATAAAGCCCAAGCAGCTGAAAAAAAAATGTAAAAATCCATTTTGATTCTCTACTGTCTTATTTTTGGTCTTCAGTTTTCTACTCCATTTTTAATTATCTCTTGGAATATATCTTCAATCACATCTCCATCTGGTGATCTCGATCCCACTCTTCTTTTTTGAAGTATTTCCTTCCATCTCATGATTTCGTTATCTACGATCAATGTATTGTATTGTATATACTATGATGTATGTTCAGAGACTTCTAGCTTCTAGAGTTGTGTTAATACTGCTGTTCCTTCTTCTTGTTTGTCCTTCGGGCAATCTCTATCAATCCATATCTTTGAGCTCATAATGTGCTTCAGTTTTTTCAAATTCTCTCTTCTTGTGCTTTCTCTAGTCATCTTCATCAGTATTCTCTTCGTATTATCTATAGCTGTAACATTATCCAAGACAACTTAAAATGTTTGCATCAATGAGATAGTAAAGCCTTATTGAAGTATAAACTAGTGCATAAACGAGAGTTGATCGGAAGAAAATCAAGATAATATTCTCAAGAATACTTTTGAAGTTCTTATGTAAATATAGAAAAAAGGCCATTGAGCGCCGATCGCTCAAACATTTTGGCCGAAGACAGCATGGTATATACTGAATAAACTTGGGCATTAGGAAATACTTCATTGTGAGAACGTTAGCAAGCCCCGAAAATTCTTCGAAGTTAAATTAAAACTATTAAAATGAATTCTAAATAATAATATTTCAAATTATCAGTCAACTCGATAAAAATTATAACAAGTGGGTATTATTGGATTTATTCATTTTCGATTTCAATTTAGTTTAATGGTTCCAGCTGGTGTTCATTCATTTTCAAGATACAAATGTCTAAAATATCTTCAAACCAATAGTTATTTATAATATAAGGGATGTAAGTAACATTTACTATAGTTCTTTCGCCATCAGAAGATAGTAATAAAACCTCATTACGTATGCAAACTACAGCAGCGGTGGCCCAAAACAAATCAGTATATTTGCACATTTTTACTATAAATTACTAACACATTTTTTTTAGTTTAGCGGTGCCGACCAGTATACCTGATATAACAATAGACGACCCTTTTGTAATCGCCGAGAAACTGGTCAAAAATCCTTGCATAAGCGTGGCTCTTGGTTTAATAAAAGGGGTCAGGTAAAACTACATTTTTAAGTAGTTATATATATATATTGACAAATTACTTTATTTGGCATAATCAAACCAACAGATTTTAATGGCTAAAAAAGTTATTGATAGTGACATCAAATTAACCTGAATATTTCAGAAAGTTTAGAATATTTTTTAACAAAAAAATATGTTAAGTTTTCACCAAACTTCAAGTAAAAATATTAGTTTTTGTCAAAATGAAAAATAATTTATTACAACCTCTTAAATTTATTTAATGTTACATGTGTTACGTCTGTAAATAGGGGTTGTTCATCTAATATCACTAGTAGAATAATGTCCATTTCCCACATTTTCTTTTCTTCTTCTACTATTTTTCCCAATTGTCAGCATTTACTTGTTTTATAGAGTTTTCCAGCAGTTTCCAAATATCGTTCAACTTAAAAGTTGTATTTTTTCGAGTTACACCTCCTTTAACTTGCGCCCAAATGAGCTCAAATGGATTGAGCTCATAGTGATAGGGAGGAAGGCGCAACACATCAATTTCATGTGCTGCTGCAATTTCATCAACTGCGTATCGTACAGGAGGTCTATTCAACTGAACTAACTGAAGTACCTACTCAACTTTAAGTAAATCTTCACTACAAACAATCTTTCTTTTTCTTAACCATTCAAGGATCTGAGGTTTGTTCCAAGACGAAGTAGAAATTTTTTCAATTTGCCGTGAGTGATAACTATCACTGACCCTTTAGGAATGAACTTTATCATTTGCTCGAAATATTATTCGAATACATCTGAATTCATATCCTCATGGTAATCACCAGTTTTTTTATGCAAATAAGAAACTACTTTCATTCAAAAAACCTTTGCTACTTCCAATGTGTACAACAATTAATCCTTCCATAAAAGCTTGACGTGATGTATGAATATTTTTGTCTTGCCACATTTTGGATACCGTGTGTCCCTCGTTTACCCATGTTTCATCCAAATAAAAAATTTGCCTTCCCTCTGAACGGTATTGCAATATGGTTCTTAAATATTTTCTACTCCAACAAATAATTTGATCCTTATCAGTAAGGGTCGATTTTCAATCTGTTTTCGACCATGTAAAATTTAATTCTTTAAGAGGTTCCCATAGTTTGGTTTGTTTTATATCAGGCAAATAGGAATCTTCTTTTATAGCATTCAAAATTTTTGCTAATGTTGCAATTTCTTTTTTAAAATAAAATTCGTGTACCTTACATCTAATAGCCGTTTTCGTTTCTTCTGGAAGTACCTGTTTTTTTTACCACCGCTATGTGGTTTTGGTGGATTCAGAACTCCTGACTTTTGCTCACGAAGTAGTCTGTATATCGTTGATTTTCCCACGCCTGTCATTGTTGATGTTCTTTCGATGTCGCTGTCAACAGTTCCAGATGAAAGCTCTCTTTTTACATAGTCATACACATTTTTAATAATAAGTTTCTCATTTAACGATAAAGGAATACCTTTCATATGTTTCACAGGACAACACTCCAAACTATTTTCCATTTTCACTCCCTCTGTCTGTAAATTTACACTCAACCAATTTGTCATTATCATAAGTGATATTACGTTTGGTTGTAATATAGCTATAGTGATCACGATAGTTTATAGTATAGTATAGTATACTTGAACGTGTGGAAATAGTATATTACATACCCAGGCCAGTAAAGCAAGAAATGTATGTGAAATTGCATAGAGATACTACTATTGTCGGCCGAAGCGAAGCTGAGGTAATAATATACTAATTTGAATATTCGGTTCCCAGAACGAAAGTAATTCACAGACAGCTAGCGTGAATTTCCGTGATTTGGCCGACCATTTCCCTCGTCTTAATTTCCAACAATCACAAACGCGTAATTTTGAATAACAATTGGTTTCTACATGAAAAAACTGTATGACAGCACCTGTCAGCAGTTTTTTCGAGTTTACCGGAGGCAAAACTTGACATCTGTTGTCACCAAATAGTTATTTACATTACAAGCTGCGAAAGCTTACTTTTAGGTGCGAGGTGTATTTAAATAGCCGAGGCGAATCGAAGCGTAGCCGAGGCTATTTGAATACATCCGAGCACCTAAAAGGGCTTTTGCAGCGTGAAATGTATTAAACTTTTCTTTCTTCCCCCGATTTTATTATTAAAACACACAATTTAAAGATGCAAAAAATTCTCTGTAGACTGCAATAAAATGGGTAGAAGGCGTGGGTTAACGTTGCTTTGGTAACATTCGTGTCAACAAAAACTAATATTTTGACAGGTGTCAAATAAATCGATATCTATTCAGGAAAGCCAAAATTCAGAAATAGAATTTAATGATAAAGTTGCGCAAATCGACAAGCAAGTCAAAATTTCCAGTGACGTTGCTTTCAAACAAGATTTCAATCAACATTTGCCGTTAAATCTTTCAGGAACATGCAACAATTGTAATTTTACATTTAATTTCCAATCTAAATAAATATTTGACAAGTAATTTGACATTTTATTTGTTCGTTGACCAGGGCACGAAAGTTTTTCATACTTAGCAACCGATTTTATTAGTTCGTTGTCCAGGGCACGAAAGCTTTTCATACTTAGCTACCGATAACCTAGCATGTTTTACTTTCGCTTTCGCTTGCCTATTTAAAATGAAAAAATATATTTTCGTAAGGGGGAGAATGAAAAATTACAATACCTTTGATAACAAGTAAAATTGTAATTTATATTTTAATTGTACCATAAATCATTAAGTTTGTTGTATTTTGTGATTAAATAAATTACCTGTTTTTCAGTTTTCAAATACCTACATATTTATTATGTATGCATGTATAATAGGTAGTAGGTATGTTTTTCAAGCTATGTGTATGCATAATAATCTATTACTCATAAAATAGTCTTGTCAAAATTCCATTCGGGCATCTAATTTTTCCTGTGAAAAAAATCGAAAAAACACAATGCAAAGTGATATTTTTTTAACACATTCATGCAGGTGCAAAAATCCTCGTCTTCGGATTTTTGCTGCCACCTCAGCAACGTGTTTTTTCGATTTTTTTTGGAAAAATTAAATGCCCTTATGATATTACTTACGAAAAATTTAGAGGAACGGGTAATGTGGAGAATAAAAAGCAAGTCAAATTGAAGTCCTTGGACAAGTTGGAATAGATCCCACTCTATCAACTTGTCAAGTCTTTTACAATGAGTCGTTACGGAGTTTTGAAGCTTCATAAATTTCACCCCTATAAAATGTAAATTCTCCATGAAGTGGGCGATGATGATCCAGTTCGAAGAATTCAGTTTTGTGAAATTATGATTGTAATAATTAATAATGAACCTAAACTTTTGAAATATACTTGTCTTGGTAATGAGTGTACTTTTCTTAAATGGTGATGTAAAGCATTAGCGGCGCAGTATGGATTAAATAATGTACCTATGTATTTATGTATGTATATTGGGGTGACATTCACTGAGACCTAAAAGACCTATTGTGCCCCCTTGTATTTATGTATGTAAGCATGTAAATTGGGGTGACATGCACTGAGCCCTAAAAGATCTATTGTGCCCCCTAGTTCCTGAGGAAAGTCTCAGAGACTAGTAGCTCCTTTAGTCCTATTTCCCGGAGGAATTTTAGGATATCTGCAGGCTTTAACTTAGGTAAATGTCCCTCTTCTATCCAGTAGTCTCCAAGGTGTTGTGCTCTAGGATTCTGAATTGCTGTGCAGTTCGCAAGTATGTGGATGGAGGTTTCTTCTTCCATGCCACAGAATCTACATTCTTCTTCCTCCACTGCTTTGAGCTTTTTCAGGTGCCCATTCAGGCGACAATGTCCCGTAAGGATGCCTGTTAAAACTCTTAGTGCAGTTTTACTTTGACTTATGCATTCATTTGATCTCAACAGGTTGTAATCACCCAGAAGAATCTTTAATTGCCTAAGTCCTACTAGATCTTTACAATGGTCAGATCTCTTTTTTCGGCTTTGCCTATTTCTTCCAATATTACATAGAAGCTGATACCGTAAAAGGGTTCCAGCCCCCAAAAGTGTCTTTCAGTCCCCCTTTTCGCTAGTTCACCTGCTAGTGATACAAATCCATATCTCACCGCACTCAGTATCGTGAAAAACTGAATGATTGAACAGGGATATTCAGAGATTCTGTGGTTGGGCCCTTGTTTATAGCAAGTAATTTAAACAGTGAATTTAAACATTCCTCCATACTGCGGGGGATCGATTGTACTGCGACTAGCGGCACGTGCTGAAAGTAGGTATGAGGTAGAAAACTAGGAAATCAAAAACTGTAATTATCGTGCAGCAATCTACATTTCACTTACTTAATAATGTCAATGTTGCCATGTTTCAATTATAAACTAACTTTATATTTCATTGTTCCTGTAAAAAACAAGACACATACATGTAGGGTATTTATCTATGACACATACCTTAAATATGTTTATGATATGAATAAAAGTGAAAAAATTGTGTGAGCATTTTTTTATGTGCTTTAATCCCTTTTATATTTAAAGAAATTGAAACAAAAGCGATATCTATAATTAGGCTGAATATATATAAATATCTGATTAGCTTATAATTGAAACATGGCAACATTGACATTTTTAAGTGAGTAAAATATAGATGGCGCCTCATTAATTACCCTTAATAGTTACCTATTTTTCTAGCTCAGACCTACTTTTGACAAGTGCCGCTAGGCTAGATAGCACTACAATACGACCCTCCGCAGTATGGAGGGATGTAAAACCATCAATTCTTCATGAACTAGAAAACCAACAGGATGACGATAGCAATCTAAGTAGCTTTAGATGAAAATTTGTTGTACCTCCAGCTAGACGAAGCATCTCCCCATTATGCTGTAGCATTTGGGGACTGGTTGGACAATAATAATCTAAACAAATCAATTGGAAGGAGAGGTCCTATTGAGGGGCCATCTAGGTCAGCAGACTTAGCGCCACCTGATTTTTTCCTTAAGTCGGTTGCTTATAAAACTCAACCGACCTCAAATGACGATTCACCACAAATAATAACTCATGTCTGTCGTGATAACACTAAAGCAAAGTTTGACAACGTTCGTGTGGAGTTTAAAACTAGGTTTTCAAAACAATGAAGTTCATTTTGAACATTTAATTATTTAATTAACATTGTTAGGTACTTATACTATGGGAAATAATTTTTAAGGGCTTTCCAATTATGTATCCTAAGTAGGGGGTTGCAATTTAAATTTTTGTTGGTGGGGTAAGGGATATAGGGGGTTATGAAATGGTTTTGAGATTTTCTTGAAATATCTTTTCGTTCACGAGATACACTTGTAAGTTTTAAAATTGACACACTATACAAGAAAAGATGAAACCGTGAAGATTGAACCCGGGTCCGTCACAGCCACGAAATCCTTACGTAACCCCTGCATTATAAGCTACCAGTACCGGTACTGCGTCTTACATGTATTTTCCAAATTTTAAACCTATCCAGTAGGTTAGAATTTTAAAATATCGAGTAAATACGAATAATCTGATTACTGGCATACTAGTGTTCAGAATTAAATATCTATAAAACTATCTTCAGTTCTATATATACAGGCTGTTCACTCTTGTCAGAGTGGTGACCGCTCTTTTGAGCTCTTCGACTCTCTTGTTTGCGGGTAGTCAGTCCTCCGTTTTATCTTTTTCTTTTTTTTTTTCTATAGATTGTCGCGTCTGACATCACCCTCTTCTGATCTGACTGGTCCAAAAAATTTTCTTAATACTTTCCTTTCGGCAATCCTTAAAGTTTCTTTGTTTTTACTTGTCAAACACATTGTCTCTGCAGCATATGTCATTGTTAGTTTAATAGCAGCTTTATACAACTTCAATTTAGTATTTCTGGTTAGATTTTTATCATTAAAAAATTTGCTATATTTCCAGTACGCTTTGTTTCTTCAGTTGGATTGAAAGTAATTTTTCATTAAAAATTAATATTTGCTTCAGTTGTGTAAAAAAGAGGAATAAAAATTACTACTAGCATTGTATAAGTAGACTACTTAAACAATGCTACTAGCTTTGATAGCATGCCGCTGGTTAAACTTTTTGGTCCGCTTGTCGTTATGCTAATTTCAGTATACTGATTTTAGAATTAAAAATATGCTTTTATTCTTGCATTTCCATTTCTGTAGATCGAATGCTTTGGCACATATAGCTTAGACTTTTGAATCTTAAAGATAGATTTTAAAAAGAACATAACGCTTTGATACCAACCTTTTTACATTGAAATTGGCTTTGTTTTCTATTTTTAGTTTTAGTACGTATTACAAAGTAAAAATGAATAATTCTGCAAATGTATTACGTTTGCTAATAAAACTTTTTTTTTCTATTTACAGAAATCTTTTATGCTGTCTGTTCATTGTTATCAACATAAAAAATGATCCATATGAATACATAAATCGCCGTTTCATTAAGCAGATTTTGTTTGCACAATGAAATTAAATATCTACATTAAATGGTACAATAAAGCAAGAGAACAAATAATGGATAATATTACCACTATCAAATCTCAAGCGTTGCTTCCTAGTAATATACTCTACATGCTTGATGATATGCAAATGCAAACACAGGGTTATCTGTATATATACAATATTTGCTCTGTCAATGATTCACATGAAAATATCAGATAACATATTTATCTTAGAATTAACATTGCAATATAGAAAGAAAGTGCCATTAAAATAAGATGTTCAGTTATATTAGGGAATCACAATTTGAAAAATATTATTGATGTAACTAAAACCTTTTTAAATCGCTTACTCACCCAACATTTTGTCGTTCAGAACCTTCCTGGATTCATTATCAACTTGCTTATATCATCAATTATGTCATGAAGTACAAGTTTCATATTTTGCATATGAACATCGAAAGGGGGTATAAAGGCCAAAAGATCATTATACTCTCAGATAGTCAGGCAGCACTGAAATCGTTGGCATGACCCCAGATCAGATCTAGACTGAGCTGGGACTGTCTTCGTCACGTGGTTGTACATCTCGGTGGATTCAAACAAAACATCAGACAAACTGGAGCCACGTGCCAAAGCAGCAGCTCAGCGAGCTCCTGATCAAACCAACCTTGGAGTCGCTGAATAATGATATATTAAACCTCAGCAATGGCCAGATTAGGAAAGTGGCGGGATTATTTAGTCACTTCTGCACTACTAAGGATGCACATGCATTCAATTGGCATATATAGGGATGAACCTATCTATCGGTTATGCATGGAAGAGGAGGAAGAGAAGGAAGCACTGCCCCATTGAAGATATAGACTGCTAAAACTAGAGTGGCCAAGGGAGGATTTCTCCAAGAAGGACCTAGTGAATAGACTGTTGAGCCTGATAAGGACTACTGAGACTACAGCCAAGAGCACAAAAAGTCTAAAGGCTGATTAGCCGAGGACTGGTTGTGCCGAACTAATCAATCAATCACAGGAATTTAAAATATCAGAGTCGGCTAAAATAACAATGGACAAGATTAAAAAATCTTTATTTTAATTATTAGAGTTAGTACTGAAAGCCGATATTAAAATAGATTGAAATCTTTGAGAAAGGAAAGCATAATGAATTTTAAAAAGTTATATCCATCAGTCACAAATGATTGAAATTATTATTTTTCAATAAAATCCTGTATCATGTAGCTGTTCATCAATTTGTTTACGATCAACCGACATTTTAAAAAGTGAGGTTTTGAATTCGTTGTGTACCTATGGTATATTTTTTATGCTTAAGGATAATTTCTTTGTTTATTAATCGATTCCAATTATTCATTTTGCGTAGGGTTCAGAATAGATCCAAAGTGGTTACATTCTAATTTCATTGTTATTGGACCTTGGACTTTGGAGATACACCAAGGAACTCCTGAAAATCAAATAAGAAATGTATAGTGATTGAGGTAGTGTTTATTTCATGACAATACCAAAAGAAGAGTACAGTCCGCAATAACTCCCATGAGCTGACCTTGAGAAGGTCTGCGCCGAACACAAGTGGAAAATTTGTACTGCTTGGCAAACGTAGGAAGACCCCTGAGATTTTGATGCGCCGTAGACAAGCCAGCCACACTACCTAGTTAATGCAGAGAGCTTACATATTGTTATCCTTTACACTGCTGAGTTCTCTGTTTACCTTCTGCGCATTTCAGGGGTCTTCCTTCGTTTGCCAAGCAGTAAAGTGCAAACGAAAAACATTGGCTTGTGATAGATACTTCAGCAAGTCTGAGGGGTAGCGCATTTCCAAATAATGTATTTTGTCAGTACGATTGAAAAATTTCATTATTATAAATAATAGATACATTCAGTTCTCGATTTAAGGCGGAACGGCGTTCCAGGACCTCTTTCTCTGAAAGCGTTACCAGAATGCTAAACTCCTTTGAAGTAATCAATTGACTTGATTGCCATTTCGTCGAGTGAATGCGAAAGAGGATTCTCTCAGATGAACTAAATAATAACACCACTGAGATCTTCACTCAACATTACAACAGCTTCTGACCTTTTGTTTGTGAAAATTAATGGAGCTCCTCTTCGGCTGTTTCATCCATAGAAGTATGTTCACTCTTGGCTTGTTTCTGGACACCACTCGTACCACTAATACGTACAACGTTTCCGGTGAAGAATACTACTACGATTTCAATCATGCAAATTATGGAAAAATGCGTTTTTCCTTGGAATCAATTGATTGGGACAATGCTTTACATAATAATTTATCTCTGATATGGAATCGATATTTTACGACATACTGTATTCTAAAATAAATTACTTTGTTCCACTCAAAAAGGTTTGCAAGAAGAAGTTTCCATGTTGGTATTATCCAGAGCTAAGACTGTTAAGCGAGAAGAAATTAGCTCACAAAATCTTCAAGATTCCTAGGTGTCCTGAAAACGATATAGAATTTGGTAGATTAAGAGCTCAGTGTAAACTTTTATCGCGGGAGTGCTACAGAAATTATATAATATATACTGAAAATTCTGTTACAAATAATGTTTTTTTTTGGAAATGGCTCTTGTAACGGAAACGATATTGACAATCTATTTGCCAAACATTTCTCATCAGTTTATTCAAATCAACCTCTGGATCTGCAAGATGTTCAGATTTCTTCAAAAGTACATGTATTTCATTATCATATTGAAATCTCGAATATGTATGCAAAATTGTCAATACTGTTAAAAAATGTCCTGGTCCTGATGGAATACTTCCCACTTTTATTAAGAAATTTAGCTTTATTTTCTCTCCTCCGCTCTTTCATATATTTAATAAGTCTCTTGTTATTGGCAAATTTCCGGATTACTAGAAAACATCATATGTCACTCCAGTTTACAAATCAGCTAGAAAATCTGACATCACAAATTAACGTCCTATATCTAACCTCAGCATAATTCCCAAAATCTTTGAAAGTATTATTAAAGATTATCTTACCTACGACTGCTCGAGCATTATGACATCGCAACAATTTGGTTTCACCTCTAAAAGGTCTACAGAACTGGGTTTACTCACATATGTTGACTTTTTGTCGGATGCTTTGGAGAGGGATTTGCAGATTGATACTGTGTACACTGATTTTCCAAAGCTTTCGACAGGGTCAATCTTGAACTCTTGCTACATAAACTTTGTTTGTATGGTGTGGAAGGTCTTGTATTACAATAGTTAAGTAGCTATCTAATGAATAGATTACAAATAGTCAGAGTTAATCATTACTATTCTCATACTTTTCCAGTAACTTCTAGAGTTCCCCCAGGGTCCCATCTGGGACCATTATTGTTTAACTTGTTTATTAATAATATGATGGATTGCTTTCAAGGTAGCAAAGCTTTGTTATTTGCTGACGAACTCAATTGTTTTAAAGTAGTTAACAGTAATGATGATGCTTTAATTTTACAATCTGATTTAAATAGCTTATCAAATTGGTGTTCACAAGATAATATGAATCTAAATGCATCAAAATGCCATATTATGCGTTTTTATCGAATAGCTTTTGATTACAGCATTAATAATGAAACTTTAAATTGTGTTCCGCAAATAAAAGACCTTGGTGTTATATTAGATTTCTCACTCACTTATAAGTCTCACTTTACTGCAGCTGCTCAAAAAATCTATGAAGATTTTAGATTTTATGAAGAGAACCACTTGTGATTTTACTAACATCACTGCTATTAAGTCTCTTTATAGCTCTCTGGTCAGAACACACCTAGATTATTGTTCTCCAATAAGGTCTCCGCATTACTTTACTTATAAAGTGACACTAGAAGCTGTTCAGCAGAAGTTTTTAAGATACATTGCCTTTAAGATGCGTGTCTACCATCGTTATCATCTTTAAGAACTCTTCTCAAATATCCTTACCCTAGAGATTCTCAGAATCCAAAGAGATCTAATACAGCTTTTCTATATAATAAATGGAATATGTAATAGTCCCGAGCTTCTCTCTAAAATATATTTATTTGTTCCTCCTCGTCTTACTAGGCAGGTGCAATCCTTTCATGTTTCTTTTCTTAGGTACAACTATGCAATGAATAGTTTTCTCCCTAGGGCACTTAGATTAGCTAACTCTATTGAGGACATTTCAATTTTTAATATGTCAATTTTCAAGTTTAAAAAACATCTGCTGGAGCTTATACTTTGATATTTTAAAATTTTTGATTGTCGATTGATGTTGTAGTATTATCACTATCTAATTAATTTTTTTTTGTTTGTTTTTGTTTTTAGAGCACACTGTAATTTTTTTTATGTGAATTGGACTTGTGAAGAAATAAATGAATATTTTAGGATACTTAAGAAAATAATGATTTAAACAAAAGCTATACGCTCACATGACATTTTTGCAGGCAAATGAAAACAAAAATACTTCATAGCCGCTGAAGATAAAATTTTGAAAATCTGGTTCGGACTTTTTGGTCATTGATCTCTATAAATGTGAGTTATGTTATCCAAAAACTCCAAAACAGAAAATGTTGGCAAAGTATCTCAGTTTCAATGCGATCCCTATGGAAATTGTACCAATAATTTGAGTTAGTTACTTCCAAAAACTCTAAAGTAACATAAGTTAACTAAACAGCAAAAGATGAATATTTTTTACATACTTTTAATTACTAATTCTTTATAATTTCAATGTCGGCACCAACAAAACGTCTGCCGTGTATAATTTTTATGTTTCACATGGCACCTACTTCAAAATTATTAAGCAATTAATAATTTCTTAATTACTTTAAACAGAGCAACAAATAAGTGTTAATTTGTTGTATAAAAAATGTATTTTATGATTTTAAGTTAACTTATGTTTATTTTTTGTTCTTCCTAGTCATTTTTTTGTTAATTATTTTATAAAAGAATTCGTGTTCACTGCTATTGTCTTCAAGTGAAAA
The DNA here is from genome assembly GCA_947563755.1 of Lochmaea crataegi. Lineage (NCBI taxonomy): Eukaryota > Metazoa > Arthropoda > Insecta > Coleoptera > Chrysomelidae > Lochmaea > Lochmaea crataegi. Next base: position 21,698,182 of record OX387426.1, read on the forward strand.
ATCTCGAACCATTACATGAGTATGCTTTTGCGATTGTTAGACTTTCTTGACTGATAAATGAATAAATACGCTATTATCACAGCTTCGCTTGTACACAAATTAGCATTGCTGAAATAATGAAAAACAAAGGAATTATCTGTTATGATTTCTAAAAACATTACATATCATATTATTTAATTTATCTTTGACCTAAGAATTATTAGATACTTATACTTTCTTTCAAAAGAAATTAAGCTCAATATTTCCCTCATGTATTAAAAATCCCATATGAAGCGGGAATTTTTCGGCGAAAATTGCCCGGTATAATCCGAAAATTTCCCGCTAGCTATCGATTTGTTGATTTGTCATTTTGACATATGCCAAATTTTAAAATTCGTTGAATAATATAAAAATAGTAATTTTTACAATTGTGTTTTCCACTGTAATTAATGCAATTTTTAGTTTCTACAATTTCTGACTCATTTTAGTTTGTTCATGTTCATATACCTAATTGTTGTTTAAATAAAAATTTCAAACTAACGTACTTTTATTTCTTCTACTCGAGAAATATTCTACCGAATTACACTCGTGCATAAAAGTAAAATATATTCGGAAGTAATTACACAAGTGCATCAAAATAAACCTGATAATTTTTCATTCAAGCGTGTTGTCAGTAAAAACTGCATTTGGTTATTTTCATATTTTGTTAAAATATTTCGCCAAAACATGAAAATAAACTCATGCAGTTTTTAGACAACTGCTTTCATGAAAAATTATAGGTAATTTTGATGCACTTGTGTAATTACTTCCGAATATATTTTACTTCCATTTCAGATGCTTCGTGTCTTCTATATAGGCCACTAGTTTGACTGGGGACTGAATAATCCAGTGCTGAAAGTCGATCGTTGGATGATCCTCGGCTATAAGTCATCCGACAGAGGATTGACGAGGAGTACATGAAAGAACTCATAGTTCAATGGAGACGTACTACTTATTCCAGCGGGCCATCTTTAAAACCCTGTAGAACACGACCCACGAAGGAACAGGTACTGATCGAGTACCTGAACACGAGTACCTCTTAGGACCTTCAAGGTGCTACAAGTTAACCTGCATCACAAAAAGATGGCCACTGCTGTTCTACATCAAAAAGTGGTGGCTGCATACATCGTTCTAATTCAAGAACCTTGGATAAACAAAGGTAAGATTCAGGGGCATAATATAAGGGGAATGGTACTAATAGTGGGAATTGATTGTACTAAAATAAGAACTTGTATTTGCTTCAGATCCGAATATAGATTGATGCCCATTATGGAACTATGCACGGGTAACATGGTGGCAGCAAAGATCAAATTCGAAAAAGATGGGAAAGTACTAGAGACAATAATTCTCTGTATCTTCCTATCGATTCGGATGAACCACTACCGGGGACTAACATGGAGAACCTGATGGACTACTCAAGGAATCATAATCTGGATGTCATTGTAGGGGCTGATACCAATGCACACCATTGCAGTTGGTGCAGCAAAGAGGAGTCCCAATGAACGAACCGATTTTATCAGGATATTTATTTGTCGAAAATCATAATAAACCAACCATAAAAACATAATTACCAGATTTTTCTTTTCTTTTATTTATGATTTATAGGTTCACTTGTATAATTTTGTTATTTACATTTAAAGCAGATTAAAACTATACAATAAAATTCTATGAAAAAATAATTCGGCTAAGTATGTAAGTTTATTCTCATTGGATAAGCAGATGAATTTCAATAATAGAGTTGCCACCTTGATCATGATTTAACGCCCCTAGTATTTTTTTAATTAACATTGGAATGTTATGACAAATAACTTATGAAATAGTTATGATTATTGAAAAATTGAATGTATGTAGGTATAGCTATAAAATTTCATAGACCGGACATTTGGATAGAGTGGCTTCCAGAGTAGCCTCATTTTATTTTGCTGGACTTTATTGGGTTGGCAATATTTCCGCAAATTGACATTGAGAGGGGAAGAGAGACTTTAGTGTCGTTAAAAAAAATTGTATGAGCAAGGCCAACAAGTGAACTACTAAGAAAATATAACATAATAGCCTGGTTGCGAGTTCCTCGTCTACCTTGTTTATCAATTATAGCTATTTTCAGACAGTTAGGGAGGAGTCCATTTTTAAAGAATTTAGTAATCAGAGGAGTTAAAACTTTAATAACCACATCAGAAATATTAAAATAGTTATTTATGTACCAAGGGCCAGAGGCCCTCGGGTTCGTAAGACGTCGCCCTCAGGGCATAAACATCTGTTTATGCCCGCGGTACATACAAACTTTTATGTCATACTAGTTCGTTATTGCAATCCAATCTCAATACAAATCAGTATTTTAAAAAATCCGGTTTGAATTAATAACATTGCCATTTTATCATAGTAGACACTATCGTTGCTAGGTGATTGTTGACAAACGTAAATGTCATAAAATCACAATAATTTTTATGTGTCAAAGTTAGAAGTCAAAATGAACGAAGATTTTGGAATTCCTGACGAAATTATTGAAAAAGCAAAGAAAGCAACTGAAAATCTGTTGCCAAAAAAGTCTAAAGAAGCTTAATTATTTCTCTTTATGCCCGCACGGGCATAAAGTACGACATTAGATAGTTGGTAACTAAGCAATAAAAACACAACAATGAACTAGTATGACATATAATATCTAAGAAATTATTGAAAAAGCAAAGAAAGCAACTGAACATCTGTTGCCAAAAAAGTCTAAAGAAGCTTAATTATTTCTCTTTTTGTTCGCGCGGGCCATAAAGTGAACTTTATGTTAGTATGACATAAAATATTTCATGTCATACTAGTTCATTGTTGTGTTTTTATTGCTTAGTTACCAACTACCTAATGTCGTACTTTATGCCCGTGCGGGCATAAAGTTCACTTTATGGCCCCCACGGGCATAAAGAGAAATAATTTTTTGTTTAACTTATTTAATAGCCTTTTTTAATGAAATTACAAACGGAATATAGTAATTTATGTAACCACAAGGAACTCGGAGAAAATGTTTTAGCGAGATCGCCGAAGTATCCAGCAACACAGTTTCATTAACATATTTTACGTAGTTATCTTGCATCCAATTTAATAATTTTTCGTATTCCATGTCGTAAGCTTCTTTAGACTTTTTTGGCAACAGATTTGCAGTTGCTTTCTTTGCTTTTTCAATAATTTCGTCAGGAATTCCAAAATCTTAGTTCATTTTGACTTCTAACTTTGACACATATAAAAATTATTGTGATTTTATGACATTCACGTTTGTCAACATTCACCTAGCAACGATAGAATGGCAATTTTATTAATTCAAACCGGATTTTTCTAAATACTGATTTGTATTGAGATTGGATTGCAATAACGAACTAGTATGACATAAAATAACTATTATTAGATGAACCGACTAGCGATAAGCTATCTATGCCACAGGAAAATTTGGTTTTCTACAAACTTCAGTAAAAGTATTATTTTTAACGCATGCTTCCAGTGCCTAAAATGCTATTTTATGATGCTATTTTATAGTAAAATACTTTTTTCTACAACTGCTATGAAAAGTGACGTATTTCTCATACCTTACTTAATTTCAAAACTAAATATTGCTCATACTGTGAGAAATATTATTTCTCACGGCACTTTGCCCACGCCACATACATTTATATGGAGAATCAAATAAAATGGACAAAAACTTAGTAGGCTTCTGTCATCTTTAAATACCTACTTAGTTGTCACAAAACTTTCAGATTAATTAATATAATGGAGAATTCAGTGAAAAGAAATGTCGTTCCGGGATTGACCATACAAAATTGTACAAATTTCACCATCAACTATAATTTTAAATAAAATTATTTAACAGATAGAGATGGGATACTTTAGTGTTATTTTTGTTTTACTAACCATGAAACTTGTATTCTTCTTCTTTAAATTCTTTAAATGTGTGCAGTTGTAGAAAAAGTATAGTGTGCAACATGTGGGGAAAGTACTTTTCTCACTTGTTGCACAATATACTATTTAGCACTAGTGCTAAAAGTGATTTATTTTTATGAGAAAATATAAAAACATAATTCAAAATGAAGTGTTTATTCAATTAAACGCACAATAAGTGAAACTACAATTATAATAAGAAACTTCATGGCCAGTCTCATTGGTAGATATAACAGCATTTATTTTGGTGAAGCTTGTACCAGGGCAGAGAGCAATGTTATCCGCCGAAGTTTTGGACAAAATTTGCTCCGCAATGTTCTGTTTCCTTTGTAGCGAGTCTTCTATATAAGCCTCTGCTACTGTACTAGACTTCCATCCAACGTGTCTTTTAATTGTGGTAAGATTAGCACCAGAGTCCGCCAACAAACTAGCTGAGGAACGTCGGAAACAATGTCCAGTATAAGGATGGGGATCAGGCAAATTTAGAAATTCAGCAAATTTGGCAGGCATCTTACCAAATGTGTTGATTCTAACTGGAGTCCTGGCAAATTTATTTTTAATGCATTTTATAAAAACTCTTGAATGATTGATATCCGCTGGCCGAAGGGCTATGTACTTTTTATAGTAGTTCGTATACAATGTACCACTTACAACAAAGGTGCGTTGCACATTAGTTTTTGTGTCTGGTATATGCACAACTAGTGAAGTTCCGGAATCCTCGATATTATTTAATGTCAAATCACACAGTTCCTCTCGACGACAGGTTACAAAAACACCAAAAATCGCAGCAACTTTCTGCGCTAGATATATTTCATCCGGGGCTTCTGCGAGAAATTTGTCGATTTGTTCCCTTGTCAATACTTTTGACTTCGGTCGATATCCTTCACCCTTTCGCTTCAAAAAGCCACAAGCTTGTAATATCTGCTTATGTCATGATTATTTATGTTCATCATCGACATTAACATAGAGTAAGTAATTCGACCAAAGCGTTGACGATTTCCATATTTTGGACTTTTCTTCAAAGTATGCAAGAAGCACTGTTTCACTGGCCTCCTTGCCACTGACATTTTTCTGATCACACCATTTCAAGAAACGATCGTACGAAAACTCGTACTGTCGCTTTGACTTACTAGGCAATAATTCCAAAGCAGCTTCTTCAATTTCCAGCGGTAGAAATTCATTTTCTTGATCACTTTCCATCGAAAAACGAAGAAACGAGAAAGAATAATTCGTGATTTATTGACATTAGTTGTCAACAAAGACAAATCAACAAATTCGGTTTTTGTTCACATTGGCAACTTGTTTAATGAATAGATTAGATGAAATTGGATTCAAAACTGATAATATCGAGGCTATTATTTTATCAATCAATTAATGTAAAATATGCGTTAATTTGGACTTTTAATGGTGTTTTTAGAAAAAATAGTGTATGATATACCTACTAAAAGTGATTTTATTTTGTTTGAAAGGAGGGAACACTTCCCTTCTCACAAAATAAAATATCACTTTTAGCACTTATATCATAAATAACTATTTTAATTCTGAGTATGGTTTGCACAAGTTTAAATTTATCAACTGATCCGAAGAAGAAATTATCTGGGACTCCTTTAGAAGCAAGGACAAAATAAACAGACAATCTTTAATCCTACCATTTTGAAGAATATACGACTGGTGTCCTCCGGTAGTTGAATCAATCACTAGTTTCTATGGAAAAGTCAGGTTGGTCAAAGTTACTCAAATGGTGAAAGTACTTGCTATATATTTCATTTGTTATTAAAGAAAGTTCTTTACTTGGTATTTATATTTTTTAGTGGTTAATAAATGATGGTGAAAATTCCAGCTTGCTCTCTCATGGGTAAGTATATCACTCAATTCCAACTCAGTACCATTAGAGAAGCACAGTAATTAGAACCAATAGATGTTATGTTTTAATCGAGCAGTTAAATTGACGCCATAAAAAACTAAATGTTTCAAGAAAAAACAAATTTGTTACTAGGACTCCGTAAGCAGTTTGAAATAATCAAAAAGGACTGTAATCAAAAATTAAAACAAATCGAGAGAAGATATAAATGTGTTGTATTCAACGTAAACCAATGATTACGTTTTCTAGATCACTCGTATTTCTAGGAAGTACCTAAAAAACTTTCTGGTACACAATTCCACTGGAAGAAACTATACCTCTTTTCCGAAAATATTATTTGTTTCCAATATTCATTGTATAACTTGTAGTATCCACACTGTAATCAATATTTATGACATCACAATCGCTACATAATATAAGAATAAATAAATTTTAGGGAAAGTGAAATCATATGTAAAAAATACTGTTACGCGAGTTCGATAACCTTTCTCGCTCTCACAAACAAAAATAAAATTGTTGAGCGTATGTGAATGTGTTTATTTTGTGTAGATGTTTTATTACGTTGGTTATTCACAATAGTAACAATTTGTTAATTGATTAAATCAGTAACGTAGCAGGAGGATTATCACTTGTTGTGGACAGGGACTTTGTTGTCAATAATGCAACGTTATAAATTACTAATTTGGAATAATTTCCACTATTCATCATTTTTGCAACGGGCTCTGTTCGCATACATATGTGTCAAAAGGGCAGAAAATGAGGTTTAGCTGCACGAGCAAGCGTAACAAAGCGAGGGCAGTTGATAGCTAAGGGCACACAACACAACTGTTTTTTGCCTACCAAATAAATTTATTTATTTGTTAAAATACTATTCACCATGGACGTACGGGAAAAATTTGTAAAGGGATTGATTTACTAGCAAAAATTTCCATCTACCATAGGCGTTCAATAATTTTTTTATGGGGGACCAATTAATTTGGGATTATTTCTATATCATGGGCATACTATTAAATTTTTAAAAAGGATTCATTCATTAGCAAAAATTACCATCTACTATCCTTTTGTAAGTAATTCCTTTTGTCATAAGTTTACGGTAACATTTTGGTAAGGGATCTTTATTTGTAATAATTTCTATATCGTGTGCGTACGACGGATATTTTCAGTAAATAATCCAGTTCTGTTCGAAAACAAACCATTTGTATTCGAACTTGCATGCCTTCACCCTACCCCCTTCTCTCATATCCGAAATAAGTTTGTAATCAGTTATAAAAGTAACTAAAAAATCTACCAGTGTTCCAGTAAGTGAGCAGTTATAATTATTTCAAAACTCACTATAACGTAACCGTCGATATAGAAACAAAAAGTTAGTTGTCTGTCAAGTTTGACAAAATAAAATATGTTTTTTTGAGTTCCCGACTATTTTTTAATATAAAATGGATTAATGTTCCTTCGATAACTCATCGTAGTACCATCCACAATAAAAAACACAATCCTCTTCCTCCGCTACTAAGCCTGTAATCCATAGGCCGCTGGTATAGAAAGTAAGTAAAAAACCAAACCAGCTTCAGGAAAAATATACAGTCCACTCAGCTCATTTCCCAAATGGAGGAGAGAAGTGAATGGAAAACAATCCTCCAAGTTCATTTATATGTATTTCCTTTTTTTTGTCTACTATGTCGAAATTGTTATGAGTTTCAATGTTTTAAAACAATCGATAGTTATCGATTGCATAGAATACCAACCAACGAGAAGCGAACTAAAGTGAACCTTTCTTTGATATCCATGGCACACAATTTCTTGTATCTCGTTTGTCGTTGATGACAATAGACTGGTAGAATACACTAAGAAAAATGGCAGAATTTTTACTATACCAAAAACTAACCTCTATTAAAATAAATGCAAATGGTTTGCCAAATCTAAGTTTCAAAATCCATGCTTTTCTTCTCGGAAGTAACTCACTTTCTGTCTACGTTTTCAAACAAACACGTTGGCCCTTTTCAGGAGAAAATGCGTGAAAATTAAAATATTTGTTAAGCCGACGTGGGGAAGCAAACCTTGATTGCGAGTTAAGAAGCGTGAAGGTTCGTCGGAAGCCGGGAAGCCTCAATGCGTTCTCGTGGCGCGAATAGTATCATTTACTTTGGTATATTCATTCTGGTCTTGGACAACCTCGAAATCTAGCGTTATTCTAATGTCTTGATTATTAATATTAACCATGCTTAGCATTGAAATTTCTATGCATTACTTCTTTCTTTGTATTCTATTGCCTTAAGTATAGTTTCATGTACAGTTTTGGTTTTAGTATATTTTTATTAATTTACTGGTATTTTAATACATGGTTACTTCTCCTTCACTTTTAACGAAAATATACTCATTTGTTTCTAGTGATTGTATATCGTTTCTTGTAAACTTAAGAGTACCAGAAAACTAGAAAATTTTCAAAACGTAATTTATGAACGGAACTTGTACACCACTGATGTACATTGAGGACTTGGAAAAAATTTAAACTGATATTTCCAGAAATTATACGTTCTACTAATTTTGTTGTTTTATTGTTACATATGAATAAATGCTGGACTATAATTATAATTTTATTAATAAATGGAATCCGTCATTACCATTTTCATTTATTTTTTCAATAACTGTTTTGTTTGCCTTGTATTAAATATTATTCATAAAATTTTAATATGTCTATCGCATGTACTATTTTTAATTTTGTTTAACAATTAAAACATAAATATATTAATAAAATCTTAGGTGTTTAAATTATTCAGTTTGTTATCAATGGGAATTGAACAGCACTGTTTTTTATGTTTCAGTATCGTTCCAGCTACCGTCAGTAAGAATTATTATAATTTTTATTTTTCCCCTGTTTTTTTGCTGGGATCGCTAGCTACACCTCAGCCTGTTGCGATTTTTGTGATTGATTTCCGAGCTTAGCTTCACAACACCTGTCACACACTATTAAGGGACTTAAACGAACTTTTGTGTTCTATTGTTCTATTACTCAGTTCCTGAGGAAGCTCTCAGATAGTAGATTCAGCAGATTCAACCCCATTCCTTGGACGAATTTTAAGACTTCAGTTCAGGCAAATATTTCTCTTCTATCCATGAGTCTCCACGTGATGTGCCCTGGGATTCTGTAGAACGCATTCCGTATAGTATGGGAACGGCAGCTTCTTATTCCAATTCACTAGCTTGAGCTATTTAGTTCTACATTCAGTATCTCGTTAGGACACCTGTCAATACCCCTAGTTCAGTTTTTCTCTGGCATATGCATTATTTTGGTCTAACCTGCTCGTAGTCTCCCAGGAGTATCATTGTTTGTCTCAGATCTTTTCATTGCTCCGATCTTTTCGTTTTTTTTGGTTTCATCTATTTTTATTAGCAAAAGGGATAAGGTCCACAAAAGGGTGATAATGAACCTTTCTTTATTAACTTATCAGCTATCTACTCCAGTTTACCCTGGAATCCACAGTAGGGTGACGATTTTGTTTTTGACTAGTTCAATTTTTTTTTAATTATCCCCATACCATTAGAACTGATTACACAGAAACTCAGTGCTTTAATTGATGTTTGACTATCTGACTTCAGGTTATTTATAAGCGTATTTCATTCAGAGCCTCTTTAGCTCTGAGGCATATTCCCAGAAAGTGGAGAGAAGTACGAGTGGTATTTATACCAAAACCAGGAAGGATGGACTACACCTTACCAAAAGCATTCCGACCTATTAGCCTCACATCGTTCTTTTAAAAACAATGGAGAGGCTATGTGAGAGGTATATAAGAGATGAAGTGCTAGTTCACAACCCACTTAATCCAAATCAGCATGCATACACTCCGGGAAGGTCCACTGTTTCGACCCTTCACCAAGTGGTTGGCATAATCGAAAGATCATTGGACAATAAAGAATCCACCCTGGGTATATGATAGATATTGGGGGAGCGTTTGATAAAACTACCTTCCCAACAATTACCCAGCAACTTAACTCCAGGAATGTACCCCTGGTAGTAGGAGAATTGATACTCAAAATGCTCTTTAGTAGAGCAGTAAGTATCAACGTATAAGACATCATAGTGAGAGGACTGTTCATGAGGGGATGTCCACAGGGAGGGGTCTTATCACCCTTTCTTTGGAACATAGTCCTGGATACCCTGAGTAATCACCTCAACAATAACGGATTCAACACAATCGCATACGCAGATGACATAGTTATCTTGCAGACTGGAAAATTTGTGAACACACTGTGCGATAGGGCGCAGGATGGGCTCAAATTAATAGAAACATGGCGTAAAGAACACTCACTGTCGATCAATCCCAAGAAGACTGAGATGGTCCGTTTCACCAGGAGAAGAGGATTATCGGGCTTAAAACTCTCCGAAATCTTCAATAGCAAATTAAACTTCTCTGAAGAGGTGAAATACCTCGGTATTACCGTCGACAGGTATTCTCACCTCCAGAGCAGAGCAAAAAAAGCATACGTGGCTTATGAGCAATGTCGGAGGTCAGTGGGACGCCCCATGTGGTCACCTGGATCTACACTGGAATCATAAGACCTATGCTAACGTACAAACGGAGCCATTGCATGGAGACCGAAGGTTCTACAAGCAACGGCCATCCAAAAATTATATCAAATGCAGCGAATGGCTTGTTTAAACATCACAGGGGCCATGAGAACAATACCAACCGCGGCAATAGAATTAATTACTGGTCGGACCCCTCTGGACTTGTACGTGAAAGAGGTTGCGTTAATGACCATGTTACGATTGCGCACGGCTGGTGTAAACCCCGAAGTAGGAGTGGGTCAATTGAGGATAAGCCTATGGCGAGAAGCGCTTACTGCGCTACCTCTGCTGCAGGCGGCCAATGATGCAATTGAGTCCAAGTTTGTGTTTAATAAACCCTACAAAATACAAATAAAACAGAACACAGAGTCAGATGCTGCAAATGCAATACGCATATATACAGACGACTCAAAAACCAAAGAAGGCTCAGGATGTGGAGTTTACTCCAGATCACTTAGCCTAAGAATTAAGTGGGGAATGGGAAAAAATACCATCGTGCTTCAAACAGAACTGGCTGGTATCTCAATTGCCACAAAAGAACTAACCAGAAAAGGAATTTCTGGCAAAAACATAACAATCTGCACTGACAGCAGACAAGCCCTATTAGCCTTGAACAGACAACGTGTTACATCAGGGCTAGTATTAGAGTGCCACCAAGATTTAGCTAACGCCTCGGTAGATAACAATATTATCCTGAGTTGGGTTAAAGTGCACGATAGGAGTACCTAAAGGTAATCGCATTGCCGATTCTTTAGCCAGGGAAGCGGCTGGACTAAAAATTTCAGGACCCAGTGACACCTACGGCCTGACGACTTCGAAAATTGCGGAACTAGCCAAGCGTTACACCCATGCTCAATCCCTAGAGAGATGGGATGGAATCAAAGGATGCAGTCTTGCCAGGATCACCTTGAGCGACCATAAGAAGCTGGAGTCGAAGAAATATTTGGCGATGACCAGGACAAACCTACCCTTAACAGTAGGATTTCTGACTGGCCACTGTCAACTAAGGAAACACCTCCATACTATGGGGCTAGTGGACACAGCTCTCTACAGAATGTGTGAACGAGAAGATGAAACTACCAGGCATGTCTTATGTGAGTGCCCGGAGTAATCGTCAATAGGAGCGTGTATGTTCGGTGAGTCTTGGCCTACACCTGCCGATTTAAAGGAGATGTCACCTAGTGACCTGTTCACCTTCATGAAAAGGACAGGATGGACGATGACCTAGGAGGACATCTCCTCGGGAGGATGTACAATGGGACACATGTGGCCTAAGTGCTGTGGGCCTAAACTCACCCTCCCCTCTCTACAGATACAGAGGCGTATTTCAATTTTCGTTCTCTTGCAACCAGCTTACACTTACTTTTATCTCTCCCAAATATACTGTTCCTATTAATATTTTTTATTTGATATATGTTTACTTAATATAATTTTGAAATGTCTCACATTTCTTAGATTGTTTCCTTTGTTACAAGCATTTCTGTTTTAAGTTTTTAGTGATTAACTGCGTCAAATTTTAATTTTATATATAATATTGTTAATATTAATTGGTGTATCACGTCTAGCAAATTTATACTTAAATTATTTTGTTTTTAAGAGTGCATTGACTAAAATACAAATTTGGTTTTGATATAAATTTACCAACCACTTACAAAACGTCGTTTATCTTTTCTTTAAAATGTTATTATCACTTTGAAGCAACAAAAGCATCCATCGTTGTGTTTGAACAGATGTCGAACATCTTATATCAGTAAAATTCCGCAGGTCAAATACTGTAATCAAAAGTTTACATTTCAGTTTAAACAAACTTGTGTTGAATACAGAGACTGTCTTATTTGATAACGTTTCCACCAAATGTAAAAGAAAAAAAATCTTTTATTCGTAGGGAGAATTTGTTTGTTGAAACATAAAAATACGTTGCACCCATTCAATTATTTTTTAAATGTAGGAATAGTTTTCTGGTTTAATTTTTGTCAAAAAAATATGTCTAGCCTCTCTAATTTCATAATAGTGTTAAATGAATACAAAAAAATAACAGAATCGCTTCAGTAGAATATTACAATTATAAATAGTGAAAATTGACATGCAAAATATAGTAGTGGTAGAAGACAAAGAAAAATCCATGGCTGATAATTAATGGATCGATTAAAGAAGTTAAAATGAACATTGGATAAAAATAGTGAAAGAGAGAGAGAGAGAGACAAGCTTTATTGTCATGAAAAATTTTAGAATCTTATGGACAAAGCGACATAATTCGAAAATAAATAAAATATAAAATTTCACAACACAATATAAAAAAATAAAAATACTGACTACAGTCTGTTTGAACTAGACAGAGAGTAATAAAATATAATTTAACATGAAAAACCCTGGTGGGCAACTAAAACTCCAGAATTTTAAAACGATTTACATTATAATTCAAATATTTATTCTCTTATTATAATAAATAAGGTTTATTGTTCACACGTAAATTGTAAATACATGAACAAGTGAGTAGCTAACATACAATGAGCTATAAAAAAAAATATGTATATAATAAAAGAGAGAAAAAAAGTAAGAAACAAATAAACAATATCACAAACTACATAAACACCATAGGTTGAATAATTATGTTATTTCTAAAAAATTGGACCATTCATTAAATATAAATGATCGAAGTTTCATTACTCCTGCCATGAAGTTATACAATTTAGTAAGCACTATGGGATCTGTAGAAGATAAAATTACATCCAAGTCATCCGAGAGTCCTAGAGGTTTTATAAAAGTATCTCGAAAACTTTTATACAACGGGCAGACTAGCAGTATGTGTTTGAGGTTTTCCGGTACAAGGAGGTTATAAATGGAACACGTCGTATTGATTTCTATTCTATACGAATTATTATTTATATAATATATGCTTAATCTTTCCGAGTTTGAAGTGCGTAATTGGACTAAAAGTCTTTTGATATGCCAAGAGGTTGTGCCATTTACTGTTTTGACTGTGTACATTCTGTATATAACAGCTATTGATGAAAGTCTTTCAAATTCTGATTAAGTAATTTTTTTCACACAGCAACAATATGAAAAATTATTAAGCTATGCCATCATAAGAGCATGCCAGGACCTATGATGGCATACTCCAAAAAGTAACAAAATAAGAAAAATTCTGATGAAATAAAACAAATTAATTTGTTTAAATCTTCATTATTTATTTTGAACTGACGTTCAAATTAAAATTAGTGACGCGTTTCGCTACACAGTAGCTTTTTCAAACTAGTGAAGCTACAATGAAAAACTTTTAATTTATATTGTGCCTTAATACGGAATTCTAAGATATTGACAAAAGTATTAAAAATGGGTATAGTACAAAAAGTGCCTAAATACGGAATTCTAAGATATTGACAAAAGTATTATAATATATTTAAATAGGTATAAGTACAAAAAGTGTCTAAATACGGGATTCTAAGAAAGTTACAAAGGTATTGAAAAAAGGTACCTGGGAAATTGATCAACAACTATCACATTTTCTAGGTAAAAAGGTTTAATAAGGGAGAATGATTGATATCTATTTGGTCGTTAAGCAGATTACCGGAATATTTGTTTTTGTTAATCTCGAGGGCTTCTAAAAGATTTAATTTAAAGGATTTGGGTTCTACATGCAAAATTTCAAAATTTGAGTCGAAAGTGTGTTGGTTTGTTAATAGATGATTTGAATAGTTGGAATCTAATTTGTTATTGTCATAGCTGCGTTTGTGTTCTGAAATTCTAGTTTTAAAGTTCCTAAAAGTTCTACCGATATACATTTTGTCACAGTTGTCGTTACCACATTTTAATTTATAAACACCTGACTTGTTTAATTTTGAGGATTTAGATTTGTTTTTCATTGTAGCTTCACTAGTTTGAAAAAGCTACTGTGTAGCGAAACGCGTCACTAATTTTAATTTGAACGTCAGTTCAAAATAAATAATGAAGATTTAAACAAATTAATTTGTTTTATTTCATCAGTAGTATGGATCTTCATCAAGTAAAAGCCTCATCTATTCAATTTTTGAAGAAAGCTGATATCAGCTTTTTGGCTATTTGGTACTTTAAATTACTTTTAAAGAGTGCAGTGTGTACACAAAATTTGTGGTTCCTCGGGCAGTGTTCCAGAAATCATGTATTCCCGAAATACATGAAATTGAAAACTGACAACAATAGTAGTTCTGCCATCAAAGCAAGTATCCATGGCAAAGAAAAATGGTTAAAAGAAGAGAAGAACACTCAGTATAGTAAGAGATACATTTTTAGTATTTATGTTAAGGTAATTCATTCACAGCTATCACATTTACTACACCCCATAGAGTTTGACATTTTAGATCGTGAGATAAGAGATACAATTAGATCAATAATTCATAAAAAGTACCTAGTTCAAAAACGTAAACTAAAGTCATTATTAGATAATAAATCAAAATTAAAAAACCCACAAACCAAATTTTCAGAACATACATTTTTTCATAGATTCGTTAATCTTTCAAATACAGTTTTTTCAGATAAAGAAATTCAATTATTGCAAAAAGGTTTTAAACATAATATTCAACCCACATGTTCATTTGATAACTTCAACAAACTAGGTATAGAAACAGAAATTAACTTATATAATTTTCCAAATAATTCCAATCTAAAACATAAAGCTTCCGATATTATTAAAAAAGAATTCGTCAATTTTAACAAACCAAACTTTGAATTATCAGTCGCGAAATCTATTCAACAAAAATCAAAGTCAAATAGTCTTATTTTTACTAAGGCAGATAAAGGAAATACAGTAATAGCATTACATAAAGATGATTATATATTAAAAACTAACAATTTTATACAGACAGGCAATTTTGAGATTCTTAAAAAAGACCCAACTAGTAAATTTCAGAAAGAAATAAAATTAGCAGTAGATAACGCGAAATCAATAATTAGCGACAAAGAAAAATATAAATTAATTTTCCCCAATCCTCAACACCCTGAACTTTATTCTTTAATGAAACTCCATAAAGAGGGGTACCCTATTAGACCGGTTGTTTCTTTTTTCACAGCACCTTCATTTAAAGTTTCAAAGATTCTCATAGATATAATTTCTAAATATTGTTCTTTCAAACCTCGATTTTCTATTAAAAACTCAACGGAATTAATTAATAATATTCAAGATATAAAATTACCTCACAATTCTAAATTCATATCGTTCGATGTAACTAATCTATTCCCTAGTATACCTCCTAAAGAAACTTTAACTCTTGTTGATAATTTGCTCACGTATAATAATGTTAACCCTATAATTCATTCTGACATAATAAATTTATTAAAAGTTTGCTTAAACCAAAATTATTTTCATTTCAATGGAGAGATTTATAGTAGTAAAGATGGTTTGATTATGGGCAACCCCCTCAGTCTCCTATTAGCTGAAATTTTCATGGATAATATAGAAAAAATAATTCATAAACACCCCCTTAGTAAAAAATTTATATACTGGCACCGTTATGTAGATGACATTTTAGCGAGCTTCACTGGCACTACTAGACAACTAGATAGCTTCATTACTTATATTAACTCAATTCATAGCAATATAAAATTTACCGTAGAACATGAAGAAAATAAGTCTATAAACTTTTTAGACCTTACAATTTCAAATATAAACAATAAACATGATTTTTCTATATTTCGCAAACCATCACATACAGACATTACAATTCATAATAGTTCGGTCCACCCATTTAGTCATAAATTAGCAGCTTTCAATAGTATGATTCACAGACTTTTAACAGTCCCATTAAACAATAATAATTTCAGCAAAGAACTAAATATCATTAAACAAATAGCAGTTAATAATAATTACGATCCAAACTTAATTGACAATATCATAAATAAAAAGATAAAGAAACGCACTTTAGAACAAGTATATCCTTCAGATAAAAATAAAAATAATCAATTTAAAAGCTTAACATACTTTGGAACACCATCCTTAAAAATCAAATCATTTTTAGAATCTTTAAATATGAATATTTGCTTTAAAACTGACTACAATTTATCTAAATTCATTAAAAATAACAAATCTAAATCCTCAAAATTAAACAAGTCAGGTGTTTATAAATTAAAATGTGGTAACGACAACTGTGACAAAATGTATATCGGTAGAACTTTTAGGAACTTTAAAACTAGAATTTCAGAACACAAACGCAGCTATGACAATAACAAATTAGATTCCAACTATTCAAATTATCTATTAACTAACCAACACACTTTCGACTCAAATTTTGAAATTTTGCATGTAGAACCCAAATCCTTTAAATTAAATCTTTTAGAAGCCCTCGAGATTAACAAAAACAAATATTCCGGTAATCTGCTTAACGACCAAATAGATATCAATCATTCTCCCTTATTAAACCTTTTTACCTAGAAAATGTGATAGTTGTTGATCAATTTCCCAGGTACCTTTTTTCAATACCTTTGTAACCTTCTTAGAATCCCGTATTTAGACACTTTTTGTACTTATACCTATTTAAATATATTATAATACTTTTGTCAATATCTTAGAATTCCGTATTTAGGCACTTTTTGTACTTATCCCCATTTTTAATACTTTTGTCAATATCTTAGAATTCCGTATTAAGGCACTATATAAATTAAAAGTTTTTCATTGTAGCTTCACTAGTTTGAAAAAGCTACTGTGTAGCGAAAGGCGTCACTAATTTTAATTTGCACGTCAGTTCAAAATAAATAATGAAGATTTAAACAAATTAATTTGTTTTATTTCATCAGTAGTATGGATCTTCATCAAGTAAAAGCCTCATCTATTCAATTTAAGAAAAATTCTCATAAACAACAACAAAATAGGTAACATTCTCATACGCGTTAAAAAAACAAAGTTGCGAAATAAATATACTCGAAATTCAACATAGCAGATTAGAATGTAACATAATACTTGAAAAAATTCTACTGGCATAGCTCGC
This sequence comes from Lochmaea crataegi, assembly GCA_947563755.1. NCBI lineage: Eukaryota > Metazoa > Arthropoda > Insecta > Coleoptera > Chrysomelidae > Lochmaea > Lochmaea crataegi. The sequence goes on from OX387426.1 coordinate 21,715,493, forward strand.
AAACAAACAATTTAGTTTGTTTAGGTACTCCAGCGCAATCACAGTGGCACCAGGATAGGCATTTCTGACAGCGAATCCAAGTTTCTCTAGCACGAGAGTATAGCCCGTTACAGTAAATGCAAGCAACATCAGATTCTTCGTCACTATCAATATTGTACGAGTCATTATTGTCCTCGTCCTCTTGTATCACTCTTCTCTTCACTTTTCTCGCTCTTTTTTAGCCTTCTGATCTGCTTGATCTTTCAATTCTACAATATCAGGTGTACTGTTCACATGACCACATTTCCCGCGCTTCCTTCCTCTCTTCGTTTCAAGTTATGCCTGTGCTCGTGCATACGAAGTTTTCTCTGGGATTTTCAAAGAAATTCTAGGATTCCTCTTCAGGAATCCGCTGACCGATTTCTTGCCGGCCATTTGAGTTTCCTTATTGGAATCGTGCTTAATTTTGTTTTTCTCGGCAATTTGGAAAACCAATCCTCTCAAATATTTCATTGTTAACTCTCTACTCTCTACTCTCTACTCTCTACTCTCTACTCTCTACTCTCTACTCTCTACTCTCTACTCTCTACTCTCTACTCTCTACTCTCTACTCTCTACTCTCTACTCTCTACTCTCTACTCTCTACTCTCTACTCTCTACTCTCTACTCTCTACTCTCTACTCTCTACTCTCTACTCTCTACTCTCTACTCTCTACTCTCTACTCTCTACTCTCTACTCTCTACTCTCTACTCTCTACTCTCTACTCTCTACTCTCTACTCTCTACTCTCTACTCTCTACTCTCTACTCTCTACTCTCTACTCTCTACTCTCTACTCTCTACTCTCTACTCTCTACTCTCTACTCTCTACTCTCTACTCTCTACTCTCTACTCTCTACTCTCTACTCTCTACTCTCTACTCTCTACTCTCTACTCTCTACTCTCTACTCTCTACTCTCTACTCTCTACTCTCTACTCTCTACTCTCTACTCTCTACTCTCTACTCTCTACTCTCTACTCTCTACTCTCTACTCTCTACTCTCTACTCTCTACTCTCTACTCTCTACTCTCTACTCTCTACTCTCTACTCTCTACTCTCTACTCTCTACTCTCTACTCTCTACTCTCTACTCTCTACTCTCTACTCTCTACTCTCTACTCTCTACTCTCTACTCTCTACTCTCTACTCTCTACTCTCTACTCTCTACTCTCTACTCTCTACTCTCTACTCTCTACTCTCTACTCTCTACTCTCTACTCTCTACTCTCTACTCTCTACTCAGTACTGGTCTGCGACCTCCCAAATCTCCTTTTTTAGCAATACACCCACATTATTGAATCTTCTACGCAATGTTGTCGCCGGGCGTTGAAAGTTTTTGCTGCAAGTTGCCATCCCATTTTCTTGTCTTTAATATTTTGCAATGCCTCTTCCATCGCCTCCTCACTCCTCTTCTTTTGGCCTTTTTGCTAAATCTGTTGACAATAATAAACTTAGATAAGCTAAAAAGTAGGTAATGTATAATCAACAACAACAGTTTCCTAAGATGGCATACCCCGCATGGGCCATCATAAGTGACCGCGCAGTATGCCATCATAGGCAAAAGTCGGGTTTTGAATAATAACACAAAATGCTTTTCCCACAAGAACATAACCTCAAAACAACCACATACGTACATGCACAAGAAACACCCAAACACCCCACTGCAGGATTCATTCGATTAGATAACATGTGACAAGTACAATTTGATATTTATTAGTCGATAATATTACTACACTACTTACCAATTTCCTTTTTCTTCCACAAAAAACAGAAATACGTCACCGCTACTACACACAGACAGTGTAATATAAATATGCATCTGCAGCACCACGTTAGAACGGATACAATCATATTTACAGCCGGTATGCTATCATGTCCACCGTGCCATCATAGGTGACTTTCCCTACAAGTAATTTTTTTCAGAATTATCATCTTGTATTAGGTATTTGTAAGCTGGGTGATGTGTACTGAGTTGTATTCTATTTAAATCTTCTTCGAAAGTTTTATTTAAGTACCGAGTAAGTAACGTGTGTTTTGTATTTTGATTTTATTCTTTTATTTGCCTACCCAACCCTGTACAACATCAGTTTACAGTAGAAATCCGATCTTCGGGTCGCTTGTAATTGCAGACATAGCTTACCTTTAGGTAGGGCTGTCAGTAGGTATGATATTAAAAGGAAAACATGATTGTGGAGAAGACTGGCCATATAATACAATATCAAATTAATAATAATACGTTCATTACAGAGACAATTATAGTAATATTTATAATAACCAATTATCTTTATATTATGATTTACTTGAACCATAGAACTTATTTACAACACGGGGTTATTAATGTTATGCGAACACGAAATACTAGTAATTGGAAAATGAAAATATGATGAATTTTCATCTGGTTCGAACTTTATAACTATTGGCTCTATGGTTTGTACGATTAAATTGTCTAATTTCCACATTTGCTGCTGTTCTTTGATTACATGTTCAATGCATTTTCGCCATCTCTCTGCATTAACTTGTTCCAGAGCTTCTTCAAAATATGTGCGGACATCTTTCATTCTATATGTGGTATTTTTCTTTGCCACCAATCCTTTCCCCTGAGCCCATATGAACTCGGGTTTAGCTCGCAATGGTAACGAAGAAGTCGAAGTATTATAATATTCCGGTTTTTTGCCATTTCGTCAATAGTATATCTTAGGAAACGATGTATATGTATATTTACAATTGCCAGCAGTTCTTTTTTCAACATATCCTTTTAAATGTAACTTCTTTATCTAAAATCCACTGAATGTTAGGCAATTTCTCACATAATCTTGAATGATTAGGAGCGTTGTCCAAAACAATTAGCGAGTTGGGCGGAATTAGAGTTATCATTTGTGAAAAATAGTCCTCAAAAACATCACCATTAATATTTTCGTGATAGTCTCCTGTGTGAATTGACTCAAATTTTAACAAACCATCTTTCAAAAACCCATCTGTACTTCCAATGCGTAATTATCAGTCGTTTTCCTTTTCGACAAGGTGCATTTATTCCTACAGATAAATCATCCAAAAACGCTTGACGGGAAGAGGTTACTTTTTTATCTTGCCATATTTTTCCGAAGGTGTAACCTTCGTTTATCCATGTCTCGTCCAAAAAATATATTTTTCTATTTTCTTGCGTAAAACTCTTATTGATCGCAAGTAATTCCGTCTCCAACATACAATTTCATCTTTTTCGATTAAAAGCAACCCCAAGCTTACTTTTTTTCATCTAAACTTCATCTCTCGCGTAATTTTCCACAATTTATCTCTTCCAATATCAGAAATAATGGCGAAACCCAAATAAGCTATTATTGAGTCAGAACCACTTTTCTTGAACATAATACTCAAATTTAATATATTATAATATCATACATTATACTAAATATTGAATTATACCAATGCAACTCTAAAGTCTAGGGTAGATTGTATAATTCTGCCACTGAATAATAAGGTCTTTCAAGCAGAAATGCCTTCGTTAATCTTCGAAAAAAGAATCGAATGTATTTGCCACTTTTAATTCTAAAGGTAGCTGATTCAATAATTTTTTGGCATTGAAGGTGATGGAATTTTTTACCAGATCAGAGGTGGGCGTTGTTGAATAAATATCAAAATTTTTCCTTCTTGTAAGGTAACTAAGAATTGGTTTCTTAATTAAATTGTGAAAAATTTTTCGAACCAAACACACGGATTCCAAAACGAATGGAGCGGGAATTCGCAATGCGATAAATGTAACGAATAGTTCTTTTTTGTAATTTGAAAACAGATTCGAAGAGGTGCAAATACAAGACCCCCAGAAAGGCAAACCATAGCGAAGGTGCGATTCGAACAAAGAGTAGTAAGTTGTCAAATCAGTAGAAGAATCGAGCTGCTTAGACACAGATTCAATGGGAAAACAAGCAGAGGATCATTTTTTCGCTAAAGTGTCTTCATATGAGGGTACCGTCAATATGAAGACCAAGAAACTTAATCGAATTTGAAGATTTTATTAAATCATTGTTAAGTTTGAGAGAATGCAAAACCCCTCAGTAAGTGAGATGGTGATAATAAATAGTCACTAAAAAAGAAAAAACTAAAGAGAGCAACAGCATGAATGCTTAGAAAGTATCCTGATCGATGCAGCAAAATGAAACTACTAATGCGAAGAAATTTAAAGAGCACAGATTGCAACAAACTGAATAATAGAAAAAATGGAGCTATTCCACATGAAGAAGCTAATCATTTTTTCTATTTTTTCCTTCAATCAAAGTATGTGCATTTTAACGAATTTCCTTATGCTATTTTTATTAACTAATTAATTTTTTTTACCTTCCCAACGTATCACCCCATAGACCATTCCAGAACACGAGACTTTGACAGGTCAGCCATATTGTGCTGTAGGGTAACCAAATCGATTAGTTGGCGTCAGATACCTTATCTCTTTCTCCTCACATTCTACACAAATGCCCAATTTCATCAGCCCGAAAACCCGATTTAGATATTCCTAAATGCAATTTACGTAAGCGCTAAGTAATACCTAAGGGTGATAACATTAGGTATTTCCTATTAAACCCGATTTAGTTATTACCAAACTCAAGGAAATGGTTGGTGAAATCGTTGTTTACCAATAAACAATGAAAACTAAATAGAATGTGTACCCTCCAGCACAACATGGCCGACCTGTGACGTTATTCTGGAATGGTCTATAGTACGAGATCCGTCTGCAAGATTCTGCAGCATGGATACTTATATAAAGTCTCCATGTTCTGCAAGTATCTATTTTTTGACAGAACATAATGCAAAAAATAAGAAAAGTTAATAACATACAGATGTTTATATTTACTGTTCACTTCCTATTATATTATTTCAAATGACATACAACATATAGATGCAATTCATACATGATTATTTAACCAACAAGTGTATTAATAAGGACTATTAACAATGGAGGTTAATGTTTGAGATTGTTAAGCGCCCTATTAATACTCGTGTTAATTATAAAACATTTCCGTCGATTGTACAAGTTGTATTATTTTTTCTCAATATATAAAAACTAACAATATTTATTTGTTTCATCAGAAGTCAGTTTTACGGCTTTTTTTAAAGATATTGTATGTTTGGTTGTCTATACCAAAATAGTTTATTAATAGGGGTCATTAATGAACGATTTTGTGTACATTAATATAGCTCAAAAACACAAGGTCGACGGAAAAAAATTAATCAATTACAACATATTTAATTTGAGGTAATCACGGTTGCCCATTACAATTAATAGAGATTTTGGAGGAATTTACGTGAAATACACTTTAAAGCATCTGCGTTGTTCTCTTTAAGGTGGTCATCGGTACCTTTCAACCAAAAAATGAGTTCACGGCAAAAAATAATTGCGATTTTAATTGAATAAACAATTTCATATTCATTTATTGTGATTGTTAGCACTGTTAACACTACAAGGTAAATTTACGTTTTGACAAGTTTTGTGAAGATCTTGCTAAATATTTAAATACACCAAAGTCACGGTCATCGGGGTTTTACAAACAATTTTACTGACCTGAGACTGGTTTCAAAAACGTGTTCGTTGTCATTTTCTAAAAATATTATTTTAGGAAGGTTGTTGGAGTATTCCACTAAACATTTCTATGGTTTTGAATTATTCAATGTTTGTCAGTTTTAGGTTTTACAATTGGTATTACCAACTTCTTTTGTTGCAGATGTGCTTTTTTTAAGTAGATGTATTTGAATTTTCTTTATATATTCTAAATATGATAACGTCAACGTTCAATATTTTACACAATGAAAATGTAGGAAAACTTTTTTGTAGTTATTCTTGTTATTTTTATATTCGGATTTTAAAATTTTCTATTTATAAAATTTGCGCTTTTGTTGCCTCAATCGATTAACTGATTTTTAACTTTGTTTAATGTTCAATTTAAAATGTCATTCGAATTATTTTATATTGTTTATCTATTCATAACTATTATTTGAAATTAAAATTCCCAATGGCGAATTTGCACAAAATAAATATTGACTATTTATACAGAGTGAGATTGAAGCAGGGATTCCCAAGTGGTCGATATCAGTTTAGCAGGGGTCGACATAAACGAAAACTGATTTTGTGGGTGGACGAGGTCTAAAAATCGACGCCTATTAATTAACACAAGTTCTTTTTGAAACTTTCAAGGTACTTGAATGATAGATATCTTTAGTATGTTTAACAAAGTTGATTTGCCTCTACAGGGTCATGATCTCAACTTGATTAAAACAAAATCAATAATATCGGCCTTTGTGAGCAAACTTATTCATTATAAACAAAATTTAAGCAGAAAAGAATATTTACAGTTTCCGCACTTTGTTAAAATTACCAGAAAGGCTGTAAGATGATGTTATGTTATCATACTCACTTGAACGCATTACACAAGGATTTTACTAAGAGGTTTGAGGATCTCTTAAATTTTCAAATTCCTCAATGAATAATAAATCCGTAAAATATCACAGCCATGATAGTGCCTATGTAATAATGCAAGAAGAGTTGATCACCATCAGCACAGACGAGCAGAAGTTGAACCAAGGCTATCAGAAGTACTGGTTGCAGCGTAACATTGAAACACAGTAACCTGCATTGTGGAACGTTGCTGAAATAGTTATTTATGTACCAAGGACGAAAAACTGTCTATTATAGTCGAGTGTGCAAGCAGGCGAGGCGAGGCGAGTGTGCAAGCAGGCGACAATAGACAGTTATTCGCCGAGAAGCATATTACATTTTTGCGTCGATCTTTGCAAAAAATTACTAATTTCCGAATGAAAAATCGACTATTTTCGAAGGCAAGTATTTTTCGTCCGCAGACACTTTTCGTCCGCTGTGCAAAAGATAAGTTTCATCTATCACTATCCATTCTTGATTATTATGAACACTAATATTCACACCACAGTCTTATTCACATGTAAAATCTAGCGGATTTCGTAAATAATTAATTTGACAACAGCAAATGACAATTATTGTCACAGCCATTCTCGCACCGTGCCGTATCACAGCGACTACAGCGGACAAAAGGTGCGATTTAAAAGTAAAGTGTTTGCGAACGAAAAGTACTGGACGTCAAAAATAGACGATTTTTCATCCGGAAATTAGTACGTAAAATGTAATTTTTTGTAAAGGTCGACAAAAAAATACCTTATCGCTTTTCCATCATCATACCTAGACGAAAAAAGTTTCGGTGTGGTTACAAACATTTTGACAAAACAAAGAAACCGTTTGAAAATCAACAGACTCAGAGATTTAAGACTGAAACTCACCAATGTTGAACCAGATTTAGTTAGATTGGAAAAAAGTCACCAGGTTCATCCATCACACAAAATTGTTTTGATCTTTACTTTGCGATTTTACCGGTTTTTTTCCAAAAAATTATTACCCACTCAAGTATTTTTACGTAATTTCTATTATTAATTATTAAATTCATTTAATATTTACTGAGTTTCATGTCTATTCATCTTTTTAACTTCCACACGTGCTGCAAAGTTGTCATAGGAAGATATTTTCACGTTACGATGAAACTTCCCTTAAAAGCATAGTGACTGGAATAATTGATTTCTTAAATGGAGCACCGGGTATATTATATAATTTTTATAAATCCTTCTACTTCTAGATTAACTTTGTTATAAGGTACTCTATGCCCAAATTTTAGGTTTACGCAGATATCGGCACTTTAACTATTGCGCTAGTATACAGAGTGAGTTTTAACTATGGATCGCCTTTATTATCTCGGAAACGGATAGCACGATTTTCATAGATTTTGGTGTGCAAGGATCTTGTGGCGTTTCCGAGATAATTGAGGCTTTCCTTACTTAAAACTCACTCTGTATATTGATAAAACTAATAGTATTGATAGGAATACCTAGGAAAAGTTAATGAACTAGACGAGAACAGCATAGTCACCTTACAGGACACACTGTAATAGAAGGATATGAAATAGCAGATTAACTAGCAAAGAGAGGGGCTGAAACACCCTTCTGGAGGGCAGAATCCTTTTGCGGTATCAACTCCAATGTAATATTGGAAGAAATAGGCAACTCCGAGGAGAAGAGAAGAAATGACCATTTGAAATATCTAGTAGAGCTTAAACAATCAAAGATACTCCTGAGAAACTACAGTTTTGACAAGTGTCCTGACGTGATCTGAATGGGCACCTTGAAAAGCTCAAACTAGTGGATCAAGGAGAATGTAGATTATGTGGAATAGAAGAGGAAACCTCCATCCACATACTTGCGGATTGCATAGCAATTCAGAATCCTAGGCCACAGCATCTAGGAGACTACTGGATAGAAGAGGGGCACTTCCTTAACTCAGATCTGCAGATGTCATAAAGTTCCTTCGGGAAATAGATCTAAAGGAGCTACTAGCCTTTGAGACTTTGCTCAGGAACTGAGTAGTAGGAAGGGGCACAATAGATATTTTAGGTCTTAGTGAACGTCACCCTAATATACATAAAACACATAATTATCTTATACATAGAAAACAGCAAAAATAAAAATCTATTCACAGGTGTTGCAGGGTTGCCACGGAAATATGAAATGCACGGGGTGGCAATAAAAACCGTATCCAGTAAGTCTCAAAATGTTTATTCTATTAGAATTGGAATCCTATTAATAATAATGAATCAAAGTCCAAAGAAATAAATGTTCAAAGCGCAAACCATTTACGATTTGACAGTATACGAACTTGTAAATTAAATGTTCTATTTTTGTAAACTATATTTTTAAGGTTCTATTATCTTTGTGAAAACAATGTATCTAGATACGTGCAGCCCGGATGTACAGAGGGGCATGCACCATCTGGTTGATACCATATGCCATCAGAAGGTAACATTTGATTATTAGGATTGGGAAATATGGCTGGTATAGTTGATACAACAATATTTGTGCTCAGATCTAGACATCTATCCACATTTAAATTACCTTCTACAAAAAAAGGGGTTCCAGCTACCGAAGCAATGAAATACAAATAGAACAAAAGATTATGGTTCATAACAAAAAAAACATACTAGACAGCAAGGAGAGTTTTAGACTTCTGGCATAATTTACCAGGATTGGTTTATTCAAAGGCTTTTATACATCATCCGAATAATCTCGCCAAACTAGAGTTGGACTATAAAACTTTGACTGTCAGAAGATCCTGTCTGGGAGATGATGGAACAGAAAAGCATATTTTGTGCCTGCCCCGCCGCGAATCAAATCGGGTATCTAATGTTTGGCAGGGTCTCCCTCTCACCTTGAGACCTGAACTATCATTCATCAAATAAACTAATCGGTTTTGTTAATGTGCTGATTATACTAGGGCACAACACCTAGGACAACACCTAGAAGCCTACCGGATAGAAGAGGGACACTTACCTAAACTGAAGCCTGCGGATTTCCTAAAAAAGGTCTAAATGAACTACTAGTTTCTAGGACTTTTTCAGGGACTGAGAAAATGAATTGATTGATTAGTTCGGCACCACCAGGCTTCGAGTCCTCGCACCTTAGCCTTTAGGCTTTTTGTGCTCTTGTTTGTACCGTTTATGTGAAGAGACCAGTAGCCCTTATCAGGTTCAACAGTCTTTTAACTAGGTCCTTGTTGGAGAAATCTTCCCTTGTGTACTCTAGTCCTCGATCTATATATCCAATGAGACAGTGCTTCACATTCGAAGATAATGTGTGCACAATGTGTGCATAACCGACAGATAGGTTCCTCCCTATATGTATTCCAATTGTATGCATGTGCTTCCTTAGGGTACAGTGACCGGCGAGTAATCCCGTCACTTTCCTTATTTGGCTCCTGTTGAGGTTTAACATTTCGTCAGCGACTCCGAGGGTTTGCTGTGTTCCTGTGTCCACGTGCAGCTGTTTTTTGATATTCCAATTACTGGTCCAGGACCAGTGAATGCGTTTCATGCCTACAGTACCCTTGTTCCCCGGGACCCAGGATAAGGGGATATGCTACAGATTTCAGTGCTGCCTGACTATCTGAGAGTATAAGGATCTTTTGGGTTACAAGAAGCGGTATATTATTGATTAAAAAAAAAGTTTTCATATTTCGGAATACGTATTTGTATCTTTCAGGAATTGAATAATATTTCTAATTTTGTATTTTTGACCTAACATATTCAACAAGGTACACTGAGAAGTGAATATGTGTTTTCTACTGTTATATTTTGGACACTACACTAAAATCTGCTGGACTCCTCATACCTTGGAGGATGGCTTACGCTTAGTAGATACTCATAAGTATATCTTGTATTTCCCATTTTCAATTGGACAAGAATAGTTTGCAATCTCCTCGTAGTTGGTAGGCATGACCATGGAAATATTGTCGTTTTGGCCGCCTTTAGTTTGGTTTGTTAAGCTATCCATGTGCAATGCCAAAAATTCCAGATTTTCTTCTCAATCTTCGCTTATAAGTCCGTTGCTGACTCTGGATGTTCTAAAGTGGATTTTGTGACATTTGCAGAATAGTCTCTGGCGACTTTGACCCGAATAATTTTTATTGTTTTGCTTAGGTTGCGAAGTCTTTGATCTGAGCGTTGGAGTGCTTGACTCGTAAATGTTGTTCACGAAATTGTTATAAACATTCAAAACAAAAAAAACGTCCTTTTTTGATATTCCAAATACTCATTCAGGACCAGTGAATGCAGTTTCAGATCCTAGCTTTGTCCAGTCTAGATCTGATCTAGAGACATGCTAAAGATTTCAGTGCTGCCTGACTATCTGAGAGTATGAGGATCCTTTGGCTTCTTTACCCCCATTCGATGTTCATTTGCAAACTTGTGTGGATAGCGTAGATTTCTGCCTGCAATACGGATGCAAGCTTCCCCAACGATGCGTGGACATTGCACCTGGGTCTAGCACCATGGACTCCAGCTCCTGTTCCTATGTCAGTCTTAGATCCTTCTGTGTACCACACCAACTTTCCTTCCTGACTGCATACTTCCAACCCATCCCAGTTTAGCTGAATATGGTATGGTTAGTTGTCGTTAATTGTGGCCAACATATTATCACTTCTCATTTCAAGAAGCGAGTTTGTGATAACATCTGTAATTCTGGTTTAACTATGGGTGTTGGTTCCTTCGTGCCAATTCCCATTGCACTCCAGCCTGTGTGCAGCCACTCTCCCTTCCACCTTAACATGCAGAGTAAGAAGCAGAAGATTGAGAATGGCTTCCATTGCCGAAGTAAAGGAAAGGGGGACAATAGATCTTTTAGGTCTCAGAGAGTGTCACCCCAGTTTAAATACATAAGAAGCTGAATTTGTTTGATGAAATATGAATGGATGTGAGCCAAAATAAACCCTTGTGGGTCGCATTGGAGGGCCTAATAGACCCACTCTCCACAAACTTCTTAACCTATCTCTAGAAAAATTGAAATTAGAGTATTATCGAAAATTATTAATACGTTAGGTGAATATACCAATTACAATGAGTGTATGAGGGTCCTAAATATTAATATTTTTTCAAAACATGCATAAGTTACCGTGAAAACAATGCAAAGAGTGAAATTGCATGTTTATAATATTATAGTTAGAGTATGTATGAGCATTGTGTTATAAAGTAAAAGTGACCAGGCAGCCAAAGAGTTGAGGAAAAGTGCATGATATAAAAAAATAAACTCATCCATTGTTGTACAACAATGGTGTGTTCGAACATACGACGTGACATTAATTTAAATAATAAAAGAGGTGTGTATATACGTGGCAAGAGTTTTTTCAAACAGTCAATTATATGCATACGAGCGATTCGTTTAATATGAACATCTTTATGAAATTTATAATTGAACTTGAGTATGTTTTATACACCAACAATACCCCGAATATCTGAATGAAAATAAAAAAAGATTAGGGAAGAAATCTCTATTTATATGCAGTATTCATCACACACCTATTACAATAAGCAAATCATTTAACAAATACATACTGTCCATAATGTTTTTGAAAATAAGGCAGAGTACATGAACATTTGATTCTAGAATACTCATGCACCATACATAAACAATGAATAGTAGGTTTACTCTAAGCTCCTCTCAGCCAAATGTCACTCGGGTAGCGGATTTTTAAGTTCCAACCGAACGATAGACAGATACCGTGTGTCTTTTTTAGTTTAAAGGTACGATCGGAGTTAATAGTATATATACATCCTGGACTGTCTTGCTGTGAACTATTTAATTATTATTACGGTTGTAGGAGTAGAGATGGGACACAAATATCTTCTTTCAGATTTCCATTCGGTGGACAGAATGTGCCTTTTGTTGAATAAGTAACGCAATTTGAAAATATATTTGTATAGATAACTTCAATAATTTTATCAGAGCAACATTTAAAAACGCATCCTTGTAAAAATTTTCCATTCATTTATTTCTAATCAAATTTCTAATCAAATTTCAAATTAAAAAATCTTATAAACCTAATACAAAATTAAATACTAATACCTATATCAAAATTTGTAGTTATTGCTTTATAAGTTTTGTTTAGGATTCCATTTTTTCACAAAAAGCAATTGTTTAAAATGTTATTGCCACAATCTGGTTTTATTTTTCAAGATCTTTAAAAGTCGTTCATGTTTTGTCTTTTAATATTGTAAGGTATACATGTGGATTTGTTTTATTCTATATTTGTTATTAACTAATCTTTAATAGGTACATTTTTGACGGATTATTTCTTATAATTTGATGCTCCAAATCAAAGACTAGAACGTACCGTACATAGCAAAACAACATCGTTTCTTGAAAAAGTTTTCTGGCAACGTACGTTTTTATCAGCCCCCGTACCAAACATTCATAGATCAGTCAACAAGGTATAAATCGCCCAGTGTAAGTTGGCACTTGGATTTCTGAGATGCGCGGTAGAACATCCGATCGCTCGAGGCTCACTGAAATGGAGGACCCCAGTCTCTGTTTTGACCGCAAACTGTTAATATGGTAGTATTATAGTAGTTTTTAGTTACGGTAATTATTAGCAACAGTAGCACTTTAGGGCTCATGAAACCTACGAGCAAAGGACCTCGTATGATAATAATAAATGACTAATGGATAATAATAAAAGGCTTTGTTCCAGATGCATATGTCCGTTGGAAATCGACTACTAAATCTGGAGACTATCATGACGAGATGAACTTTGAAAATTTACAAAAATGGCTAAAAGAACACCTATTACCAAATTTGTCCATGGGAAGTGTTGTTGTACTGGATGATGCATCTTACCATAACAAACTTACGGAAAATATGCCAAAAATAGATTTCTTGCAGTTACAGTATTAACACTTTTCAGTAATAAAATTAAAAAGTATTTATTGCGACCCCAGCAGACGGCATGTACCTACGACTATGTTGAAGCAAAGTGCGAAGGTCGTACGAGAGTAGTCCGCTCAATATATCTATCTTTATTCAAGCAGTGTCTGGAACTTTTTGTTCGCGCATATCTCAAGTGCCAACTTACACTGGGCTAGTTATAGTGAATCACGCGACCCCATATATACGGTGCACGTGTTTTTCAGCGACTGTTTTTCGGCATGTCACTATAAGCGCAACATGAAAGTGCCGACGACGAGTAAACCCACTATTCATTGTTTATGTTCAGTGACATCGGCTCATGTGAATAATGATATTGAGTGCCAACTTCTAGAAGAGAGTAATCCAAAAATGGATTCGAACAAAAAAATGCACAGGAGAAAGTTGTCTAGGTATTCCACATTATTTCTAATATATTGCCAAATGCAATAAAATAAATTCCTTTGGTTGAAGTAATTATAAAAATAATGACATTTTTTGGTTGATTTATTAACTTATAAATGGTCTAAATTAAATTTTCAACTGGTGTATATTCTTAAATAATTCTATTTTATGTAAACTTTGAATTCAGAAAAGTATTTGAATGCGAAACAATTTGATATAACTATTATGCTCTTTCCGATTTGTGTCCTAATTCAACTGTACATTCTTGTTTTTGTCTCTCCTGCTGTCTTTGGCGTGTCAGTACCAAATTACGCCTTATTTTAGAGAATCGTCAGTCTAGAGGCCGTATAGCCTGTTTTTATATTTAAAACGCATGCGTATTTCCCCCATCAATATGATTTTTGGTCTTGTTACTTTTTCCAGTAATAATAATAATGGATGTATGTATAAGGGTGATATTCACTGAGACCTAAAAAAAATATTGAGTCCACGTTCTTCTCCTTAGTTCCTGAGGAAAGTCTCAGAGACTGGTACTTCCTTTAGACATATTTCCCTGAAGAATTTTAGGATAGCTGCAGACTTTAGTTTAGGTAAGTGTCTCTCTTTTATCCAGTAGTCTCCTAGATGTTGTGCACTAGGATTTTGTATTGCTATGAAATCCCCAAGTATGTGAATGGAGGTTTTTTCTGTTATTCCACAGAATCTACATTCTTCTTGCTCCACTAGTTTGAGCTTTTTAAGGTGCCCATTCAGGCGACAGTATCTCGTCAGGACACTTGTCAAAACTATCAGTGCAGTTTTACTCTGGCCTAGGCATTGATTTTTTCTCACCCAGTTGAAGTGTCCCAGGAGTATCTTTGATTTTTTAAGCACTACTAGATCTTTCCAATGGTTAGATCTATTTTTCCTATTTTATCCAACATTACATTAGAGCTGATATCGCGATGGGATGCCGGCCCCCAAAAGGGTGTTTCACCCCTCCTTTTGGTAGTTCATCTGCTATTTGATTTCCTCCTACTCCAGTGTGTCCTGGAAACCACAGTAAGGTGGCAATGTTGTTCTCGCCTAGTTTATTGAGTTTGCCTAGGCATTCAATGATAATAATAATAATAATAAGTTGAAGAACAGCTGGTTTGATAGCTAAAAACTGTCATTTAAAAATATCAAATTTTGTCATTTTTGTTTCCCAATTATCCCTTCCTTGTATCTTTAACACGTTCCTTCTTATGGGAATCTACAAAATCTAAGATAACCTTGAGACTAACTGTGTATATAATCAAAACAAGTATCAAGGACATTTCAACCCGCGTGTAAAATTGGCAAACACGCGAATTGGTATACCCTACTTTCTTCGCTGTCGTCTATACTATTTATCTACGAGCATGCGGAAAAGTATAGTTTTCCTCGCGAATTTTAGTTCTTCTTTTCCGCACGCGAGGTATTGTGTTAATAACTATTAACGATTATATCAATAACCATAAGGTAACTAACAAACTTGCTAATTTGTATCTAGTTATTCTTTGTCTAATTTAATGATATTTTTCCCATTTTCCGACCGCTCATGAAAAAAATGTTGTTCCTAACACATGCGCACTCGAATGCATGTCCGCGTCGTTCGTACAACTGCGGTCGCAGTTACTACTTATTAATACTTTTTCTCAATAGTTATTTATTTTTTGTTTTCAGCCCATTGCTTATATTTTTTTGCACATTGTAAGTGTATTCAACTAGACCATTTCTATTAGGAGTGGGAGCGATCTTATTGTGGTACATTAATACACCCCCTCATTCGATTCTGTTTACTACTGGTTGAAACGGACGCCCTATAATAGACGCCACCAATGTTTTTCTCCATTTTGATATTGCTTGAGACGCCGACGCGGCCGACGACGCCATAGCTAAATAATAAGGAGGCGTCGCGTAGTCTCCATTGGATTTAAAATAGACCAATGAATTTATAAAGTTTTTTCCAAATTACATGACTTTATGAGTCAGAAAAATTTTATGTTAGCAACAGCAGTATATTTAACAGGAAATGAATAATTCTAAAGATACTAAAGAACTATTTACTAATTTATTTCACATTCATTATCCTAATTATTTCTGGAAAATTATAGTTTCTAAAAACGCGGAGATAGGAT
Organism: Lochmaea crataegi; assembly: GCA_947563755.1. Taxonomy (NCBI): domain Eukaryota; kingdom Metazoa; phylum Arthropoda; class Insecta; order Coleoptera; family Chrysomelidae; genus Lochmaea; species Lochmaea crataegi. The sequence goes on from OX387426.1 coordinate 21,731,345, forward strand.
TATTGAAATTAACTATTGCGGCTCAATACAAATAAAACAAACAAAAAATCTTAAATATGAGAGTGTCATGATATCAATTATCACTTATTGAACAACAAAATTGTTCAGAAGCAAAGAATAATTTAGAAAATTAGACATAAATAAATACAGGAATCCAATACATAAAAGCATTAAATTTAGTTTCTTCAGCACTATATTTTGCTCGCGATAAAGCCATTTAAGTATTAGTAAAATGTGGAGTAATGGCAATAAAGTACCTAGAGTATTTTCGCAATTTGATAAAATGAAGGACAATTTTACTATTTTTCATGTTATCCTAATTCCACAAAATAAGCGAAAAGAAGATTAGTAGGTATATGAAATTTTATTTTTGAATCTTGCTTCTTATTGCACGAAATAGGACTTTTCGGAAGACTAGTGAACTCGTGAAACGTGTAATGTTACGAAAAAGCGTTCGTCTCGCAACAGTGTTGCCAGATTTCTGAATAATCCACTAATCCAATGAAATTTAAATTGAAGCTTGCTTCTTATTGCACGACATAGGACTTTTGGGAAGGCTAGTGAACTCGTAAAACGTGTGATGTTACGAAAAAGCGTTCGTCACGCGATGACTCATTAGAAAGAGAGAGAGAGAGAGACGCAGGCCATAGTGTACGTTCAGTGCAGAGAGAGACGCAGGCTATAGTGTACGTTCAGTGGTCAAAAATTCTTAAAATTTTGAAAAAATGGTCGATAATTATAAAAAACTGTCAAAAATGGTCAATAATTGTTGAAAATTGTCAAATTTTTTGAAAAATGGTCAAAATTTTCGAAAAATTGTCCAAAATGATCAATAATTGTCAGAAACTGTCAAAAAGGTCAATAATTGTTAAAATTTTGAAAAATGGTCAAAAATTTAAAAAAATGGTGAATAATTATAAAAAACTGTCAATAATTGTTAAAAATTGTCAAAATTTTTGAAAAATTTTTAAAAATAGTCAATAATTGTTAAAATTTGGAAAAATGGTCTAAAATGGTCAAAATTTTTGAAAAATTGTCAAAAATGATCAATAATTGTCAAAACTGTCAAAATCGGTCAATAATTGTCAAAAATGGTCAATAATTGTTAAAATTTGGAAAAATGGTCTAAAATGGTCAAAATTTTTGAAAAATTGTCAAAAATTATCAATAATTGTCAAAACTGTCAAAATCGGTCAATAATTGTCAAAAATATTCAATAATTGTTAAAATTTGAAAAAATGGTCAAAAATTGTCAACATTTTTGAAAAAAATGGTCAATAATTGTCAAATTTTTTAAAAAATAGTCAAAATTTTCTAAAAATTGTCAAAAAATGGTCAATAATTATAAAAAACTGTCAAAAATGGTCAATAATTGTCAAAATTTTTGAAAAATGGCCCATAATTGTTAAAACTTGGAAAAATGGTCTAAAATGGTCAAAATTTTTGGAAAATGGTCAAAAATTTACGAAAAATGGCCATTCTATTGTGCATAAGAAACAAGCTTCTATCGGCGGTCCGACGACCGCTCACCATTTTTTTATATAATATTGTACTTCTAAGAAAGGTTCATTATAATCCTAATTATCTGAAGATCCAATTACATAGAGATACTACAGAAAGAGGCAACAATCCAGCTCGGAACCCGTCAGCTTATAAGAGAGAGATAGAAAGTCAGAGGTTCAGGCTGACTTTCTCTAATGGCGCGCATGCTATAGACGAGAGACAAAGACAGAAAAAACTCTGACGTCTTCCTTTTTCTCTCTCACCGGAGTTCAGACGGACATTCCCACTTACACAGCGGCCTATGGCTTGTTGCCTCTATCTGTAATATCTCTATGTCCAATTATCGTTATTAAATATGAATAATATTTTATATACTGTCCTTGTGGTACATTCATTATTTTGGTTATTATTTATGAGAAACTAAAAATTAAACATAATTATTTATTAAAAGCTTAACAATGCCATATCTTGAGGGTTTATCAGAAAAATAAGAAATTTAGTTATCAATTCAATATTTGAGCTAGCTTCAAATCTACTAATACTTTAAGATCTATCCTAACAAAAACTAAACAAAAAATTGAAAACAACATTCCAAAAACTGCATATTTACCTATATCAAATATCATGTGACTGTGACAAATTTACATCTGCGAAGCTTAGAATTTAATTCAGTCCAACGATCTTGCCAGTATTTAGAGACTGAATGTTTTACGAAGTTTTTTGCATCTGAAACAGAAACTTCTGAAACTATGGGAGAATTGAAGTTCTTGATGCGCTTCTGTATCTGCCTGTTCGTTCCCAGAAACTCCATGGTGGGAGGGTACCCTCATAAATTGATAGTTTTTTGAGCCCTTTGTAGCTGAAGTAGTTAATTCTTAATAATTTGTGGGAAAAATATACTGGAGACTATATCAATGAAGCTTACAGAGTCAGTAGTTATTATAAAAATTGCTGGGAATCATTATAACTCGCAAAGATCAAGGCTTGATAAATTGCATATTGAAGACACTCGCAGCGGATGGTAATCTGATTTTAATGGTCTCAGTAGGTGCAATAACGGAGGCTCCTACTCCATTCTTCATTTTGGAAGCTTCTGTCTAGAATGGAATAATATATTGGTTTAGTTGAGAGTATTTCAAGGAATGCGTTTTTTATTACTCTTGCATTTGTTTCATTTTTGCGGATATTTAGGAGAGATGTCACAGTATCGATGTTTTGTTAGCCATGATGGTGCGGTTTTGAAGCTTGCGGGAAATATACGAATGGAAACGTTAAAAGTGTCTAGGGATCTATTTATTTTTTCGTAAAAGGCAGAATCGGATCTTTTCTTCCTATCGTAGAAGGCTCAGAATCGGTAAGATAGGTAATGTTTTCGCTATTTGGATAAAATAAAATCTAATTTCAGTATTTTTTTTATCCCGATTCGACAAAATCAAAAACCGTAACACAACTAGTAAATGAAAATTCTATTGTTTCATAATAGTGTACTTCAATAAAAAAGTTCATATATTCCTACTTATCTGCAGTAGATCCAAATTAGTTCTCTGAAATGAGCATTATGTTTTGAATACACCAGTTGAAAAAAAAATATTGGAAAAATCTGTTTTAAACAAAATAGTTATATAATAAGAACTGAATAATTAATTTTAACGATATAAAACGGACTACTTACACCAACCGGGGTCTTCGATTCAAATTTTCAGTTTATAGAAATTAAAAAATATATAGATCATTCGTTTTCGAAATAGCTTATTTTTGTCTGAGTGTGTGTGTGTGTGTGAGTACCTAGATGTCCTCCGACCATCCAGTAGCCTCAGGGAATAAATAATATGGATAAGAAGGATAAGCCTGAATCTCCAATTTAGAATCAGTAATAAACCTAGTAAGTGAAAAATGTTTTTCTCGTTTTTAGCTAGAAGTGTACAGGGTTGCCCATTAAGCGAGGTAACCGGCTTTATCTCGGAAAGCATTTGTCCTAGGTTATGGGGAAAAATATTGATAGTAAAAGTGGCCAAGAGAAATTGCTGTAAATTATTCTCAACCTCAAAATTTCACCCCTAGGGTCGTTACTGTTATTTCAAATCTAAAATTATTATTATCTTAGAAAATATCATCATTTGAGAGCCCGTTTCATACCAGATGTGACATTTCTCTGTATCTGTCATAATAAGCGTGAAGGGAGACTATCTATTTTTCAGTGTTTAAATTTTAATATTTCGTTAACTATTCAACCTATACGTCTGTTTCTGGACTCATATGAAAGAAAGTTGTGTGGATGTTGAAGACCGTTCATATACCTAATCGATTACTTCAAAACAGATAAACTAGAGGTCGCTTTATCCAGAAATTACTTATTTTTAGGATTTTATTAAAACAATTAAATGAAACGTTACTATTTTAGTAACATATTCTGAAGCAGCTTTAAATTTCTTATATTTTAGTGGAAACCGCATCTTGATATATCTATTCGTTTTTGACTTATCGTAGAAAATGTCAAAAACTAACATGTGAAAGATCAAAATTAGCAGATTAGCTCACCATAAGTAGGCTTTGGAACATATCTTATGTTTTTAATGACAGTATTACAAAGAAGCATCAAATTATTTATTTTTTCTTTGGTTAAGCATTCAAAATGCCTTTGCCTTTTACAAATGATGAGGCCGTCTATATGATTCAAGTTTACTTTACTACTATACTTGAGGTATCCACATCGCCGTCATTTCAGGAGCAGATTCTTTCCACGCCTGGTTCAACGGTTATGTACTACGAGAAGTTTCCGCCGACCTGTGTTTCAAAGGTGGCGTAACGTCAGAACCGAAGAAAATATTATCAACGTTTTATCTTATATAGATTTATATAGCGTTAGAGCTCGGAATACAACGGACTACGGTCCAAAGAATTTTAGTAGATTACAGGTAAATAATAATATATTAGAAATACAATAACTGAAACCAGACAAAATACAAATGGGCAAATTGGTATTTGCAACCAACAGTAATAGTCCGAGAGCTAGCCACGTAAAATGCATGTTAAACGGTTCCACCTAGATTTTCTTTTTAATCGATGCTCTATGAGCCAAAAAACCCAAAGCCAAATTTCTGCCCACAGGTCGGACTGCAATAGGGTGTGGCGGGGGGGTAAACACGACTTTTTCATTAGGGCGATTGAGCACATGTGGTTCCACTCTGCAAATTGTTTCTATGTGTAGTCTAGCCCTCCATTAGAAGCGGGAAAAAATGGCAGAGCATTTCCGGTCTGCGAAGTGCTCGGCAGAGTGATGTAAACACGACTTTTTCATGTGTCGATTGAGGTCATGTGGTTCCACTCTGCAAATTGTTTCTATGTGTTGTCTAGTCCTCCACTAGAAGCCAAAAAAAATGGCAGAGCATTTCCGGTCTGCGAAGTGCTCGGCAGAGTGATGTAAACACGACTTTTTCATGTGTCGATTGAGGTCATGTGGTTCCACTCTGCAAATTGTTTCTATGTATAGTCTAGCCCTCCACTAGAAGCCAAAAAAAATGGCAGAGCATTTCCGGGCTGCGAAGTGCTCGGCAGGCCTCGAGGGCGGCGGCCGCGGTGATCGAAATTCGACTAGCGATGAAAAAAAAAAATCAATCGGTACCACTCTGCGGGTTTTTTTATCGCATTTTGCACACCCCGTAGACCAATAATTAATTATGGCAGAGCATTTAATGGGCGGCAAACACCTTGGCAGGTCTCGGCGAAAGGCAACCGAGGTGCAGAAGCGGTGCGCACACTTGGGTTCGGTGAAAAAAAAAAATGCGCATTGGTTCCACTCTGCCGTTTTTTTCTTCGCATTGTTTACGTCGTAAACAATGTATTTGAGCCCCGGCAGAAAGTTTTACGTTGTTCCGGGCCGCGGCAGACCCGAGCGAAGGCGGCCACCCGGCGGCGCGCTACGAACTTCAATACATTTTTTCGCTATAAAAAAAAAGAGAGTTGGTTCCACTCTGCCGTTTTTTTCTTCGCATTGTTTACATCGTAAACAATGTATTTGAGCCCCGGCAGACAGTTTTTCGTTGATCCGGGCCGAGGCAGGTGACCGCCTTCTCTCGGGTCTGCCTCGGCCCGGATCAACGAAAAACTGTCTGCCGGGGCTCAAATACATTGTTTACGATGTAAACAATGCGAAGAAAAAAACGGCAGAGTGGAACCAACTCTCGTTTTTTTTTTATAGCGAAAAAATGTATTGAAGTTCGTAGCGCGCCGCCGGGTGACCGCCTTCTCTCGGGTCTGCCTCGGCCCGGATCAACGAAAAACTGTCTGCCGGGGCTCAAATACATTGTTTACGATGTAAACAATGCGAAGAAAAAAACGGCAGAGTGGAACCAACTCTCTTTTTTTTTTTATAGCGAAAAAATGTATTGAAGTTCGTAGCGCGCCGCCGGGTGGCCGCCTTCGCTCGGGTCTGCCGCGGCCCGGAACAACGTAAAACTTTCTGCCGGGGCTCAAATACATTGTTTACGACGTAAACAATGCGAAGAAAAAAACGGCAGAGTGGAACCAATGCGCATTTTTTTTTTTCACCGAACCCAAGTGTGCGCACCGCTTCTGCACCTCGGTTGCCTTTCGCCGAGACCTGCCAAGGTGTTTGCCGCCCATTAAATGCTCTGCCATAATTAATTATTGGTCTACGGGGTGTGCAAAATGCGATAAAAAACCCGCAGAGTGGTACCGATTGATTTTTTTTTTCATCGCTAGTCGAATTTCGATCACCGCGGCCGCCGCCCTCGAGGCCTGCCGAGCACTTCGCAGCCCGGAAATGCTCTGCCATTTTTTTTGGCTTCTAGTGGAGGGCTAGACTATACATAGAAACAATTTGCAGAGTGGAACCACATGTGCTCAATTAGCGATATGTAAACGTCGTGTTTACATAACTCTGCCGAGCACTTCGCAGACCGGAAATGCTCTGCCATTTTTTTTGGCTTCTAGTGGAGGACTAGACAACACATAGAAACAATTTGCAGAGTGGAACCACATGACCTCAATCGACACATGAAAAAGTCGTGTTTACATCACTCTGCCGAGCACTTCGCAGACCGGAAATGCTCTGCCATTTTTTCCCGCTTCTAATGGAGGGCTAGACTACACATAGAAACAATTTGCAGAGTGGAACCACATGTGCTCAATCGCCCTAATGAAAAAGTCGTGTTTACCCCCCCGCCACACCCTATTGCAGTCCGACCTGTGGGCAGAAATTTGGCTTTGGGTTTTTTGGCTCATAGAGCATCGATTAAAAAGAAAATCTAGGTGGAACCGTTTAACATGCATTTTACGTGGCTAGCTCTCGGACTATAATATGAAAAACTTTTTTATTATTAGTTTTATGAAACAAAGTTATTCCTCATAAAAAGTTCTGCATGGTTTGAAACCTAAAATGGAACAATCCATCCTCAAAAATTATCAGTCTTATACGAGGTGTGTCAAAAATATTATATTTGTCCAAGAGTAAATTATTATTTTAGTCTATATATTTTTTTATTCACAAATTACTCTTGAAAAACTGATCTTATCATTCTTAAAATGATGAGTTTGGAAAATAGAAACAATTTAAAACCGCAATTTTTTAACTTTAAATGTTTTTTTCGAGAAAATAGGTAAAGTGAAGAAAAACAGTTTATATTTCTCTTCTTAATTTTTTAAGGGATATCTGATAATACACAAAAACTTATTAAACGGGGTTGTCCGCCAATTTACATATATGAATTTTTCCTTAGGATAAGGGTCAACATGTGACTTCATTATAAAACATAAATCGATCATTTCTGTCAAACCGCGTATCTTCATTCAGAATAGCATATTTAAATATTAATATAACTAATTTTGAATATTGTGCAAGAAAGCTATTTAACACTTACGTTAATAAAATAGTCTACTTCAATTCAAAATTTGTAAGAGTTACTCTAGCATTATGACTAAACCAATTCTTTTTAGGTTACATCCTTACCATGTAGTATTGCACCAAGCCTTGAATGAAGCAGATTTTGATCGAATGCTGAATCATTGTTACTGGCTTTTGGAGATGTTCAACGGAAACCCTCAATTTTTGTCGCAAATTATTTGGTCAGACGAGACAACTTTTCACAGTGACGGTATATAGAGTCAATTTGCATAACATGCATCACTGGAGTGCCGAAAATTCCCACTGGATGCAGGAAGTACAACATCAGGGACCATGGAGTGTCAATGTTTGGTGCGGTATACTAGGACATACAATAATTGGGCCCTATTTCTTCGACCAATCACTAAATGGCAATACATTTTTGGAGTTCCTTCGTAATGAGTTACAGTCTTGTTAGAAGATAGAAGATGTGCCCCTCCAAACCAGGGGAAATATGTTTGTTTAGCTTGACGGCTGCCCATCACATTGTTCAGTTATTGATAGGCAACACTTGAATGAAACATATTCATACATATGGATAGGAAGAGGAAGCCTCTTTCCCTGACGAGCAAGGTCACCCGTCCTGACTTGCCTAGACCATTATTTGTGGGGGCAAGTAAAAGATCTTGTCTTCCAAACGAGACCTACGACAAGAGCAGATATTGAAGAAATAATTAAAAATGCCATTCGCAGCCTAGCACTAGCAGAAATAAAAGCGGCCGTTTTTTCTACTCGAGAACGTCTAAAACGATGTGTCAATAATAATGGCAGGCAATTTGAACATTTGCCAAAGCAATGAAATGAGTTCAAATAGATTTTTTTTGCAGCTTACTTACTTATGTTGCCTATACCTATTATTCATCATCCTATTTTATTGTAATTTTTCACATTTTCTACGATAAGTCAAAAACGAATAGAGTTATCAAGATGCGGTTTTCACTAAAATATAAGAAGTTTAAAGCTGAACAGAATATGTTACTAAAATAGTAACGTTTCATTAATTTTTTTAAATAAAATCGTAAACATAAGCAATCGCTGCATAAAGCGACCTCTAGTTTATCTGTTTTGAAGTAATCGATAAGGTATACGAGAACGGTCTTCAAAATCCACACAACTCTCTTTCATATGAGTCCAAAAACAGTCGGATAAGTTGAATAGTTAACGAAATATTAAAATTTAAACACTGAAAAATAGATGGTCTTTCTTCTCGCTTATTATGACAGATACAAAGAAATGTCGCTATAGAAAATTTTCTGGTATTAGACGGGCTTTCAAATGATGATATAAGAGTTATAGCTCATTCTGCTATTTTATGAGATGATAATAATAATTTGTGATTTGAACATAGCAGTAACGCCCCCTAGGGGTGAAAATGATTTCCAGCAATTTCTTTTGGCCACTTTTACTATCAATATTTTCCCCACAACCTGAGACAAATAGTTTCCGAGATACAGCCGGTTACCTCGCTTAATGGGCCACCCACATAAATTGACGGGCATGGGAAAGTTGTATGAAATAGGAAAATTGTTCCTTCTACCAGTCGAGCCTGACATGCAAAAAAGTGTGGTTAAGGTCTGCTATTCATATGTTGTCATTATCACAAATACAGAAAGGAGTGTCGTGAATACCTATTTTCTGGAAAACTTCCATGATTCACCCTTAACCGTGCTACAATTGCCTGATGTCTCTTACTATAATCCATATTTAAGTGGGTACTTTCACTGGGAAGTTGAGGATATAAATGGAAATATTAATTACTATTCGTTTTTGCGATATCATAATAGAACTTTTTCCAACGTATGCAGGTTAATTTTTTGTGGCTACTTACTAAGCCTGGAAAGGTGGATTATCTTATTTATTTTACAAGCCGCTTTTGTTTCTTGGTCCACTCTTTCATTTCTATCGATACTGCAATGCCCTTTCACCCAAACTAGCTCAATAATCTTCTCACTATTTCTCAGATCATATTATTATAACAAGCGCTTAATTTCAAAAATAAGAATGAAACATTTAACTGGAGAAATTTAGATTGAATGCAATACAGATTTCGAATTCGTCAGAGTAGCCCATCTGTTTAAATTTTTATCACGTCTTCACTTACGTCAGCCAATGTGGTTTTCAAAATCAACTTGAAACTAGGTACGTTCGAGTACGATGGGTATATTACCGATGGTCGGAATATCAATGGACCATAATTATATTGGTAAATTGGAAAAATAGATTGGTTTCTGATGAGATTATTATCTGAGCAAGTATTTAAAAAGGCATCTAACTGGAGAACTTTTTATTATCCAATGAGGAAGAGAAAGGTTACTAGTGTTTATCTCTGAGATTTTCGAGACCATGGACAAGTGAAATGATCGATATTTGATCAAATGCTTTTTCAGATAAAAATTGTCTTCGGATCATTTAGCGGAGGTTCCTGCATTTCTGCCAATACTGCATGATTGGGTCACAGCTCCCAAACAAATTTTAAGAGATCTATATCGAATTCTTTCGATGGTCATCAAATTTGATTTTGATGATGATGATGTACATAGTACATCCATAGTCTAGAATCGAACGAATGTATGACCTGTAGAACAATAGTAATACTATCTGCTCCCATTTTTGTTTTGTAACATTGTGGAGAAGATTAACTCTCTTCCCACACTTTTTCTTTGTATACTGAATGAGACTGGTCCAAAGCAACTTTTGGTAATTGTGCAGAACACGTGCTTCTCGATTTTGACAAAATTTTTCGTGACAATCTATAGGAATTGCTTCTATAACTAATGTATATAAAGTTAAATTTGTTGGAAATGCGTATTTTACGGGATATGGAGTGAATAGGGGTGCTGGGTGGGATAAAAAATTGGAAAAAATGAGTCTTAAGAAGCCCAAAATCATAGATTTCCAATTGAAAATTCCAGCCAAAAATGTTTACATTGTTGCCAGATTTCTGAATAATCCACTAATCCAATGTAAAAAAAAGGATGCAAAAGCTATTCTACGAAAAATGTAAGTTATATGTAATGTTATATATGACCAACTGACACAGATCAAAGTGTATATCTAACAATATCTGAAAAACTGGAATACAAAACCTAACCAAACCCAACCTAATCTTACCTAACCGAATCTTACCTAATCAAAACTAACCCAACCCAACCAAACCTAACCTAACCAAACTTTACCTAATCAAACCTAACCAAACCTTACCTAACCCAACAAAACCAAACTATATCATACCAATTCTAATTGAATACTATAAAAATATCAAGGAATGAAATTCTCAAAGAAATATTAATAATAAGTTTTAGAACTGTGGACTAGACACCAATCAAATATATTGCAAATTATATTACCTATTTACATTTTTCGTAGAATAGCTTTTGCATCCTTTTTTTAAAATTTCATTGGATTAGTGGATTATTCAAAAATTTGGCAACACTGTAAACATAACATTTTTGGCAGGAATTTTTATTTGGAAATCTATGATTTTGGGCTTTTTAAGACTAATTTTTTTCATTTTTTTACCCCACCCACTCCCCTCCACTCCCTCTTCTTTGTTCTTCCCATCTGATCCTTACGTTTTGTATGTGTTGTATTTTTCGTATGTTTTCCTTTTCTTCTACTTCGAGTTCTACCATGTGGATGAGTAGTGGTCCTCTCGCCAAATCTGGAGGGGAGTTGGCTGACTTTTCCTATCTTGACCCCTTCTTTCTCGATTTCCATGCTTTCCTCTCTTCTCGTGGCATGTACGTATACCACTCCACTTCTTTCCTGTCTTCTCTGAGGTACCTTGTTAGGTTCCTGTAGTCTTCGGGTTCTTCACAAGGAATTTTTACTCCGAGTCTTTTTCGGATAGTTATGAACCTTGTCTTGATTCCCATCCTGTGAATGTCTTTCCTCACGGAACGCCAGTGGTCCAGCACCCCTATTCACTCCCTATCCCGTAAAATAGGCCTTTCCGACAAATTTAACTTTATATACTTTCGTTATAAAAGCAATTCCTATAGATTGTCACAAAATTTTTGGACAAAATCGAGAAGCACGTGTTCTGTACACTGACCCAACTTTGTGTCTAATAATATCTCTAAGTATTTGAATTCTTCGACAAAAAGGATTTGCTGTGCTCCTATTATTATAGCCCTAGTTGTTTTAAGTCTTTTGTAGTTTTTGCAATAATTATCAGAATATTCAGCTTATCCTCGTATAGGATTGATTACTCACATCACCGATGCGTGATTGGGAAGCCCCGCTCTTTGCCTTTTACTTTGCGTCATGAAACTAACATAAATAGACTAATAATTCTACATGGTATTTATAGTTAAAAGTGTTATTTTTATCGATCAATAATTGGTGAACATTGGTAGTCACGTTTCTCAAACTGTGACTTTGACCTTGCTAAATTAAATTCAATGACAGCAATATACTTTCAATAAAATACAAAGTATCGAATTATCAGGCTTTATTATAAAATATATGCTTTATATGTAGATATTAGAGAAAATTATATAGATGATATTATTTTCCTGTGTCAAAACAATAAGGACAAAGTTCCGTCACATATGACTTTGAAATATAAATTTATTCAAAAATTCAATGAATTTTGGAAGATATTTTGGTAGTTGGCATTTACACGAGTTTATTTTTAAAAGTAAAATTTCCATAAGTTGATTTGGTTTCTCAATAGAGGAATCACAATAGTAGATCTTTCGTAACGATCACCGGCGCATAGTAATACACTAGTCTCTCAATATTTTTGGGAAAAAAGAACAAGTGCATACTATATAAATATAGTGAAAGTAGATTTCTAAACTGTCCAGATCCCGATACTCCCTGAGGATCCAGATGCCAGTTTATAGGAGGGGGAAATTTTTTGGGCCCCCAAGGCTGCTACATTTACAATCTGTACAGCAATAAAGCATCTTTTATGCACGTGTGGTTGTTTGGTTTGGGGTCGGACGGCACAACGTTCGGCGTTTCTGTGTGGTACTGATCTACCTTCTTATGCAATTTGCAACGGTTCAAGAAGCTATTGAATAATTCAGTGTTGTCAGAGCTGGAAGACAATATGGATCTTTGAGTGTTATATTATTAGAAGCAAAGAAATCAAAGAAGGTCCATCAATCCAATATCTACCCAATGTTGAATGTCTGCATAAAAACCACCATCTAGGTACGTGAATTTGAAAATGTGTAACCGCAACTGTGATAAACAAAGAAATTAGGAATATAGAGAATGGCTCATTGTGAACACCCAATAATAATAATAATAACAACAATACTAATAATACAACTAACATAATTTTCAAAAACTTAAAAATATTGTATATTGAGAGTTTATCAGAAATAATTATGAAAATTGGTGATCCATTTAATATTCGAACTAGCTTCAAATCTAACAATACGTTGAGATCTATACTAACGAAAAAATGAAGAAGAATCTTCAAAAAACTGCATATATCGGATATCCTGTGAATGCGACAAATTTTATTTAGGTGAAACATCTAGAATCTAGACCATTGAAAGTCCGAATAAATGAACGCAAAAAGTATATTAAAGATAGGGAGTTCTTTAAGTCGAACCTGCTTGGGAAGAGGGGCATCATATTCAATAGGATTCGGCGCATTGGCGCATATAATATTGAAAGAGCCCAATAGTAAAAGACGAAATATCAAAGAAAGTGCTTTAATACCACTAAATGCGGATAAATATGTGTAGTATTCCAGCCGAATGTAGTCAAATTTGGTCGCCAATGATAAAAACAGATATTTCCAGTAATCAATTATACCTGCGTTATCAGGATAGTTTCATAAGTTTTTATCCAGGTTTTCTTATGATTTATCATTGGAATTGTGGTTAATCAATAGACACTTATTCATAAATCACAAAACTGATTTAGACATATTTTCAAAACAAAAATAATCATATCACAACAAAAGTAACACCAAACGCGTTTTATTAACAACATTTCCGAAATAAGCAAAAAAGCGCTATCCTTAATAAAACCGTTTCTGGAGCATGTACTTCACTGGATCCCATTCCTAGTAGACTATGATATTGTTAGAGTGTCAAACAAAAATATTTATTTCACATTTTATCAATGATATGATCTACTGTGAATGGATCTTGAAAATTTGTCAACAAATTTATTGCAGTCAAACTTCAAAATATTATTGATTGTCTAGTTGTCGAATTTTTTCGTTAGTGTCAGATAGGGACCAGAATTTAAAAAATTTAATAGTTCTTGAAACGTTGAATTAAAAAATATAAAATGATTCTGGTTTAATTTCGCAAAATAATAAATAAAAAAAATAATGCAATATAAATTTATTTTACTTTATTTTATTATAGAGTTAAAATCTTTTATTTAATATGAAAGGTAATAGAATAGCCACGTCTGTCGATACAAAAATTTGTTCTGAAATATAGCCCAGTCATTGGGGATTTTTACCTGGAAATAAGTCCGGAAGTTTTGAAACTTTGCAGATTTCTAGGTTTGGATATCCAGAACTAAAATTCACAAAATGCACAATCCGAGACATGCCACCGGCGCCGCCATCTTGTCAAGATAGTTTTTTCCGTTAATCTCCAAAACGGTGCGTTTTTTGAAAAAATATGTTGAGAGCAAAAATTAAGAGGAAGAAATTTCCTACAAGAAATGTTTTTAGCATATTTTTGCTAAAGTAAACCGTTAAGGCACAAATACCCTCGCCAAATTAAAAATTTTGCGTAAGTTTTCTGTAGAGGCGAATTTCGGAAATAATATGTGTAGTAGGGGTCCCCAAATCTAATATTTTAGGACTAAATATTTATCACGAAACAGTGGCATATCTTTTATTCTATTAATCGATTAATTCATTAATTAATCCATGTTAACAATTTATGATCAATTAATTTCGATTTAAAATGCTGTACTTGTTTCCACACCCCCCAAGAGGTAAAGTACACTGCGCGGTTTTTTTAACGTGGTTTCCCCTGTAGGCCTAATCCACTTAGGTACTAAAAGTAACTTTGGCAAAGGCCAGACGGACCTGGCTCATTGATTTCCATATCTTCAACGGGGAAAATGGTTACCTCAGCTTCAGAATCGATGTCAATTTACTTCAACTAGTCGGATTCTCCTTCTGCAGTCGATAAAGAATCATCAAGCAGCGAATGGAGGTCTTCTTCATCGGATTCGCCCAGTGTCACTTGGCTGATATTTTCACAAGTCTTCCGATTGCAGACACCGCAAATCATTGAACATCTCAATCCTGCTTTCCTGCATCCGCAGGCTCTACCACAAGCCGCCTTGCACTTACAAGATAAAAAACCAAGTAGTGCTTTGGAAGCAGGATCTTTTAAAGTAGTTGCTGGAGTGAGGCCAGTTTGTGTTTTATTCCAACCCCATTCTTCAACTACTTTCGGACAGCCACGCCATAGTTGAACCTGATAGTATGTTCTCAATGAATGCTGTCGTGCAGCTGAGTTTGTCGGTGGTAAGGATGCCAAATTAAATTTACTTTTTGTTACCGACTTCACAAAACACTGGTATCGATATTTATCAAGATTGATATTTGTGTCTTGAGATCCATAGAATGCAAGGAGAAATTTCTCACCGGCAAAGGCAACTTGATCAGCGGTGGCATGTTTATTTTTAAAAACTTGAATATGATCCTGTAACTCGTCATGTTTTTCTAATGTTGTTCATCTTTCCTTGGTTAAATAAGGCCGACGTCGTATCACACTCACTTACTGCGTGAAGGAACAAGATGTTATCCTTCACTACTTCGGTTCCTTTGAATCTTTGCGACAAATAAATATTTTGGGCCGTTTTTCCTCTCCCAGGCTTTAGGAGGTAAACATTATCATGAGTCTGGCACAGTGCTGTCAACAGAACAATGAGGACGACATCCTCCCCAACAACAATGGGGTATTCATGTCAAGATGACATCTTGATAGCTTTATTTATTATCAATATGTCTGCATCTTCTGTAGCCTGAATTACGGTGAACTGCGCTTCTTCAAATTTCCGTTTCAAGATGGATATAAAGCCATCTTTGTTGACATCTGCACCTATGCTAGGAATGTGCCGGTTAGTCATCAAGCTATAAATATCACGAGAATCCAATTGAATAGCCCGTTTTATTATAAAAGATAAATTTATACGCACATATGGAGATAGGGGCAGTTTAAAGAAATTAACAGAATATGTTGTCATTCAATCAGCTCTTGAGCCTGAACGGCTTACTTAAGCAAAAATATGCTAAGAACATTTCTTGTAGGAAATTTCTTCCTATTCAATTTTGCTCTCAACATACTTTTTCGAAAAACGCACAGTTTTGGAGATAAATGGAAAAAACTATTTTTGGGCGCCATCTTGACAAGATGGCAGCGGCTTGTCTCGGATTGTGCATTTTGTGAATTTTAGTTCTGGACATCCAAACCTACAAACCTGCAAAGTTTCAAAACTTCCGGACTTATTTCCAGGTAAGCCCTATTTTTGATCCCCAATGACTGGCTTAATACTTTTACGCTTGTTTGGGTAAAATAAAACTAAACCGTCAGTGATACTTTTTACTGTTTTGGTTATATAATATGCAAAAAAGTAAAAACTGAAATATTGAAAGTTTAAATATCTGCACCATTGGTCAAGCAGCCAACAATTTCGAAATGTTCCCGTTGGTGCACTTCGCTGCACATTCATTTGATCTTCCTAAGTGATCGTTTACATTTTATATCAAACAGTAAATTATATTTGATAAAACTTCAATATTTGGATTACAAAGCTAACCTATATTTCGACAAATAAGTATATTTATATATTTTATCTTAAAGAATAAATTCAACAGTGAAGAAAGAAGAATATTTCATAATATTTCGTTGACTCGGCATCTGGCCTTAAGGATTTAATAATAAAAGTTCATAAATCCCTCATTGTACAGTAAATACAATAATTGTTCACCTCTCTAGTAGATGGCTCTTAAGGTGCATTTTCACTTGGGGTATTTTACTACCAAATATAAGTGAACTTTATCTTTCATATTCTGTACATACAGTATCCGCCAAAATAAACAGTACCGAAAATAAAAATTAATTTTTAATTTCTGTAATGTAAGTGTTCAAAATGTTCACCATTTCGACGCAAACAAGCTTCATATCGATTTTGTAAGTCAATAAACATATTTATAAAAAGTGGTTGATGTAACTGCCGAAAAATATTTTGTATTCTTTCCCGTAGTTCGGCAATATTCGCCGGCGGATTTTCCGAGTGAAATATTTTGTCCTTCATTATGCCCCAAATGTATGCGTCAGGTGGCGTCAGATCAGGTGAATGAGAAGGATATTCGAAGTCTGTTCCCCGAGAAATTATTCTATTTTCCGTATGAACGAAAATAATGCTCTACCAAAAACACTTTTTCTTCCGTTGTTAGAACCATTTTTAAATCAAATTTAACTGCAGCGTGCTATTAATATATCAACTAATGACAATTAAGTCAAATATGACAAATCCATATTACATAAACAACTCCACAGCACTTTCTGTTTCGGTACTGTTTATTTTGGCGGATACCGTGGTAACAGATCCATAGTCGGTAAAATTGAGATAGTAAAACATAAATTAAATTTATTATCTCGTTTCACATCTATATTTTTGAATATCTTGTAAGTAGGGGAGAAGTGGTGTGAATAGGACACTTTTTTTACATGAGCTATATTTTTGTCATTTTTATAGGAAATGGTCTATGTTTTTGCCAATTTGTTCAGGCACGTGAACGACAAATAAAGCTCACGCAAAATGTCTGCAATTTTAACGGACAAAAAAATTATTATTATTTTATTAATTAATAAAAATATGTCCCATTCATAACCCACTGCTTTGAATGGGACAAGACCAGGTTGTGAATGGGTCAAGAAAATAAATTATTGGTACATGACCTTGTCTCAGCTTTTATTGACAAAATACAAATAAATTAGTAAACTCTGATAACTTGAACACATAAAAACAAATAAGCTTGGATTTACAATTATTCCACTAATTCTTTCGAATTCTTTCCAAATTCTTTTTCGTAATGATTAAAAGAAATACGGAATCTCAAAGTAGATTGAGTACGAGCTGTAGCCTCATTTCTTTCGGTTTGAGGAAGCATACTCAAAATCCGGTCTCGTGGCACTTCACAGATGTCTTCCTCTACAGGATACAAAACTTTTAAGAATTTCCATGATGCCTCAAAAATTTAATTCGCAATTCATAATGGTCTAGCTTTTCTTCAACAACTCCAATGTAGGATATTTTGTTTTTCTTCGTAGAAAAGTCGACTAACACGTAGTCCTTTTCCTGTACAACAAAATCACTCACTCCCTCAAATATTTCAAATTCCTTGTCGCTATTTCTCTCGAATTTCCCTTGAAATTTCACCTGTGTCATCCGAATCTTGGGCCTCAAATACGTCTGACTCATCGCTCGATCCACTTTCTTGTACAATCCTTCGAGCAACTTTTTTCTTTTTCGCTGCCTTCTGTCGGATTTTTTCCATTTTTTCTGCTTCTTCTTCCATTAAATCCGTAAGTTCAGGAGTGTCGGTGAGTATTTTTGTTCTACCAAGTTTTCTTCCGCCTTGTTTTATTTTTCTCTCGGAGGCCTTTGGGAAAGGGCGTATTGCTTCTGGAGTGGTAAAAGACGTAGCAGTAACGGTAGTAGTTCCACTGCTTGAAGAAGCCTCGACAGGATCTACATTTGGCGCTTCATTGTTCGTAACTAAAGGATTCTCACGGTCTGTTACAAAAGAACATAAAAAATCTTCTTCTCCGAATATGTTACGATTAAGTAGATATATTCCAGTAGAGGAAAATCCAGAATCGATATTGTTAGGAACGAATTCAAAAAGGCCTTATTAACAATCTCAGCAATTTCATAAATTGTTAAAGTTTGGCCCGGATTTGCAAGCATCCACTCGTTTTGCGCCACCTTTACATAAGTCTTGAAAGGACCATATACAGACTTATCCAATAGCTGCAGCCTATGGCTGCAGTGCGGTGGGAAAGTGAGCAAGACTACATTGTTTTCTTTTGCCGATCTGACAACTCCCACAATAATATGGGAATTATGGTCGTCTAATATCGGAAGAATTGGTGATTCTTTCGATGGTTTCGTATGCTTAATAAAATGTTCTAGGCTGCTATAAAAATTAGCTTCATTCATCCATCCTGACTTATTCGCCACACCAACACTTCCCGCAGGAGCACCTTTCAACATATAATGTTTAAAGTTTACTCGAGGAAATATAAAAACAGGTGGAACAAAATTTCCAGAAGCACAAATGAAATTGAGAACTGTCACAAGTTGTTCCCTTTCATCAGAAGCTGCTTGACCAACTGAGACCCCTTTTTGCAAAAACTTTTGGTGGGTCAGTTACAGTAACACCTGTCACATCGCAATTATATATTCGGTCTGGCGTAAAGTTGAAGACACTTTCCAGAATTTATTGACGTTGACCACATTAAATGATGTAGCTCTTGAGAGGCTAGTTTTTTCTGGCTTACATAGGCTCAAAATTTGTTTATGACGACGTTAAAATCCTTTCAGCCAGTCTTCACTTGCCCTCTGACTATCAGCCCATTTCTCTGGACAGACCAAATTTAGTTCGTTCGCATATTTATAAGCCAGCACGCGGAGCCCTTTAGACCCTAAACCATAGCACATTTTTGATGCAGTGACTAGATAATCTACCAGTTGGGTCTCATGTTCAATAGGGAAGATCCTCTTGTTACCTATATTAGGAGAGTGTCTGAAGTCTCGTACGTTATCAAGTTCTCTAGCAGCCTGGATTTGACGGTGCCGACATTGAAATAGAAAATCTTGCAGAACTATCCCGGGCTGAAATATTATTTTCAATGCAATAAATGACAGCTTGTTCCATTTGTTTGGCAGAAACACGTTCTCTCTTTTGTGGTTTACGTTGGCTCATCTACAAAAAAAACATAAATGTAAAAATGTAATTCCTTCACACCCAAAAACAAGGAAAATGATGTATCACTCGACACTATCAGTAGCCTCCCTTAAACATTTATTTATTGTTAAAATGTTAAACGAAATCAAATAACGATTAGTACAAACATTTCATTTGTTCAGCATTGAAAGTTATCGAGCGAACAGCCATCAATCCATACATACACAAACCTCTTTTTTGCCGAAAGTCGTTTTTTTATCGAATATGTGAAAAAGTAACGAAATATTTTTCAGGTTATGACTGGGACATGTCCCATTCATGACCAATATGGGTGTCCCATTCATTGCTTGGTAACATGGAGGTGTAAACATGGACACACATAATTCAAGCTCTATATTTATTGATGTTTTTTACATGAAAAATAAAAAATATAAAATGTCTTACCTTGCCCTACACTTTCGTTGAGATTACATGCTGTAAAACAATTCAAGAACAAAAATTAAATAAATTAAAACTCGTCAGTTTCACTACAAGAAACATATACAACTATCAGAACCTCTTACTGTTGACTGCATACGGTATATTTTCAATTTGCCACTGGTAGTACCTCCTGCGCGATATCGGCAATATGACAAAAAAAATATTGGGCGGTATATTTGAAATATGCCCTGTCCCATTCATGGCACTTCTCCCCTAATCATGACGCCATATTCGTAAACGATATGACTCCATTATCGCTTGCCTCTTATTGATGGTACCATATTTAAATCCCATTTGAGAAATAGCTCTCCACAAACTTGTTCGGCTACAAACATTTCCCGTTTCGTCTTCAATTACCGCTTTTTCATACAATTTACTACATTTGTTCTTGGTATGGGACATATATCGTTCTTCGGATTATATCCTTTTGCATTTGGTCAAAACATTTGGTTTTATTAGCGTCACTTCGTTTTCTTCTTTTATGTATTGGCTTCTTGATAATATCTTTTACTGTGGATATTGGAGTTTTGGTAAACTTACATGTTTCTTTTGCTGCATCGGTTATACTATAACCTAGATGTTTCAATCGTTCACAATTCGCTTCACATCCGGCGATAAATGTACTTTTTTGCACTAGGACACCACATACTTAGTTTTAAACACTTTCGGAGTGAAATGTTTATTACAAACTATCATTCTGAGACAATATTAAAAATAATTAACCCACTTTATATTTTATCTATAAATATTTTAATCCCATTATGTAAATATTAAAAGGGCATTGGAAACAAAGTAAGTAGGTGCAGTACAGGTCAGACAAAGGAAAACAAGCAATCTTTCTATATTTACTAAATCATATTAAAATATTTATAGATATGGTGGTCAACCATTATTTATCATGAAAAATACTTTTAACTTGAAAAATAAAAATTCGGAAATATATCTTTCGAAGCACAAATAAATAATAGAATAATTGAATAAATTAAAGATTAATCTCAAATATTATTTTACCAGCCAAATATTTCATTAGTGAAACAATTCTACGATACAGTGCTATTGTCATAATGTTATCTGATTAACCACTACCTGTTGAGGGTTATGTTCTTGAATCATCAAGTCAAAACGAAATATCTTGGAATGGAGTATACATTGCACGTCAAAAGAATTGTCCCAAAAAACTATCCAGTATCAGATGTTCATATTGATTGTTTGTTATAAGTCGATTAATATTAATTATTTTGGGAAATCAAACCACAATCTTTTTCATATTTTTTAATTCAACGTTTCGGTCGGACCAGAATTTTAAGAAAACTTAATTATTCTTGACAACGGTAGCGGGAACTCTACCGAAACTTTGAATTAAAAAATATAAAAAAGATTGTGGTTTGATTTCACAAAATAATTAACAAAAAGAATAATTAATACACCACAAGGAACATACAGAAGATATCCGATTAATATTAGCATACATAGAAAAACAATTAATATAATTGAAAACAAAAGAGTTCCCAAGCAGCAAATGGGAGCTTTACCCCTAAAACCCACACCTATTCGGTAGTTATTCACGATTTTCTCAGAAAATGTTAATCCTACAAAAAAACATGATAATAAAAAATGTTCTCCATAAAATTCTACATAAAAAAAGTTTGATGGCTTAAACTGCATAGAGCGGAAATTTTCAAGAAATCAGATATCAAATTTTGGGATGCATCAGCTGAGAGTAACAAACACGTTATAAACATGTATTTTAGGTGTCATTCCTGAACTCTGTGACTTGATTAAGCGTTGATTATAGTCAAAAATGAGATTCTCCTGGATACCTAGTTCACTAAGTGAAAATAAATTTATAAATAGTCTTTTGTAGTATCTACAACACTTAATTTAGCTTTATCAGGAATCTGAATTACACTATCAAGGTGATTTTTCTATTAAATACATGCATTAACTGTTCTTTGCCCTTCCCAAAGAATCCTGCTGTGGTACGGCAGCCACGTCTATATGAATGAATCATATATAGACGTAAGTGCAATTATAAAAAAATAAGATCGACGTCTTGACCAAAAATCACGATGTTGTTCGTTTTCTTGAGATTTTCTGATAGCAGTGGTATCATCAGCATCATCTACTGCGATATGTGTGCCTATATTTTGAATGTTCAGATGTACAGCAAGTTGTGAGATACTTTATTGCTAAGATTATTTAAAAATTTACTTTCACAAAAAAATTGCAATTTTTGTTAATTAAATATCAAAGATGAAAATATAATGCTGCAATGTAGAGGTATTTGCCATCACACAAGATCTTATAGGTGGTAAGGCCAACCGGGCCAATCGACCTCCTTGTAATCCAATCTAACGATTTTAAATTATTCCAAACCTATTATAACAGTAAAGATATTTCGGAATTACTACTCTACCATTGTAGTTCTATAACGTGATCAAATTTCTTCCGTAATTTCTCCCATATTTAGGATAAATGTTTCCGTTTTCATACATCGTCTTCTCGCACCGCACTTAACGATTTACTTTCTGCATTTTAATGTAGGTATACTATGTTTCCTTAGTCACGACAATAGAACGTAATTATTGTTTATACATTGTATAAATATATAATATTTTCGTAGCAAAATAAAATATCTCTCAGTTGCTTTTAATATCAATCTAATGTTAAGCTTAGTATGCTAAACGAGATACAACCTGCGGTGCAGTCAATGAATATTCGTCACAGTACACCTTGAGTCGACAACAAAGTAGCAGATTTTTCAAAATATCCAGTTTCTTTGCAAACAGTAAACATTCATAAACATACATTTTTATTTAAGTGCTTACGTTTATCGGGACGCTAAAGTCTTGTCCGGTTTGTATAATAAGGCGAAGGCAGTGTAGCATTTAATATTTTTATATATTAATTTATAAAAAAAATTTTTACAATTATTTATTTATCCATTTTTGTTATTCACTTCAAAATAAGTATGTGTCAAAAATACAGCATCAGAAACCAAAGGCGGCAAATCTTCAACCTTCAACAATATAAATTGTTGCTGGGTTAATTATTCCTGTAAATAGGGGTTAATAATTAAACTTGACTTGCTTATAAGTAGCCAAAAAATTTAAAAACAAAAAAAGTACCTACCAATAAATAATTTCAACCACATTGAATTATCCGATATCAAATTACCATCCTTACATGGAAACATGATGGCAAGGCAAACTTGTGGCTAAACATGGAGGTTAAGTCCGAGAATGATACACTGGATATACAGTCTAGTGGTTAAACCAAAATAACATAAGCGTCATGACGACACAGAAGAATACAATGATAAGATTAGGCAAAGTCCAAAGACTTGTTTGTCTTAGTATTGCAGGGTGACTGAGAAGCACGGCACTTGAAGCCTTATTTGGTTTTCCTGCACTACACCTCGTGATAATGGGAGAAGCAAGGATGGAGTTATTTTGGCTGCAAAACAACTTTAGCAACAAAACAGTTAGATTACGACACATATCCATTGAAGACATCGTAATGTATATAGGAAAACATGCTATACGGTCACTAAACTTCTCCCCGGCCCTAAATATGAGATAGAGATACCTCACAGAAAGGACTGGCAAGACCCAAGCAGACTGTGTTGAAGCAGAATGAAGAATACATCTAAGTAATTTACCATCCTGTATTTGAAATAAGTTAATGAGTGAGTTACGTAGTTAATATATAGAATATGTCAATTTGATTGAAATAAAATTATAATTAGACAAAGTCATTATTTTATTACGAAGGGAAGTTTTTTCTAGTTAGACGATCTGATAATATTAACATGGTAGCAGAGCGTACAGTGCCTAAATGGTAATGCTAGAAGAAACAAGAAATTAAGTAAGAATAAAAATTAAAAAAGATTTTGTAACTGTCTCTGAAAGCTGTCATCTTCATAAAGTAATAAAACGCATTTTCAATTAAATCCAGAATAAAATGGATCCCAGTAAGGTGCAAATTGGATTACTTGAAGGTAAAGATAGCTGGACTACATGGAAATACAAGCTTTCTATTCTTCTGAGAAGTGTGAAAGGCGCGATGGACGTCCTTGAAGGTAGATTAACTTCACCGAAGTCGTTACCCCAAGAAGCAACACAAGAAGAAAAATGCAAGTATGAAAAAGATGTTACATTTTTCAATCAAACGGATAGTACTGTTTTGTTAGTTCTTACAATAAATATGACTCAAAGCACATTAGAAAAAGTCATGAGATTTTCGACCGCCAGGGAAGTCTGGTTGGAGCTTCATCGTTTGTATGATGGTAGTGCAACAGATAAAACCTATGATATCTGTATGCATTTTTTTAGTTATATTAGACAATCAGATGACGATATTGCTACTCATACATCAAAACTTAAGAACCTTTGGAATAATTTGCAAAACGAAATTTTAAAAGACAAAGCAGTTGCTGAAAATTACTGTAAGTGCGACTTGCCAGATATTTTGCTTATTTGTAAAATATTAGAAACTTTACCACCTGAATATTTCTCATTCAAGTCTAGTTGGATTCTGGTATCAAATAAGGACAGAACAATAGATAACTTGACAAATCAGCTATGCTCTTATGAAAAAGCATTAACAAGCAAAAATGAGAGCAAGCAAGAAGTTTTATATACAGTGAATAATAGCAAAGCACATAAATATGGTTATTATTGCAATTACTGTAAGCAAAAAGGTCATAAAGTGAAGCAATGCGATAAATGGAAAACCGATGGAAGACCTCCTAAGCCAGAGAATTCGAAAAAACGTACAAATTCTAAAGCGAAAGAAATTCAGATGTCATTAGTTGCTGTATCATCGAATGTTTTGAATTGCGAAGCAGATTTTAAAAATTGGTATGTTGATAACGGAGCGACTAATCACATAACAAATCAACAAGATGTATTTCAATCGTATACACCATTTAACGAAGAGCAAACAATAACAACTGCTAATGGATATGCAGTTCCTGCATTAGGACAAGGTACCATCAAAATACAATCTTTTGTAAACGGAAAAAAGAAAGAGTTTTCATTGACCAACGTATGGTATGTACCCAATATCAAGAAAAATCTTTTCTCAACTTTGTCTGCTCAGGACAAACATCCAGAAAGTGAATTTATTTCCACCACTAAGTGCTGCTATTTTAAAATTTTTAACGAAACAATAATTGTTGGATCAAGATGTCAGTCTGGTGGACTGTATAAATTGAAGATGCGGGCAACCAAACCTGAACATCTGAGTGTCAATATGGTTACTTCTAAAGAAAATATATTGCAACTCTACCACGAAAGGCTGGGTCATCAAAGTAAGAGACATGTTAAAAATGTAATTAAGCAAGAATTTAACATTGACGTGAAGCTGGATAGTGAATTATGTGAGGGCTGCGTCTATGGAAAGGCTTCTGTGAAAAAGTTTGGCATAAGAAAAAGAACAGAAACACCAGGAGAACTGATCCATTCAGATGTTTGTGGACCTTTTCAGATCTCAAAATCAGGTTTTAAATATTTTGTTTTATTTAAAGATGATTTTAGCAGATATCAATTTGTATATTTTTTAAAGCGAAAGTCAGAAGTAGCTGATAAATTAGATATAGTTTTAAAAGAAATGAAAGCTGCAGGATATGGTGTTAAAGAATTTTTGTCAGATCATGGTGGAGAATTTGATAATCATAAAGTAGCAAATATTTTAAACAAATATGGAATAAAACAAAGATTGGTGATGCCGTATACACCACAACAAAATGGCTGTTCAGAGCGTGATAACAGAACGATTGTCGAATGTGCAAGATCTTTAATGCATGCAAGAGAAAGTATCTTTGATCAAACATTTTATATCCAGTATTCCTGGTAAATCACCACATGAAATATGGTTTAACAAGAAGCCTGAACTTAAACATTTAAGAGTAATCGGTAGTACTTGTTATGCTCATGTTCCTAAAGTTTGCAGAAGAAAATTGGATAAGAAATCTATTAAAGGTATACTCGTTGGTTATGAAAATGATGATGGATACAGGATATGGTCAGAAGATCAGCATCGACTTATACTTTCACGAGATGTTATTTTTAATGAATTTGAAACTCTAGGTGTGGTACAAGAATCCAAACAATTTCCATGTTTGCAACCTACAATAGATGTCTTGGATCTTGTTCAAAATAATTGTGATACAGAAGAAATAGACATTGTTGATGTAAGTAGTGATGTTATGGAAGAAATGGATCTAGATTACCAAGCAGATGACCAATGTTATGAACCAGAAGAGAGTTTAGACGAAGATATAGAATTTAGAAGACAATTGAGAGAAAGATCAAACATTAAGAAACCGACACGCTTTGACGAGTTCGTTATGATGGTTGCTGCTGAAATAAACCACCCCAAAGAACCACTTAGTTACAAAGAAGCAATTGTTTGTTGTGAACAAAATAACTGGAGGCTGGCAATGGAGCATGAAATGCAGTCATTAAAAGAGAATTGTACATGGGTTTTGAAAAATTTACCTGAAAACAAAAAAGCAATTCCTTGTAAGTGGGTGTATAAACTCAAAACCAATCCAGATGGTTCAATTGATAAATACAAAGCTCGTCTGGTAGTGAAGGGTTATTCACAAAGAAAAGGAGAAGATTATGAACAAACGTTTAGTCCAGTAGCTAAAGGTGGTACGATAAGAGCCGTTATAAGTATAGCTGCTAGTAAAAACATGTCACTCACACAATTCGATGTCTGTACTGCATTTCTTTACGGTACTCTAGACGAAGAAGTGTTCATGAAACAACCAGAAGGCTACGATGATGGTACTGGTATGGTTTGTCATCTTCAGAGAAGTTTATATGGGTTAAAGCAAGCACCAAGGTGCTGGAATAAGCGTTTTGGAAACTTTATAGATTCGCTTGGCTTTAAACGAAGTACTGCAGACCCATGTTTATTTATTAAGAATGAAGGAAAAGACATGTTGATATTAGTGCTGTATGTTGACGACGGTCTAATAGCATGTACGAATGAGATAATGAAGATGGATTTTTTGAAGAAACTTCAGGGGAAGTTTAAAATAACAGTTAAACCAGCTACATATTTCTTAGGTTTGGAAATAGAGAAAAATCAAGACGACTCAATAAGTGTTACCCAGTCAGCTTATACGAAAAAGGTGCTAGAACGTTTTGGCATGGAAAATAGCAAACCGGTCTCGACCCCGATTGTAAAAGAAGCCATCCAATTAGGGAAGGAAACTAGTGAAACGGAATCGAATACTTCTTTTCCATATCGCGAAGCAGTGGGTGCTCTTATGTACCTAATGACGGGTACACGTCCAGATATAGCTTATGCTGTTAGTGTTGTATCCAGAAAATTAGAAAATCCAAGTCAAAACGACTGTGTGAAAGTTAAGAGAATATTCCGCTATTTGAATGGTACAATAAATTATCGCTTAACTTATATGCAAAAGCCAGAAATACAACCTCAGTTAACAAGCTATAGTGATGCTGATCATGGAGGTGATATTACTACCGGAAGATAGACATCTGGGGTATTGTGTCTTTATGCTGGAACAGCTGTATCTTGGTTCAGTCAGCGACAAACATCAGTAGCCATATCGACAACAGAGGCAGAAATAGTAGCTGCAAGTGACGCTGCACGAGAAATAGTCTGGTTAAAAAGAATATTTACGGAATTAACAGGCGTTAACTTGGTTCCGACACTACATGTGGACAATGAATCTGCCATAAGATTAACGCAGAATCCCGAGTTTCATCGTCGGACTAAACATATACATATTAGACATTTTTTTGTTAGAGAAATGGTGTTGGATGGATCACTTGAAGTAGTAAAGGTATCATCTGAAAATCAATTAGCCGATATTATGACGAAGCCACTGTTTTCTAACAGATTGAAAAAATTACTTTTTGGAATGGGGTTGGCAAATTACTCAATGAGGGAAGGTGTTGAAGTAGAATGAAGAATACATCTAAGTAATTTACCATCCTGTATTTGAAATAAGTTAATGAGTGAGTTACGTAGTTAATATATAGAATATGTCAATTTGATTGAAATAAAATTATAATTAGACAAAGTCATTATTTTATTACGAAGGGAAGTTTTTTCTAGTTAGACGATCTGATAATATTAACAGACTGGACTTTCCCCGAGGTCAAAGACTGGAGAAGGTACAGGAGCAGGAGTGTAAAGTGAGGTTAGGAACACAAGATATTCCTTCTCACTAGGAAAACATACCTCTGTATTTCAGACGGAGATTTATGCTATCCTACAATATATCAGAATTCACAAATACAGGACTGATACTCATAGGATAAACATATTAACTGACAGCCAGACAGCCATTGCGGCATTAAATAGGCGTAAAATAACATCAAGACTGCTAGAGGAATGCCAGAAAGAAGTAAGTGAAATGGCAGACCACATTAAAGTAAGATAAGAGTTCCGGGACATAACTACATTTCTGAAAATGAACAAGCTGTTGAACTCGCGAAAAGAGATTCAAAATTGATATATGTTGGACCAGATCCAGTCTTTGGGACCACAAAGAAATTGGTCCGAGGACAAGTACAAAAATGGGTACAAAGCCAATATAGACTACAGTGGAGGAACACTTCATCAGCTTAAAATCATTACAGGTTATTTAATGAGTCATGCCCCGGTAAAAGACCACCTGCATAAAATGGGACTGAATAACGGAGATCTCAGCTGCAGACTTTGTGGCATGGAGATGAAGATCGTAACCCATATCTTATTTGACTGTGAGGCACTGGCCAATGTGCCACCTGTCATTTTTACATATTTTTTAAACAGTTCAATCCCAACTTCAAGAATGGCTTATGACAGAAAAATATTTGTTTAACGTGGATTGAAGTCCATGTTGGAGAACCACCGAATAAATTGATTGTGAAGTAATCATGAATCATGACCATCTTAAATTAATTATGTTTAATAACCATTGTTTCTGTAATTAAATTCCACATTATTTCAGAATGCAAATGAGTGAAACTGAAATAGAAAAATTGTATTGGGCAGTTTTTATGGTTGTGTTTTGATAAAAAAATTTCCAGATTCATTATATTGGGAATGTGTTTGATTGCTTTTTTCTCAAAATTTCTCTCTAAACAACTTAAGAGTCCAATTCTGGAAACTGTTTTGTATCCGTTCTTTCACTCTTCACGCTTCCACTGGCCTTGATGTTTAAAATAAAAATTTTGCAAATATATTTATTTTCTTGAGGAATCGGATAACATTAACAAAGTTCAAACTGAAAACGATGACGTTCTGAGAATTTCCGTATCATATTTTCTTATTCAAACTGACACGTTTTTATATTTCATTTACTGACGACTTTGGTGTCTTTCAATGACGTAGTAAAAAAAATAAACCGTCCATATATAAATATTAATTTTTTTTTATTAAACCAATATGAAGCTTATACATTGACTGAACAAGGTATTGTCTCGTTTGACATTGAAGAATTGTCCGATTTTAATGGAAATCCCGAAAAAATCAATTCACGAAGTGTATTTGTAGTAAAAAAAAGTTTATTCTGGGATATTCCGTACTAACTTACTACATTAACATTTCTTGTTGCGGGGACGAACTTATCTAGATCACATTATTTGTAAAAAAAACTAACGAACAGCCTACTAAAAGTTTAACAGTAGTATTGATAGGGGCAGTGCTACAGTCAGAGCTACTGCGCGGGAAATTCAAATAGTGCCTTACTTATCAAACTGGCCTTCGAGTTAAACATTGATACGATAATGGACCTTGATAATAAAAAGCGTATTTGCCCGCTTATGACCAGATATAAATTTATCAAATACAGTATTTTACAACGTCATTTTTTATTCGAGTTTTCATCGCTGGTACTCATTTTTATTGGTTCTGCAAAACATGTGTTGCACGGTATAACATTAACAGCGCAATAAAATTGTTTATTATTGTCTTTTTTTCACGATTTATGGAGCTAGTATTCAAAAGGATGAAGCTTTGTTTGTATACCACATTGTTGTTGATTGTTGTTTCTTAATGCAAAATCTTACTTCTAGAGTGAAAATTAACAGTGAAAACCGCAGTTTTGTTAGGTTACATTACTGATAAATATTAAACAAAATAGTTATATTTTGTAACACTCCACATCTGCAGAATGAACTTATTCAGTTTTTTTAGTCAATCCTCAAATGAAATATCTCGGATAACTGTTTTCTATAAGAATTTGATTATACAAGTTCGTTGTTCGTTTTTATTTATTTTTATTGAAAACATTGGAAAACTTTTCAAATTTTTTTGACATCTGCTGTCACTTTGACAGAAGAATTAAATATCCTTATCAATTACATTGGTACTAATGTATATGAACACATATCTGAGTGTTCTTATGAGGAGGCACTGAACATCCTGGGAAAAATTTATATTAAAGAAGTGAATCAAATATACTCTAGACACGTACCATTGATGTGTACGCTCAAGTTTTAAATTCTCTTAGTAAAGACTGTTCGTTTAAATCTGTTACTGCCGACGAATATCGCAACGACTATATTCGAGATTATTTTATTCGTTGCTTAATATCTCCACATATAAGACAAAGACTACTGGAAAATAAAACATTAACTTTACATCAAACTCTCAATCAAGCGAAATCTTTAGAAGCGGCTCAGCTATCTTGTCCATCTTCGTTAAACGCTTCTACCTCTGACCATCCGCCAGATTATAGGGGAGGGTAGTACTAAGTGAGACGAAATTAACATTTTTCACTCTAATTTATTTATTTTTCTATACATCCGTTTTCTTTTCATTTCATTTTATAGTATAATCTCTCCGCTTTCTAAATTATACACAAAGAAGAAATTAACCACAAAAATAAGCAAAATAAAATAAATTTTTCTTAAGTGCGATCTTGTCTCATTTAGTACCTGAAAGTGTACCAAGTGAGACTAACAAAAGTACCAACTGAGACATACAATATTATATACCTTCAGTATAAAATTAGAAAAATCAATTAATTTTTTTAGCGAATAATAACCGAGCTGAAGTTCTACTTCTTCCTCTGATGGACCAGGTTGATTTTCCTTATTTTCAGTTTCTTGATCATTAGAATATGGTCGGTCAGTTACAAACGATGTTAAGAAGTCGGCGTCCTTAAACACATCTGGGTCAAACGGGTGAATTCCTGATTTTCTGAATCCCGCGACTATATTACTAGGCGTAAAAGATTTTTGGAGTGCTTCTGAAATTCGTCCTGCTGAATCGTATATGGTCATAGGAACTCCAGGATGTTGAAGCATATACTTGTCGCATGCAGCATTATAATATGCTTTAAAAGGTCCGTAAATGGAAATATCTAAAGGTTGTAATTTGTTACTACAATGAGGAGGAATCGTCAAAATTTGAACACCTGCTTGTCGAGCTCTTTCTACCACCTTTAGAGAAATGTGACTTTCATGGTTATCATAATATAAGAAGGGTAGCGTTTTCTTTGG
This sequence comes from Lochmaea crataegi, assembly GCA_947563755.1. Classification (NCBI taxonomy): domain Eukaryota; kingdom Metazoa; phylum Arthropoda; class Insecta; order Coleoptera; family Chrysomelidae; genus Lochmaea; species Lochmaea crataegi. Next base: position 21,762,630 of record OX387426.1, read on the forward strand.
ATGAATTGCTATGAGCAATAAAATGATTTAAAACATCCAAGAAAATTTCTGAATTCATCCATCCACTTGGGTTTGCAAAACCTAAAGCACCTGTTGGACCATCTTTTAGCATTTGATTTTTAAAGTTTTTCCTGGGAAATATAAGTACCGGCGGTAAAAATGTTCCAGATGCCGAAATTATTCCACACATTGTGACTGTTTCCCCCCGTTCACCACTTGTAGATTGATAAACCTGTTTTACTCCTTTTGGAGCAACAATTCGTTTTGGACTTTGAACTGTTTGGGTGCCAGTTTCATCTAAATTGTAAATACGCGAACCGTCTGCCAAACTAGGGTATTCCTTCAAAATCTTGGCCAAATTATCAAAAAATATTTTAACATTGTGTACATTAAACGAGGTTAGAAATAAGCTACATGCTTCTGGTTTCCGAATGGAAATCTCATTATTTCTTTTCATGAACGCCCTACGCCAATCTTCACCAGCCATTTTGTTGTTTTCCCAGGACACAGGGATATCAAAATTATTTTTAATCGCAAGCTCATAAGCTAGCTTTCTTGTAGCCTCTACTGTCAATCCGTAAGCCATTTTACTGTAAGTTATAAGATAATCAGCAAGTAGTTTTTCTTGTACAGGTTTAAATACTTGTCTATGCCGATAATTTGGTTCCATTATCGCATCAGGCTTATCTTTCTTTTTTTTACATACCTCGCTAACGTTTGAAATTTTATATTACAGCGGTCAGCAGCAACTCTCAGCGATAAATTTTCATTGCAGACTAAATTAACTGCATGTTCGATGGTTTCAGCACTTGTATTGCCAATTTTTCTTTGCTTAGGTTTCCGCAGCATCTGTAAAAAATGTACCGATCTCTTAAGAAATTATAAATTTAGTACTAAAGTGATTTATATAGTCACTTATATAGTCACTTAGTACCAGATATATTGTCTCACTTAGTACATTCTGATGCCACAACACGAACGCCCTCAAAAAGAATATCTTTGTTAATATCAATGTCTATGATCATACAGAACGTAAGGTTAGTAACCAAATATTACAAATACCACATCACATTCACAAAATTCTATGAAACAAATGTTATACAGTATAATACATCGATATAAAAAAGTAACTAACTTATCTTAAAATTAGTTTTTGTATAAAAATACTGTAAAAATCATCTAAAACAATCTATAAAGTCGCAGAACGTTTTGCTTTATGAATGTCAACAACTCACTGACAGTAAACGTAATTTGGAGGGAAATTTAAATAGTTATTCTGATTCTGTACTTGGTACGCCGTGCTTCTTTTTATTATTATTTATTTGTTGTACCTTCCTTTAGTAGCTTTGTAATGAAATTGCCAGCTTTCCTTTTATGTTTTATTTGTAATCGATGATAACAGTTTCTTATATTACATCTTATTCCCTTACAACAACCATAGGTAAAACCATAACAACCATCATGAAGAATTGACAATTGATTGTTACCAACAAGAAACATTGCTACCAACTGATATGATTTTGAGGGAGTTTTTAGCGTTGCTTATTAGCACTTCTTTTGTAGACATAGATGGCATATGGATGGCATCCTCGAATTAAATATCATGCGAAAGACTCTGCTTGCTCTGCCTATAAGAGAAAAGGATACTGGGCCTCCGTATGTCAATCATCCAAAATAAAACAGTCCAACAGAGATACTACCACATCTGCTACAGGAAATTCAATTATAGGTGCTTTTCATCCTAGTCTAGCTAAGTCTATAATTAAAATTTTAGTCGATGGCGTTTATTTTGATGCTTTGGTGGATACTGGTAGTTCAGATAGCTTTATAAGTTCTAACATCATTCGATCCAGAAATACTAAAACTGTTCCTCTCACTGGCTTCGTTTCTATGGCCTCTTCTTCATTTTCTTCTAAAATACTAGGATATTCTTTAGTCAACCTTAAATTTTATGGACACAACCATACTAAGGTAAAGTTATTATTAATTCTTGACAATCTATGTTCTGATGTTATATTAGGTCATGATATTTTAAGTAAACACTCGTCTTTGGAGTTGAAGTTAGGTGGGAATAAATCTCCTCTTCGCATTGCTAGTTTAGAGGCAGCTAAAGTTCCCGAAACCAGTCTTTTCGAAAATATGACTCCTGATTGTAGCCCTATTGCTACCAAATCTAGAAGATATTCACAGACCGTTGAAAAATTTATCGAATCAAAAAACGAAAATCTTTTACAGGAAGGTATTATTGAAGAAAGTTGTTCTCCTTGGAGAGCGCAAGTCTTGATTACTTCCAACAGCAATCATAAAAAAAGAATGGTAGTTGATTACTCCCAAACGGTAAATAAATTCACGTTGCTAGATGCATTTCCACTTCCTAGAATAGATCAAATGATTTAGAGTATATATCAATATACATTTTTTAGTACCGTTGATCTTTAGAGCGTTTATCATCAAATTTATATCAAGTCTTCTGATAAATAGTTCACTGCTTTTGAAGCTTGTGGGCAGCTTTACTAGTATACTAGATTACCTCTTGGAGTAGCAAATGGTGTTGCTAGATTTCAACGAGTAATCAATAGCATAATACAGCTAGAGGATCTTATACAGGGTGTTTCTAAATTCATGCGACAAAATTCAGGAGGTGATTGCTCGCATGAAATTAAGATGGGTCTTTCCTATAACAAAATTTCCTCAGCCCATCCCTTTCCGAAATATCACCCTTAAAAGCTGGTGACTAAAATTGAGTTTTTATTTTTTTTCTAAAATTTCAGTAAAGCTAGAAACTTGAAATTCTGTAATTTTCGTGCACTTGCTAAGGACTAACCACGGGTATTTTTTCAATATTCCTGTTTTATTATACGGGGGCGAAATTAGCAACCCTTACTTTATTTCATATCAAAACTCTTTTTCGAGATGAAGTTTTATGAAATAAAATTTAACTTAAAATCCTTGTTTCATTTAAAAAAAAATTTTATTCTCATTCTTATTCTTATTCCCAAAACCAATAGCTGCAGAGAAAAAAATAAACACCATAATTTATAATTTTTTTAATAAATTGAGTGGAAAACAGTAAAGATGTGAAATGTAATACGATTCATAATAAATGCTGGAAATGACCACCTCTAGCCAAAATACATGAACGTAGCTTACGTGTCATGGATTGCCGTACACGTTCAAAGATTGTGGTTTCTTTTTAAGGGTGATATCTCGGAAAGGGGTGGGCTGAGGAAATTTCGTTATAAAAAAGACCCATCTTAATTTCATACGAGCAATCACCTCCTGAATTTTGTCGCAAGAATTTTGAAACACACTGTATATACATATGACATTACCATTTGTGGTCAAACTCAGGAGAAGCATGATTTTAACTTGGACAAATTCATCAACATTGTACAAAAGTACAAGCTTACGATCAATGACTCAAAATTCTTAACTAAAACAATTAAACTTTTAGGTCACATTATTGAAAGTGGCACCATAAAGGCTGATCCAGATCGTATTAAGCCTCTCATGGAGCTTTCAGAACCCAATGATCTTCCATCTTTACGTAGGGCATTAGGACTGTTTTCTCACTATTCTCAGTGGATACCATGGTTTTCAGAAAAAGTGCATCCTTTAACACACTCAGAATTGCCTCTTTCCGAAACTGCAAGAAAATCCTTCAATCTTCTTAAGCAAGATCTAGCTTCGGCAATGCTAACATCCATAAATGAAAATAAAATGTTAACTGTACATACTGACGCATCCGATTTTGCAATAGCTGTGACTGTTTCCCAATCTGGCAAGCCAGTGGCCTTCTTTTCAAGGACTCTTTCTGGTAGTGAAAAGAGTCATTCATCTGTCGAAAAGGAAGCTTATGCGATTGTCGAATCTATCCGCAAATGAAGACATCTGTTATTGCCTATCTATTTTCAGTTGATTACTGATCAAAGAAGCGTATTTTTCATGTTTGATTACAGGGCGTATGGAAAGGTTAAAAATGATAAAATCCTACGCTGGCGTCTAGAATTGGCTCCCTTCAAATACGATATTATCTTTCGCCTTGGTGTTTTAAATCGAGCTGCTGTCGCCTTAAGTCGAGTTAGTTCTTCCACAAGTAGTCTAATTAAGCTATCTGAAATTCATGTATCACTATGTCATCCTAGTATTACTCGCATGTACCACTAGCTCAGGTCAAAGAGTTTGCCTTTATCACTTGAAGAAGTTCGTAAAATAACAGGTTCTTATCGCATATGCAATGAAATTGAACCCAAATTACATAAAGTACAAAGTACACTCATCAAATCTACAATACCATTTGCATTTATTGTACTACTTTTCTGAAGTTATCAAGCATATCAAACAACTCTTCTTTTTAATCGGTACACCGTCTTATTTACCTACACAGTGATCAAGGTTCCTCCTTTGTGTCCCGAGTCCTTTTTAGAACTTCTGGGAGTCGCTACGAGCAGCAGTACTCATTTCTCCCGCTGAAATGACCAGTGCGAACGCTACAACGGTTTTATATGGAAAACGACCAGATTGGCTCTTCAGTCTCATAATCTTCAGATGAATCAATGGGAAAAAGTACTTCCTGAAGCTCTTCACTCTATTCGATTATTACTATGCACTAACTCTACACCTCACGAGATAATGTTTACCCATCCGAGACGCTCAATAAACGGAACCTCTCTTCCGACTTGGCTAAGTACTGGTCCAGTTTTAATGAAAAATTTTAATCGGACAAGCAATAATGATCCCATAGTTGAAAAAGTAGAGCTTGTTTATGTGAATCCTCAGTTTGCTGAAGGACGCTTATCTGATGGAAGAGAAATCAGCGTAATTCTAAGACAACTAGCCCCTCTTCACGATTATGACACTCTACAAGTTTCAGAAGAAGATTCTCCTCCTGCTGCTAAAGATCTACAAACAATTGCTGATAATGAACAGCTCCCTAAAAGCTCCACTGTTATTCTAGATCCACGGACTAGTGGTGACGATGCTGTGATATCTCCTAGTCGTTTAGTTGACCATGAAATGTCCGAGGCGGATACGATACTTCCCGTACAGGATTACGATAACAGTAGACCTACTAGAGCAAGGAGAAGTCCTGCATCCTGGAGGATTACATTCATTAACTCAGGCGGGAAGAATGAAGTATATAGTAAGTTTACTCTCACTTATTCTTAAATTGTTACTTTGTCATGTCATGTTTAGTTTAGTTGTCATGTTCAATTTTGTTTATTAAAACCAATCTTAAGGTTTCCTAATTTTATTACACCGGGCCAGAAACTTTGTTGCATTGTTCTTACCTTAAGCACCACCTCGCCATAGGATAGTTCGAACTGCGGTAGATGTTTCACATTTCAATTCTGGCGAATAACAATCGCGCAATCTTTACGCGTACGGATTTCATTCAATAACTTTTTCCCGAAGTCCACTTCTTGTGTACTTAGAGCACGTGGTTGTGCATCTCGGAGGATTCAAATAAAACATCAGACGTACTGGAGCCTCGTGCCAAAGCAGGAACACAGCAAACTTCTCGAAGTCCATAACTAACGGTATATTAAACTTCAGCAGGGGCCAGATAAGTAGAGTGACGGGATTTTCTACCGGACACTACACCTTAAGGAAGCATATGCATACAATTGGCATATGTAGGGATGAATCTATCTATAGGTTCTGCATGGAAGAGGAGGAAACAGCCACATACATTATGTGAAGCACTGTCTCATTGGAGATATCTATTCATAGGACTAGAGTACCCAAGGGAGGATTTCTCTAAGAAGGACCTAGTGAAAAGACTGTTGAGACTGATACTAGCCTAAAGGCTAAGGTGCGGTGACTCGATGCCTCTGACAGGTGGTCTTCTAATAAATCAATCACTTAGAGAATTGTCAAACACCAGTTTCTTAAAACTCTTCCTTATTTGCTTCATTTTCTCTTGACTAGTTCCGGATTATTTACTTTTCAATATACAAGAAAAAAATTTTATACTGTACTCATTCATGTATTTAAATGTTACCTATTATAGTTTATGATATACGTATAAACCTAAATGTAGATTTTAACAATTCAATACAATCACTATTAAATCCAAATGAAGGCCATTATATTTAAAAATAGTCTTTTCCAAGTTTTTTACCCTTCATTAAAATTAATTATGTTAATTACGCCCAATTAACATCCATACGGGTGGACTGCTTGTTTTAAACCAGTGTCCAAAACAATAAAAAAACTTTAATTCAACGATGCGGCATTCATATACATACATATATACAGTGCGGTAGCTTGTAACAGGAAATGGGACTTTTTACCATAGCTAAGAACCGAAAAAAAAAAATTCGACTGCACTTGGGATATTTTTTAAATTAAAATTAGGCTTATTAGTTCCTTAATAAATACTTGCTGGTGTTTTATTTCATTAAAAATGACCTGTAGTTTTCATCTGTAAATTCCTTAAATAAGCTTCTTTAGCTGGTAAAACACTAAATGTTAACTTCGAACGGATCGATTATGAATATGAATAACGAGAATACAAGGATGATGACACAAAAGGAGCCGTAATGGAGAGATGGAGGTACACAAAAGGGAACAATTTTTTTTTCACAAACGAATTTAAAATGCGGAAAAATTCAAATTATTCCAAGAGCCGGTGAACGAGCTGTTATTGCTGGTGACGTCAGATAGTATGATCTCAGTACAGCGCCCTTGTTATAAGGAAGGTATCCCTTTAAAATAACCATTATCGACTTGTCCACTTGTGTGTACGTTTTTTTGAATTGGTGGTTAATTGTAATTTATTAGACCATGTGAAATTTTGTTTGTCTCCCTAATATACTCATTATGACTGAAGAAGGATATTACAAGTGGCAATCCAACAATCTGCCTTTTGTTCATAATATATGTATATGGTAGCAAATTTTGTCGAGAATAATGATAATTTTCACTTGGAGAAGTTCTTAGTGTTAGAGCGAATAGGTAAATACAAAAGTTGCTATGCAGATGAAAGGAAAAAGTGAGCACACGTGTTCGTTCTTTCTAAAATTGATTTTGGACAAATTTTACCCCTTTCTATTAACAAAAATGTGCTCTGTCAATTTCTGGAGAAAAATTGCTACCGTCTGTTTGAAATAGACAGAGAGTAATGAAACCTAATTTAGCATAAAAAACCCTTACCGGGTGGGCAACAAAAACTCCAGAATTTTAAAACGATTTACACTATAATTCAAATCTATATTCTTTTATTTGCCTACCCAACCCTGTAAAACGCCGGTGTACAATAGAAATCCAATCTTCGGTTCGCTTGTAATTGCAGGCCTAGCCGTACCTTCAGGTAGAACTGTCAGTAGGTATAATGTTAAATGAAAAACCGAGTGAAAAACATGATTGCGACAAAGACTAGCCATATAATACAATATCAATTAATAATAATACGTTCATTACTGGGTCAATTATAATAATATTTATAATAGTCAATTATTTTCATATTATGATTTACTAGAACTATGGAACTTATTTACGACACGGGGTTATTAATATTATTCGAACACGAAATAGTTATCGGAAAATGGAAAATCTGATGAATTTGCCACTGGTCCGAGCTCTCAAAATATTGGCTCTATAGTTTGTTCCATTAAATTGTCTAGTTTCCACTTTTGCTGCTCTTCTTTGATTACATGTTCTATGCATTTTCGCCATCTCTCTGTATTAACTTGTTCCAGAGCTTCTTCAAAATGTGAACGGACATCTTTCATTTCATATGAGGTATTTTTCCTTGCCAACAATCCTTTTGCCTGAGCCTTTTAGCTCGCAATGATAAGGAGGAAGTCGAAGTATTATAATATTCCGGTTTTTTGCCATTTCGTCAATAGTACATCTTAGGAGACGATGTTGATGTATATTTACATTTGCCAGCAGTCCTTTTTTTTTAACATATCCTCTTTCAATGTAATTTCTAGCAGCCACTGAATGATTTCCGCTTTTTTCCAAGCGGTGGTAGGTAATTTCTCACATCTCCTTGAATGATACGGAGCGTTGTCCAAAACAATTACAGACATGGGCGAAATTAGAGTTATATTTTGTGAAAAATAGTCCTCAAGAACATCAGCATTCATATCTTCGAGATAGTCTCCGATGTGAATTGACTCAAATGCTAACAAACCATCTTTCAAAAACCCATCTGTACTTTCAATATGCGTAATTAATGGGCACCTGAAAAAGCTCAAAATAGTGAAGGAAGAAGAATGTATATTTTGTGGCATGGAAGAAGAAAACTTCATCCACATACTTGCGAATTGCACAGCAATTCAGAATCCTATGGCACAACACCTATGAGACTACTGGATAGAAGAGGATCACTTACCTAAGTTAAAATATCCTAAAATTCCTCCGGGAAATAGATCTAAAGGAAGGAGCTACTACTGTCTGAGACTTTCCTCAGAAACTAAGTAGAAGTAAGGGGGCACAATAGATATTTTAGGCCTCAGTGAATGTCACCCCCATATTCATACACACATAAGAAGAATACAAGCAAAAATAAAGTAAATAAACATACATTTCTGTTATTGTTTGGTTAGAATATAACAATCCAAGCATCGCGGTTTTGGTTGTGAAGAACATTCAAATAGTCACCTCGCTTCGTTAAAACAGTCAGAAATAGAACTTGCATTTTATACGGGTGAAATTTATGAAGCTTCAAAACTGTCCGTACCGACTCATGACGTGATAGTCCTGTTATTGCAGAGACGTGATAGAGTTGATAAAGTAGGATCTATTCAAAATTGTCCAAGGACTTCAATTTGAGTTGCTTCATCGAGTACTCTTGCGGCATTACTTCTTCTATTTGCCACTGAACCCGTCTCTCTAAATTTTGCGACTAAATCACGGATATACACGTGACTTACATGTTTTTCAGGATGTCTTTCATTGAACACGTTAGCTGTCTGCAAATAACTTTCGCTCCGGGAGCCAAATAATAAAATGATCTCCACACTTTCAAGCATACTGTAAATATTTAACACTTAAATAGGGACCGTACTTGCACATTCAAAGCGAAGTATCGTTGATGGGGGTGCGTTCTCTCTCATGTCATTTTAGTTCCCCCTCTCTACCCTAGAAACGGTTTTGAAATTTTTTTGAAATCTCTTTTCGTTCACGGGGTACAGCCCATTGTAAGTTTTAAAATTGTCACCCTGTATATTGATACCATTTCACAGTACAGCCGAGACTAGCAAGCAGGCAAGATAATAGACAGTTATTCGCCGAGATGCATATTACGTTAGTAATTTGTACGTTAAAGGTCATTTTTCGTCGACCTTTACAAAACATGACATTTTTGGTACCTACTAATTTCCGAATGAAGAATCGTCTATTTTTGACGTCAAGTACTTTTCGTCCGCAAACACTTTTCGTCCGCTATGGTTACTATGATACGTCTCGGTGCAAGAATGGATAGTGATAGTGATAGATGAAACTTATATTTTGCACAGCGGACGAAAAGTGTCTGCGGACTAAAAATACACCTTCAAAAATAGTCGATTCTTCATTCGGAAATTAGTAATTTTTTAAAAAAGATATACGAAAAAATGTAATATGCACCTCGGCGAATAACTGTCTATCGCCTAGCCTGCTTGCTAGTCTATCAATTTGCAGCCTCGACTATAATAGACAGTTTTTCGTCCTTGGTACATAAATAACTAATTTTGTAAATGTCGACGAAAAATATATTTTTAACAACTTCGAATATAGTCTGAAATAAAACAACCTCTCCAATTATGTTCCGAAGATATGAGAGACCCAGATTGCTGAGGGCAAGATTTAATTATTTGAAACCATTAAAAAATTTCGGTATGCGATGTCAGGAAGCACGTAGTAATTTCAAAATTAAATGCCTAAAACGTTACAGTGGCAGAGAAAACAAAATAAAAGTTCAAAATTATAATGATTTGGTCCCACTATAATTTTTGTAATCTGAAAGATATGAACTTAAAATAATTATACCTTTCTGGTATGAACCAGTAAAAAAAGCCTTTTGTGACTCTATTTTCTCAATCAATTTCGAATAGACTAAAAAAATCACACACAGGTTATGGCAATAATCAGCTATATACAACCATACCATTCTTTCAGTATAGACAAAATTTTAATAATTTCAATCTTTCTCTTAATCAACATTCATAGTCTCAGGGGCAGCCCAATAATATCTGAATTCAAAAATAGCCATTTTCCAGCCATATATTGAAAAAATCCCCAAATCAAAGCAGCAATCAATCATATTATGGACAAATCAGCAGGTAACATTGGCACCTCATGGAAAATTTATATCCACAAAATGAATGGCATATGATATTAGCAATAATATTATGAAATTGATAACCATTCTGAGAACCAAACAAGACCAAACTCATGATTTCCAAAATTTTGATTAGATCATTCCACAAGATACCAATTATTGTATCGTAGGTATGTTTTTTGGGGTGAACATCACTGAGACGTGAAAGGTGCTTCCTTCTTTTCCTCAGTTCTTGTTGAAAATCTCAGAGACTACTAGTTTATTCGATCCTATGGAGGATTCTTCTTGCACTCCACACATTCTGGATTAAGCTTTTTGCCAAATGTAGAATTTCTTTTTATCCATACTGGAGCCAATCTGGAAAATTTCCATGTGCCTTGAAAGGTGCAGTCTTCAGTTATTAAATTTGCGCCTTGCCATTGCAGTGCTTTAGCTCCAAGAGTCTGTTGTGAAGACTGCTACTTAGGAAATGCTTTTTAATTTTTAGTGTATTTTGTTGTCTGGCCTTGTTAAGGTGTTGTACTCTTCTCCATATAGTTTAGCCGCGGCTGGTGCAGTACTCATGTCCCCACAGAATTTTCCGAAGCTATTCCTTATAGTCTTCATAATAGGTGTCTTGCTCTACTAAAGAGGTCACGAGCTCTTCTCCCCGGTTTCTTTTTCGCTTCCTGCACACGAGGATAACTCGCGTTTGTGCTCAGTAGCGGAGATACATCTGACCCTCTTCCTTTTTTGTTTGCTTCCCATGGCTGTTCTTACGAGTAGCTAGGGAAATACATGCAGAGCTCCGCATGCGGGAAAAGTAAGGGTATTTGCACTGAATGTCCCCAAGTATCCAGAGTCCACGTATTTTCGATCAAATTTCTCCTTGTGCACAGTCTTTGGCAAATACTGTTTCGCCTAGACTTGGGAGAGTTTTTTATTGTTAACTTCTTCAATTTGAACAGCTGGTTAAAGCAAGCCTTTACAGCTATATCATCAATCACCATTTCACCAGATACAGTTTATATCAAGCAGGTCTTCGAGAGCGAACTGTCGTTTCGATGACGCTGCTGACTCCTACACACTACAACTAACTCATCGGGACAACATACTCTCCTCTACGTCTAAGATCCTGATATTAGGATTCTGCATTAGCGTGAAAGTCCGTTGAGCTTTGCTCCACATATCTCTCCCCGTCCCGTTTGGCTCGAGGAGAAGCAGCTACTCGACGACCCCTAACAACGAGCTCCCACTAGTGATGAGCGATACTTCACGGCCTGCTACTTTTTCACTGATACGAACAAATCACAGTCAGTCTCAGTTCCTATTAGCGTGACGTGATCACAGACAGCGAAAACGACAATGAATTGAATGAATGAATCTAAATCCAACATAATAAAATCTCTCTCAATCGACAACACAATTGAATTTCGTCCATTACCGTAAGATTATAAAGAGACTTCGTGCTCTTTTTACCAGAAACAAAGAGCGAGAACGGCAAACGGGATTTTAATATTTTGTATTCACTATACTATCTATACTATACTATCAGTAATTTATAGGAAAAATCGGAAAGTAGAAAATGAGGGACATGCATTTGAAAACATTTTTTAGCTTAGTAGGAAAATTTGAGAATACAACAAAATGAGATATACTGAAACCGATAAATATGAATACATTTTTCCCATATGTTCAACAGAATATCAAATGTCGTGATCACCTCACTTTTTAAAATAACTGATATTAAAAAATCACGATATAATTTCACAACGTGATTAAAAAATCACGATTTCGCTCAACACTAGCTCCCACAGCTCCTTGGTGGGGAAACCTATTGAATATATGTATCTTGAATCTCCCTCAGAAATGAATTTCTTATAAAAAATCGTAGCAGATCAAGGAATAAGTAAAAAACCTGACCGTATTTTTGAATATAACAAAAATATAGACTTAAATCATTGTTATTCTGAAGAAAGAAAAATTATTTAAAAAGTGCCTTCATTTTAATATTTTCATTTGTACCTATAGTTTTAGATCTTTCTTTTAAGCAGTTAAACACTCATTAAGTTGTTTTTAAATGGAATTTCATTTTTAAAAGTATTTGTCGTAAACTATGGAGCTAATGTTACTCGTTAAAATTATTTTCATTTAGGTAAAAAGTTTTAATGTTTTTTATCTCAAATCATCTGAACATACTGTTTATACAACTTTAACTATTACCTTTAACCTTGTACCAAATAGAATACGTAAGATTACGAAAGAAAATCCCATAATAATTTATTGTTAGCCTTTACACATTTCCATCCAGTACTTCATTGTATATTAATTTGCTTATTGTAATTATGAGTACCTATATTGTTCTCTAAACAAAATTAATTTTCTTATAACTTGTTACAGGTCAAAAGTTACATGCAAACAATTACTCAATATGCCAAATTTTACCAACAAATTATAATGAAAATAAATAAATATTAGGACTTACTCTTCATATTTGTGTTTATTTTGTATTTTAATAATACTACTTTTACTTAGCATTCGTAATTGACCTACATTTCCTTTTTTAAATCTTACATTATACTACATCTTCAGAAGCTCATCTTCCAGACTTTCATATCCACTTCAATTCCCTAAAAATATATGTACACATAGAAAATGATTCTTAAGTAGTGATTGCGAGCAAGATCAGTTTCAGAATATAAGGTATTTAGTTTTAATAATAAAGTATATATCTCAAATGTTTACATTTGGATCATCTAGGTTAAATTGACTTCTGTCAGACCAAGAAAATAAAATAAAATTTATTGATTGATAATCAGATATGACTGATAATCAATCATTCATTAACAAAGTGGTAGTTTTACAAATTCAGTACATTCTTTATCCTTTTCCACCTTTGTAAATTCACATATAGCATATCTTTTGAACTCTTAGAAGCTACTGGTAAAGGGAAAGAACCAAACATTCAGGACAGGTTGTGATCAAGGGAAGAGAGATATTGATCCATTTAGCTTTTTGGATGCTAGCTAAGAGCACCTAACGTTAATTTAACGGATTTTTTTGTAATTTACAAAAAATTTAAAAAGGAAAAGTTTCCAAGGTTCCTTAGAACTGGAAACTCAACTAGTGGGTTGGATTTATTTCTTTACAAACAAATTGTAATTACCCCAACTTGTCTTGTTTCGCTTAAAGGCCACCCACCATCAACGGTAAGTTTGTCGAGCACTAACTTTTATGTGATTATATTCTGAATACTGGCTCAATATCATTCACTTACGTTTATTTCTATTTCAGGCCTTCATCTTTCACCTTCCATTTCATCCTTCATCTTTCACCTCCCATTTCAACTTTTAACTTTCAACTTCCATTTCAATTACAACTTTTCCTTCAGATCCATTTTTCACTCTTCTGACTTTTTGATTCTTATTTTGGGATTCGAGTGGTTCTCTTATTCTCACATTCTCACAAGTATATTCAAGATCCACCTTCTCATTTGGCCACCCCGTATCGGCTTATGGGTGATCGGAACCTTCTAAGAACCTGGGTGGACCTCTGGATCATCATAGGACAATTGTTACCCCGATCTACACGTGCGAGGACTATACTTTTGGTATTCAACCCCTACACGTCCTAACCTTTCGCAAGTGGTTATCTCAGGTAACGTAAGTTTAAGTAAATCCCTAGAACTTCTCTCCGACAACTTCGTATTCTACCAAGAATAAATTTAACAGGATTTTAATTGTACATTCATACCTTTTTAAATATTTACCTTCAGTAATCTCTGTATATACGATATATTAATTCTAAGTAAATCATAAATACTGTGAGTCCTAGGTATGCATACTTTGGATGATTTTCAAAAAATTCATATATATCATAATTATATTCATCCAAACTTTCCTCAAATTTGCACGTGGTTATAATTTTAGACATAAGTCAACGCCAAATTTGATATTTGAAGTTTTATTATATCGGTGGTTCTCACCATAGATAAACCACGTGTTCCCTAGCTTCATTTCGTATTGTTGTAAGAGCCCCTTTTGTGATTACCTATTTGTGATTACAAGTATACATACTTGTAACCTGTATGGCCTACCACCTGTTAGGTCAATCAATAGTATTCAATAATCATATATCTACATAACGCGTCCCCTTAAGATCCCCTTCCTTAACCCTGAGATATTCAAAGGGTGTTTAATATATTTATTTCTACCCTTTCACTGCTTTAACATCCTTTATAACAGGTGTTATAAACTCAAAATTTATAACTATATTGATTATAAATTTTACATTGTGTCGTTAACGTGTTGACATCGTAAAGATTGGCAAGAAAGACAAATAAATAACCAATTCCACAAAAGAAATATAACATAATATTACTCGACCTGTTTCACAAATCCATCCCTATGAAGTATATTTGAGATCTGTGACGACATCACATTGAAAAAACTTCAATGGATCAGGGGGGTGAAAGTTAGCTCAAATGAAAGGGTTTTTCACTCCGAATTTAACGATTTTACCACAGAGAGGGTATAATATTAATTAATCAATTTAATGGTGCATTTATCATGTCCAAAGTAACCTAAAGCTGGCCTATTTTTATATTTTAACTAGTTTTTACAAATTCAAAAGAAAGGCAAGTTGGTATTAGTGTACTAACACCCAATGTCATTTATTTCTTCCTAATACGTAGATAACAGTTTTGAAACAGAATTTTAAAATATCATAATTTTATAAAGTAGTAAAAATGTCTTTCCGATTTACTCATAATGAATACGTAGATATGTTGTTAATTTATGGTGAATGTGGGAAATATGCTCGAAATGCTCAAGCCTTATACCCGGAACGCTTTCCCGAAAGAAGAACACCGTCTTATGTAACCTTTGCTATGGTTGAGTAGAAGATCCGGCAAGGTTCATTTCCGAATGCTAAACATAGAAATCATGAAAAACCAATACAGACCGAACAAAACGTGCATATGTAGCGATTAATCCTCATGTGTCCATAAGATCCATTGATGCAGAAACTGGCGTGTCTTCAACTACAGTTCATAGGATTTTGAAAAACCACCATACCTAACTACCCATTTAAACTGTGTTTGGTTAATGATTTTCGTCGCCATAATGCGAGTTATGATGCAAGACACTTCTGATCTTTTAAGTAGAATTTTATGGAGTGATGAAGTTCGTTTCCTTAATAATGAAATCGTAAGTCGCCATAACTGCCATTATTGGTCAGTGGAAAAATCCGCACTGGTTAAGGGAAACTTGCTTTCGAACTAGATGGGGAATTAATGTTTGGTGTGGGTTATTTTTTGGGCGTTTAATAGGTCCATTTTTTTAAGAATATTTAAATGGCCAGAGATATCTGAATTTTCATGACAATAAGCTACCTTTGTTTATGGAGAATATTCCTTCGTGCGAAAGAGGAGTTATGATATGGCACCCCCACAGCGGTATTGTGACCAATTACCTTAATACCAGATTTCTAAAAAGATGGATTGGAACTAACGGACCTTTCCGATGGCCTGTGCTGTCACCCTTAGATTTTTTGTATGGGGCTATTTAAAAGGAATCGTTTATAATAAAGAACCTACAGATGTAGAAGATTTGAGAACTAAAATTAGACAAGCGTGTAATCAAATTACTCCAGAGATGATACATGCGGCATGTACAGCTCAACTGCTTAGACGGTTCCACCCCCTGATCCATTCTAGTATTCCCAATGTGATGAAGTCACCGAGCCTGTGATGCCGTCACAGATCTCAAGTATATATACCTCAAATGATAGCATTGTAGGTCCAATTGGCATTTCCCAATAAATATATGCATCACTTTCTGAGTTATAGGCTGGAACACTCTGTATATGCCAATTGTATGCATGTTTTTCCTTAAGGTACGGTGACCGGTGAGTGATTCCGTCACTTTCCCTATCTGGCCCCTGCTGACGTTTAATATTCCGTTAGCGACTCCGAGGGTTTTTTGACCAGGAGTTTGCTGTGTTCCTGCTTTGGCACGTGGCTCCAGTACGTTTGATGTTTTGTTTGATTCCACCGAGAAGCACAACTACGTGCTGCAGTTTTTGATATTCCAATTATGTTTCAGGACCAGTCTCTGCCGTTTCATTGTCTACACCTTGTGCCTCGGAACTCACTTAAGTATCACTCTATGGTGGTTTGCCATGGTTAAGAGTTTTTGAAGGAAGTCCCAGACCAGTCCAGATCTGATCTGGGGACATACTTAAGATTTCAGTGCTACCTGACTCTCTGAGAGTATAAGGATCTTTTGTCCTCTATACCCCATTTCGATGTTCATTCATTCATTTCAACCATCAGCTCGTAGCCTTACAACGTAGCATTTCTCTACGAAATTTTAAGGGAGGTTCAGCTGATAAGGTTTGAAGGCTGCTAACCGTACTGGTGCGAAATGCTCCGAACACAATACGAAGTGAAGTATTTTGGATTGTATCTAATTTGTGTAGAAGTGAGTTGCTGGTAAAAATTTAAAAGTATTGTAGCATCGGCTCCTCAAGAGCAATGCTTATTTTTATTTTATTTCTAGGAAAAATTATTTTTTAGAAATACTATTCAGTTATGTCGAAATTCGATTTCATTTATTTATCAAAACAGCCGATATGTACACATCATAACGTTCTTATATAATATTTGCATAGACATTTATTATTCTTGAATTGATATTTTCATTTGTTAATCCAATATTTGCTTTTTTAGAATATTGTTTTTCTATGTCAACGATACACTTAAATTTAAGATATGTTGACACACCTAAAACTATTTGCATATATTTTCATTTTATTGTAGTTTACTTAAATTATTCACATCCCATAAAAACATATTTTTAGGAGTAAAATTTATTGCAATTATATTCTGTTCAATAGTTAATTGTTCAAGTTTGATGGTCACAATAACTTAATACTTTTTTTTTAGTTGTGATTTAAAGATGCTGTTGTGGTTAAGTAAAGCATGTCAAGTATTTTTGACTATTGCATTCAAATCCCTTGCAACTAAGTTTTCTTGAAAGTATTTTAAATGGCATTGATATTTTCCATTTCTAATTTGAAAATAACAATTCCCAGCGTTTTCATAAGTCATAGAAAATATGGTGTGAAACTGGAGTAGATTTTACGCATTGCTATCGGATCATTTATTAAACTGTGTGCTTGTGGTACTATTGCAGTATTATTAAGTTTCATTTGTACGTTTTTTTTATGTGACTTTAACTTTGATAATTCATCTCTGCGTGTGAAAAATTACTCACAGTTCTTTACAGTTTTTTAATAACACGCAGATAAAAGAATCGAAAAATTATATGAGCAATATAACATTGTCACAACATAACCCCAAAAATGTCAAGACGTAAACTGAACCAAATAAACCATTTTAATGGCTGCAACAGCGCGAATTTTTGCCAGCACATAAAGTTTTTAGTTCGACTGAAGTTAGTTTGAGTTCAATATTTAATTAACCTACGAGTTGTATTTGATATGAAATTACGAAACCTCTCTTCAAGCCTATATTTATATTTTTTGATAACATGCGACCTATAAATTTCAATATTTATTAGTATTAAAGTGGCAAAACATACTGATTGATAGCAGGAAAAGAATGACATAATACAAGCGAACGTCTCTTTTTCGACACATTGATGACGTGCAACGGTTTTAATACTGTACGGGCTGTAGAATAGATTGCCGATTACAGAGTTATTAACTAATTAACTAATAATCGATCTACAGTAGCTTGAGCGACGTTCAGCGACACGAAAATCATTTTTATTGGTAGATCACAACACATACGTAATTATTTTTCATGAAATAGTTATTTGCGTAAAGTAAGAGCTTGGGAAAGAATGTTGCCCCCGGAACGCGGAGAGCGGAGCTCGGCGATCTTTCGAAATCGGCAATTTTACTTTACGCTCGAAAAACACACATAATTTTTTCTACAGTCGCACTTTTAATATTTAAAACAGTTTTTTAATATTATCTTAGGTTATAATAGGAGTGCTAGAATAAGCGTCATTTTCGCTATTCATCATGATTAACCTTAAAAAGATCTACTGACTAGGGATGCTAAAAAATAATCGATTTTTATTTAAATCGATTATTATTTTCTTATAATCGATTTTCAAAGTAATAATAATCGATTTTTAATAAATCGATTTTTAGTAAATCGATTTTATAAATTACGTGTTTAAATCGATTTTCGGAAACGGCTCGTATTATTTATTGACTATTTTTCAAAATTTTGACGATTATTGACCATTTCTCAAAATTTTGACAATTATTGACCATTTTTCAAAATTTTAACAATTATTAACCATTTTTGACAATTATTGACCATTTTGACTATTTTTAAAAATTAGTGACCATTTTTCAAAATGATGACAATTTTCAACCATTTTTTACAATAATTGTCCATTTTCAACAGTTTTTAACAATAATTGACAATTTTTCAAAATTTCAGACCATTTTTCAAAATTATTGACCATTTTTGATAATTATTGATAATTGTTCTCAATTATGGATTATTTTTCCAAATTTTTGACAATTTTTGACCATATTTCAAAATTTTTGACAATTTTTGACCATATTTCAAAATTTTTGACAATTTTTCAAAAACTTCAACAACTTTTGACAATTATCAACTATTTTTTTAAATTTTGACAATTTTTGAAAATCATTGTCCATATTTGACCATTTTTGATAGTTTTTGACAATTATTAGCTATTTTTGACAATTTTTCAAAAATTCTAACAATTTTTCAAAATTTTGACCATTTTTCAAAATTATTGACCATTTTTGATAGTTATTGACAATTATCGACCATTTTTCAAAATTTTAACAATTTTTGACAATAATTGTCGATTTTTGACAGTTTTCAAAAATAATTGACAATTTTTAACCATTTTTGATAGTTTTTGACAATTTTTCAAAATTTTAGACCATTTTTCAAAATTTTAGACCATTTTTCAAAATTATTGACCATTTTTGATAATTATTGAAAATTGTTGACAATTATGGACCATTTTTCCAAATTTTTGACCATTTTTGACCATATTTCAAAAACTTTAACAATTTTTGACAACTATCAACTATTTTTCAAAATTTTGACAATTTTTGAAAATAATTGTCCATTTTTGACAGTTTTTGACAATTTTTGACCATTTTTGATAGTTTTTGACAATTATTGGCCATTTTTGACAATTTTTCAAATTTTTCGAGTTTTTCAAAATTTCTGACAATTTTTCAAAATTATTGACCATTTTTGAAAGTTTTTGACAATTATCGAACATTTTCCAAAATTTTAACAATTTTTGACATTTATTGATCAATTTTGACAATAATTGTCCATTTTTGACAGTTTTTAAAAATAATTGACAATTTTTAACAATTTTTGAAGGTTTTTGACCATTTTTGACAATTTTTCAAAATTTTAGACCATTTTTCAAAATTATTGACCATTTTTGATAATTATTGACAATTTTTGACAATTATGGATCATTTTTCCAAATTTTTGACCATTTTTGACCATATTTCAAAAACTTTAACAATTTTTGAGAATCATCAACTATTTTTCAAAATTTTGACAATTTTTAACAATAACTGTTCATTTTTTACCATTTTTGACGACCCTTTTTGATAGTTTTTGACAATTATTGGCCATTTTTGACAATTTTTCAAAACTTTTGAAAAAATTTCAAAAATTTTAACAATTTTCCAAATTTTTGACCCTTTTTCAAAATTATTGACAATTTTTGATAGTTTTTGACAATTATCGACCATTTTTCAAAATTTTAACAATTTTTGACAATTATTGACCAATTTTGACAATAATTATCCATTTTTGACAGTTTTAGACAATTTTTGACCATTTTTGATAGTTTTTGACAATTATTGACCATTTTTGAACATTTTTGACCATTTTTCAAAAAATTTTCAAAATTTTTGACAATTGACCATTTTTCAAAATGTTTTTAAAGTTTTTGACAATTATCGACCATTTTTGACAATTTTTTTTAAAAATTTTGACCAATTTTGACAATTTTTTAAAATTTTTGACCATTTTTCAATTTTTTTTTTAAATTTCTGACAATTATCGACCATTTTTCAAAATTTTAAAAATTAATGACAATTTTTGACCATTTTTGACAGTTTTTGACAAAAATTGTCCATTTTTAACAGTTTTTGACAATAATTGACAATTATTGACCATTTTTGACCATATTTCAAAAATTTTGACAATTTTCATATAATTTTATTTGATTTTTAATCTGATAAATTGTTAAATATTCGGCATTTGTCGACTTTACGATTTCATTTGAATATAGTCGCGACTGTAGAAAAAACATATTATTTTGTAACAATGGCAGCGATTATTTAGAAGGGCCTTAGTTGTAAAATAGAATAAGTCACATATTTAACAACTTTTTTCAACATATAATTTCATACTTTGATGGCCTGTAACTCCTTTGATTTTTAACGAATCTTACATTTCTTTTTTTCATATTAAAGCTCTTTCCGCCCTCTATCAAAGTATGAAATTATAAATGTAGAAGAGAGTTGTTTAATATATGACTTATTCTATTTTACAACTAAGTCCCTTTTAAATAATCGCGGCCATTGTTACAAAATAACTTTTTCTTGAAAAATAATTATGTGTTGTGATACAATGATCAAAGCTACCGATCAAAATTATGTTCGTGTCGCTGAACGTCACTCAAGCTAGTGTAGATCGATAATTAGTTAATTTGTTAATAACGCTGTAACTAGCAAGCAGATTCCAGCTTTCGTGCATATTAGGTTTGTTCAAGCAACGAAATCACTGATAGTTTGAGGCATTTATGTACTCTTATAACTGCGCATGTCTAATCCAAATAATGGTTTTATGTATTTCTGATTTTTTTCTTGTTTGAACGTTTCATAAGTTCATGTATTCTTCTCATCCCGTGACATGTGAAGCGGTGTCGTAAAATAAAAGTGAATATACTATAACCTCAAATTCGGGACTTTGAACTTGAAAGTTTTGGAACTCGAAAATATGGCAGGTGAGTTAGATTATTCTTTGTATTTATTTATTTTTCATTTACTCTTTACATTTGCAGTAAACAATGGAAACATTGAGCGGTACTCCCTTATTACTCATTCGCAGAATCCGTTAGAAAATTCTCCTGAAAATCGAATAAACCTGTTAGAAAATGAAAATTTAGAATTCCAAGAACTTGAGGACCGGGTGGAGGTGACAGATGGAGATTGTATCAATAGTAATTAAGTATAATGCCTGGACAAAAGATGCAACTAAAGCGTTAATAGAAAAAATTCAGATCCAAACTTGGCTCATACGAAATGAGAAGTTCAAAGAAAATGTAGGAAGTTATATCCCGATACTTAAGTGAACAGTTTCAATTACATTATACACCAACTAATTGTGAAAATCGCTGGCGAGTCCTAGAAAGGAACTACAAAAAATATGTAGACAACAATAGCAAAACTGGCAGAGGGAGAAAACACTTTGAATTTGCTGATGAGATGGATGATATCTTTTCGAAGAAGAGAAACATAAATCCTCAAATTCTGTTGTTATCAAAAGACATAATCAAAAATAGTACTGCTGTTAAATCAGTACCAAATACTTCAGTAGCTAATTAATCAGAAGAAAAAGACTATATAAATATAACCGAACAGACTGCTTCTACTGAAAACAGCAATAAACCTAATATGACTGGAACAACCAGAAGCCAAATAAATTCGAAAAGTAGAAAGGTAATAAAAAGTAGAGCAAATGTTTTGGAAGAAATTAGAAATGACAGACTAAAATATCAGAGCCAAATCTTAAGAATGCAAGAAAAAAGATACCAGGAAAAGACAGATATTCAAAAAGAAAAACTTAATGAAACAAGAAGAAAAAATGACCTTATTGAAAGAAGAAATCAGTTATTGGAAGAAATTTTAAAGAAAGGAAATACAGATGTACCTTTTTCTCTTTTGTGATTAATTATTATATTGTTTGTGATATTTATTTGTGATTTGTGTTATTTGTTGTTCTTCAAATGCTTTTAGCTTTTATTAGATTATAGGTACTATAACAGAATGAATATATTTTTTGTTACTTTCACTAGGGATATATTTTAACTTTTTGTTGAATGTGAACAAAACTTGATTTAAAACTCACTACCTGAATTAAGAATAACCCTGTCAATACTGAATTGGATTTTTTTTGCTGTTTGTACAAAACTTGAACTTTATTTGTACTATTTTCAATAAAACACTTTTATACTGTTTGTACAAAACTTTATTTTCCTATTTATATTATTATTTATATTATTATAAAAAAACTATATAACTAAAAACTTAAAAATACTAATCATTCAATACATTTCTTGCAATAAAATTACGGTACTCGTGACCTTCTCTATTTCCATCAACTGGCTCTTCATTTACCACTTGAAGTGGTACTACCTGGGCTACATTCTCTAACCTATTTGCTTAAAATTCATCTCTAATTGCCAAGTTGTGAAGGACACAACAAGCTCTTATAAAGTGAACAATATCATTGACACTTCTAAGTTTTACATGGTAGAGTTGCCTAAATTTCTGTTTTAAAACGCCCAGACAATGTCCAACTAGATATCTATTTTTACTCAATTTCAAATTGAATCGTTGTTGAATGGCAGTCAGATATCCATGATCATGGTATGGTGTCAGCAAATGGCGTAAGCAGGGATAACCACTATCACCTAGCAAATAGTTATGGCGGCACTTATTTACCAGATCTTTACTCAAATGTGAATTTCTAAATACACGACTGTCGTGAACAGATCCCGGATAACCAATTAAAATATCCCTTAATAATAAATTGTGGTCACAAACCACTTGAATCTGAAAAAAATATGAGAACAATTAGTAGCAAGAAAAACAAACATATTTTTATATTTACCTGGATTGAGTAGTACTTTTTTCTATTTAGGTAAGAATTTGCATCATCATCAGGCTTGTCAATTTTTATATGACTTACATCGATAGTGCCAATTACACCAGGAAACCCATTATTTGGAAAATGTTCCAAAAGTTCTGTTCTCTCTTGGTTCTCAGGCCATCTAATTATTTCCTCGGACAGACCACAAAAACATTGCGATTCTTCTAATTACATTGTATAACGAACTAATCGAAATGTTAAAGCGATCAGCTACATCTCTAAACGATGCTGTCTGGTGACCAGCAAACCACAAAAATATTAAAACATGCTGCAATGCCGACAGTTCACCAAATCCTCCTGATTGATGTTTAAAATGGTCACTTGCTTGGAATCTGTTTACAATTTCTTGGGAAATTTGCCTGCTTATGCGAAAGTGTTCGTGAAATTCCTTTTTGGCTGTATAGGGGAATGGTTTGTTCAAAGTAGCCTTCGTTTTTAGGACGAATTCTATCAATCAACACTGCTTCGTCTAGGTCATCATCACTGTCTAAATCAAGTAAACTCAATGAAGTGTTTGAGCTTGAAGAATTACTGTCATCCATTGTATATTTTATTCTGGAAATATATAAACATGGGTACATAAAGAATAGTAATTCAGTGAAAAATACTTGTTGATGTTATAAAATTTGAATTGAGCATTCTGTTTTCAAGGGAAAAAAACTAATATATTCACGATCCACACGATCTTGAAGGAATATATTCACCAACCAAAAAAATTGTCCAATAAGAATGCGTAACAGACTACAAAACTCAGCAAAAATAAAATAAATGAAAAAGTAAACAGTATTAAATTATTAAATATAAGTTAAGTCAACAGTTTCAATGCGCAAGTCAGCTAGTCTAAATTAGAAATCCCGTACAAACTTCGTGGACTGTTTTGACTGTCCACAAACCATCCACAACCAAATTTCATTTTCTGCTTGAACACACAATTTGAAATCCATAACAGTTTGAAACCGTAATTGCACTAATTGCACTGCATGAACGGTATAAATCTAATGCGCACGCGTCTGATAGTTTGCAACCAAATCTGATTTATGCTTGAAGAATCCTATTATCTTTGAGTGAGAACGAATGATTGCACGTAACGCGGAGAAACGCGGGATTGCATAAACAATGGTTTTTTAGTCATAACTTTTATCCTATTAATCAAAATTTTTCTTCATTCCTTAGTTTTGTAGGTCTTTTGAAGACGAATAAAAAGTACTGACTTTTTTTTTGTAAAATCCGAGGAAAAAAATTTAAACGAAAAACGTAAAATATCGTTAAAATCACAGTTTTAAATGGCTTTTAAACAATGTGAGATTTAATTTGACACTTGGGAAACATCATATCGTCTTGTACATCGTTTCTACCACCTATACACCAAAAATCAGCCGTACGAAATGGTAAAACGTGAAATGGTCATTTTCGGACTATATCACCTGGCCTATTTAGAAGAGTTAAAAAGAGTGCACGCAAAATGTTTGAAACTTTGTATTTCGTTCAAAAATAGCAACATCCTTATTTAACTTTGTTATTCAAAATAATTATTGCAACAAATCTTTTTTTCTATTTATGATAAATTCATTTGTAAATTTTAAAAATCTCAAACTGCTGCTTAAAATTCTTTGTTTTGTGGTGATAAATTAGATTATAATTAGAAGAATCACGATAAAGTGTGCTACCTTCCAAATTGATTTAAAAACATAAAATCCTTAACCTTGGTCCAAACAAGTTTTTTTCACATTGGTTCTCTAGTTCTGGTTTATAATGACCATGAGTGACGTTACCAGATTAATATAGTCGGAGGCGTATTATCTGAAGATTTAATATTTCAGATCCATTATTAGCAATACGAAATGCGGAAAATATGTGCAGCATTAAATACCTAACCATTTTTTAAATGGAAGAATATTGTTAACAGGAAGTTAAGAGATTTTTCCTGAAATTTAACAGTTGCACACATAAATATTATACAGAGAGCATTTCAATGAAAACTATCCACCCCACATAATTCTGGCGTCACTTTTATGAAAAAATGAAAAAACTCGTCAAAAATCATATAAAGGGGGATATCTTTTTGCTCATATGTAGACGTTATAACTTTAACCTCATCCCCCCTATGGTCACCATTCCCAATTTTTTAAATGGAGCACCCTATACTTTATTGCATTGTTGGATTCTCCTCTACAAGAGGATTACAAAAATGTTTAATACATAAGTGAAAAGTCAATTAGTTGGGAGTTACGGATAATTCCAATGCAAACTATGCCTTTACTGCGGCACTAAATCTACTCAACTAAGTAAACGTGTTTTGCTTGAGTGCAAAAACATAGCGACCGGAAAACTGGTGTTTGACGTTTTTTAAATAAAGTGTCACGTAGGCAGCTTAGTTTTCATCAGAAAAACGTCGCTCTTTATATGATTTTTGACGTGTTTTTTCATTTTTTCATAAAAGTGACGCCATCAGAATTATGTGGGGTGGGTGGATAGTTTCCATTGAAATGCTTTGTATTTTAAACAATCAATAACAAAAATCATAAAACCAGGATTAACGAAAATAACTGGATCGGCAGTCCTACCCAAACTAATGATGCCATTACCATGCCTTTTTAAATGGAACAGCCTATGCATTTTTATATTTTCTAAATTTTCTTGAAGAGTTGATTCCAAATATACAACATACAAAGAGTCTTAAGTGGATATCTACAGAGTGTTAAAAATCACATTTTCTCAACTTTAGGTCGTTTTTTGACAAAATTACTTAATATTTTTCACGGCTCATGTGTCCTTATTTCAACTTTTCCTTTCCTGTTCAATCGTAAAGGGGAAAATTAATAGAGAGTGGTCAAAAAATGCAAAGCTGCAAATAAAGATTTACGAAAGCTTGAAAATCAATAAAGGGTACACTTTTTCCCTCAATTGCTGTTCAACTCATCGATATTTTCATGTTTAAGAATTCATTTGTTTTTATTATTTATGTCAAAACTTTTTCATTTTTAATTTCCTCTGTATAGAATCGACCTATCCTTGGTAGCTCTCTAATATAAATTATTGGTTTCAGATATCCTTGGTTTTCCTTCGTCGTCTGCAGAGAGAAGTTGCTGACGTTTTCCAAGTCAGTGAAAGTATTATTTCGCAGCTTCTGGATAGATATCGAGCAGCTGGAAATGTGAGAAAAAGACCTAGAAGTGGACGACCAATGGCTACCACTTCCGCACAAGATCGTTATCTGACTGTTTATTCCCTTTAGACAACTTCTTAGTACTTGTTACATTATACAACTGCGTCTTTTGAATGCTTCTGTTGTTTCGGTTTTCGGTTAAGTATTTTCTTTTAATTTGATTGGTTGGGTGGGGCTAATTATCAATAACTGGAAGAAGGTTTAAATTTTGTTATGAAATTAAAGTAAGTATTTTCTTTTAATTTCATTATTGTGAAAGTTTTAGTTGTTGAGTAAAGGAGAAAATATCGATCACATGAAAAGATTTAAAAATATGAATTCCGCAGAAGTTAGTGAAATGTTAAGTGAAAAGGGAAAACCTATGTTATTAGTCAACGGTTAGGTTAGGTATGGAGCAGGTAGGTATGGACATATTGGTCGCTCCAGCCGGCGGCGGCAACGGTCACATTTTAATCCCCGTCACGAGAACGTCACAGGTAGCCGGAGCGAACTAGTATAGTACCTTTGGACCGAACTAGTATAGGATTAACAAGCCCAACTGACCGCGGGAGCGAACTAGTATGCACCCACTATATTTTCCGTAGGAGCAAAGTGCCTCATTATTTATTCAAAATACTTTCTTTTTTTCTATGTGGAATAAAATGATAAAACAGGTCGGTTTTACCAAAATTAAATCGTCTCATTCTGTAACGCCTCAAATACAATAGGGTCGTAAAATTCGGCACAATGGTTAAGGATTCATTAATATGAAAAGCCGGTGGAAAGTGTCGTGCAGTCAGTTTAAGGGTTTTGCCGAGTAGGGATGGGTCTTACAGTTTTTTTTATTATATTAAATAATTTTGTATTTGGATAAATTTATATATTTGGATTTTTTCTATTAGATAAAAGTATAGGCTGAAGTATGGTTGGTAGATATTTAATAAATTACAAAATCCTAAAGATCTAAAAGTTGTATAAAAAGCCAAAGATAAAAGTAATAATTATTTAAAAAAAGTACTTGAAGGTGCTTGATGCACAAGTGCATCATGTACGTTTTAAAACCTAAAACACCTTTACACATTACGGGGCTAAATTTTGACGACATTCTGACTACAAAAGCGCAACAAATACTGAAAAATATATTTTATTTTTAGGATATATACCAAAAGTAACTACCTAATTATATTAAGGATTGAACAATTCAAGTACCTATCTACTGGAGTACTTTGTGACCGCATAGTTGTCAAAACTTTCATTGTTTAGCAGTACCTAGAATACCTAGTTGATACCCATTTTCAGTCACGGATTATAGCAGGTATTTTGGCCCGTAAGATGGGCTCTTAATAATGTAATAATTAATTACTAATAATATGATACTTGCCGGACTTTTGCACTATTAAATAAACCAGACAAATGAAACCATTCAGGTCTTTACCGAAAAATGTAACGCCAATGGTTTATTGCCGCTTTATGGCTATCGACCCGTTTTTGTGCTCCTATGCAATAGGAAATCTAGTTAAAAACAGAAATTTTTCTTTGTATTTCCTAAACAACACATCACTTACCACGCAATAACAGGTCAATGAGATATTGTCGAATGTGACGCAATAACAAACTTTGACTAGTTCAATATTGATCTATACTAAGCATATATTCAAATAATGAATATTCTAGGGATATTCTTAAATTAGTCTACCATTACCTAGTGACCGACCGATGAACCAAGCGGGTGCGAACATGAGCATGGGTAATAAGAAAAAGACGAATATGTCTTGTTCTTCCTCTCCAATATTTACCGATACATTATCATGTAGAATAACTAGGTTAAATGCAGTTACCTGCTATTTTGAGTAAAATATCGCGTTAAACGGATCGTACCCAGTAATCAGCTGATTATAGTTAATATCCATATTAACTGAGTCCGCATTCTAACGGTAGGATATATTATTATGTTTCGGAAACAATATTTGTACATCACAAATATCCGAAATTATTACTATCGTACCATATTTAAATATTCAAGACTAAGTCGCGTAATTATTTGATTTTTGGAATTGAATATTTCTTCTTACTCTGTTCCTTAGCAAGGATTTAGGTCTCTTTGTCTACTTTATTTTATTTCTTGGGATCATTTATTTTCTTCAGATTTTGAATACAAATTTGAATCATTACATCAGAATATGCAGGTATAGTTTTTACGAAGTCAGCTGAGCTACCAAAGAAATGTTGACGAGAATTTTGTAAAGCATTAGCGGCGCAGTATGAAATAAATAATGTACGTATTATGTAGATTAGATTAGATTTGATGAGGTGGCTAATCGGCCTATTCCACTGCGACCTTTTCAGATCTATTGTGGTCCTCTGAATCGCTAGATTACATTCTCCAGCCCGACTCTTTTTAAGTAGCCAATCAGTCTTGAGACTGAATCTTTCATGTAGTTTTTTGCCGGTGGCTTCTCATCGCCTAGTACATGAAACCGCACATTCGCCAGGCAATCGCACTGGCATACGATGTGCTCTGCAGTTTCCTCGTCTAGGTGACAGAATCTGCCCATAGCTTCGTCTGTCAACTGATACCCAATTACCCAAGAACACAGTACTTTAATGGCTGCTTGACTATCCGACATGATGATCCTTTGACTTCCATATCTTTTATCAATATTGAATTGGGCATACTTTCCCATGGCGTGAATTTCCGCTTAAAAGATACTGGGGGGGGGGGTAATGTTTGTTTCCTGGCCCGTACACTCCTATCCCAGTCCCATCTATTCGAATTTAATAATACAATTTCTTTGTAAATTATTGCCTAATGAAAAATATCTTTTTCAATTTGTGTCTAGCTCTTTGACGTTTAGCACAATGATCAATTTATTAATTACATCACAATTATCAGTTCATCAATTACATTTCTAGATGCAATAACTTTTGACTGCGTCACGTCATTCGGACAACAGTGCGAGCGTGCAGAAAAGTGTCACTTTCCGCACTAGTTAGGAAAATAACTATTTTCTGGGTAAGAGATATCGAATGATGACAATTTTTTTATATCAGTCTTAAGACCTCAACTGCATACATTGTGGAAGATTGACATGAGTGATGAAATTGAGGGAGTGTTGCAATGTACCAAAGAAAAAAGCAGCATCTTCAAAAAGTTTAATATTTTGGAAAATAATAATATATTCTGTCTTAATCGATGTAAAATAAGTACATTACGTTTTTTTTAATAACTAAGTACTATTTTTTTTAAATAATATTAAAAAAAGAAAGGACCTACCCGTCAGACCAGCTTTTTCGGGAAGCATCTGTATTGGATCTTCGCCAGACATTTTTTTAAGAACTCTTGCTTATTTATTTAAACATGAAAAATACTTTAATTTTATTTCTCATTCATAAGTTCCGAGTGCACAAAAAACCATTGGACAAAGAAACTTCAAGTATTCAGCACCTCGTTTCTATAACTTTTTGCCAGAAAATTTTAGAAATACATACACGTCAAACCAGTTTAAAAAGTCCGTTAGATTATTTTTGTTATCCAATAGTAGGCAACTAATTCCTCACTTTTTCATTTAACTTGTTGTTGCGTTAAGAGACAATATTACCAAATTGTTGATTTTTTTTCATACATATTATTAATATATATTTATTATACTGCTTTGTTATTTTGTTAAATTGTGTTAAATTCAATTGTGTGTTCTATGCAAAAAATGTTAAATCATGAAAGTGTAAGTTTATGGCAATATAAGATATTAATTTTATTAGTTTAATTCATATTTTGGATATACAAATCACAATTAAGTATATTATATATTACGATTACATAAAATATAAATGATACCACGGACAGCCACTGGCTTTGTGGTACTCTGGTTTATTAGTAATTGTACTGTAAACCTATATTGAAAGTTATTGTAAATTATTATTTTTGCTAATAAACATTATTATGTGTTTTTTTCTAGAAAAGTAAGTAATAGTAATTTTATTCCTTTAAAATCAGATTAAATTAAATTTAATTTATTTAAGTTTCCCTGTGCAGGAATTGAGCTGAATATTAGATATCTTAATTATAAAAAATATTGTTTAGCTTTTGAATAATATAGTATCAAATATATACGCCCCAATTTTTTCGTTAAAACGGTCAACATTTTATAGAACTTTCCATAAAACAACAATGGTTTCTAGACATTTGTGTTAAAAATTAAACCTTATCCGATTTACACATTTAGCTATGCCCTAGGTCTAAAAGCACTAACAGCTTTTGTGAAAAAAAAGATTTTAGAAAGATAAATTATACCTCCTGTCAAATTCTAAGACATAACTACAGACCCTAACCACAAGTGCGTGGTAAAAACTTTTGAGTCAGAATTCAGAATCGGTCTAAGGAGTGAATGGGAATCATTCAATAAGTGGTAGATATTTTAAGTATTAAAAAAAAATTTTAAATGCTATTTAAAATATTCATAAACTGTGAGTCTTGATGACTGTTCAGTCAATCGAACTAGACAATTTTAGACCGACCTGACTAACGTAAAGAAGCCATTAATCAACCTGATAAATGTAGAGTTAGTATGAAAATTTATTCAGAAATTATCTGAATTTCCTTATCACCACATCTTTATTTTTTTCTGTGATATAAGTCTGAAATTATCTCGTTTCTGCTGACACCATATAAAAAATATAGTATGTCGTACGGGATGAAACACGATATCAGATAGATGCCATATTCAGCGTCACTCTCGTGCTATAATATATAGTCTTGTTTCATCCTCTTTACCCATACAATACCAGGTGTCCCAGAAGTTTCAGACCGATTTTAACTGTCGTTAATCTTTTTTTCAAAAAAAT
Organism: Lochmaea crataegi; assembly: GCA_947563755.1. NCBI lineage: Eukaryota > Metazoa > Arthropoda > Insecta > Coleoptera > Chrysomelidae > Lochmaea > Lochmaea crataegi. The sequence goes on from OX387426.1 coordinate 21,793,860, forward strand.
TCGCTATAATTTTTTTAAACGTAGGTATTAGTTACCAGGCAAATTTTGTAATTGTTTTTTATTTAAAACGTATGTGTCAGACATCTTTATCTAATAAACAATCATCATTAAAAACCAAATAACTTACTCATTTTTCATCGAAACTTCAACAAATTGTACATTTTCGGAACGGGGAAGAGTTCAGCTTTCAGCTAGAATAAAGATATATAGAATGTTCCATTAAAGAAATAGACGATATTTGCATTTAGAATGTTCCGAGATTCTCGCAGTTAAAATGGGTCAGAAACCCTCAGTATACTATTAAGTCTTGTCATAAGCAGACCATTTTCTTAAATAAAATAAAAGTCTGATGCTTCAAAATAGTAGAAATAAAACTCGTTCATATGTCAATTACTCCATAGAGTTGAAGAATATTTTCATTATGTATAAATGACATGATGAAAATATTTGTAAGTTATTTAGTTTTATATTTTAATTTATCAATGTAATTATAGCTATGCTCTATTATCTCCTAGTCAATCTAGTTGAGCTGGACAAAATAATGTAGCCTGTTAGCCATGAATGCAATAATTGTCCTAGAATGCTCATTATTGCATCATTGCCAACTAGCTTTTGACCGCGACTTCTTCCGCCTAGAAGTCGAAAATGGTTCTAATAGGATTTTAATTATTATTTTACGTTATTAATTTTGTTATAATATATAAATTATTATGTTAAAATGTACAGGTACGTCATGCGATAGTTTCCAACCAAATCTGGTTACAGTGTCGCACCCCATTTAAACCTATTGAAACATAAAATAATATATACAAGCTCTTCATTCACATAGGAACAATCCGTCAGTCAACAACAAACGAAACAAGAATAATGTTTCGTCTAGCAACAATGTTTATTGGTCGCCTCTGAGACTTAAACATGCGATCAGGTGTCAAACAACCGGACGTTTTCGGTAATGACGGTCCTTTCACGTATTAACGCGCCTAAGGCAACGAATGGTATTGAAATGAAAGTAGGATAATTGGGAGTGAAGTAGGATCAATTATGACATCGCCAACCCATATTAACAACAAAACTATTATAAACAAGGTAACATACAAGTTGACGTCGATGGACTAGTGCGGTAACAAATCAAACCACTTTGTATTTCTTATACTTATTGAACATGTTCACTCACGCCCTAAAGCAATATAATCCTTGAAAATTTTCAATTGCTTCCGAATAACTTAAATTTAATAACATATGAGCATAATTAACTGTGAAAGATAATTAATTGTAATCGAAAACTATTTTCGTAAAACGTCGTCATTATTAGTTATTTAAAACAAAATGTTGATAAACAAAACGTACACATTAGTCCGCGATAGGTGGAATTATGCATAATTGGCGATATTTATAATAAACTACAGCTCCGGACCTGGACACATTAAGTGTGTACACTTACTTAAGGAAGTTTAAACCATCAAAACTGTCTTTCCTTTAAACTTGGAGCGTCCACAAGTGTTTGTAGTAAGACTGTTCAGCTGTGACATGCATAGTATTCAGTCGATGCGAGATTGCAATTGGTTAACTGGGACATAAATTGCACGACCTTAAGTAGAGTTCACACCGTTGATGGACAAATTATTTTATTGGTTTGGATGTTCGGTTAAAATTGTTCTATAGTATTTGCTTGCTATAAAAATTAATTTAAGGAAGTGAAATTGTTTGTTAGGTACTATAATAATAATCAGTAGGTATCTAACAACGAAAATATTATTTTATAGACGTCAAAAAATAATAGTTCAATACTATTAAAGCGTTTAATAGTATTGAACTATTATTTTTTGACGTCTATATATCACGCTTTACTAATATGACAATTGCTTACAGTTAACTGTAATTAAGTAAATATTATTTTATATTTATTACTTTATATAAATAAACTGCCTATATTATAGGAGATGTAGGTATTTGTTATGATCGTCCATATCATGATGAGAATTTAGTTATGTGAGAAAAAACATATTGTGTAGGTGCAGTTCACTCATACTAAATTATACATTTAGCATCATGCATTTTTAAGTTATTAAGAGGAGTTACTTTCCCGATTTCTAAAAGTATCTGTTAAGTATTAACATGATGTGGTCGTTAATCTAAGACATTATTTTTAATTCATTATTACTAGTTCAGTGAGTTTGCAAACATCAAGTCATTTCATAACTAGAGGCATTTTAAATCTAGGAGTTAATCCATTTCTCAAATGTGGTTGAACCACAACGTTTAATAACTCCAAATCAGAAGGTTAGCAAATAGTTTCGGTTAATACCATCATCAGGTTATAAAGAATAAGATTGATACAATTACTTGATATAAAGATCTTACAATGTGGATGAAAACATAAAAAGATTTAACAAATTCAAAGTATTTAACAAAATGAAATAATCGTGATTTTTAAAAAAGTTTTATATGAAATATGCACAACAAAAAACAATATTGATTTATATAATTATGAATGTCCTAAAAACATGGAAGGGAAAAATCCTAATGGGATTAGATTTAATTATTAGTCAAAATTCTTACCCCCCAAGAAGTACTCATCGCTGGGAGTACTGTACAAAATTTTTTGATTGTAGTGATTTGAAAAAAAAAAGAAAGAAAATGTTATACTACTACACCGAACATATTCAAGACAAGAAGGGTCACTCTAAGCTCCTCCGCCAATGTTGTCTTTCTTGCTTCCTCTGTGATACTACTCTTCCTCGGCAGATTTCAGCTCCCACTTGATGCATAGATGGGATATATCGGTGTGCTTTAAAAATCACAATTATATTAACGTTAATGAACTTTCATTGAACATAAGACCTGAGCTGTTAGAAAACTGTAAACAATAATACCGGAACGCTGCTCTTAAAAGTGTTCACAAGTGATAGAAATAGTTCTAGCACCGACGGAAATGCGTTGGTTTATGTTACTGGCTATTTGCTTAAAAAAAGTTTATTACAACAGTGCTTAAACTATAACGAAAAACATCATTTACCAAATGAAGCGTATCCATTCAGTCGAAAGGCCTATTCTGGTTTTAAAAAATTTTGCGTTCTAAATGTACCTTTTCTAAACATTCTAGAATTTATAACTTTTTTTTTATTTTCAGAGAAATAGCATGTAAAAATCAAATTGGAAAAAAATTCAGAGATTTGTTTAAAAATATAAATTTTGCACATCCATGTAAAGATTTTCCCTATGAATATTTCATATCTATATATAGATATATATTAGAATGCGAATATATTTTACGTTAAAATTTGTTAATGGTGAGATTAAAGAACGAATAAAAGAAAAAATATAGAGCCAAATAGGTACAAAATTATTAATTTTACAGAATTTATAGTAAATGCATTTATGTATCTTAAAATATTTGCCTTATTTCTTTTTCACTTTTATATTGAGATTGGGTACTTAAAATTAGTATCAACTTTGCTTTCTATTTTATTATAAAGAATTAATGAAAAATTCAATTATACTGAAAGCTTTCTAATAAATTAGTCCTGAGGAACTCTTCAACTCTTCTTGAAGTCCAGGTAAAACCTTGTCTTTGGTGGAAGGCAGTGCTTTTGATGATTCACTTAATGATGTACACATAATCTAACAACTATGTTCAAGAATCTATCCTTTTTATTATTACAATGTAGCAATATCACGACCAAATCTCTAAGACAATAACAAATTCTCAATAGACAACATATTTATTTACTACAAATACGTCGAAGTAGTATGTAAAAATAAAAAAGCAGGCAACAAAAAGTTTGTAAAAGTTGGAAAGGTAAAAGCGCATACACCAAAAAATTTGGAGGATTATCAAAATGACACCATCAAAACATTAAATTCAATTATCCTTGAACGAAGCACACCCTTCAGATCGTTTTACTTTCTTAAATAGATTTGAGTCACTGTTAATAAGTCAACCTCATATGTCACCTCCGTTCTTTGAAGAATCAATAGCATATGTTTAAGATACCAATTATCATTCACACCAGTATAGAGCTCCATAATAGCAACAATACACCTTTCTTTTACATAACTACAGTTACCTGTAAAAAATTGTCATATTTTAGTAAAGCGTTTTATCAATAGATGTAAAAGTAATAGTTTAATACTATTATAAAGCTTTACAAAGTTTTTGAAAAATACTTTGAAAAATACAGACCGTTCACTAAGAATCAACAACTACTTCTCGGGCTGTATGCCCCGACAGACATTGAACTATACTTCCAAGTTAAACGGGGTTGGTATATCTGCAAGATATTAACAAACATTCTGGTTTGTAATTAGAAAGGACAAAATCACTTGTAGACCGGTTTCGGCGTATTTGCGCCTCATAAGTACAAGGTAGATGCTATCCGTCCAGTAGTAATCCTATACTGGAGATGAGAGGATGTCGCCGTTATGGCAATCTTAGAAAGAGGTTAATGTGTTGGTGTGGTTTCAGCTTTGTCTCCAGTCCAGGATTATTTCTGGACTGATAGCATCTACTGATGAGGCGCAAATACGCCGAAACCGGTCTACAAGTGATTTTGTCCCTTCTAATTACAAACCAGAATGGTTGGTTATATCTTGCAGATTAACTTAGAAGTGTAATTCAATGTCTGTCGGCGCATATAGCCCGAGAAATAGTTTTTGCTTCTTAGTGAACGGTCTGTTCCTTGAAAAGTCTTTTTGAAAAACTTTGTAAGGCGTTATAATAGTATTAAACTATTATCTTTTACATCTATCAATACACCTTTCCATTGGTTGTCTCGTTTATCAAACTTCAGCACCCAACATGTGAAGTTGAACACCCTAGATAATTAATTCTTAACTGAATTTACTGTTTAGACCCTTACTTTGTGGAATCTACTCATATTACTTTTTTAAATAAAACTAACTGTATCGAAATAATTATCAATAATTTTTTAGAATTTCCATCAACTTTTTCATTAACCCTAGAACACTGTTGCTATTTTGTGTCGCATAATACTGTTAACACGTAAAATTTACGTACCTAGAAAATTCAAGACGAAAATATCTCAATATTTTAATGAAAGAATGAGAAAAGTCACAAATACGATTTATTAATGTAAAAATAAAATAATATGATGACATCACATAATGTCAATAACCAACTTAAATAAAAATCAAAAAATATTATTTTTTTTATAACATCTACTTGGGACACATTTTAATTGTGCGTTCTCCACAAATTGGTTTCTTACACTCCGGACAATTTGTTTTGGTCATCCTTTTTTTTGCTGTTTGTGCACATATTTTGACACATATGGTCGAAAGTATCAACTGCACCTTTTGTGGAATTATAAGCGTGTATTATTTCTGGTTTATTGGTGTCATTATTGATTATTCCAGAAGTGAGCATGGTGGACAAAAGCGTAACAATTTGATTCTTTTTTGGTTTGTATGAAACCACAGTACTGTTTTTGCTGAAGGCGAATATTGAGGTGTTTATTTGACGGTTTTTTTAATTTTCTTTTATTGCTGGTGGAATTTGCGGCTTATTTTTTCGAATTGTTCCGACTATTGTCAGTTTGTATGGTCTGGAAAGCAATCTATCAGCCAAAGGGACATTAGTGAACCAATTGTCCATTGTTACATTGCGATTCGAGCCATGGATTGGTCTTGTTAGAAGTTCTACGAAATAATCAGCTAGAGGAATTCCATTCGTCTGTGTCGATTTCCCAAATAAGGAAAGGCATTTATTAGATATTTAGTGGAGGTGTCATTCAGTATTACTATTTTTAGTCCATATTTTAGGGGTTTAGTTGGAATATACATTCGAAAAAGACATTTGCCTCGAAATCCAACTAGTTGTTCGTCTATGGTGACATATGAACTGGGTTTGAATTTGGTCCGACATACTTCGATAAATTCCTCCCAGACTTCGGATATAGGAGCAAATACTGAAACTGCCCTTCTTTCAGCCCTCGTCGTCTTATCATCAAACCTTAGGGAAGAAGTTAAAAAATCAAACCTCACAAAGGGTAGTATCAAACATTGTTTGTCCTTCCAAATGTCCTTCATTGCCGCAGCTAGTATATAAATACTCAATAGTGCTTTCAGTTCTTCTAGATTTTTTTCTACGTTCTTCGATGCGACTTTATATTTTTTATTGACCCTATTGATTTCTTGATTGGTGTAGTCAACTATTTTATTCAACATTGTGTCCGGTAAAAACATTTGAAATATACGTAGAGGATCCAACATATTCCTTGCTTCGAGGGTGGGACCTGGCTTTATGTGGACAATATTTATCGCAGCTGTTTTTTTCCCGTTTTCTTCTATTCAGTAGTCCATTTATATCAATTTTTGCTTTCCAGAGTTTTGCCTTCTGGGACAATAATATAATCGAGGTCCTTTGTTGCTTCTGGAGAATGCTAAAAAATTATTGGTGAGAAAAAATGTGATATTTCAATAAATATACTACTTACTAACCACATCTTGAAGTACCGAACCAGATGACCTTGTTTACTCTGAGGTAGTTTTCAAAAAGCTCTGAAAATAATGTATGTAAGTTATCTAAATCACATGTTCGACTAAACTTACTACTTGCTGCAAACCTGAACAAGATGGACCTGTAACGTCACATGGTTCTACTCTTGACTTTTTAGTAGGTGGAACAGAATCACCGGCATTCGGCTCACCCCAAATTTTCATCAAATTTGCATATAAGACCTACTGATCCTCTTCTGTGGGGATGTGATCAGGATCGCACACACATTCGTCAGACTCATTGTATGTGTCGGAATCTTCTTCAAACTCAATTTCGTCGTCTACCTTACTATCGCTACTCTCGTTTATCAGTTTTCCAAATTCTGCTTCACAAGTGAAAACTCTGTTGAGCCTGATATGGGCTACTGGTCTCTTTACATAAACGGAACAACTGTAAGACGAGGTCGCGGTTAATGGTAGCTTATAATACCGAACAGAACATTGATAGATAGGAACCGTCCGTAGCGCAAAGGGTTACGTAACAGCTTTCTAACCGAGGGGTCCCGGGTTCGAGCCCCGATGGTTTCGCTTTTTTAATGTTCAGAATATTTAGCTTATACAACCAAGAGCACAAAAAGCCTAAAGGATGAGGTGCATTCTTAAAGCAGCTCTTGTTTCTGTTTACGCTATAGTAATGAGTTATGGTTTCCTTTAAGATAAGTTTGTTATTTAAACAACTTTTTAGATTCTATATCGACTAATAAGTTTAGTGTTTATTTTAAAAAACATTATTAGGATAAGAAATTGGTAATAATATATATGGGTTTCCTATGTTTATATTTTTTAAAAAACTAGCTGAGTTGATATTATAAGTAAAATGAAAACGTAGTTAAGGAGTGACTGTTTTTGAAATAAGAAGAGTATAGAGTCAGTCTGTGTTGATTGTAAAAGAGATCGAGAGATGAATTAAAATATACGTCAATAGATTTTTGAAAATTCGTGTTTGATTTCAAAATACCTTGGTTAGGGTGCTTTTACACGAAGCCTCTGACTGGTCGCGCCGAACCAATCAATCAATCAGCTTATAGCCCTTAGCATTTGTACAGATAAATTTATTAGAAAAAAAATAAAGAAGAGATAGAAAAAATGCAATAATAAATAAATAAATCAACTTTGTTGATATATTCATGTCTAAAGAAATTGCATACCATGTATTGAATTGTAAGCATAAACATAAAAACAAAAATAAGTAATGAAGATCTAAGAAATGAAGTTAAGAGGAAACAAGCAAGTCAATAAAACGATAAAAGCATGTCCCACGTATATATTAGCATAGGTAGATACCCTATGAAGCTAAATTTAAGTAGTGTAGTCAGTTTCAGGTTTCTAACTATACAGGATACAGGACTGCACTGAAATCCGATTATATCACTATTCTCTCCTTTAAAAATCGGCGTCACATCCAACAAATTATACTGTTACAGAGCATCTTAGCATATCCAGGTTGAATGAATAAAAATATTTTTCTTTGGTGTATTTTTTATAATGAAATAAATATTTTATAACGAAATAGTGCAGTTAATTTTCTAAACTGAGTAAGTACTAACCGGACACAATTATAATTGGTGTGTCCCTTAAGGCTAGTGAATAATTAGTAAATAAACTGAAGGTCTCCGATAGGTGTAGATATGCTTGATTCGGAAAAATACATATAAATTAAAACAAGATTACTTAATTTAATAATATTAGACAAATTAGTACAACCCTGATAAAATTATGATTGGAATCAGAATCGAAATTTAAAATATAATTAGTTAAAAGTGGAATAGATAAAATTACAATAATAATAATACATTGAAATTTCAAAATTTAAAATGAAATTTTAAAATTCTAAAACATCAAAACTTTGGATAATGTGACAAAAAATATTTTTTTAGATAATCGTATGTGGGTACCTATCATAGATTTGTCCGTGGTAAGTATAATTACACCACTGATGCAATATGACAGAAATGTCTCGCCTGTTCCAAAAGGAATGCTTTTAATTTCCTTTTGAATAGAATGGCATTATTTATGAGTTTGATGGAGACAGGGATAGAATTATAGATTTTCGGAGCTAGGAATGGGAAAGATCTTTGACCAAAAGATTTCATCATTCTCGGAACAATATAGTGGTGTTTGTTCCTAGTTTCATATTTATGTAAAGGTAGGTTACTTTTATCCTTTATGGCGTGGTATTTTATAGACGCACAGAGACAATATAACTGTTTCAAGTCAACAATGTTACTTTCCCTGTATAATCAATCTGAAGAATAGGTATGAGGTTTAGACATAATGATCTTCAAAAATATTTTTTGAATAATTTCTAATAGATGAAGGGGAGATCTGGGAGGTAGTGTTGACATCCAACGGGCTGGCGGTGCTGAATGATGGAGTACTGCCCACCTTCGTGAGGGGTGACGGGAGTTCGTAGTTCATTGATATAACAGAATGTGATGAATGGCTGTGGGAAAGAGTGTTTAGTTGGGGGGTGCTAGAGGATCAAAAAAAGCTTGAGCTTACATAGGTATGTGGAGACGGATATAAGTGAAGAGAGAAAGGATTTAGTGGAAGAGTGGGGATGGAAGTGGACGAAGGCCGAGGCAGAGAGTATGAGGAAGAAAGTAAGAGAAGAGATAGGAAGGGGACTTGGACATGATGCAGATGAATTGTACAATGTGATACAGGGCTGTAAAAGAGAGGGAAAGAGGGGCAATAGGCGTGGGCGGAGGGCTAATTACTAGTGGAATGAGGAAATAGAGGAGCTGTGGAGGGAATGTAAGAAAGAACGAAGACGGATGCTGAGGGGAAGAGGAAGGATAGAGGGAAAATGGGGATACAAAGAGTAGAAGAAGGAACTGGAGCGTAGGGTGAAGAGGGAAGTGGGAAGAGTTACTGGAGGAATTGGAAAACAATCCATGGGGAGAGGGCGTATGAGATAGCGTTGAAGAGGATGGGTGGAAATAGGAAAGAGGTGCTAGAGGAAGATTGGAAGAAGGAGATTATAGGAAAATTGTTCATAGGGGGAGAAAGAAGAGTTGGAGGCAGGAGTCGAGAAGTCCAGGATACTAGGGGGGTAGGAAACATGAACGGGATAAGGCCGGTAGAGAAGTGGGAAGTAGAGGAGGGGGGACGAATATTAAATTAAGGAAAGTGCCAGGGATAGATAGCCTGAGAGGTGATATGATGAAGAGGCTGTTGGATGACAATGGGGGAGTACTTCTGGGAGCTATTCAACAGGGTGCTAAGGGAGCAAGAGTGTCCAGAAGAATGGAAGGTGGCCAGGGTGATACTGCTTAAGAAGGCAGGTAGAGAGGGGAAGCGGGCGGGGGACTACAGGTCCATCAGCCTGCTGTGTGGTGGTATGGGTAAAGTGATGGAGGGGATAATAAAGGATAGGATTGAGGAGAAAGTTGGTAAGAATGGGGGTTTTAGGGTAAACCAGCACGGGTTTGCGAAGGGAAAATCATGTATCTCGGCGTTGGGCAGGGTAATGGGCTTGGTGTAAAGGGCTAGGGAGGGTGGCTGGAGGAACAAAAAATTTACCCTACTCGTGTTCTTCGACGTCAGGAAAGCGTTCAACAGTGTCAGCAAACGGGCAGTATTGAGCGCGTTGCTGAGTGGGAGAGAGTTTGGTTAACCTGGTGGAGGACTACCTGACGGGACGTGTGATAGTAGAAACTAGAGGGAGAAGGTATGAGACGGAGGCTGGAGTGCCCCAGTGCTCGGTTCTTCGACCGACGCTATGGAAGTGTGTGTTTGATGAGGTTTGTGGGATAGTATGTGAAGAGGGATGTGAGATCACGGTGTATGCGGACGATGTGTGTCTGGTATGTACGGCAAAGGGAGAGGCGGAGGTAGACAGAAAGACGGAGAGAATGTGAAGGAAGATTGTGGAGAAGATAGAGCGGTACGGAATAGAAGTGGCGGAAGATAATACGGTGGGGTTGCTAGTGAAGGGACGGAGCAAGACGTGGGGGTGATGGTGAATGGAAGGAGAATTCGTATGGAGAGGTCTGTGAAATACCTAGGGGTGTGGTTAGATAGTCAATTATCCTTCATAACACACATGTTAAAGGCGGCAGAGAAGGGGAAAGTGAGGGCAGCATGGCTGGGGAGATTGATGTGTAATGTGAAGGGGCCGGGAGAGTGGAAGAGGAGGATAATTGGTAGGACGGTAGAGCAGAGTATGCTGTACGGTGCGGAAGTGTGGGGTGAAAGAGCGGGAGTGAATGCGAGGGTTAGACCACTCCTGCGGGTGCAGAGAGGGATATTGCTGATTGTGGTGCAGGAGTACAGGACAGTGGGTGGAGTGGCAAGGCTGGCAAGGACCTACCCATTGGACGTGATGGCTGGAGCCAGAAATAAACACTGGAGGGGTGCGACCAGAGAGGAAGTACAGGAATGGAAGGAGGAGGAAATGGAGAGAAGGTGGGAGGAGTATGAGGGCGCGCCAAAAGGAGCGATAGGTAATAGGAGAGATTAGATGGACCGGAAATTCGGGGAGGTGAATTACTTCTTGACACAGGTGTTCACTGGACATGGGTCGAGAGTAGGGTACCTCCACAAGATTGGAAAAAGAGAGACTGGAGTGTGCGAGAGGTGTGAAGTGGAGGATGATGTGGGGCATGTGTTTAGATGCTGGAGGAACGAGGAAGTGCTGAAGAAGTTGGAGAGGAAACTAGGAGAGACGGTGTATTGGGAGAATATGGAGGAGATAATGTTGAGGGGGGAGGAGGAATGGATCGAGGTAAGTGGCGTAGTAGAGAGCATGGTTAGGGGGAGAGAAGGACTGGATATGGCATGAGGTAGGAGTGAAAGTTAGGGAGAAGACGACGGTGTGAGCGGAGAGTGTGCGAGGGACCACCGTCCGTCTCGAAGTATGCTAGGGTAGTAATTCCGAGGCGGGGGTAACGGCAAGTTTGAGGTGGGTTTGGTTGGTAGGCATCCCCTTGGGGATGAGTCCAACACTGTTTGTGTCCTAGACCCATTCGAACATGAGTTTCCCATCTCGGTCTGAAAAAAATAATTCTGGTTGCGTTATTAATGGTGGATGTAAATTCGTACTCACTCCGGGTCCAGACTGAGTAGCAATGCTTTATAACTCTATTTGTTTAAAACATAGTCGCGTCCACAGTTGAGTTCAGTCAAGATGGATGCAGAAAACCAACTACTTGCAGCAGAGGTGTGCGTAATTTTGCTTACCAAGAGTAAGGAAAAAACCACAGAAAGTGGTTTTGGGTTCAACCTATTGAGGTCAAGAATTCAATATAGAGGGACTCATTCATTGTAAGATCTAAAACGAGACGATTTCGGGTTCATTGAATACGGAATAACATACATACATTTCTGGGGGGTGATCAAGAGCAGACTGGCAAAAAAATACAACAATAACTGTTAGAAATATTAGCAGTTTGAAAGAAATCGAAAAATTATATGTTTAATAAGTACAATTTTCTTTTACGTTTCTTTCTGAAGATATCCAGCACTTCATTGGCATTCATTAGTGTCGCATTTAAGCCAGTCCTTTCAAACAGTCTTCTGTAATCTTTCTGCGAATATCGCAGTGTTAGTAGCCAGAAGAAGCGCCTTCATTATTTTGTAGGCATCTGTTGGAGATATTTGTGTCCGAAGTTTAAGCTCTCCCTTCAAAGTTCAAAGCTAGCAAACAAGGAAGGTATTCTTCATACTTCAGCACCTTGCAAAACATCCTCTATATCTTCGCCGCTAAATTTATAGGGCAGCAACTTTTGCAACTAACGGTGGCTTGCATCTATTTTAACAACTATAATAATTTGATGACGGAAAGTCCTCAGTACACAAAAAAAAACTGGCTGAAGGAAGGGGGCATGTGCCACAAATCTGCCCTAGCCTCTGACAATTCCTTAATGTTACTAATAAGGATTTTCCCTACACAACATGAGCAAGCGTTTCCAAAATTTTTCACTTTTTAGCTTAAAATGAGCAGTATCTTCTTAATTGTCAAATTATTTTTCCCGAAAAAGTATTGACGGTGCTTAATTGGTTTAGAAGAATTCAGATTTGTTTAATTTAGCGTTAATTAGGATTGCTAAGGTGATGTAAGATGTGGATGAATAAATGTTTAATGGGTATAGGATATTTAAACTATCGATATACTATTAAATGTTAAAATCTGGTCAGACTATGTTAAGTAATCTATTTGAAAAAATGTTTAGTAAATATTAAAATAATCTTGGACCACTTTCTTCATGAATATGAAGATAATAAAAATAAATATTCTCTGTTACGTCATTATCCTGTACACATATTAAACCCACTAGTTTTGCAATTTCAACAATTTTGGTAATTTATTTAAATTTTTCGGTATAAGGCAAGACTTGGGTAATATGATCAAATTGTGAAGATCTTTTCATACAATTTATAACCTGTGCATACTCCTTGAAACATTCGTTTTGTTTTACCTTTTTTCATTGATAATATAATTAACGACACCATACGTCCCGCTTTCAGGCTGTCTATCCCACTGTCTGTCTTTTACAATCAGACAAACGATAATTTGTGACACGTACCTCTACCTTCCCATATTAATGTATTGCATTCGAAACTGATTTTGAAACATTTTTTTTATCCCTATTTATTTGCAATCTATAATACTTATAATAACAAACAAATTATGTGATAATACAATTCTGTTGACATACTCGATAGGAATCCAGTGATTACTATCTCTTACAGCTATAATTAATACCTAGATTAATTAGTTTTGTCTATTGGGAATACACTAACACTCGTTGGTGAAATTCTTAGATAATTCCACCTGAGTTTATACAAATTGAAATTAAATCTTCATTATTGAACCCATGTGTCTTCTAAACAGCGAAGCAACACAGTGTCAGTAATTTTGTGACAGTTTGGCTAATAAGATGTCAGAACGAAACAGCATAAATGCAATTTTCATGTACATTTTAAAGGAAAAGAAAATATATTTGTAGTTAATTGTGTTCTTTTGCCTATGGATACCTTATAACTTCGAAGAAAAGGGTTAAAAGCATTACCCAATTCTTTTCATGGTCCTTCGAGCCGGAAAATAACTCAGACCCTTCCACAAGTATTCATTGATTTCGAGGCTCTTAAAATACCCCCTCAATTTAGTGAGTATCTTGCGGATAAAAAGTTTTTCTTACCTTCTGAAATACAACTCTTGATAGGTGCAGATATTTATTATTCGCTGTTGAAACCCACCATCCATCGATTAGGTAAATATGGACCTACTCTCTTAGATACCCATCTTGGTTTTGTGATTTCGGGCGTAGTACCACCCCACTGTTTGAGAAAGTCTCCTTCTTCCGTAAATGCCCTTTCTTTCCACGTTTCTTCGTCATCCGAGGCCCGGAAAGAGCTTTGTGTGGATGCACTACTAGAAAAGTTTTGGATTCAAGAAGAGCCAACTCATACAGAATCCCAATCTGAGGAAGACATTCAGGCGGAAAACATTTTCAATTCAACCCTAGAAATACTTCCCAATGGAAGATTTCAAGTTGACCTCCCTCTTGTAAGTGAAAAGGCTTATAAAAACTTAGGTGATTCGTTTGTTGCTGCAAGACATAGATTTATTACTTTAGAAAAAAGACTTGAGAAAGATATTAACTTGAAAAAAGAGTATAAAAAATTTTTATTTGAACATATTGAATTTGGACATGGGAAAATAGTCCCATTAACACTTCACAACCCTGAACTAGATCATAATTATTTTGTACCACATTTGTGTGTGATTAAAGAAAATAGCACGTCCACAAAACTTCGTATAGTTTTTGATTATTCTTCAAAATCATCATCTCAGCATTCATTGAATGATATATCTTTAACAGGACCAAGAGTCCAACCCGACTTATTAGACATTTTACTAAGATTCAGAAACTTCAAGTTTGCATTGACAGCAGACATTGAAAAAATGTACCGCCAAATAGCGTTAAATCCAAAATTTCATTTCTTGCAGAATGTGTTATGGAGAGACTCTTCACTTGAAAAATTTACTTGCATACAGTTGTCTACTGTTTCTTTCGGACACAAAAGTGCCCCATTCTTAGCATGCAGAGTCCTTAAAGAAATCGCAATTAGAAATCCTCAATACCCTGACGCACAAAATGCTTTATTAACTCAGACGTACGTCGACGATGTACTAACTGGAGCAAACTCCGTTCAGGAACTTGAAAACTTATATTTGAACCTGAAAGAAATTTTACATGCAGCGGGTTTTACATTACATAAATTTTGCTCGAATTAATTAGAAATGGCAAATAAACATTTTATTGATTCACCTTTAGGTAAAGATCTTAATCTAGAAGAAAACCCATGTATTGTTTTGGGAGTATCTTGGAACCCTAAAAAAGACACATTACAAATTTGTTCACCTTCCACATTAATTGATCATAACTTAACAAAAAGAAAAATATTAAGTGCCGTTTCACAATGTTTTGACCCCATGGGAATAATTAATCCTGTAATTGTTTTTGGAAAGGCAATTATGCAGCAGCTTTGGTCACTGAAAGTTTCATGGGATGAGCCCATAACTGACCCTTCTGTTATTAAAAAATGGCAACTTTACACAGAAAATATATCGCAACTTTCTCAACTTCATATTCCCAGATTTACCTTATTAGATAAAAAAGTCATTAATATTGAACTGCATGGTTTCTGCGATGCCAGTTCAATGGCTTACGGAGGGTGCATATATCTTAGAGCCATTTATGATGGTGACACTGCTTCATCTCAATAACTTATTTCCAAATCCCGTATTGCTCCAATTAGTAAGCCATTAACCATTCCAAAACTGGAACTTTGTGCCATGACGCTTCTGGCTAATCTTCATTCTAGAGTACTGAGCATTCTCAAGGATCAACTTACCATCACTTTATCAGTTCTTTGGACAGACTCGCAGATAGCCCTGACATGGGTCCGAGGGATCCCCAACCGTTGGTCAGTTTTCGTTTGTAACCGTGTCTCCCAAATATTACAATTAACTCCTCGGGAATCTTGGAGTCACATCCGATCCCACCATAACCCTGCAGATATTTTGTCCCGTGGGCAGTCATTGCCACCACCTTCAACATTTTGGTTCTCAGGACCGGACTTTCTGTGGAAAACTACTCAAGACACAAAAAGTCACGATACATTTGCTGAAATATTAAACCCACCTGAAGAAAGGAAAAAGGTTTTGATAGCTGTATCATCTCCTGATAACGTTTGGATTGAATTTATCAAAAGATTTTCATCGTTAAGTAAATTAATTAAATCTTTAGCCTACGTTTTACGATTTGTATGCATTTTAAAAACCAAAAAGAAAGATACTGCACTTCTTTCTACGGGTGAGCTAGATGCTGCTTTACGATTTTTAATACTGCAAGTGCAACAACATTGTTTTGTGTCAATAATTCAGGAACTTAGATTAAACAAAACACCATCAAACAGAAAAATGCAATCTTTAAATTTATTCTTAGATCACAACAAGATATTAAGAGTAGGAGGTCGACTCAAGCATGCGAATATTCCATTCCAACAGAAACATCCTATTCTCTTGCCTTCACATAACCATTTCACTTCATTACTCTTACTAAGAGAACATAGACGTTTAGGACACAGCGGTCCTCAAGATGTTTTGTACAATGTCAGACTCCAATACTGGCCGTTAGATGGCCTTAGAGACATAAAGAAACTTATCAACAATTGTCTGATTTGCCATAGATTTAAAGCCATAACAGCCAAACAGATAATAGCCGATTTACCCATACCTCGTGTGACGCCTTCACGACCGTTTCAATTGGTTGGTGTTGATTATGGAGGTCCTTTTAATATTAAATCCTCTTCACTGCGGAAGGCTCCTATTACAAAGTGTTATTTAGCTCTGTTCATTTGCCTTTCCACTAAAGCAGTCCACCTTGAATTAGTGTCTGACTTGTCAACCGAAGCATTCATAGCAACTTTAAAGCGTTTTATTTCTCATAGAGGTTTGCCATCTGTCATTCACAGTGACAATGGTACTAATTTTGTTGGAGCCCGTAATCATATTAAAGACTTGCATACGTTCTTAAAGAACAACTCCTCACCCATTAATGATTATCTTCTTTCTTTATCCATTGACTGGAAATTTATTCCTCCAAGATCTCCACATTGGGGTGGAATCTGGGAATCAGCCATTAAAAGTGCCAAACACCATATTGTTCGAATGCTTCAAAACTCTAATTACACTTTTGAACAATTTGCTACAATTTTAACGCAAATAGAAGCTATTCTCAATTCTCGTCCTTTGTTTCCCTCTTCCAGTGATCCAAATGACCTACAGCCCTTAACTCCTGGTCACTTCTTAATCGGAGCCCCTCTCACATCCTTCCCTGAACTAGACATTCTTTCTAGACCTGAGGGTCGATTGAAATTTTGGCAACGTTGTACGTTTATCCAACAAAACTTTTGGAAAAGATGGACAGTTGATTATTTAAATCAACTCCAGAATCGTCCCAAATGGACTTCACCCTGCAAAAACCTTAGAATTAATGACATGGTACTTATCAAAGATGATGATTCCCCACCATTAAAATGGCCTTTAGCCCGAATTGTGGACATCATCCCTGGAAAGGATGGCAAAGTTCGTGCTGTCCAAGTTCGCACTTCGTCTGGTACTCACACCAGACCCATAGTAAAAATCGTCCCTCTTCCCTTTACTGAGGGCAACGACACTGATGTGTCTACTCTACAAACAATTTAGTGTTTTACCAAGTATTCTTGCCGAATATGCTATTAAGTTGTTAGCTCTTTGACATATAGGTTACCTTTGCTCAAATTACTATAATAAAACACTTTACTAGTCATAGTTTATTTAAATTTAGTTTCCCTTTCCTTTTGTTTATGCAATAACACCAGCTGTATGAGAATAAGTAATAATGCAAGGTCCCTTTGCGCGTCGACCAAGGCATTTTTCCCGTTGCTGGCAGGCCCAGTATGGTGAAATTCTTAGATAATTCCACCTGAGTTTATACAAATTGAAATTAAATCTTCAATATTGAACCCATGTTCCGTCTAAACAGCGAAACAACACAGTGTCAGTAATTTTGTGACAGTTTGGCTAATAAGATGTCAGAACGAAACAGCATAAATGCAATTTTCATGTACATTTTGAAGGAAAAGAAAATATATTTGTAGTTAATTGTGTTCTTTTGCCTATGGATACCTTATAACTTCGAAGAAAAGGGTTAAAAGCATTACCCAATTCTTTTCACTCGTTAAAACCTATTAGTTAGGTCGTATGGAAAATAACGTTTAAGTCTACGCTGGGCTTCTGGTTGTACCATGAGGTTAGATGTCAGTATGTTTGGATGATGTCTTAATCTATTTTTATAGCTTATGGATAAGTTTTTTATTTCCGATTTGACCGATTCCACTTGAAGATCACGGGCTATAACAAGTTTTGGCACAAACCATATGGAGCATCTAAAACAATTCTTAGCACTTTCGATTGGAATCGCTCCAGAATTTCAATATTGGAATTAGCTGCTGCTCCCCACAGTGGGATACCGTAGGTCCAAATGGGCTTGAGGATTGCTTTGTATATCAGTACCTTATTTTTTATAGATAATTGAGATTTTCTTCCTATCAGCCAGTATAAATCTGTTAGTTTCAAACCCAACTGTTTGCGCTTGGTAAAGATGTGTTTCCTCCAGGTTAGGCGCTTATCTAGGTGCATGCCTAGATATTTGGCATCGTCCCGTTGTGGTAGAGTTTGATTGTTAAGAGTGACTTCTGGACATTTGCCTTTACGGTTGGTGAAAGTTACCTGAGCAGACTTCAATTCATTTGCTTTAACTCGCCATTTCTTTAACCAGTTTTCTACTTTATTGAGGTGACGCTGTAGTGTATTTGATGCTACAAAGTGTGATGCTAGTATGGCGGTGTCATCTGGGAATGTGGCTACTAGTACGTCATTGCTATTTGGAAGATCGGCTGTGAAGAGGAGGTAAAGTAGCGGCCCCAGAACACTGCCTTGAGAAACTCCGGAGTTTATTTTGAACAGTGGTGTTTGTTCATCAAGGTATTTAACTAGGAAATAGCGATCTTTGAGGTAGAAGTGAAGGTTTTGGTAATAATTGATAGGTAAGGATTTTCTGATTCTAAATAAAAGACCATCATGCCAAACCTTGTCAAATGCATGCGTGATGTCTGAGAACGATGCAGCACAATATCTTTTATTTTCTAGATCTTCGTTTATTTTTTCAGTTACCCGATGAACTTGTTCGATTGTTGCGTGCTCTCGTCTAAATCCGAATTGATGATTTGGTAGTATATTTCTTTGGTCAATGATTGGTTGCAGACTTACCTATAGGTCTGTATGACTTCACATCTTCTAATGGCTTACCCGGTTTAGGAAGCAGTATAATTTGTGCCACTCTCCACTGTGATGGGAAGTGTGCTGTCCTTAACGTGGCGTTATAAATATAAGTTAGGTATTTTATAGCTTTGGAGCTCAATTCTTGTGATATTCTAGCTGATATAAGATCATACCCTGGGGCTTTACGAGGATTTAGTTTTGTCCTTACAGAATTAGTAACTTGCCTTATTGTAAATTTCTTAAGCGGAAGCTCTAGCTGAAAGGGGGATTGTAAAAATTCAATAATTTCAGCAACATTGTTTTCGACGGGATCCATTGGAAACGGCTGTAAAACTTACACCAAATGTTTTCCAAACAACGCAGCTTTCTCGCTACTAGTCTTAGCCCATTTACTTTCTTCTGTCCGAAGTGGGGGATTATAGAGTTGTGATTGGTTTCTTTTTTTTGTTGCCTTCCATAATGAGTAATCCGAGGTTTCCGTTTCGTTTTATCTTGAGGTGCTCGTGTGTTTTGCTAGATTTTCCTATATCTACGTTTTATGGCTATTTTTTCTCTTATTATAATAGGTCATTCCCCTTTGCTGTTTTTTTCCTGTTTCTTAGGGGTAGCTTTCCAATAACTATCTTGTATAGCTATTGTGAATTTTTCAACTGCTTCATCAATATCTTCTTTTGTTTTTAAAGGCATATTCAGATCAATTTTATTATCGAGTGTCATTCGGAATTCTTCCCATTTAGTATACTTGTTGCATAGGTATGAGGGCTTCGGTTTTACTATCGCTTCAGTGCTCAGTAGGACTAAAATGGGTGAGTGGTCGGATGACAAGTCCAGACATAATTTGTGTGTAATGAGGTTATTTGGCATACCTTTTGTGACGCAGAAGTCTACTAAATCTGGTAGTTTTTTTGGATCTGTAGGCCAGTAAGTTGGTTCTCCAGTGGAGTATGCTTTTAGGTTACCATATTGTATGGCCAAATACAGTTGTCCACCATTAGGTGTGTAGTTAGTTGCGATCTCCAATGGGTATGCTTCGAGTTATAGTTGTTGTTCTTCTTTCATGATATGCTTTGGAGGACAGTATACAGCACTTATTGTTAGTGGTCCATACCAGTCTTCAATTTCTATAGTCGTGGCTTGTATATATCCTTTATTATGTTTAGCAAACTCTTGGTGTTTAATTGTGTTTTTGATGATTATCGCCGTTCCTCCATGGGCGGTACCGTCTGGGTGTTGAGTATTGTATATTGTGCATTTGGGTAATCTGAAATAACTTCTGTTGGTAAAATATGTTTCTGATGCTAGCATTATGTCTATATGTTGATTTTGAAACTGATTTGCTTTATTATGTTGTTCTCATGATCCTGTTTTTTAATAAATACTTAGTGAAATAAGTTTTTCTTAATTAAATTTAGCAGGCGTCCCGCTCTGACAATAAAAATGAATGGACACGTTAAATATGATACACCCTGATAATAGTTTGTTTATTGTCTCATGATGTGATTACTTGCTGAGGTAATTTTGCTGTTATTAGAGAATATTTTATTCCAGTACATTGGCATTTTAAAAAGAGTATGAAAAAATGGTTGACGGCTGACGCTTATTATAAAAAATCCAAATAGCAAAGCCAAAATTGTGAATAGCAAAGGCATCCAGCAGGGTAACCAAATAAATATCCCAATTATAGGTACAAAGTTCCCAAAAACAATTATTATACAGATGCGTTCAGAGTCGTATCAATTTGGTCATTTTTATTTCGAACATTATTTTCTATACTTTTGAGCAGGTAATGGTCGACTTCTATACTAACTGGAAGATAACAGATTTCATTTCTATATTTGGAAATAGGAATTTCTATAAAACCCTATTGTTATTATAATTTCCTAATTAATCAACTGATGGCATTGAATAATGGAATTAGTAAAATATCCGCTTGTTGTTTATCAAAAGGTCAAAATATGATCCGTATACGATGCAAAATGTTCAAGAATTGACTGAAGATAATTTAGATCGACGTTTAAAATTATGCGAACGAACTATTTAAAAAATAATTCAAGAAAGAATTTTATAAATTCGGTTGTATTTTCGGACGAAGCCACATTATGTCTGAATGGCAATGTAAATGGACATAATTGTCGTTATTAGTTCAACAATAACCCTCTCTGGATGGATCAAATTCACTCTCAATATACAGAAATAGTAAACGTCTGGGCAGGGATTGTAGGAGATCACTTAGAGTCGGTTTTTCAATAGAAGTTTTTTCCGCTGATTTATGTAGTAAGTAATATAAAAGTAATTCACAATATTTAAATTTCAAAATGTCCTTCAATGACAACAATGCTTTTCAAACCAAATGTCATAAAAGTTAGAATCTGTCAGTTATCTCTTTAAACTACGGAATTCCAGAGGGTTTGAGCCACTGTTAAACTAGTTTATCGTTTTTAAAAAAAAAAATTTTATACAAGTCGAAGCCAGGTCTGTAACGTACAGATTACTGCAAAGTCAACAACACATAAGCCAAACGCACCGTGCTGACTATCGAAAGCTAATCGAGGAGCTAAAAGCAAATTACTTAGTGGGGCAACCTATTGACGCAACGGCCACGAGATGTAGATTTAAAAATGAGTTCCAAATAACTATACCAGGTAGGAAACACTGGAAAAAAGGTGTACCTATACAGGCTGAGGCAGCCTGGTATACGGACGCTCTAAGACAGAAGTAGGTGTAGGAGCCGGAATTGTAAGGCTAAATCAAAGGATAGCTATTCTATTAAGCCTATCTGAAGAAGTCTCAAGTTTCCAAGCAGAATTGACGGCGATTCACCATTGCGTTGAAGAAATTAAAAAGCAGGAAAGGACATACCGTTCAGTCGCCAACTTCACCAACAGCCAAGCTGTACTGAAGTCACTTGATTCCATAGAGGTCAATTCTAAGCTAGTATGGGATTGCATGGGTGCCTTAAAAGCACTTGGAGACCATTGCAAGGTCATGGTAGTCTGGGTATCAGGGCACGAGGGTCATAAGGGCAACGAATTAGCGGATGAAACGGACTCCTCAATGCCATTAATTGGACCGGAACCCTTCTGCGGCGTCGCAAAGTAAATGGAGGTAAATATTTACTGCTACGTAAACGTACATATTGTACCTGCACTTAAAGCGATATTTCCAAACCTTTACGTTTATTTTCAACAGGACGGAGCATTACCACACTACCGAAGGTCTGTGCTAGACTATTTAAATACAACATTGCATAATAGATCGATTTGTAGGAGAGATTCCATGGAATGGCCTACCCGTTCCTAAGATTTACCTCCTCTGGACTTATACATAATGGAATGGAAACAATTTCTGCAGAATATGTACAACATATTCTTAGGAATTTTAAGTACCGACATTATGTTTGTATGGAAGAATATGTTTTATTCACAATTTAAGTTTCTCCTGATTTGTTTATATCTGTAAGATTCCAAGAGGATCAAATTAAATAAAACTCGATAATAATATAACTCTCAAAATTTATTCTCTTCAATTTCACGGCTACACATAGACTTCTTATTCCCAATCATCCCATTTCCATACAGACCACTTTACTTTTCAGAACCCCTACCCTCTACCCCTTCAATCCTGGCCTCCTGCACGTGTTACGAGAGATGTGTTAAACTATAAACAATACTTGGTTCACAAGCAAGTGATTTGTTAATGGGCCTTGTCTAATAAAGTAAGGTGATATATTTGTTCTTGTCTCATAAACATAATAGGCTAGAATATGAAATATAACATTTCTTATTTTATTTGTTTAAGTTAAAATGTAGTCTGAGAAACCATATAAGTTCACATTTAAGTAGCATAATTTAGAAGAGTTCAAGATGGCTGCCTATGACGAAATCAAATTCAATGCATAAATCCTGAATTTAGAGGATTTATCTTCAGTAGATTTTGGATTACTGGACCGTTTCCAGACTTTTGAAACGCGCTGTATGACTGTAAGCGCCTTAACAGAGTATATTTGTTTTATTTGTCAATTCCAACTTTTGTACATCTGAATGGGTACAACTTATATTAGATTATATACCAAAACCAAAGTGGTTTTTAGGATTCAGACCAGGGTAGATTGCCTTTCAGTTTTCTGCTGAACACGACGTTATTTCCTTTATTATATTTTAAAAAGTCCGAATCCTTAGTAAAAGTAAACCGTTTTGTGATGTTATTGACCACTTCTTGCAAAGTGTCACTATTGCTTTAGTGGCGCTGTAAACTTTCAGACCACACAGCAGAAAAATAATATTTTGCTTTCAACCACTCAAAAAATAAAACTTGAAATAGTCACGTAAAGCGTGTGTAAAGTTGGAATCTGTCGAAAGATTAAGTTTTGCTGTGATTACAAAATACGATATTGTTTAAAAAATGCATTTAAAGAAATGAAAGACCGCCTACAGCGGCTTACAAAAAGTAAATGTCTAATTAAAGTCATTTTGTTTGGTAGTCTGGGAATATAAGAAATATTCAGCATAAGTAATAATTATTTTTTCAATTTCGTGAGACATAAATCAACAGCTCTTAATATTTTTAGGATCTCTCGAAAATGTATCGCGATAAACACGGTTTCACATATATGTTATGGAAAATTAGTTTCCAAAAATTCGATTTTTTTTAGACAATGGCATGCAGGCGTCAGGCTCGCCAGGAGAGTGAGATAGACGTAAGAAGGCAAGGCGTCAGGCTCACGAACGAGCAGGTGAGATAGGTGTACTCTGGTGTACGCACAAACGTCAGGTCCAGCACTCTTGGTAGCTCGAGAACGAGGAGCGGGTAAATGGTAGCTTAAAATACCAAACAGAACATTGATAGGTAGGAACTCTCCGTAGAGCAGAGGGTTACGTAAGGGCTTTCTAATTATGGTGTCCCGGGTTCGAGTCCCGCTTTTTCGCTTTTTCAATGTTTAGAATATTTAGCTTATACCAATAGGTTATTAGCGATGGCTGAATTTATTGTCCAGAAATATTATTCCAAAATAAAAGATTATAGTATGTAGTTGTATCTGTTCTGCATCTATGTAATTTTTCACATACACTGCTACATCTCCACTTGCAATCTGCGGGTTTGTTCTGTTTATATAGTAGCACGAGTAATTCATGGCCTAGATCTTTTTAGAAGAACGGGTTTCTTATGAACATGTTATTGAAGGAGATTGTTCTGCTAATAAAATTTTAAACATTCATGAATGGGTATATAACCTATTTACGTTCCATTGTAATATAGTAGTGAATTTAAAGGGAAGTTTTTGGTATTGAACTTAATGATACTGACGAATCACTATCTTCTTGGCTAATAGATTCGAGATTTAATTGTGCTATGATTTTTTTAGTGATCCTTGTATAATACATTTACTTTTCATTTTTTTGTCTGGAAGTAGGGATATATAGCGTGTAATTTATCAATGAGGCCATTAAAATCCTCAGTATATATTTTAGCTACACTTAGTGGGTTAGTTGATTGTGGCACATTTTCAAAAAAATCTCATGTTTGTAGGTAAATCAGCACATACTTGTTTACTTCTGTTTAAAAAAATACTTTTTTTGGTTCCATCTATTCTTCAACATTTGATGTAACTGATGTTTGATCTTAAGTTTCAACTTTTTTTGTGATGTTTGATATTTTGGGCTTAGAATATTCGATTTCGTTGGGTTGTTCAACTGGAGAAGGAGTTTCAGATAGAGGTCGTGTGGTTGAGTTAGAGGAGCTAGAAGGAACTGTAATTATTTTCAGAGGAATTGCAATTAATTCGGGAATAGAAGTTTTTCCAGAAGTACTTTTTTCTAGAGATGTATCAGTTGACGAATTTGCGACAGGTATGTTTTGAGAAGGCAATATTGATGTTTGGATGGATGAAATAGGAGGTGAAATTGTTATAGTTGTTTCTGTAACTGTTGGTTGTTATGGTGTGGGCACGGATGATTGTAAAGGTGGTATAAATGTGTTTATTGATGTATTTGTTAGTGAAGCTTGTGAAATCGGGTATTTGTATCTGATTTATAGGTAAAATATAAGTCTGTCAACGAAAACTTAGAATATGTTTATATTCCGGGTGAGAAGTTCCAATCCGAAGGAATGTTTTTTGCGACATTAGCTTGACGCCAACCCTTGTAAGTTCATTTTCTATTATTATAATGGAATTGATGGACATACGTTAGACAGTAGTAGTCGTTCTGTAGGTGTTATCAATCGAAAAGCCTTAATAATAGTTTGTCCAACGGTTATTGAACTATCATGGATGTTCATAAATGTATAGACTGAGTTTTTATTTGATAAATAAATGTATTATGCAATTGTTAGATATTCTAGAACAAAATATGATATTTTTCGGTTCAACTATACTTCTCAGAGAAATTAGATATTCCTCTAATTTTGTGTTGTCCAATGGATGGGATACAATTGCTTGTTTTTTGAATGGAAATGTTGGTGAATTCGTGACTATTGCATATGATTTTATTTGAGGTTGAGTACCTCCTTGAGTACTCATATTTTCCGGTTAATCCATTTTGGTATTTTTGGCGCTTTGATTTTCTAATTGAAGGGCCTGTCTTATTTTTTGTGAGGACAAGATTACTAATGAGTTCTTAACAAAACTAGATCTTGAATGTTGATTTTATCTGGTATTATGAAGTTCTTTGTTTTGACTTTAATGCAGAGAATTATGATTAAAAAACTCACACTTTCAAGAGTACTACTGCTGTTGTTTGAATCCTTAACACCGACCACTGTAACTGTATTCTTTCCCTTTTATTCTCATTAATTTGAGAGTTTATCGGAGCTGGTATTGAAATACAACCGGTTCTCAAATTACCATGGCTGAACTCCAATTCGAAGTTTGCTTATTACATTTATTACTTATTACTTTTTACCGTTTGAGTTTGCAATGACAATAATTTTAAAAATCTAATCTATTTTTTGGTAATAAGGCGTATGCGAAGCATGTGTGTGTGTGTGTGTGTTTGTGCGTGCGTGCGTGCGTGCGCGCGCGCGTGTGTGTGTGTGTGTGTGCGTGCGTGCGCGCGCACACACCAATGTCGACGTCAGCTAATTGGACATGTTTGTTGAGATAACAGCCAAAACTGAATAAGAAAATAAATAGTGAATTATTCTTTGTTGTACGCTTTTTCCCGACTTTCCATTCAGTTCTTGGTCATTTTTGTTTTTTATCGAACGCAAAATTCAATTAAACTTTTTGATGGTATATTTTTTCGTCGACCTTTACAAAAAATGACATTGTACGTACTAATTTCCGGATGAAAAATCGACTATTTCTGAAGGAAAGTATTTTTCGTCCGCAGACACTTTTCGTCCGCAAACTCTTTTCGTTCGCTGAAACGTTAACATATCCAAATTTCCGAAACATTTTTGAAAAAACAAAGATTTGGGTACAAATCGAAAAATTTAGAGTATTTGACGTCAAAGTTAACGCTTTACAAAATTTGAAAATGAGTTTTCAAAGAACTAAGAAGCAATAACTACTTCTCGGGCTATATGTCCCGACAGACATTGAATTACACTTCTAAGTTAAACCGGGTTGGTATATCTGCAAGATAGAAGCAACCATTCTAGTCGAGATAAAATAAAAAGATTTCTTCGTGATGCCCCAGATGAAACCTATCTCTTGCACAGCGGAGGAAAAGAGTTTGCCGACGAAAAGTATTTGCGGACGAAAAGTACTTGCCTTCAAAAATAGTGATTTTTCATTCAAACGTCGACGAAAAATTTAATATGCACCTTGGCGAAGAACTCTCTAGTGTCTCTCCTCCTTGCTAGTCTCGGCTATAATAGCTCGACTATAATAGACAGTTTTTCGTCCTTGGTACATAAATGACTATTTCATTATTCAGGTATCATAAATAATCCGAAACCCAAACCCAACAGCGTGCATAATCGTGTCTTTTTGGATGCTAAGTAACCGCTTCAATAAATAAGATTAGATTATGTCAGATTTTATTGTGAATCGTTAAAGTATTCAAATTGCTTATAACATTGCCTCAAAACAAGTAGCATGAACAGAAAGATTATTTTAAATAAAAATTAAACGTACAATGCAATTATTTGTTATTGTTAGGTTACCTGCAGCAATACTGAAACTTGAATTTTTTAACGCTCTTATCGGTGTACATAAATGTTAAACACAATAATCTTCTCCTTTCTCGACAAATTGAGCAATTAAATTTAAAACGTCCAGTTTGTTTGTTATAGATTCTTCAATATAACCATCCGCTGCCGATGAGGATTTCCAATCAACTTGGCCAAATTATGTATTCCTCCGTTGGCCATAATCGTAACAGATATCCGTCTAAAAGCATGTCTGTACTTATTTGCATCTGACAAATTTAGAAAATGTTCTACAATAGAAGAGCACTTTCCAAATGTATTAATTCCTACTTGTTTTAAAGGGGAAGGTTGTGGACCGAAAATGGGATTTAGGGACTTTGTAACCAAAATGTTTCTATCAACTTCACTAAATTTTACCTGTTGTTAGTACTGACTTTAAGTAATTCAAATATATATTAAAACGCAGTTCAAATGTAAATATAATTTGTTAAAATATAAATTTTAAGAATATCATGCAAACAGTCCAATATAGTCAACTAGTTACGTAAATTGGACCAAGTAGTTCCTAAAATGGACCTACTAATAAATTATGGTTTAACACAGAAAAATATAACTATAAAACATAACATTCAGATACAATAGGAAAATAAAAATAAATATTTTGATAAGAAAATATCATTTTTTCCGAAAGGTATGACACTTCTTAAATTCTAATAGTTATTAACATTTTTTCTAAAAATAACGTCAGTTTTTAAATTTGGAAAAAAATGTCTACCCCTGGTTACCTTAGGAGTATCCAAAATTTTAACAGTCTGGTTATTTAATACCTAAGAAATGTCTGTTACACATGGGAAAAGAAAACAGATATTATTTTTGGAATTTTTTTGCAGAAAACTAACTTCCACTGTTTTATTATCATTGTGCGCTATAACCTGCCCGATAAAATATTTTTGAATTTTTTTATTAGATCCGGCATCATATTCAAGTCTCACTAGTAAAAAATCATGAACCTTAATTTGACTAACTCTGGCAGGATCCAGGGTCTCACTAGAAATATCTTCTTCATCATTGTCACTGGCCGAAAATATTTAGGTTACCTACTACTGACGTATCAGAATCATGGAGGGAATAAGTGTCGGATGTTTCCTCCACTGTCTCAATAACATCAACGTTATCAATAGCCTCAAAAGGTTCTGCAACTAGTTTTCTTTTTGCTGTTTTTGCCTCCTTCATTTTATTACGGTTGAATTTAGGCTTTTACGTTTTCTTCGCCTCTTAGCTTTTGTTGTTCTAAATTTCCTTTATACGGACTGCTAGTAATAATCTTCGCATCTTGTTGTTTTCTTTTCTTTGAAAGGCCAGCTCTTGCCTGAGGTAAAGGAAAAACTTGATGTAAGGATTCGGAAACACTTTTATCTAATGAAAGATTGCATTATTGGCAGTTTGAATTTCTTCCAAAGCTAGTGAAGCAGCAAAATGGTGGTCTTTAAATACAAGTCGATTAACGGGCCGAATAACAGAAATTTGAAACCATTTTCAGCTGTGTCAATCATCGCTGCTCTACCATAGGCTTCTGCAAGTAAAGCGACAACATCATAGGGAGTAATTGCTTTCCCCACATTTACTCGTAAATAATTTTCTTGTGCTTGGACATAGTAAATTCCGAGAGGTCGAAAAAAGGCAACATCTAATGGATGCATGCGATGAGTTGTGTGACTCGGCAATTGTGGCATTATGATTCCATTATCTCGTGTAAACAAAAGTGCTTCTAAATTTTGACTATGAGTAGAATGTCCATCTAAGATTAATAACACCGGTTCTTCTTTTGAACAAACAATACTATTTTTGAAGTGATGGAGCCACATAACAAACAATTCACTAGTTATGTAACCTGAGACAGAAATTGTGACTCTACTTCCTACTAGAGCTTCTTTTTCTAATTCTGGTGCAAATATCTTTCTTTTAAAGATAAAGAAAGGAGGGATATAGGATCCTGCAACGTTAACGCAGGACACAACAGTGGTATTCACTCCTCTCTCACCACTACTTACCGCACCTATTTGATGTTTTCCTTTGAGACCAATTATTTTTTGAGGCCTCTTTTGCACAGTTGTGAAGCCACTTTCATCGTCGTTGTAAATCCTTGTTCCAATCAATTTATATTTGTCCACGATCCCTTCTAGAAGCGTGGAAAAAGCCTCAACCCTTTCTTTACTAAATCCTCTCATTCTGGCAAGTGATGTGGCTTCTGGCTGACGAAGAGATAGTCTTGGATTTCTTCGCATAATTTTATAAAACCATTTTTTCCCAGCTATCGCTTTTTCAGCGTTGAAATAGTGTTCAATGTTATGTTGGCAACATCAAATGCAAGTTTTCGTACATTTCTAATGGTTGATCCAAAAAACCTTTCCTCATGCTGCAGAATATGGCTTACTTACTCCTTTTCCATTTCTTTCGTGAATATAGGTCGCCGACCAAAACGCTTCTTAATGGAAGATACTTCTCCCTCTTCTTTTAAGTACCTTTTCAATGTTGTTTCTTCGAGCTGCTTCATTGACTCCTACATCTAATCGACGAACCGCATTAATGGCTAAGGCCAAATCTTCATTTGTCCACTGGCCATACTTGCCTCTAGCACGAATTTTTCTAAAAAAATAAATAAAAGTTTCTTAATTTGGACCAACTTAGGCAATTGAATCGGTCCAATATAGGCTACACACAGTTTTCCAAAGAAATATTTTTTTTTCTAAACAACTTCTACAAATATTTGGGTGAAACTTAAACATAAATATTGCCAAAACATCTAGTATTATCATGAAAATATTGAAACAACTCTTACCTTGATTATAAAAAGCTAATTCCTTAGCTAAGATCGAGTAACGAAATATTACTACGTCCAACGAAAATGTATGACCATAATATATATATAATGCGTAGTTTAATAGTTCTACACCAGACTTGCACCACTACCGCTAACTCATACACATAATAAATTAATGGTCCAAATTAGGAAGCGGTCCAATATTGGCTACTTTCCCCTATATAACCCTTTAGAATATTCCAAAAAATTCGATCTCTAGTGACATTTTTCGGATATAGTGCAAGATACTTGTTAAAATCTTAGCATACTAAATATGGGAATCAACAACTACAGCAAACATTCGGCCTTTCTGAGTTTTTGATGGACGAATACAAATTATTAGGACAAATCCTTCTCTTCTCATATCACTCATAAGCAAATAACACATTTCGCTTCATCTACAGCTACCAAAAATTCCACAAATGGCAATAGCTTTTAAAAATAAAACGTATTGTCTGGATTCTGACTGAAAAACTTACGTAAATCTTCTTTGGTAAAAATAAATTTTTTTTTAACTTTCTGACGTTCGCTCGCTCCTTTTATTAACGAATGCAACTTGTGATAAGATACTTAATCTATTCCATTTTCAACCCTTAGCGTAGCTCGCAGTTTTGAATGAATACACCAAAGTGACGAAGACTTCTAAATTTTGGACATTTCCAGCACATACGCTAAGATTATGTACCAAATCATCTCTTTTTAACACGCTTTTATTAGCTTCACATGTATGTTTGTATGTTTGAATGTTTGAATGTTTGTATGTTTGTATGTTTGTATGTTTGTATGTTTGTATGTTTGAATTTTTGTATGTTTGAATGTTTGAATGTTTGTATGTTTGTATGTTTGTATGTTTGTATGTTTGAATTTTTGTATGTTTGAATGTTTGTATGTTTGAATTTTTGTATGTTTGAATGTTTGAATGTTTGAATGTTTGAATGTTTGTATGTTTGTATGTTTGTATGTTTGTATGTTTGTATGTTTGTATGTTTGTATGTTTGTATGTTTGTATGTTTGTATGTTTGTATGTTTGTATGTTTGTATGTTTGTATGTTTGTATGTTTGTATGTTTGTATGTTTGTATGTTTGTATGTTTGTATGTTTGTATGTTTGTATGTTTGTATGTTTGTATGTTTGTATGTTTGTATGTTTGAATGTTTGTATGTTTGTATGTTTGTATGTTTGTATGTTTGTATGTTTGTATGTTTGTATGTTTGTATGTTTGTATGTTTGTATGTTTGTATGTTTGTATGTTTGTATGTTTGTATGTTTGTATGTTTGTATGTTTGTATGTTTGTATGTTTGTATGTTTGTATGTTTGTATGTTTGTATGTTTGTATGTTTGTATGTTTGTATGTTTGTATGTTTGTATGTTTGTATGTTTGTATGTTTGTATGTTTGTATGTTTGTATGTTTGTATGTTTGTATGTTTGTATGTTTGTATGTTTGTATGTTTGTATGTTTGTATGTTTGTATGTTTGTATGTTTGTATGTTTGTATGTTTGTATGTTTGTATGTTTGTATGTTTGTATGTTTGTATGTTTGTATGTTTGTATGTTTGTATGTTTGTATGTTTGTATGTTTGTATGTTTGTATGTTTGTATGTTTGTATGTTTGTATGTTTGTATGTTTGTATGTTTGTATGTTTGTATGTTTGTATGTTTGTATGTTTGTATGTTTGTATGTTTGTATGTTTGTATGTTTGTATGTTTGTATGTTTGTATGTTTGTATGTTTGTATGTTTGTATGTTTGTATGTTTGTATGTTTGTATGTTTGTATGTTTGTATGTTTGTATGTTTGTATGTTTGTATGTTTGTATGTTTGTATGTTTGTATGTTTGTATGTTTGTATGTTTGTATGTTTGTATGTTTGTATGTTTGTATGTTTGTATGTTTGTATGTTTGTATGTTTGTATGTTTGTATGTTTGTATGTTTGTATGTTTGTATGTTTGTATGTTTGTATGTTTGTATGTTTGTATGTTTGTATGTTTGTATGTTTGTATGTTTGTATGTTTGTATGTTTGTATGTTTGTATGTTTGTATGTTTGTATGTTTGTATGTTTGTATGTTTGTATGTTTGTATGTTTGTATGTTTGTATGTTTGTATGTTTGTATGTTTGTATGTTTGTATGTTTGTATGTTTGTATGTTTGTATGTTTGTATGTTTGTATGTTTGTATGTTTGTATGTTTGTATGTTTGTATGTTTGTATGTTTGTATGTTTGTATGTTTGTATGTTTGTATGTTTGTATGTTTGTATGTTTGTATGTTTGTATGTTTGTATGTTTGTATGTTTGTATGTTTGTATGTTTGTATGTTTGTATGTTTGTATGTTTGTATGTTTGTATGTTTGTATGTTTGTATGTTTGTATGTTTGTATGTTTGTATGTTTGTATGTTTGTATGTTTGTATGTTTGTATGTTTGTATGTTTGTATGTTTGTATGTTTGTATGTTTGTATGTTTGTATGTTTGTATGTTTGTATGTTTGTATGTTTGTATGTTTGTATGTTTGTATGTTTGTATGTTTGTATGTTTGTATGTTTGTATGTTTGTATGTTTGTATGTTTGTATGTTTGTATGTTTGTATGTTTGTATGTTTGTATGTTTGTATGTTTGTATGTTTGTATGTATGTTTGTAAGTTTGTTTGTAACACTCCTTTGAACTAAGAGCAAGTGGCTTATTACTGTTAGTATATACTACCATTTTAAGTACGTTTTTTAGCCGAGCGGGCTAAGGCGCGGGTCTTGGCTGACGTCAACTTCACCAGTCGTGGTTTCTATCCCGTCCACGGCTAAATTTTTTTTTACACCCTTTATACAAGGTTCACTTGTATGTATGTATGTTTGTTTGTAACACAACCTTTGAACTCGATTTTTACCCAGTTTAAACGCTCAGATTAATTCGAAATTGTGCACACTTGTCAAGGACTGATGACAACACAATGTAGTAGTTACATATAGAACGTTCCATTAAAAAAACATAACTTTGATCTGGCATCGAGTTTGAAAAAAAACTTTAAAAAAATACACCTTATAGTAAATCGAACCAAAAAGTAAAAAATAAATTATAGTTTAAAAAAAACTAAAAAATACGCTTTATAGGTAATCAAACTAAAAAGTAAAAAATAATTCTTAATTTAAAAATAAAATGATTAACGAGAAAATTAATGTCATTGTGGTAAAAGTGGTAATTTTTTCAATTATGTCAAAATCGAAAATAGATATGTGGCATCCCAGGATACAACTTTTCGAATCCTTAGCGCTTAGCACCTTAAATAATTCTCTCCCAATCTGGGGAGCACGGTACTTTGACATAATTGAAAGGGTTCAAATATACTTTCTGAAACGTTTACTATGCGCCCCAATAAGCACACCGGATTATATTATTCGACTAGAAACGGGAAGAGTTAAATTTCTTTATAACATCTTTAAGATGGCTTTAAATTGGTTACAAAATCTACTTGAAATGTCACAAAATAGATTGCCAAAAAAGTGTTTCATTCGGCAGTTACAACTAAGTAACGTTGACCCAAAATTTAATTGGACACTGCAAGTTAAAAATATGTTTGCTTTTTGTGATTCACTTTATTATTGGGGTAATCTCTCTGCTACACTTTTGAGACGTAACCGAAATCTGATTCTATCTCGCATGTTTCAAGCACTACGTGAACAAGATTTAGCTTTTATGAGTCGAAACTCATATTTAACATTATATAGTTCACTTAAGCTAGTCAAGGGCTCCCAAAACTATTTAAGGTTGAAACTTCCCATACGTGTAACGCGTATTATTGCTCAACTGAGGATGTCAAATATATACAAGTTGAAATTTACCCTAAGTGGTTCGACTTACACGTTAGATCCTAAGCAGGTATGTACCATTTGCAATTTTGAAAGAACCAAAAACGCTTCACCATATTTTATTCGAGTGTCCTATATACACAGCAATAAAGCCTAAAATCGAATGTATGCAAAATGTGGATAATTTCCTGCTAGCTTTAGACAACCCAACGTTTATTGAAGCTAAATCAATTTTTGCATCCATTGCAAATATCTTAAAGTTGCGTTCTTTTATATTCAATGAGTAAAATATTATCATTATTTTTCCTTTCTTTTTTTGTTGTAATTTGTGATACTGAGTTTTATATTTATTTATTTTTTATTATATTGGAATGTACTTTGTTAATTTGATTAATTCTTCCATCATTTATTGTTTGTTATTTTTATGTTTAAGTTACTATGTATACTTACGGATAAAAACATCCAAACCCTTGCTATAACATGTATGTGTTCAGAAGCAATAAAGTTATTATTATTATTATTATTAATTTTCTCGTTAATCATATCATTTTCAAATATAGAATTATTTTTTACTTTTTAGTTCGATTACCTATAAAGCGTGTTTTTTTATTTTTTTTTAAACTATACTTTATTTAAGTGTGCAAACTCAAGCTATTATGATCAATAAATTTTATGTGCTATTTGAATGCTTATTGATGTTAATAACTGTTTCCAAAATATGTTTTCACTTTTCATTAGTAATTTCTTAATCCACACACAATCTTGTTGTCGTTATGATTTTGTTATCTGCACTAAGTCTTATTTACATTACATTCAATCCAGATATTTTCATTGCAGTATCTAAAAAAGAAATTTAGTACGTTGGAAAATGACCTATTTACGCAACTTTTATGTAAAATAATAATAAATATTATCTTGCCATTTTTGTTTTTTTTTTCTCAACGAAATTTAAACGAAACGTTATTATCTGTGGTACGTCATTGCTTAAATAAATAACTCCGATAACATTTGACCCGGTAAATATAATTTTTTATTTTTAATAAATTCTTGAAGTTAATTGCACAATTCCTCAAAAATAAAGATAACTGATAATGGCTCATAACATTTTGTAAAAATACTCATGATTTTTATAGTTAGAACGAATGAATTAAGTTGTATCACTGCAACCAAATCAAGCCTAGAAGAAAGGTGCCTAATTTCGGGTACCTTTTCAAAATAATCAAACATTTCATCGACAACATTATTTTTTTATACTCCATCTACTGGCCGGTATATAATGAATTCTAAAGAAACATTTATTCATCAAAACATTTTAATTATAAAAAAGAATTATAAAAAAGAAGGTTGTTGTAGTTGGTGCAATCTTTGCGTAATTTAAATTGGGGCTCCCAATTTCGGACACCCTATCTGAAATTGAGGCACCAGTTTTTCCAGTAACAAAATATTTAGTATTCCAAGCAAAAGTCACATATATACGTCTTTTTTATCGGAATTAGCACATTGATCATGAGCCCACTTGAAACATTTCATACACTTCTCTCCTTGCGCATCCTCAGAATACAAACCGCTATAAAACATGCATTCCGCGTCCTCCTCTTCGTCGCCGCATCCATATCCGAGTGGTCATCTAGGATAAGAATACTTTCAGAATCTGATGACTCATCACTATTGCAGCGAACTTTCCTTTCTTTCTTTTTTCGTGTCAGAGTCTTGTTCTTATTGCCTTTTGTTAATGCTGACGCAGTCTTTTTTTATTGCCTTCTGTTAATTCTGAGCTCAATTTTATTTTCTTCCGATTTTCCTTTATTTCTTTTTTTTTCGCGTCTGTTCTCGCAAACTTTCTTCAAGCTGATCTTTATAGGGCGAACGGGTTATCACCCAACTAGAGCATTGTCGAGGTTTTCTTCCTCTATTTTCTTGCAGGATTCCACGGCAAGAAGGTAATGGACCAATTTCCTCTGCTCTTATGATATTTTTTTTGTGCTGTCAACTCTTTCTACTGGTTGCCTTTCAATTGTTTCTGCTGATGGCGCCATCTTCCTTAGCGTTTCAGTTGTCTCTGATGGTGGGGTACTTTCTCTTTGCCTTTCAATCATAAACTCATGTTCAGAAAAAATGCTCCTATTGAAGGGATAAATCCCAGATTTTCGGAAACCATTAGAAAAAATCTCTGCGGTTCCACTTTTTAAATATGCAGGGCACTTTAATCTACAAATCTGAAAAGGGGTTACTTTGCGTTCAGGTTTTCGTTTTAACCACATTTGAATTTGTTGGGAATAATCTGTTTTGAAAGGCGACATAAAGGATAAATCTAAGGGTTGCATCTTGTGGGAAGTGTATGGTAGGATACACACAATGGTAACGTAGTTTTTGCGTCCGGCTTCGATTACATTCATATTTCTTGTGTGGCTGTAAGTAGTGGCCATCAAGAATAAGTAGCACAGGATCTTCGCGAGCTGGTTTTACATGAGAAATAAAGTGTAATAACCATTGGAAAAATATGTGCTGCTGAATCCACCCAGACGGATGGCACGCTGCAATCGAACCTGGTGGAGCTCCGTCCAGCAATTCAGCTGTCATATTCTTCCTGGGAAATACGAATAATGATGAGACAAATCCACCAGTGGCATTCATGCCAATAAGCCAGCAGTGACTGCCCAAACCTGCTTCTTACCCTTCATAGATATCACACGCGAATTTTTGGATTGCATCGTTGTTATCCCTGTCTCATCAACATTGTATACTCTTGCGCGATTATAGTTGATCGTTTCTATTGCTGGTTGAAGACAGTAATGAAGTTAACATTTTCTGGAGTGAAACCTTTTATTCTGGATTCTGAGATGCCTTGTAGTTTCCTAAGAGCTCCCCCAAGGAGCTGTGAGACCTGATCGTTGGTGGGGAAGCCGAGTAGCGGTTTCTCCTCGGGCCTTACGGGGGGGAATACGTGAAACAAAGGACAGCTCAATGGATTCCTGTGGAATGCAGAAATCCGATATCAGGATCTTCAGCGTGGAGAGTGGACTGTTGTCCCGATCGGCTCGTTGATAGCCGGTCGGTTGCCGGAGTCAGCGAGGTTGTCGGAGCAATAGTTTGCTCGTGGAAACCTGCCTGATATAAACCGTATCTAGTGGAAGGTGGTTGATGAAGTATATTCACTAGATGTGGGAGCTTGCTTTAAACAGCTGGCCAAGTGGAAGGAAACCACAATAAAATACCCCTCAAGTAAAGGTGGAACAGCATATGCCGAGGACTGCGTGGTCAAGGGGGAGCTTGATCGCTAATGCGGACTCTGGATACCTGGGGACATCCAGTTTAAACACCCTTACTCCTGCATGCGGGGCTCTGCGGGAGTGGACCTTATACTTCCCTAGCTACTCGTGGGATCATCCATGGACAGGAAAAAAACAAAAAGTTGAGCGGGCAAGCACCGCAACCGGGCAAAAGTCGGAGCAATG